>CM076407.1:9216336-9652630 GCA_038363315.1 Mugilogobius chulae
TTGACAATAGCACGTTTCATTAACCTGTACTGTGCTTTGTCGGGGCTATAGCAAGGTGCCCCCAATGCGTAAATAAATGTCTCCCCACAACTTTGGGGGAACCTTTCACAAAATAGTAGCGTCCTCTTAATGGCTCATAGTGATGCTACTATCACCTGAAGGTCCCGTCTGCTGTATCTTAAACTGGGGCCTTTGTACCAAATAACATCTCTGAGCTTTAGGGGCCAATCTGACCTGGTTGATAGCTCGGATTCAATTGGCGTTGGATTCTGGGGGGTTAGAAATTGATAAAGTCGGCACGGCGGAAGTAAGATGGATGTGGCGGGAAAGTCTTACATTGCACTTTGCTTGGAATGATCTTGCAAACAAGCATGAAATCAATCAATTCACCTAATGATCGGCTTCACTGGCTTACCTGGCAAGTCTAATATCTGGCTCCTCTACACCCCTGGAGCCACCTCCTCTCCTTTTCCCCGCCCGCGAGTGGCTATCCTACAACTCTTCATTCTCCTCTCTGCTGTGTTCATAAACTCTTCAGCTATCTTAGCACTCGCTGAGTTATTTTCTGACTCTCCGGTTGGGGGGATTGGAAAGGGTTTTGAGGGGTGAGGAGAAGCAGGTAGGTTGTTATAGCGGACCGTAAAGGACGCGGGTCACCAGGATACGGAGTATCGATCAGGATTGGCAGAGAAAAGTTAAAGGATGGTTGCAGGGGGATGCAAAGTAGAGATGAGAACAGCAAAGCAATGAGGGGGATTTTAATAATTGGGATACTCCTATTTACTAACCAGTACGATTCTTGTGTTTAGAGTTTACGGACATTTTTTTATTTTAATCCTAAGTTTTGCCTTTCTGATTAGACACAAGGGTGATCATCTGAAGTTCCCTAGTAAGCATGTTTTGTGTCTGGGCCAGAATCTTTCTCAATTTATAAGAATAAATTACAAAAACCGCTTTTCAGTTACCATATGTTTGTGAGATATGGTTTGTTTGTTTTTTTATTTGTGATGTCATCCATTTTATTACTTTTTTGCTACTCTAATATCTTGATTTTTACTTATTTGATCATTAAATCTAATATATTTTTAAACTAGTGTTAATCTTCTATTGGTGTAAAGTGATAATCTCTGTTGTGTGAGATATAAATTAAATACGTCATAGTAAGAATAAGTGTATTAATGCAATCATAAAGATACAAGGATAAAACTTGCTGTAGATTTATTCGATGTTCGCAAATATGTCTATTTCGTCTATGGATCAGTTGATCTCGATCTTTGACACTCGAGCTAGCGAGGACTAACTATTGTGGGAAAGACTTCATCGGTTATGAGGAGAAGCAGCAGCGAGCTATAGAAGATAGGCAATATTGAGAAAACTAAGATAGCACTAACTAAAAGTCAATGGCTAAATGCTTACGAAAAAGACATTGATTCAGTTAAGAAACTTTGGATGCGGCTGAAGAACACATGAATGGCTTTGAATAAGCAGACAGCCTCCATAGACCTGATGAGTAGTCCGTTGGGGCATCATTCTAAATACTCTCCCACCCTCATTTCTGTCCTTGTCTGGCTCTCTCTTTCTGCCTCTCCATTCCAGGAACGCAACCCTTGACAAACATTGAACTGAGAGAGATAAGTATCGCTTTAGAACCCAGGCAGGTCATTTTGGCTAAGCTGGACATACATGAATTCTTGCTTTAACCCTGTAGCCATTAAGGAGTGCAAGTACAAAGATAATGTGATTAAGACATTCTGGTTAATTGATCCATACTATGACTGTTGCTCTGTCTACCACCTGGTACTTTTGCTTCTCTTCGGCATTTTTGAATCTCAGTCTCTCTCTCAAGATCAAGCTCTGTAAGTCCATCCGTGTGTGGGAGCTGATCTTGCCAGGAAAAAGATCGCGTCTTACAAGTCACCTACAATCTCAGTTCCCTAATATTACACTTTCCCAGTAAGCTTACTCAGCGTTCGCATCTCAGTGTAGCTGAGAATCTGTAATAGATGAGTAGGTAGAGATTACGAAAGCTCGGAGTATTAGCGCATATATGACATTTCGAGATCATTGCGAAGTGTTGTTCATACAGACCATGAGTTATCCGCATCATAAGACCAACTTTGTGCTGCAACTATAAACCCATCAATTTTATATAATGAGGTATATCAGGGGAATAATGGGATGGCCTACCATTGGGATGTATTCAGTACTGTAGCTCATCAGCTTGTTAAACGGCCAGATTCTTATTATTTTCCACACAGGCTTCGCTAAACACAATTAGAAACGCCGTCTATCTTTGTATACGCAGTTATTAAGACCTGCTGCTATAATTCACTTTCTAATAGTAAAAAGTGGCAGGGTTGCACTGTTAAAGCCGAAGATTGGTCTTCTCTTTAGGTATCTAGACCAAGATGTGGCCGCTTCTGGGCCCATCGCAGTATGCCTCTTCTCTGCTTGAGCTCTTTTTGGTCCCAATGAGAGTGTCGTGTTATTCTCCGTGTCCAAAATCCTTGTTGCTCGTTCAGCTGCGTACTAATTTGACTGGCATCTTCAGCAACTATGTAATAGGTTGACATTGGTCGAAAATTTAGGGCCCGTGAGAATTAATTCTTCATTTTAAAGATGCTCGTCTGGCTGCGCGAGGGGCACAGGGAGACATTCTCACTGTTCCCACCAAGGTCGGGTAGAGTGATGCGAGTGGGATGGTACATGGATGAGACATGAGGTCTGTGGAGCCAGGCTGAGCTGGCTGCAAAGGACTCTAAGCGCAATGACGCTCTTGCCTAACTAGGACATTGTTTGTCTGGGATACAAGAGTGGAGTAGGTCACCTCAGGAAATCGTTCCTGCGACAATTCCAGATTTAACAATGGAGGATGTATATTGAAGGGGCCAGTTATCGAGAAGCGAGTGAGCTTGCCATTGCCACAAGTGTACGTACTTAGGTGTCACATACCGCCGTTTTGCCTTACCCTAGCTGTGTGTAATTTTAATATGATGCCCGGAAAATGTGTTTGCTAGAGCCATGGATATCCTATATAAGTTGCCAAGGAGCCTGAGGAAGAGAGGAGATATGCCGTAAGGGTGCTAGGAGTATGATACCCGTGAAGCGCACGCTGGATAAGTTGGGGAAATAAATCTGTTAACGCATGAAATTGGAGATGGGATGTATAGGCTAAGAAAGCTTAATTGATTTGTTCAGTTTTAAGAGACTGTTTGCCAGATCAGTGTATTCAGTACTTTTTAGGCTTACCAGCTATGGATTAGTTTAAGTAAAAATGTTTTGATCTGTAATACGCAAAAATGTGGGCTAGCCGTTGTCGCTGAAAAGAGTTTAATTTTTTAGTTACATTATCTAGCAAATCTATGATTAGATAAGTTTTGCAATGTCAAACACAGCAAAAATGTGAATGACAGAGTTTACATGATATGAATATTTTTTTAAAGATCGAGCATATGGTCCCCAATTAATATATCCTTAAAAATATAATCAAATTTTAACAGATTGTGAATGCATTGTTTGACTATGTGCATAATGGCATTTGTATATAAGATAAACAAAGAAATTATTTTCAATAATATCTGGGCCATACAAACATTGTAGCGTGATTTGAGTTCTCCTATGTAATAATTTGAGATCTGACTTTAGTGACCAATAGTCAGTCTATAATTTGGTCTAGTTAAGATCATATACTAATATACTTATTAATTTATATAGGATGAATAATTATTTTGCAAATATATAACTAATATAAATATCTTAAATAATTTTGTGACACTTAAATAATGTAGAGCTTATTAAACCTTCGTAAAATCTTCGTTGCAATACCTAAGCACAATTATAGTATGACAAAAATAGGGCTATTGTAGTAGGCAGTTCTGAATAAGCGGAAACGAAGTTATGATTTGTAACGTGATAATATGCGCCTTAACAGGTTTTGCCACTTCAGATAAATTTACTATTCGTTAACCTTCTTTAGTTAACAGGCTGGTTGGTCCATATTGCCTATTCAGATCTTAATCTTGCACATATAATATTTTATGTTTTTTGTCGCCGTAATCCCTTAAATAAGAAAATACCACAGTCACTGCGGATCAACCCAATGTCGGTTCCGCTGGCCACACTTCGTGATGATTTGATTCCTAGTTTTTACGGAAATCAGGTGAACCAGAGAAGCGCCGGGACCTGTGCCGGGCCCAGACAGGCAATGGAATCATCCTGGAGATTCTCTTGCTGTAATAAAGTGTTCAATCGACGCGCCTGTTTGCACCCTCACTATTATCATAGACGGCAGCCCGCCCGAGTTATAGCTGGAACGGTTATGAGACTCGCTCGCCTCATTAAAATGTAATGCGATGACCAACTCTCTGGAACAGTGCCTCCTAAGCAAAGTTCATCACTCGCGCTGTGCACTGTGGGCTTTGGCGTTTCGAGCCTTTCTCTGACTCTCTCCCTTACCTGCTTCTCTCTCTTTCTCTCGATCTCTCTCTCTCTCTCTCTCTCTCTCTCTCTCTCTCTCTCTCTTTCTCTCACTCTCTCTCTTTCTCTCTCCACTCTTCATGCTCGGGGCTTTCTCTGCTGCTGCTGCTCTGTGTGTCTTCTACAGGGACACAGAGAGGTGTCTACTTATCAACTCTAAATCGTACAGACCCACAAGTTCTTTCTACACAAATTACACAAAAACGTAGCCTGCGTTTTTCTTCTTTACAGTCAGCAAACGTTCAGAGACTCTTACGAGGCCATATAGACGCACAGTAAACTCAGGACTGTTTGTAAACACTGTCAGGATCAATGTCAGTTTTACTGAAACTGACACCATCATGATTATAGTTATGCACATTATATTAAATACACACAAAACTTAGGTCGTGAACAAGTTTGTTGTAATAATTAACGGTAAGGTAATGATTCAATTTAGGCCTAAATAATTATTAAAAAATATATTTATTTGCTGTACTGGGTTTTACGGAAGTGCATATTTAATAAAGTGTTTCCTAAACGTTGTGGGTATAGAATAATAACATACAATAAGGCAAATGTGTGAATATGCTTGTTTCACTACTTCAGTGAGTAAAATATGCTACATAACCTTACATGCGTAATATTACACGTACCTTTATGGGCAAATCTCATTTTAAGCAATACAGTCACAGAAAATTTAGACAAATGTGACTTATTTCAGAACTTAGCACCAGGATCTGTTTTCAGTGGACTGTAAACATTACGCATTTTGGGTCCAGATTTGAAACTATTTCTTGTTCTTAAACGCCACTAACTGTTCAGTGGTTTTATTATCAAACAACACTCAGTACAACCCAAATACTACTGAACATTCTACATTCCTCATAAACAATACCGGAATACAATTACAAAGATATATTTGTATTTTGGTAGACAAATCCAGCGTGCGTAAAAGCGAAACCATCCGTTACGCGCCACTTTTCCTGCTCTGTAGAATAAGCTACAGACTATATGGAGTCTGCTGGTGACCGGAGCGTTGTCGTGTCGCAGTGTGGTCCGCGTATTGAACGGCTTTGTTGGGTATTTCCCTCTGCCTCTGGATCTGGTTACGCGCTATCGATCGGTTTTTATCGAGACAGATGTGATCTCTCCCCGGCTCTCGGCGTGCGCTCGTGGAGGGCCGCAGTGGGGATTGAATTGCACTTGGGAGAGACCACCCCATAGCTTCTTGGCACCGTGATAACTCCGGCATATTATCAGTAAATAATATGGTACGTGCGTGAGAGCCAGAAGAAAAGTATCCCGTCTATCCTCTTAACGCGAGGCACTGCAGGTGAATGGGAACATATCCTGGATTTCGTACTGAGCAGAAACTTGCAACTGCTTATGAAAAAATAATACGAAATAAGAAAATAAATGTGTCAAATGTCCAAAATGTTGCTCTCACGTTTTTGGAGACGTAAATATATGAATAAATTATAGTCCATGATTAGTTTTATTCATTTTTAACTTTGTCATATTTGAACCAGAAAAAACATTTTAGAGATTGGATGGGTCATTTGTAAATATTTATTTTTATTTATTAATTTATTTTTTTGTGGAGATAAAACTTAAAAGAATAGGTATAAAGAAGGATATGCCAAAAATTCAGTAAGTACAAGATTGAAGTGTACAGATGCTATTCTAGGATAGATTTTTCTGAACAAACTTAAACATGCAAATTGATACAAATGAAACAATACAATTTAATTTATTGATTTTTCCCACGTGATAGCTTATGTTTGGAAAGCAAGCGGACAAAAAATAAATAAAGTTCATTTGGCCTAAAGGCAGAGTGGACCTACCTGTTGATGGACGACACGCTGGGCACTGTGTCGTTGTCGCAGACGCCCTCAGCCAATAGCCTGTCTCGAATCTCCCACGCGAACATGGTCGGGTTCTGTCGTTTATATTCGGCTATTTTATCCACCACTTTGGGAGTCGCCACCTTTGGTTTGGAGCCACTATGACCCCGGGTTTAATACTGCCCGTTTCGTAGTACCTGCGCGGAGAAGAGGACAGTTTACCGGAGTGAGCGACTGGAAACAGGAGTGTGTACTTTTACCTAATTGTGCTCTTAAGGCTGGTTTATTATTTATTCAAACAGTGAGACGCACAGAACAAAGGGCACAGAGTTTTGGCTTCTGAAGCAGCATGCACCACATGCCACCGTGTCTCCTACAGTGTAGCTACACAATGTGAACATTTAGTGTGTGTGAAAGAGTACCTCTGAAATGACTTCTGATAGCTAGGGAGAAATATATGTAGAGAAATTACTCTCAACATTTGGACAACGAGCGTCCTACACTTTACGCTACGTGTGATGATGATGCGTTCATTTGCTAATCTTAATGCTTGTAATTTACATGATTTTTCAAAATAAATCTGACAATAATGTTTGTGTGTTTTTGCATAATTTATAACATGAAGATACAAAACACATTCAACAATTCAAAAAAGATTCCAAGCACTCGTGGCCTCTCACCCAAAAGTTACTCCAGTTTTATTCAACTATTAAAACAGCTCATTTTATACTTAATACTTAGCTGTAAAATTTTATCTGATTTTTTTCTCTGAGGCGTTTTGTGATGGGAGGTAAGAACGTAAAGAAGCGGGCTAAATGTGCCTGGTGTGACCGATGCGTGCTGCGGTGAGAGAGCGCTCTAAAGATTGATGTCTGACACGTTCCTCTCTCTCTCACACACACACATTTACACACTGAAGCCTTTTACCTGCCGAGGATTTTGCTGACGCAGCCGTGGCTGACCCGGAGCTGTCGGGAGATGTCGCAGGGCCGTACGCCTTGATGGGCCAGCTCCACTATCCGCTGCCTCACCACGTCCGGGAGGGGTCTGCCGTTCACAAACACCCACCGAGCTGGTTCACACCGCCGTGCCCTGCGTGGGATACAACAGCAGCACAGGGGAGCATAACATTAATACCTGCAGAGACGGCGCGCACGGGACCATTGTTCACACACACCACGAGAAACGAGTACACACTTTAGTATGTTTGGGTCCAGTTTAGACCAGCTTTAGCCCTGAACACGTCTCATGAAACGTGGTAAATACGGTCGTTTTTAAGGTTGTAGTTGGTTTGTAATCATTAAAAACAGCTTTATAATTGTGTCTATAAAAATGCTTTTACGCACACTTTGCGCGAAAAATAGTCCTATTATTTTTTATTTATTTGCATACAGTTAGAAAACGTAGCCTATAATTTAAATAGCAATGTAAATATATCTAAATATATTTTTTAAACTTCACAATATAATCTAACAAACCAAATAATAAAATGCTATACAACATTGTAAAACTCGTCGTTAAGAGAAAAACTAAACCAAAAAACAAACAAACAATTACTTAACAATTAATTTCAACCTGGACAAGTTATTATTGTTTAATTATTTATCATTTACTTATTTTCAGAATTGTAAAAATAAAAATATGTTTTCATAAAGAATAATGTTTGTACGTGAATATTCTATTAGGCTCCTGGTGTTGTTTATTCCCCGGGTCGCAGTGAGCCTCCCTCGGACTGCTCAGTGCCTCTCTCCCTGCTCCAGCGCAGCCTAACACATGTCGCTCATATTACGTTTCAACCTGTTTAATTTTCCTCGCACAATAATTGTAAATAATTAAATGAGCTTTGATAACTCATATTACAAACGCGAATGGTGCGAATGAGGAACGAATGAATAATGCACGAGGCGCTCGGGTCCTCTTCTTTACCCATATCGTATGGAGCAAAACATGGCCATAATAAACATGCCGAGAGATTGTGACTTTTTATATGAGCTCGTATAAAGCATTTGAATATAGTCAGGCTCATTTCCACACAGCGACCTTCTGTGTCACAGACAGTGTCACTGCAGCGCGAGCTCACAAACATGTTCATAAGAACTATTACACCAAAACACTCATGGGTAATCTCACTTCACTGACGCTACTACACAAAACAATCATTTCAGAATAAATATATGACCGTATAAAAGATCAACAACTCTCCAAAGACACGTGCTTCTGCTGAGGCCAATTTCAAAATAACAATAGTGTAATTTATTAAACTCGACGTTTTTATTTTTACGCACATGTTTATCAATTTAACCGTTATAATGTAATATTTGTTTTCATTTTCTCCTCTAATAATGCTGTATATTATTTTAAAATACAACAGCCTCGTAGTTATTTTTCTTGTAACTAAAAACAATTGCTCGTGACTTACTTTGAAGGAAAAACCCTGTTTTGAGCGGCACGATGCTGCAGAAACATTTGTCTGCAAACTAGTTGAGAATACTCACGGTGCATCGCCGAGAAGGGGTCTGCTTTGCAGTGAATATCCATGGGATAGCAGAGGAAAGAAAGGTAATCGACTGAGGTCGCCGTCTCGGCTCGATGGTGCAGCTTGAATACGCGTAAAAAAGGGAGCCTCGACGGTATCGGGTCAAACAGTCCGTGTGGAGCGGTCCACAAGTTGTGTGCACAGTCCAGGCGGACTTCTCTGCGTCCTGGTCAGAGTCTGGAGTCAGGAGTCAGGAGTGAGAGTGCAGGTGCAGAGCATGACCCACGCGTGTGCACAGCGCCACGGCAGCGACAAGAACATGGGCTCCGAGCGGCTCACAGATCGTGTCCACAGCGCATAGTGAGGCAAATCCTGCTGCTGGAGCTCTGGAGCTGAGTATCCGGAGAGGAGGTATCTCACACGGGCGGATGAGAGCGGAGCGGCCGGACAGAGGATCCCCCTCTCGCAGTGGGCTGTGCCTGAGCGGAGCTTGGCTGAGAATGAAAGGCTGCGTGTCTGTGTGTCTGTTCTAAAAGCTGCAGTCACAGATCCCCTCCCCCTCCCCCGCACTCCTCCAGCCCACAGATCCCGCGCATAGAGATGGATGACTTGTCAGACAAAGGCAATAGATTCCAACACTTTGTGATTCGCCCACGTAAAAAAAAACTGCAGCTCAAATGAGGAGGTCCTGCATCCGACAGCCAGGAAGGGGAGGGAGACGAAATGGGAAATGATGAGACTTTAGGGTGAAGAATCAGGAATTAAAGACAGGGGCTAGAAGTGAGGGACGCCACTGTCAGAGCGCCGCTGTGTTTAAGGAAGAGGCCTCACACGTTATTCCCCTCACAACATCACAACTACAAAGTAAGCTTTAAGATGTCCAAACTACACGACAAGACAAAGGACTAACGCACCCGTTTAGACAATTAAATAACTGTGCGTAAAATGATGGCCTTGAGGCGCGCCGGGGCCTGTCAATGAGCTTTCATTCAAACCATTAGGATTAAATAATAATATTTATTCCTGTAAAAAGGGGACAAAGAAAACATAAGCTAACACATAAATACCAGCTGTTTATCTTTGTTCTGAATGGAAACATTTTCAAACAAAGTAGAAAGTAATCCAAAACTTGTCACTTCTCACCAAAGTCAGATTTCTTCTCACTTTACGTGTGCGTGTGCTTGTGCGCGTGCAGTCAGTGGCAGGTGTAAGGTAAGGTGCACTCATCCTCCTCCTCTCCTCTCATCACCACCACGAGCACCATCACCACTGCCCTCGTGCGCTCTGTAGATGGCGCTCACACGAGGCTTTTACGCACAGCGGGGCCACGTCCACTCCACTCTTTCATCCACAGTAAAGCACCGCTCCTTCTACTGTTTGTGCCGCTGCTCCGGCCGGGTCAGAGGTCGGCCCGTAGCCTACTGTAGCTGAATTATAGCAGCTTAATCTCTTCCGCTGGGACTCAATCCGAAGCAAAACAAAGAGAGAAAGCTTGGGTCTAACGGATTTTCAAAAGTTAATGCTTGTGTCTGGGAAAAGGGAAAGTGTTGCCTTTTGGAGGTTGATCTGACTTGGAACTGGGAAGGATTTGTTCACTGTGTAATCCAATTAATTTCACTGTTTTATAATTGAAATTCGGTATAATTTTGTATTGTGTATTTATTTACGTGTGTTTCTTGCTTTTGTTGTTATATGGCAATGTTAGATGAATGTGTCCAAGTCATTTTTTTTCTTGGATGAAATTTCGTCCAGAAAGTTCATGATTTTTTTTAACTTGTAGTTTTTATTTATTTATTTTTTTTATTTGGTATTTCAGTCTATTTTTCAAAAACTACACTTTTTAGACTGTATATAAATTTCAGAACAGTATTTAATATAATGTGCAAATAATTAATTGGTGGATGGAAAAATAATAATAATTCGAAAATATCTACACATTTTATTTTCCTATTAAATCGATTTTGAAGAATAGGATTTGGTGAATAAAATACACATAATAATATAAATATAACTATGATCATAATAATAAAGCATGGTCCACTTGCCTCTGGACAACTTTGAGGACGATCCTTTTTTTTTTTTTTTGCGTGACTTTTTGGGGCTGGGAGCTCTGGTACAATATGTAGCACCATGGGCAGTAATTTCACACGTCGGTGCACTTTTGCCCTAAAGCTGCTGCTATTTCCCCCCACACCTCGCACGCACGCGCACGCACCTACGCACACAACAGCTGCTCTGCAAAGCCCGTGCGTCCACCTCGGAGCGCGCTTCTGTACGTGTGTTACGCTGAAGACTATAGTCGTGCTCGTGCTGTCACCGCCACAGCAAAACAAAACGCGTGATGATTAAACAAAGTGCCACGGTTTAGTCCAGAGAGCGAAGGGGCAGGCTTTTCCTTTTACTGCTTTCAAGGCGTTTCTAGTTAGTTATTTTGTTGTTTTTCATGTTTAATTTTAATGCGTAAAACAAATAATGTCAAACTGTCATCGTTTCACATTTGTGTAAAGTGTTTAGTTTATTTGGTTTTGCAGTTAGTAAAATACCACACACACCTGAAAATGTCATGAAGATTTTTTTTTTACAAAATAACTGAATAAAAAACATCCAAAAAACAGTTATCTAGAATGCATTTCAAACAA
Organism: Mugilogobius chulae; assembly: GCA_038363315.1. Classification (NCBI taxonomy): domain Eukaryota; kingdom Metazoa; phylum Chordata; class Actinopteri; order Gobiiformes; family Gobiidae; genus Mugilogobius; species Mugilogobius chulae. The sequence continues at coordinate 9,227,754 of CM076407.1, forward strand.
AAAAAAGAAATTCACATTCGTTAAATCATTACCACAAATAATGGAAAATTAAATAATAATAAAATATATAATAAAAAGCTACAGAAAAAATTTTTCCTCTAAAATTATAAATAATAATCATGAAGAGGGTGATAAATGGCAGCAAATTGAATGTGTTTTTTTCGGGCTGAGACATATGGCTGTAACGCGCGTTCACGTAAAAAAATCGATTTTTTTGTTGTTCCTTGTGTCTTGTTCCTAGCTCCACTGCTTCACTTGTTCATATTGTGTCACATTATATGCTTGCGCTGTTTGGCACGCATAAAGCCACGCGTAATGGCACACAAACATATCCCATTATAAAATAAGACTAAATCGTGTAAAACCTCGCTCTTCGTAATAAGCCCAACACGTCTAATTCTGTTCATTTCACTCAATTTGCCACGTTTAACACTTACAATAATAATTCCTTCGTGTCTTTGGACCCCACTCCATCCCTATTAGTCCACTTATGATGAGCTGCGCACGTGGAGACCCCCTCGCGCCCTCCGTGACGCCGTGGGGCCTCGTGACACCGCCGCCATATGCGCAGGGCCGGGACATCAGCTGCAGCTCTCTCTTCTTTCCTTCGCACTCGGGCAGATGGATATCCAATTGGACTCGATATCCCCGACACTGGTGCAGATTATTTGTACTTGCTTTTAATTTCGCCGTAATTAATTAGATCATTACAACTGTTTCGCATTGATCTTCCCATCTAAGTCCCAAACTGAGGTGAATTGCGCAGTTGCGAGTTGTGTGTTTTCAATAGAGGCTGATGTATAATGTTATGTCGTAATAATTAGGAATGTAGCTAACAGTCACCAAAATATCGTGAAGTCTGTGGTGGAAAGACGAAGCATGAATGCACTGGTTACTGATACAAAGAGCAATGCAAGATGCAACTTTCAACTCAAACCATGTTTGTCCTCACCTCACCTTTAAATTATGTAGATAGGTCTAGGCGATTTATTCAACATACAGTATATTGTATGAATTTATTCTAATTTAGGCCTTGATATTAAGGCACATGTGTATCCTGACATGTTTACCTTCTCTGTGTTGTTATTTTGATTTCTATTCCATATAATTATTGTCTTTACTGGAATATATGTGAGCCCCAGTAATTTTGTGGTTCAAAAAACTGTCAAGAAAAGTCAGCAACAGTTAAATAAGGAACTATAACCATTTCTACTCAATTTTCAACATATTTTAATTCTTTTAATATTCTTTGAATATAATACTATGTTTTACAAACACCAAAATCTTTTCAGAGCCTGAAAAAATAAGGAAATCTTCTGGCAGGAAAATAAATATATTAAATACATAATAATAAGATATAGCACGAACTACACAGAATAAATTAATATTTAGGGTTATACACATAGATTATTAAATACTGTTAATACAACTGCAGTGATTAGTCACTTTTTATTTCCATAAAATCAATAATGTTTAAATAACAGGTTCTAAATCACTTTTAAAGCAAACAGACACATTACAATGAAAATGCCAAAAGACTCAATCATTTCATAAATAAAACACTTTATTTGCAAATACAAAAAGCTGGGATCAAAATGAGAACATGTAAATATTCATTTGTAAATTGACTTATTAAAAAAAAAAAAAAAAAGTTGACGAGTCGCATAGAAAAACAAAAGATAAACAGTTACCTAGTTTCAGCACCTATCAGTCGATCAGCTCTCGATCGCTCTCTCGTCTTCGCATCACATTCCTCCTCCTCACTGCATGATATATACTCATCATCGCTGACATGCCGTACCGCTCTTGAATATTGTGCCTAATATATATAATAACTTGTCACACTCTCTTCTCGTATAATATATATAAAGACGTGTCGTCATAAATACCTCGCACTCTCACTCTCTCACTCGCTCTCTCTCTCTCTATAAAGACGCGCTTGATATAAGATATGACATAATAGAAGGTGTTATCACTCTCACTCGCACCACACTGAATACTCGAGATTAAATAGTTTCGCGAATCGTGCTGATATATGATATATTTACACACGCCACTTGGTAGAGCGTGGTTTATGTAAATGTACCTAATAATACATAGATATATATAATTGACGCAATATATATATAATAAAGCGAGCACGCTCGTATAATCACTGCAGTTTGTCACTTCACGCTCACTCTCTCACACTCCTCACTCGCTCGTATTCACGAGCCCCTAAGAATATTAACTTTATTACTGTGCATCCAGTTCTTGCTATATTCCTCCTATTATTTATGCTATTTAAAATTATTTCACCTTCTGCAGAGCATCTCCTCCTTAATTTTTTTCAGGCTCTGAACCAAAGATTTGGTGTTCGTAAACACATAGTACGTCTCATTATTCCACAAGCAATAGCATAAAAAAGCAACTTAAATATGTTGAAAATTGCAGTAGAAAAGCGTGTATACGTTCCCTTAATTTAATGTTGCTGAACTTTTCCTTTGAGCCAAAGTTCTTTCTGAACCACAACACAATTACTGAGGCTCATCATAATATCTCCAGTCACAAAGACAATCAATTAAATGGGACTAGAAATCAAAATAACAACACAGAAGAAGCTAAAGACACTGTCAGGATTACACCATGTCCGCCTTTAAACACTATCCAACCAGGCCTAATTAGAAATAACAATTTCATGACCAATATACCCTTGGTATGTTGAAAAAATACGCCTAGACCTATCACATAATTTAAAACGGTGACGGTGAGGACCAAACATGGTCTTGAAGCTGAAAGTTGCATCTTGCACTTGCTCTTTGTATCAGAAACACACGTGCATCTCATGCCTTTGCGTTCTTTCCAACCTCAGACTTCACCGATATGTGACTGTTAGCTTAATTCCTACATTACTTTACGACATACATCATAACATCAGCCTCTAATTGAAACACACAACTCGCAACTGCGCACATTCCACCTCCCAGTTCTGGACTTAGATGGAAGACTCAGCAGCGACACAGTTGTAATGATCTAATTAATTACGGCGAAATTTAAAAAGCAAGTTACAAAATTCAAATTCTTGCCACCAGTGTCGGGGATATCGAGTTCCAATTGGATATCCATTCTGCCCCGTGCGAAGGGAAAGAAGAGAGAGGCTGCAGAACTGACCTGTTCCCCGGCCCTGGCAGCATACTGGCGGCGGGTGTCACGAGCGGCCCCACGGCGTCACGGCCGGGGCGCGAGGGGGCTCCCTCACACGTGCAGGCCAGCCTCCATCATTCAAGTGGCACTAATATGGGCATGGAGTGGGTCAAACGACACGAGATCGGGACATTACTTATCGCTGTAAGTGTCTCATAACGTGGCAAATTGATTGTGAAATGAACCAGAATAGACAGTGTTGCGCGCTTATTTCGAAGAGGCGAGGTTTATAACACCGATTTGTCTTACTAGTTTTATTAAATGGAATATGTATTGCTGTGCCCATTCACGCGTGGCTTTTACTGCGTGCCAAACAGCCACAGAGCCATAGTAATGCTGACACAATATAGAACAAGTGAATCAGTGGAGCATAGGAACAAGGAGCACAAGGAACAACAAAACATCGATTTTTTTTTTTTTTTTACGTGAACCGCGCGTTACCGCCCCATATGTCTCAGCCAGAAAAAAACCAAGTTCAATTTTGCTTGCCACTTTTATCACCCTCTTCATGATTATTATTTTTATAATTTTAGAGGGAAAAAAAATTATTGTTTCTGTAGCTTCTTATAGTATTCTTGTATCACACTCGCTCACTGTATTTACTTTTGGATAAATTTTCACGACACTTTCTATCGTAGGGTACTGACTTTCAAAATGCTAAAAACACTATCCATAATAATCTTGTCGTTCGAAAGTGCACTTGTAACTTGAATGTTTTTGGAGTTTTTTTTTGACAACGTTATTTTTAATAAAAAAAACTGGTCAAATAGAAAAAAAAAATAGGGCTTGGGACCGGTATTTTACTAAACTGCAAAAACCACATTAAACTAACACTTTACACAAATGTTGACGAGAAGCAGTTTGACATATTTTGTTTTACGGCATTTAAAATTAAACATGAAAAACAACAAAGATAAACTAACTAGAAAACGCTTGAAAGCAGTAAAAGGAAAGCTGCCCCTCGCTTCTGGGACTAAACCGTGGCATTCTCGCTCTCAATCATCACGCGTTTTTTTTGCTTGGCGGTGACAGCACGAGCCATCCGGTATGTCTTCAGCGGTAAACACTTACAGAAGCCGCGCTCCTCGCAGGTGGGACGGACGGGCTTTGCAGAGACGCTGCTCGCTGTGCGTAGGTGCGTGCGCGTTGCGTGCGAGTGCCTCGTGGGGGCGAAATGAGTTCGCAGCTTTAGGGGCAAAAGTGCACCGAGTGTGGAAATTTTACCTTGCCATGCGTGTACATTATTGCCTCTCTACCAGAAGCTCCCCAGCCCCAAAAAAGTGTCACGCAAACATAAAAAAGAAACAAGAAGGATTTGTTGACCTCGAAAGTTGTCCAGAGGCAGTCGGACCCAGCTTTATCCTATTATGATCCTAGTTATATTTAATTATTATGTCGTATTTTATTCACCAAATCCTATCCTCTTCAAAATCGCGGCATTAAATAGGAAATAAAAACCTGTTGTAGATATTTTTTCACCCATTTCATTATTATTTTTCCAATCCACCAATTATATTTATTTCGCACACTTATTACTTTCAATACTGTTCTCTCGCAACTGTTACCTCGCTATCTCGACACCAGTCTAACAAAGCTGTCACGCTTTTGCAAAACATCACGCACTCGCCACAATACAATTAAAAGAACATCACCACTACCACACTCACAAACACCTACAAGTTAAAAAACCAAAAATCCTACAACTGCTCCTGGCACGACAATTTTCATCAAGAAAAAAAATCGACCTTGGACACATTCATCTAACCATTAGCCCCATATAAACAAACCAAAAGCAAGCAAACACACGTAAATAAAATTTTACACAAATAACACAAAATTACTACGAATTTCAATTATAAAACAGCCTCCAAATTCAATTGACGATCTACACAGGTGACACATTACCATCCTTCCACAGTTCAATTCTCAGACACACCTCTCCAAAAGGCAAACACTTTCCTTTTCCCAGACACCAAAGCACTTAACTTCTTGACAAATCCTGTTTAGGACCCAAGGCTCTTTCTCTCTTTGTCTTTTGCTTCCGCGATTTGCCAGCTCCCAGCCGGCAACCGACGATTCAAGCTGCTATAATCAGCTCACAGTAGGCTTTTACGGGCCCGACCTCTGACCCGGCCGGAGCACGCGCGAGCGAGTAGAATGGAGCGGGTGCTTTGTACCTCGCTGCGATGAAGAAGAGTGGAGGACGTGGCCCCGCTGTGCGTAAAAGCCTCTGATGTCGAGCGCCCTCTACAGATCAGCGCACCGCCACGCGCGCCCCACGCTCGGTCGCATGGTGCTCTGTGGTTGGTGCCTGATAGAGGACAGCCACGGCGCGCCAGCGCCAATGTCCCGTGCACCTTTACCCTCTGACCAACCCATGCCACTGACTGCCACGCCGCACCAAGCACAGCCCACACCGTAAAGTGATAAGAAATCTGACCCTTCTTGGGCTGAGAAGTGACAAGTTTGAATTAGCTTTCCTCATTTGTTTTCGAAAACGTCATCAGCAACAAAGACTAAACAGCTGGTATTTATGTTGTTAGCTTATGTTTTCTCTTGTTCCCTTTTTACAGGAATTAAATATAATTATTTAATTCCTACATGGTTTTGAATTGCAAAGCTCATTGACACGCGCCCCGGGGGCGCCTAACAAGGCCATCATTTTACGCACCAGTTATTTTAAGTGTCTTAAACGGGTTGCGTCTAGTCCTTTGTCTTGTCGTGTAGTTTGGACATCCCTTAAGCTATACTTCTGATTAGTTTGTGCATCGTTGTGAGCGGGAATAACGTGTGCAGGCCTCTTCCTTAAACAAGCGGGCGCTCTCCGACTCAGTGCGTCCCTCACTTCTAGCCCCTGTCTTTTAACTTTCCTTGATCTCTTCCCCTACAAGTCTCATCCTGTTCCCATTTCGTCTCCCTCTCTCCCCCCCCTGGTTGTCGGGATGCAGGGACCCCTCCATGAAGCTGCCAGTTTTTTTTTACCGTGGGCAATCACAAAGTGTTAGGAATCTATTGCCGTTTGTCTGACAAAGTCCATTCCATCTCTATGCCGCAGGGGATCCTGGTGGCTGCCAGGAGTGCGGGGGAGCGGGGGAGGGGGATCTGTGGACACATGCAGGCTTTTAGAAACACGACACCACAGCAACCGCCAGCCCTTCCTCCATTCTCAGCAAAGCTCCGCCTCCAGGCACAGCCCAGAACTGCGAGAGGGGATTCCTCTGTCCGGCCGCTCCGCTCCTCCATCGCCCGTGTGAGATACGCCTCCTCTCCTGGCCATACTCAGCTCCAGAGCTCCAGCAGCAGGATTTGCCTCCACTATGCGCTGTGGACAACGCATCTCCGTCGACCGCCGCCTCGGCGCCCTATGTTCCTTGTTCCGCTGCCGTTGGGCGCCCGTCCCCGCTCCTGCACACCGCGTGCGCGTCATGCTCTGCACCTCGAACACTACTCACTCCTGACTCCCTGAAAACCCAGCACTCTGGACCAGGAGGCGCAGACGAAAGCTCCGCCCGGACTGTGCACACAAACTGCTGGACCGCCTCCACACGTGATGTCTTGCCCGATACCGTTCGAGGCATCCTCCTTTCTTACGCGTATTCAACCGCTCGCCACCATCGAGCCAGCCCGGCCCGCACCTCAGTCGCATTCCTACCTTCTCTTTCTCTTGCCTATCCCCATGGATTATTCACCTCTGCACAGCAGACCCCTCTCTCGCGTGCACCCCGTGACTTACTTCCCCCCTCAACTAGTTTGCCAGACAAATGCTGCACGCACTCGTGCCCGCCTCCACACAACAACACGCGTTTCCCCTTCAACAGTAAGTCCACGAGCCACATTGCTCCCTTCCCTAGTTCACCACACAGACAAAACATCCACACTCACCGAGCCGCCTCGCTCCCGCTCATCTTCTCTCAACACCCACTCACCACCTACTACCAGCACTCCTACCTTAGAGGAGACACACTTGACACAACAAACTATTCCACCCATCTATAACCCCGGCTTAAACTCTCGCCTAACACATGTGCGTATCAAAATAAAACAGTCGAGTCTTAATAAATTACACTTATTTGTTATTTTGAAATTGGGCTCAGCAGAAGCACGTGTCCTTTGGAGAGTTGTTGATCTTTTTATACGGTCATATATTATTCTGAAATGATTGTTTTGTGTAGTAGCGTCAGTGAAGTGAGATTACCCATGAGTGTTTTGGTGTAATAGTTCTTATGAACATGTTTGTGAGCTCGCGCTGCAGTGACACTGTCTGTGACACAGAAGGTCGCTGTGTGGAAATGAGCCTGACTATATTCAAATGCTTTATACGAGCTCATATAAAAAGTCACCAATCTCTCGGCATGTTTATTATGGCCATGTTTTGCTCCATACGATATGGGTAAAGAAGAGGACCCGAGCGCCTCGTGCATTATTCATTCGTTCCTCATTCGCACCATTCGCGTTTGTAATATGAGTTATCAAAGCTCATTTTAATTATTTACAATTATTGTGCGAGGAAAATTAAACAGGTTGAAACGTAATATGAGCGACATGTGTTAGGCTGCGCTGGAGCAGGGAGAGAGGCACTGAGCAGTCCGAGGGAGGCTCACTGCGACCCGGGGAATAAACAACACCAGGAGCCTAATAGAATATTCACGTACAAACATTATCTCTTTATGAAAACATATTTTTATTTTTACAATTCTGAAAATAAGTAAATGATAAATAATTAAACAATAATAACTTGTCCAGGTTGCAATTAATTGTTAAGTAATTGTTTGTTTGTTTTTTGGTTTAGTTTTTTCTCTTAACGACGAGTTTTACAATGTTGTATAGCATTTTATTATTTTGGTTTGTTAGATTATATTGTGAAGTTTAAAAAATATATTTAGATATATTTTACATTGCTATTTAAATTATGGCTACGTTTTCTAACTGTATGCAAATAAAATAAAAAATAATAGGACTATTTTTCGCGCGTAAAGTGTGCGTAAAAGCATTTTTATAGACACAATTATAAAGCTGTTTTTAATGATTACAAACCAACTACAACCTTAAAAACGACCGTATTTACCACGTTTCATGAGGACGTGTTCAGGGCTAAAGCTGGTCTAAACTGGACCCAAACATACTAAAGTGTGTACTCGTTTCTCGGTGTGTGTGTAACAATGGTCCCGTGCGCGCCGTCTCTGCAGGTATGTAATGTTATGCTCCCCTGTGCTGCTGTTGTATCCCACGCAGGGCACGGCGGTGTGAACCAGCTCGGTGCGGTGTTTGTGAACGGCAGACCCCTCCCGGACGTGGTGAGGCAGCGGATAGTGGAGCTGGCCCATCAAGGCGTACGGCCCTGCACATCTCCCGACAGCTCCGGTCAGCCACGGCTGCGTCAGCAAAATCCTCGGCAGGTAAAAGGCTTCAGTGTGTAAATGTGTGTTGTGTGAGAGAGAGAGGAACGTGTCAGACATCAATCTTAGAGCGCTCTCTCACCGCAGCACGCATCGGTCACACCAGCACATTTTAGCCCGCTTCTTTACGTTCTTACGTCCCATCAAAAACGCCTCAGAGGAAAAAAATCAGATAAAATTTTACAGCTAAGTATAAGTATAAATGAGCTTTTAATAGTTGAATAAAACTGGAGTAACTTTTGGGTGAGAGGCCACGAGTGCTTGGAATCTTTTTGAATTGTTGAATGTGTTTGTATCTTCATGTTATAAATTATGCAAAAACACACAAACATATGTCAGATTTATTTTGAAAAATCATGTAAACTACAAGCATTAAGATAGCAAATGAACGCATCATCATCACACGTAGCGTAAAGTGTAGGACGCTCGTTGTCCAAATTGAGAGTAATTTCTCTACATATATTTCTCCCTAGCTATCAGAAGTCATTTCAGAGGTACTCTTTCACACACACTAAATGTTCACATTGTGTAGCTACACTGTAGAGACACGGTGCATGTGGTCATGCTGCTCAGAAGCCAAAACTCTGTGCCCTTGTTCTGTGCGTCTCACTGTTTGAATAAATAAATAAACCAGCCTTAAGAGCACAATTAGGTAAAAGTACACACTCCTGTTTCCAGTCGCTCACTCCGGTAAACTGTCCCTTCTCCGCGCAGGTACTACGAAACGGGCAGTATAAACCCGGGTCATAGGTGCTCCAAACCAAAGGTGGCGACTCCCAAAGTGGTGGATAAAATAGCCGAATATAAACGACAGAACCCGACCATGTTCGCGTGGGAGATTCGAGACAGGCTATGGCTGAGGCGTCTGCGACAAACGACACAGTGCCCAGCGTGTCGTCCATCAACAGGTAGGTCCACTCTGCCTTTAGGCCAATGAACTTTATTTATTTTTTGTCCGCTTGCTTTCCAAACATAAGCTATCACGTGGAAAAATCAATAAAATTAAATGTATTGTTTCATTTGTATCAATTTGCATGTTTAAGTTTTGTTCCAGAAAAATCAATCCTCGAAGGCATCTGTACACTTCAATCTTGACTTACGGAATTTTGGCATATCCTTCTTATACCTATTCTTTTAAGTTTTATCTCCAAAAAAAATAATAAATAAAATAAAAATAAAAAATAAATATTAAATATTTACAAAATGACCATCCAATCTCTAAAATGTTTTTTTCTGGTTCAAATATGACAAAGTTAAAAATGAATAAAACTAATCATGGACCTATAATTTATTCATATATTACGTCTCCAAAACGTGAGAGCAACATTTTGGACATTTGACACATTTATTTTCTTATTTCTATTATTTTTTTCATAAGCAGTTGCAAGTTTCTGCTCAGTACGAAATCCAGGATATGTTCCCATTCACCTGCAGTGCCTCGCGTTAAGAGGATAGACGGGATACTTTTCTTCTGGCTCTCACGCACGTACCATATTATTTACTGATAATATGCCGGAGTTATCACGGTGCCAAGAAGCTATGGGGTGGTCTCTCCCAAGTGCAATTCAATCCCCACTGCGGCCCTCCACGAGCGCACGCCGAGAGCCGGGGAGAGATCACATCTGTCTCGATAAAAACGATCGATAGCGCGTAACCAGATCCAGAGGCAGAGGGAAATACCCAACAAAGCCGTTCAATACGCGGACCACACTGCGACACGACAACGCTCCGGTCACCAGCAGACTCCATATAGTCTGTAGCTTATTCTACAGAGCAGGAAAGTGGCGCGTAACGGATGGTTTCGCTTTTACGCACGCTGGATTTGTCTACCAAAATACAAATATATCTTTGTAATTGTATTCCGGTATTGTTTATGAGGAATGTAGAATGTTCAGTAGTATTTTGGGTTGTACTGAGTGTTGTTTGATAATAAAACCACTGAACAGTTAGTGGCGTTTAAGAACAAGAAATAGTTTCAAATCTGGACCCAAAATGCGTAATGTTTTACAGTCAACTGAAAACAGATCCTGTGTGCTAAGTGTCTGAAATTAAGTCACATTTGTCTTAAATTTTCTGTGACTGTATTGCTTAAAATGAGATTTGCCATAAAGGTACGTGTAATATTACGCATGTAAGGTTATGTAGCATATTTTTACTCTCTGAAGTAGTGAAACAAGCATATTCACACATTTGCCTTTATAGTATGTTATTATTCTGTACCCACAGCGTTTAGGAAACACTTTATTAAATATGCACTTCCGTAAAACCCAGTACAGCAAATAAATATTATTTTTAATAATTATTTAGGCCTAAATTGAATCATTACCTTACTGTTTAATAATTACAACAAACTTGTTCACGACCTAAGTTTTGTGTGTATTTAATATAATGTGCATAACTATAATCATGATGGTTTCAGTTTCAGTAAAACTGACATTGATCCTGACAGTGTTTACAAACAGTCCTGAGTTTAACTGTGCGTCTATATGGCCTCGTAAGAGTCTCTGAATGTTTGACTGACTGTAAAGAAGAAAAACGCAGGCTACGTTTTTGTGTAATTTGTGTAGAAAGAACTTGTGGGGTCTGTACGATTTAGAGTTGATAAGTAGACACCTCTCTGTGTCCCTGTAGAAGACACACAGAGCAGCAGCAGCAGAGAAAGCCCCGAGCATGAAGAGTGGAGAGAGAAAGAGAGAGAGTGAGAGGGGGAAAGAGAGAGAGAGAGAGAGAGAGAGAGAGAGAGAGAGAGAGAGAGAGAGATCGAGAGAAAGAGAGAGAAGCAGGGTAAGGGAGGGAGAGTCAGAGAAAGGCTCGGAAAACGCCAAAGCCCCACAGTGCACAGCGCGAGTGATGAACTTTGCTTAGAGGCACTGTTCCAGAGAGTTGGTCATCGGCATTACATTTTAATGAGGCCGAGCGAGTCTCATAACACGTCCAGCTTAAACGCGGCGGGCGCGCGAGAATAGTGAGGGAAAGGCGCGCATTTGACACGTTATTACGACAATGAGAACGTCCTAATGGATTCGTGTGCGTGGCGTCGCCTGCGTCAGTCCGCTGCTTCTGCTGCGTTCACCTGTTGTTCGTAAAACTAGAATCAGTCATCACGAGTAGCGCGCGGAACGACATTAGTGGTGTCCCGCTGTGATGTGTTTGTTGTCTTTTTGTCAGGAAGAGGACGGAAAGTAAAGAGCTAGAAATATTATTTAATAGTGCAATATGAATTTGGATAGGCCTATGAGCAAATTGTTAATTAATTAAGTTCAATGGTAATTTTCTGGAGTGGCAAAACTGTTAAGGTTGGCATATATCACTTTACAAATCATAACTTTGTTTCCTTTTCTAATAGGCCTACTCTATTAGCCTATTTTTTTATTATATTATTATTATGCTTATTTTGCAAACAAATTATTACAAGTTTTATTAAAGTACACTATTAATATTTTATTAATATTATTTAATTATATTATTATTATTATTTTATTATTATTATTATATTATTATATTATTATTATTATTATTGACAATATAACACTGACTATGTCTGACTAAAGTCATTGTATCCTCAAATGTGTTACTATAGAAATTCAATCACGTACATTGTTATGGCCCAATATTGATTTGAAAAATAATGTTCTATTGTATTATCGTTATAATACAAATGCCATTATGCACATAGGTCAAAGATAGACATTATCAACAAGGTCTGTTATATTTTATTATATTTTGTTTAGAATGATTTTTTTTTGTTCATACTCTTTTTAAAAATATGTTGCAATTATGTAACTCTTTCATTTTTCACTATTTTTGCTGTGTTTGACATTGCAAATTACTTTATCTAATCATGAGTTTCTGAATACTAAAAAATAGAACTGTTGTCATAGCGATCAACAGTCTAAGCCCAAATTTGCTCTATTACAAATCAAAAAGTCTTAAAAATCATGCATACCTGTAAGCTAATGATTGAATACACTGTATCTTGCAAAGTCCTTTAAAAACTGAACAAATTATTACTTTTGACTATACATCCCATCTCCATATTTCTCGTTCAAAGTGTCCATAGCCTTATCCACGTGCAGCTCGGTGGTGGTCAGTGCGGTTAGCTGCTCCTGACCTCTGCTCCCTGCACTAAAGAGGATGTCCTGGCTTTAAACACATTTTTCCTGCATGCATTATTAAAGATTACACACAGGCTAGGTTGCACGCTGTTTTGTTGTGGCTTGAGTCGACTGAAGTTACTACCAACCGCCTCCCTAAGCTGCCCCTCAATCATATCGATCCCCCATTTTAATATTTCTTTGGGGATATTTTCTTCTCCCTCCCTTCGACTCTCTCCACACCAAAGTCGTTAATTCAGTCGCGCCACAATTGCTTATTCAATATCACCAACATGCACTTGGAAACTAGTCCTTGGATTTATGCCTCGCGCAGGTCAAATAACTGTTGTGAAGCCATGTTCGAAATTCAAATCAAATATTGATGAAGGAGAGCTTATAGTGCGCAGGATTGCTATGTGTATTTGACCCGGGGGAGATTAACCCGTAGTTGTCCGAAATAGGGAGGTGTCATTTCTCAGAGGATTGGTGATACCTGTTATTCAAGCTGTCAGTCAGATGTGCTGTTATGGTGATGTGAAAGGGTTTGAACTGTAAAGAAGTGTGTTTTGGATGTCGGTTTGAAAAAAGAAGTGGTTTTCATTGCAAGATTCTGTGTTATTCGGATTGCAAAGTAGATCTAAGTATGTAGGCAGGAAACTGGCAATGTCATGTTATCTTCTTCAAAGATGTTCAATTATGGTCCTTTATGTATAATTGGATAGCATGTACGTAAGCCATTTTCCTGCAAGATCAGTCCACACACACCAAATTTGCTTCTTAGATGATCAGATTCAAAGGTATTACAGAAGGAGCTAGTGATTTAAAATTAACACTGGTTGTATACTAATCTGTAAAAAGTTTTTTAAATCAATCTTTGATGCATGTCAAGTGTATGATAGTAGGCATTATTGATTAAAACTGTCTTTTGTATATTTGTAATGCTTTAACACTTTTTAAGTTTTTGCAATCAAGCAGCATTTACATTTAAAGTTTACTGTCTTAGATCAAAAGGGTCTAAACTATGGCTCAGGGACCAGCTGCGGCCCTCAGACCGAGTTATGTTGACCCAAAGGTCTCTTGCTCCATTGGTCCAAATCGACAACTTTGGATGTAAAATGCACTCATCTGAATAAAGTCAACATGTGTTTTTGTTGCTAATATTTCATTCATTTTCATGCATTAGATTTAATTTAAAAAATGTATCAGTTAGATAGATAGAAGATTAACACTAGTTGTAAAAATATATTGATTTTTTACATGAATCAAGAATAAGTAAAAATATCAAGATATTAGAGTAGCAAATAAAGTTTAAAATGGATGACATCACAAATAAAAAACAAACAAACATGATCTTCCAAACATATGGTACTGAAAAAGCGTGTTTTGTTGTATTTTTATTCTTTTTAATTCGAGAAAGTTCTGGCCCAGTACACAACATGGTTACTAGGGAACTTCTAGATGATACCCTTGTTTCTAATCAGAAAGCAAACTTTAGGATGAAATAAAAATGTTCGGTAAACTCCTAAACACAAGAATCGTAGCTGTGTTTTAGTAAAATGAGTATCCCAAATTATTAAAATCCCCCTCATTGCTTTGCTGTTTCTCATCTCTCTACTTTTGCATGGCCTCCCTGCAACCCATCCTTTAACTTTTCTCTGGCCAAGTCCTGATCGATACTCCGTGATCCTGGGTGAGCCCGGGGGGTCTGCGGTCCGCTATAACAACCTACCTGCTTCTCCTCACCCCCTCAAACCCCCTCCAATCCCCCAACCGGAGAGGAGGAAAAATGAACTCAGGCGGTGCTAAGATGAGCTGTGAAAGAGTTTTATTGTGAACTGGACAGCAGAGGAGAGAGAGAGAGAGGTTGTAGGTATAGCCACTCGCGGGCCGGGGAAAAGGAGGAGGAGGTGGGTGGGGGGCTCCAGGGGGTGTAGAGGGAGCAGATTATTAGACTTGGCCAGGTAGAGCCAGTGAAGCCGATCATTGAGGTGAATTGATGTGATTTCATGCTTTGTTTGCAAGATCATTCCGAGCAAAGTGCAATGAAGACTTTCCCGCCACATCACATCTTACTGCCGCCGTGCCGACTTTATCATATTTCTAACCCCCCAGAATCCAACGCCAGATTGAATCCGAGCTATTCAACCAGGTACAGATTGGCCCCTAAAGCTCAGAGATTGGTTATTTGGTGACAAGGGAGGCCCCCAGTGTAAGGATACAGCAGAACGGGGACCTCAGTGTGATAGTACATGCACGTATGAGGCCATAAGAGGACGCTACTATTGTTGAAAGGTCCCCAAAGTGTGGGAGACTATTGATTGATCTCATGTGTTGTTCACTTTGCTGGATTAGCCCCGACAAAGCACAGTAACAGTAATGACGTTTTCTATTTCAAGCAAATTGTGTAACTTTTTTTTCATTGCTTCCCTAAAGGCACTGTTTACGATTTTATAAAAAGAAAACAATTAAAAAATGATGTTACCCACAGCCCAGATATATTACAAAAGTAACAGTATTATAGTGTCCTTCTTAAGTTTTTCGCATAGCACTTGCTTCTTTTGTAATTCTCACACAGCACAGTACGCGCTGCTTTGGAAGTTGCAAAAGGTTCTTTTAAACTCATGGTGGTGAATGCTAAGATATTGATTTTCATTTGGTAAAGATCAAAACATGTGACTGATGTAAGCATGAAAACATTTTTTTTTTTTGGTGTTTTTTTTTTGGTTTTCAGGATTTCCATAGTTAGTTTACATGAATCAAGAATAGAAAAAGTAAAACTTAAAATAATACACTTTTACAGATTAAAAATATGATCTTTTAAACATACATTCAAGAAAATAAGTGTTATGTGATTGTCTTGGTGCACAACATGGTTACCAGGCAACTTCCTGATGTCATCATTTATAATAGTCAGGTATTAAAATTGTACATTTTCAAAATTCAATCAGACAAAGATTGTCCTCTAAAGTTGATATTTAGTGTGAAGTTTGGTCAATCAGATTGTGTAAAACTATTGACTGATTTATATCTTTTGCTCACTCTGCTAGGATTATCCGCACCAAAGTCCAGCAGCAGTTTCACCCGTCGCCCGATGGATCGGTAACGCCGCTGTCTACGCCAGGACACACTATAGGTGAGAAACAAAACGTATGGAATGTGTTCATTGTGTACTTTAAAGTCTGTAAATTGTTTGGATGGAGTTGCAAAGGGTGTTCAAAGTGGTGGGGCTAGACTTTGCAGGGTTCTGATTAGCTACATTGAACTGGGTAAACAAAATTTACTTAATGGTGTTCATTGAGAAAGTGGAAGTTTATGAGAGCAAGAAGCTGATTGAAAGTATGAAAACATTCTTGCAATTTTTTCATTTGCATTTTGGAGAATTTATGTCTGGTTTACAATACACAATTTCTTGTACAGCTGTTTAGCTGTTATATTGATATTACAAAATGTTACTAAGTTACAATACACATTACATGGCGAAAGACACAGTGATATCACATTTTTGCAATTTATGCATTAACTTAAATTGTTTGTGACTATTATTTTTAGGAACCACAATTCGTTTCTTTGCGTTCTTTGTAAGACTACAACCTGCTCAAACTTAATACGAAATGAAGCCCAGTACACATTCTACAAAGTGTGTATTACCAAAAAACTGCATTTGAACAATAATAAATTAGTAAAAATATTACAGGCACATAGAATGTCAGCGTGGTTCCACAACACTGTAAAACGCAATTATGATCATGGATAGTTTTAGACCAAACTGGAGTTACTTTTTGGAGATCTTGTTTTCATCATTACCTATGGTACTATAAAGCAACTCTAATACTTTCTACAAATACAATCGTCCTCAACTTGATCAATTCTGTGAAACAGTGATTCCCAAGGAATCTAAGCCAAGACTCCAAAGTTGAAACCTACTTTTAACATCCCCAAATCTTTACCTCCTCTCTTCACCTCACAGTCCCTAGCACCGCCTCCCCTCCAGTGACCAGCGCCTCCAACGACCCCGTGGGCTCCTATTCCATCAACGGCATCCTGGGCATCCCCCGCTCCAACGGCGAGAAGCGGAAACGGGACGATGGTAAGACAACAAAAAACATCCAATTTCTTCCACCTTTTAAAAAAAATTGCCTCCTACTTTTGTGGAGGATGGCATTTATGACAGCACGTCGGGTTCTAGTGTATTTCTCCCCCCTCCTGTGTCTCCGGTGACTTGTTATGTGCTGTAGCAGTCAGGGGGAGCGCTGGGAGTGTGTTTGCGATTCAATCAGTTTTTCTTGATGCCCCCAACGTTTTTACCATACGCCTACGCTAGACGAGATCTCAATTTGAGGCTAGAGACGCAGCACGCAGGAGCCCATATAGCTGTCATAGAGCATAATCCCACACACGCAGAGCTCAGGGGCTGTTTCTGTAACAACAAACAGACTGTCCGTCCAAAAACGGCTCCATCAATAGGATAAGCCAGGTATAAGTAGAGATTTTTGCACTCTTAGTTAAAAAAAGGACAACCCCTATTTCGCTAATTTCAGTCTTAAATCTATATGTATATATATGTATTTGATTCTAGTAAGCTAAGTATACAAATACATAAAGTGAAGATGGAGTATCTGATTATTTTTGTAAATTAGCAAAAGTTATCCTTCCCACCAAAAAGTATGTTATAACTCAGCATTTTGTGACAAAATCAGACTGCTGTATACTTATACCTATTTCAAATCAGAGCTCTGATAGGTTGTTGGATGGTACACTCCAGAATCACTTAGTTGTCTATAAAAAAGATATTCTTAAGCCGTAATCACAGGCAAAAATTAATGCACAAGGATTTTAATCACGTATGAGAGATAGAAGTAAGTAGCTAGGTTTAATAACCTGTTTTCAGTTTCACAGTGTGATAATCAGGTTCTGCTTTAACATTAAAATAGTGTTAAGTCAAAGATATGTTGTAAGCATTCCAATTATGTTCTCTAGTCAAAGTGTTAAATAAAATCCACAAATAGAATGCTTAGTGAAAAACTATATATAATGACAAATGTATTACTTACTTTGTTTTTAATTTTAATAAAAGATGCCTATTTCAGAATGGTGTGTTGATTCAAAGAGTCACGACAATAACTTAGAAGTAAGTCACTTTAGTGTAGCTCACACTGTAGAGTACTTTATTAGTGCGCAGCATTGGCAGCCAAATGCCTGTATCTCCGTTCACAGATTATATCCGGTTTGAGTTTCTCATTCCGAGGCGAGAGAGTGGACACACTGCCTGAGGGCTAATAGATTATCGGTTGTGCAAACAATTGGCTTTTTTAATGCCTGTGAATTAACATGTCCTGGTGAGGGCTGAACAGGTGTAGGACAGACCGGGGCAGACAGGCAGGGAGGGCCATGTGTGTACAAATATGTGGTGTCTGTGTGCTTATGATGGGATGTTGTGGTTGAAAATGATCTCAAAGAGCATTCATCAAAACAGGCCACTTCCTCTTTATGTTTCTGTCTCTGTAGTTCTCTGGAGTGGCAACCACTTGGATGGGAGGAAAATAGGACATTGTAAGTGCCAGTTAGACACCCTTCTTTTTTGCTTTGGTCACTATCATCTCTGTCTTCTGTCTATACCGCTGCTACTGCTGCTTTTTTCACGCTGCTCTGGTGTGTTACAGGCGTTCCAATAAATCATCTCCAGAGAAATTAAATACATTACGATAAAATGACTGGAAAATCATGTTTTCCATGTAATGGTATGCAGGTCAATACAGTCATGCACAGTGTGTTCAATTTAGAGCCCTGGTGTCAGGAAAGACAGCAAGGCCAGATTCCAGATTTGTTATTAGATTGAACTGAGTTCACCTTTCTCACAACATTTTTTTTGTTTTATTACATTACTTTTAATTGACGTTCCATACCAAAAAGTAGACAGGACCAAGCATTATACAATGTTAATTTTCTGTATAATGCTAAAACCGGAAACTTACTATTGAAGTAAAGTACAGTAATCAGTATATTCAAGTTGTTTCATTGTTCTATTGTTGTTAAGATACAATGTATCTGCAACATTAACATGAATTTACATTATATTATCCTCACCAGTGCATGTACTGTAATGCTTTTTAACAGAGTAACATTTGTCCTTAGTCAAAGTTGTGTACCATTACAAATTATTTTGAGACTCTTTGCTTCTGAATACTTTTCTAATTGCAGATTTGATCTCAAAATTATATTTTCTATTTTGATTACGATATGGAAGGTTTGTTTACCGGTTAGTTGTATAATCTCTCCTGCATGCCTGTTTTACTCTGTGCTATGATTTTACCTTAAGCACTTTCTTGTTGTATTTCATGTTTACGATTGTGGTTTTTACTATGCTGTATTTCTTACTGACATAACATTTACACTTTTAATGGCATAGTACATATACAGTACATATACATACATCATATTTATGCTTTGTAAAACAATACACTTTTATACTTCACATATCAAGTACCGTATGTTACCAGAGATTAGTTACACTTTTTACTCGATGCCTTTACAGTATACTACATTTACGCTTTCTTACTGTATATCGCAGTTTTATTTTTATTATGCTGATTCACAGTTTCTACTGTAATATAACAACATGCTTTTATAGAATGATCCTATTTAATATCACACTAAGGTTTCTTACTGTGTATTACGCTGGCTGTTTCTATTGTATATCACACTTACACATTTTTACTGTACAATTACAATAGTACAATTACCTTTTGCACTGCACATCACATTTACATGGTATTTACTGTATGCTTGCCTTTCACAATCACATTTTTTTCTGTGTACATTCTCTTTATTACTGTACATCACAATTACAGGTTCTTACTGTACCTCACATTTTACACTTTCTTCCTGTAAATCTCTGCTGTTTTGCTGCTGGTTTTGGCTGGTGTGGGGGCTGTGGAGTGGTGACTGCCCTTTGCTCAGGCACAAGTCCCATTACAGGCGGCTGTAGAGATAATGTAGTGTGACATGCGTTATGTACACCAGCTCTGTGTATGGGCCCGCTCAGGGACAGGGGCGCCATCACTGCCATTCATCCGGCCTTGTCATGTCCGCCGCAAATTAAAGTACCATGTTACACTGGACGTGGAAAAGGAAGGGCTGGGCTAAGGAAAGACAGGGGAGGGCTGCATAGGTCTAAGTTGAATGACATTGGAGAAAAGATTATAGCTTTATTATGGCAAGCTGTGCTGGTTTGTGTGTGTATTGTAGAAGTGTTGTTTTTTATAACTGGTAAGGTATTTTTGGATGATGTTTTGGCAATAGCATTCTTGGAGATATTTATAGCTTGAAGTGACTAATGAGCTAATAGTGCTAGCAATAGTAATGGGCCATATTCTGCAAGCTGTTTCTCGTATACTGTATACTGATAGTTGCTATATTCAGGCACAGTTTGGGTAAGACTTTTGTAAACTGTATGTAAGTATTTATCTGTTTTTCTTGGTTTGCACTTGGCAGGTTGAATACAGTCTGATCCTTTTTGAGGTTTAAATGTTACTCTCAAATTGTGATGGCATGACAATAAGAAACTGTTACCTAGCAACCATGTAGCAAACTGAGCCCCAAAAGTACCTGGATTTCACAAACTGAAACTTGACACAAAGCTAATCTTTCCTTTCTGTTTAGAACTAATAATATGTGAAGTTAAAGTAGATTCTGATATTTTTTGTAATTTTGACTTATTTTGGTGTGGTAACAGTTTTACAGCAGTTAAGTTGCAATTTATAAATTAATTCACAAAAAAGGAAAATAATTTTATAGAAAGTAATTATGTTCTTAAACAGAATCCCTCCACATATATCAAAAGCGCCAAAATGCAAAGACAATTTACGCACAATTGATTCAGTTTCCTGAAGTATAAGCAGTCATTTAACACAATCAAAGTTTACAAGCTATGATATTTTGTCACTCCTGTGTTATTTATGTTGATTTGGCCCCGATTTACGGTTGCTAGGTAACACATGTGGATTCCCCTCCACAAATATCATATTTACAGATAATAATAAGCTTCACCAAAATAACCAAATTGGGTAAAAACTAGCTAAATGTTTAGTGAAATCTTAATTATAATCATGTTTACTGTTTTACAAAAATGTGGTCTAACCTGTCAAATGCAAGTGAAAAATATGTGATATGTGCAAATGATTTTCTCAGTTTCTTACATCGTTTTGCATTGTACTTGGTAGCCGAATGAACTGTTGCAATATAACATCACATTACATGACATCAGTGTTGCGCAGTAGATATCTGAAGTCTAAACTGTGGCTTCAAATGCTTTGGCTGACATTTTGAACCTCTTACGATTCTACAGGGGGAAGCTATTAATTCACAAATTAACACCCTCCCCATACCCATACATCGTATATTCTATCCTGGATGTGCGAGCCATCGGAAAGACAAAAGAAATAGCCTTAAGGGGGAAAGGAGAGAGTCAGCTTGGAGATTGCTTTGCATGTCTGCGAGCACCATACCAATTATACCATCGCTGAGGAGAACGTGTGCACACCCCCATCCCATCCACCCCCAAACCACTACTCCTCATCCCACAGCCCTGAGTCTATCCATAGCCAGATTTATTTGTGTATCTCATTACAGGAAATGGAATGTTGTCCCTGCCAAATGCATTAATAGCGAGGTGAAGAAATTAGCCTGTAGTACAGCAGGCCAAGCGCAGTCAGTTTGTACCTATGTGGAAGAAGTGGGAGCCAAGGGGGAGACAGGGAGAGACAGGGAGAGGTGACAAGTGCTGGCATTGGAAGTCTCTGCAAAACAAAATGACAAAAAAGTTTAGTTATTGAGGTTTTTTTTTTTTGCTAATTAAAGCAAATTGTGTTAGAAAAGACAACAAATTACTTGTAACATTTAATTTCATTTTTGTGATACTACAGCTTTGTACAGGCTTTCTCCAGTCACGAAAAGAAATTACCACAATTAAATCACGTGAAAATATACTTTAGATATTTAATGGCAAAGTGCAACATTATTATTTGGAAAAACTGGCTCTTGCCCATCATCTGGACATATTTTTTCATTGTATTCTAGAGTGTTTTCAGAGTAAACCTGTTTAGTTTTGTTTGTCTTTAAAAATATGTATTAAAGACCCTTATTATACAGTATGTATTTGAACCCTTACGTTTGTAACGGTTGCTAGACAACAGTTGTGAAAATACTTCTAGGTCACATGTGTGCTCATTTCCAAAGTGTCTGAAATTAGAAAAATGGGATCAAACTGGAGAGAAATAGGTAAAATTATAATCAAATATAATGTTTTTACATATGTCCTCTTTAAGCCGGATGCCCATGTCTGTTCTAAACTGCCACGTTACTATAGCGGGCAAACAGCAGTACAGGTTTGGACAAGGTTTGAACCAGCCTATCGGAATGTAGCTAATATGTAACTGTTAAATTGGTTAATCATAGACTAGGTATTTTCAAGTCAAGTAAAAATAGAGTCAGCACTTTTTTAAGCAGCTTGACATAGTTACACTTCAACTCCATTCTCCAAACACATATTGATAACACAATGACATAGATAGGTTTTCAGCAAAGAAAACAGTACTGTTCTTACGATAAAGCTCAAAATCCGCAGTTGTCCAGAAAGTTTCCAATATACAGTTGTGCTGGTACCGAGTTGAGTTACTGAGTTGGAAAACTTGGAGTCAGGAGACAGCAAACTTCTCATGACCCCATGTAGAATTTGGGCATTTAAAGGGTTAAAACGAGACCAAAATCAATGCAATTATCCAGGATTTTACCATTTATATTGAAAGCAATGGCAGTATATCTTGAAATTGGTCATACATTCTTGCTTAACCTGGTTTTGCAACAAACTATTCCAGACTTCTGAAAGACACCATGATGCCTATTGCTCTTGTCTTAACCATCACTTTAAATCTAGTCGCATGTATATAGATGTTGCTTGTATATTTCCCCTGCTCCTGACCTCCGGCAGGTTGATGTGACCTCAGCGTTAGTTTGTGGAGGACTCTGGGGGAGGACAGGCCAGAATGGGGAGCCGTGGTGATGAATTAGCCCAGGAACCCAAAGGTCATGAGCAGTGATTGTAGCGGTGGGCGTGGGATGAACCAGCAGATGACTACAACACAATCTCAGCCAGACAGGCTTTCACAAACGTTCAGTAGCTCGATTTAATCCATGCTGGTATCAGAAGTGTTTGATAGTGAAATATTATTGTAGATTGTATCAAGATTTTAGAGTGAAGAATTTTTGTTTCATTGTCCAAGTTATGTTGAATTGTGTGGATATTCTGGGCACATTTTTATGTCTGTACATATCAGAAGGTGAGACACTATAAGAAATTAGTTTTGACAATCTTGTTTGGTCCCTTATACACTTTTGGCTAAAAACATCATTGTCCAATATGCTGTATTTTTTTTTTTTATTTATCTGTAAGGACATACATGGACAAATTTGACTTCAAAAGTCTTTTTTTTATTTTTTCTCACAATGATATGCACTTTTTCATATCTAATTCCAATCNAACCAAAAAGTATGTTGAGCGAAATTCCATATTTGTGACAAAATCAGACAAGACTGTATTACTTCATAACCATCATTTCAAATCAAGCATCTGATTGGTTGTTGGGGTGGTACGGCCTATGAACACTATGACATGCTACTTAGATTGTGCTATAAAACCAGATAAATCTATTAACGGCCAGAATTAAATCACAGTGCAATGAAGTTATATCACAGCGATATATTAAAGTATACTTACAGTATGAGAGATAAGAAATAATCCGAGTGGTGTGGTATCCAGTATCACAGTGACTAGATAATCACGTGTTCTCTTAAAACAGTTAAAAAAGTATGTTAGAGTTAGTATCAGAGATAATGTTGAGTGACAATTTTCAAATTAATGCAAGTGTTCTAAAGTACAAAGGTGTTAAATAAACTAACACACAAAATAGTTAGAGAAACATGCTTAGTCGAACAAACTATAAATGAAACAGTGTATTCTAATATAACCTTTGTTTTAATAATATGCTTTATTAAATAAAAGATGCAGTTTTCAGATGGTGTTTAGATCTGCTAAAAGAGTCAGTAAGATTGATGTTATTTATTATAACTTATGAAGTAAGTTTCACTTTTAGTAAAGCCAATTCAGGCACTGAGTGAATACTTTATTAGTGCGCGATTGGCAGCCAAATGCTGTATCTCCGTTCACAGATTATATCCGGTTTGAGTTTCTCATTCCGAGGCGAGAGAGTGGACACACTGCCTGAGGGCTAATAGATTATCGGTTGTGCAAACAATTGGCTTTTTTAATGCCTGTGAATTAACATGTCCTGGTGAGGGCTGAACAGGTGTAGGAACAGACCGGGGCAGACAGGCAGGGAGGGCCATGTGTGTACAAATATGTGTGTGTCTGTGTGCTTATGATGGGATGTTGTGGTTGAAATGATCTCAAAGAGCATTCATCAAAACAGGCCACTTCCTCTTTATGTTTCTGTCTCTGTAGTTCTCTGGAGTGGCAACCACTTGGATGGGAGGAAAATAGGACATTGTAAGTGCCAGTTAGACACCCTTCTTTTTTGCTTTGGTCACTATCATCTCTGTCTTCTGTCTATACCGCTGCTACTGCTGCTTTTTCACGCTGCTCTGGTGTGTTACAGGCGTTTCCAATAAATCATCTCCAGAGAAATTAAATACATTACGATAAAATGACTGGAAAATCATGTTTTCCATGTAATGGTATGCAGGTCAATAAGTCATGCACAGTGTGTTCAATTTAGAGCCCTGGTGTCAGGAAAGACAGCAAGGCCAGATTCCAGATTTGTTATTAGATTGAACTGAGTTCACCTTTCTCACAACATTTTTTTTGTTTTATTACATTACTTTTTAATTGACGTTCCATACCAAAAGTAGACAGGACCAAGCATTTACAATGTTAATTTTCTGTATAATGCTAAAACCGGAAACTTACTATTGAAGTAAAGTACAGTAATCAGTATATTCAAGTTGTTTCATTGTTCTATTGTTGTTAAGATACAAATGTATCTGCAACATTAACATGAATTTACATTATATTATCCTCACCAGTGCATGTACTGTAAATGCTTTTTAACAGAGTAACATTTGTCCTTAGTCAAAGTTGTGTACCATTACAAATTATTTTGAGACTCTTTGCTTTGAATACTTTTCTAAATTGCAGATTTGATCTCAAAATTTATTTTCTATTTTGATTACGATATGGAAGGTTTGTTTACTGTTAGTTCGTATAATCTCTCCTGCATGCCTGTTTTTACTCTGTGCTATGATTTTACCTTAAGCATTTCTGTTGTATTTCATGTTTACGATTGTGGTTTCTTACTATGCTGTATTTCTTACTGAACATAACATTTACACTTTTAATGGCATAGTACATATACAGTACATATACATACATCATATTTATGCTTTGTTAAACAAATACACTTTTATACTTCACATATCAAGTACCGTATGTTACCAGAGATTAGTTACACTTTTTACTCGATGCCTTTACAGTATACTACATTTACGCTTTCTTACTGTATATCGCAGTTTTATTTTTATTATGCTGCATTCACAGTTTTCTACTGTAATATAACAAACATGCTTTTATAGAATGATCCTATTTAATATCACACTTAAGGTTTCTTACTGTGTATTACGCTGGCCGTTTCTATTGTATATCACACTTACACATTTTTACTGTACAATTACAATAGTACAATTACTTTTTTGCACTGCACATCACATTTACATGGTATTTACTGTATGCTTGCCTTTCACAATCACATTTTTTCTGTGTACATTTGCTTTATTACTGTACATCAAATTACAGGTTCTTACTGTACCTCACATTTTACACTTTCTTCCTGTAAATCTCTGCTGTTTTGCTGCTGGTTTTGGCTGGTGTGGGGGCTGTGGAGTGGTGACTGCCCTTTGCTCAGGCACAAGTCCATTACCAGGCGCTGTAGAGATAATGTAGTGTGACATGCGTTATGTACACCAGCTCTGTGTATGGGCCCGCTCAGGGACAGGGCGCCATCACTGCCATTCATCCGGCCTTGTCATGTCCGCCGCAATTAAAAGTACCATGTTACACTGGACGTGGAAAAGGAAGGGGCTGGGCTAAGAAAGACAGGGGAGGGGCTGCATAGGTCTAAGTTGAATGACATTGGAGAAAAGATTATAGCTTTATTATGGCAAGCTGTGCTGGTTGTGTGTGTATTGTAGAAGTGGTTGTTTTTTATAACCTGGTAAGGTATTTTTGGATGATGTTTTGGCAATAGCATTTCTTGGAGATATTATAGCTTGAAGTGACTAATGGAGCTAATATGTGCTAGCAATAGTAATGGGCCATATTCTGCAAGCTGTTTCTCGTATACTGTATACTGATAGTTGCTATATTCAGGCACAGTTTGGGTAAGACTTTTGTAAACTGTATGTAATGTATTTATCTGTTTTTCTTGGTTTGCACTTGGCAGGTTGAATACAGTCTGATCCTTTTTTGAGGTTTAAAATGTTACTCTCAAATTGTGATGGCATGACAATAAGAAACTGTTACCTAGCAACCATGTGAGCAAACTGAGCCCAAAAGTACCTGGATTTCACAAACTGAAACTTGACACAAAGCTAATCTTTCCTTTCTGTTTAGAACTAATTAATATGTGAAGTTAAAGTAGATTCTGATATTTTTTGTAATTTTGACTTATTTTGGTGTGGTAACAGTTTTACAGCAGTTAAGTTGCAATTTATAAATTAATTCACAAAAAAGGAAAAATAATTTTATAGAAAGTAATTTATGTTCTTAAACAGAATCCCTCCACATATCATCAAAAGCGCCAAAATGCAAAGACAATTTACGCACAATTGATTCAGTTTCCTGAAGTATAAGCAGTCATTTAACACAATCAAAGTTTACAAGCTATGATATTTTGTCACTCCTGTGTTATTTATGTTGATTTTGGCCCCGATTTACGGTTGCTAGGTAACACATGTGGATTCCCCTCCACAAATATCATATTTACAAGATAATAATAAGCTTCACCAAAATAACCAAATTGGGTAAAAACTAGCTAAATGTTTAGTGAAATCTTAATTATAATCATGTTTACTGTTTTACCAAAAATGTGGTCTAACCTGTCAAATGCAAGTGAAAATATGTGATATGTGCAAATGATTTTCTCAGTTTCTTACATCGTTTTGCATTGTACTTGGTAGCCGAATGAACTGTTGCAATATAACATCACATTACATGACATCAGTGTTGCGCAGTAGATATCTGAAGTCTAAACTGTGGCTTCAAATGCTTTGGCTGACATTTTGAACCTCTTACGATTCTACAGGGGAAGCTATTAATTCACAAATTAACACCCTCCCATACCCATACATCGTATATTCTATCCTGGATGTGCGAGCCATCGGAAAGACAAAAGAAATAGCCTTAAGGGGGAAAGGAGAGAGTCAGCTTGGAGATTGCTTTGCATGTCTGCGAGCACCCATACCAATTATACCATCGCTGAGGAGAACGTGTGCACACCCCCATCCCATCCACCCCCAAACCACTACTCCTCATCCCACAGCCCTGAGTCTATCCATAGCCAGATTTATTTGTGTATCTCATTACAGGAAATGGAATGTTGTCCCTGCCAAATGCATTAATAGCGAGGTGAAGAATTAGCCTGTAGTACAGCAGGCCAAGCGCAGTCAGTTTGTACCTATGTGGAAGAAGTGGGAGCCAAGGGGGAGACAGGGAGAGACAGGGAGAGGTGACAAGTGCTGGCATTGGAAGTCTCTGCAAAAACAAAATGACAAAAAAGTTTAGTTATTGAGGTTTTTTTTTTTTGCTAATTAAAGCAAATTGTGTTAGAAAAGACAACAAATTACTTGTAACATTTAATTTCATTTTTGTGATACTACAGCTTTGTACAGGCTTTCTCCAGTCACGAAAAGAAATTACCACAATTAAATCACGTGAAAATATACTTTAGATATTTAATGGCAAAGTGCAACATTATTATTTGGAAAAACTGGCTCTTGCCCATCATCTGGACATATTTTTTCATTGTATTCTAGAGTGTTTTCAGAGTAAACCTGTTTAGTTTTGTTGTCTTTAAAAATATGTATTAAAGACCCTTATATATACAGTATGTATTTGAACCCTTACGTTTGTAACGGTTGCTAGACAACAGTTGTGAAAATACTTCTAGGTCACATGTGTGCTCATTTCCAAAGTGTCTGAAATTAGAAAAATGGGATCAAACTGGAGAGAAATAGGTAAAATTATAATCAAATATAATGTTTTTACATATGTCCTCTTTAAGCCGGATGCCCATGTCTGTTCTAAACTGCCACGTTACTATAGCGGGCAAACAGCAGTACAGGTTTGGACAAGGTTTGAACCAGCCTATCGGAATGTAGCTAATATGTAACTGTTAAATTGGTTAATCATAGACTAGGTATTTTCAAGTCAAGTAAAATAGAGTCAGCACTTTTTTAAGCAGCTTGACATAGTTACACTTCAAACTCCATTCTCCAAACACATATTGATAACACAACGACAATAGATAGGTTTTCAGCAAAGAAACAGTACTGTTCTTATGATAAAGCTCAAAATCCGCAGTTGTCCAGAAAGTTTCCAATATACAGTTGTGCTGGTACCGAGTTGAGTTACTGAGTTGGAAAACTTGGAGTCAGGAGACAGCAACTTCTCATGACCCCATGTAGAATTTGGGCATTTAAAGGGTTAAAACGAGACCAAAATCAATGCAAATTATCCAGGATTTTACCATTTATATTGAAAGCAATGGCAGTATATCTTGAAATTGGTCATACATTCTTGCTTAACCTGGTTTTGCAACAAACTATTCCAGACTTCTGAAAGACACCATGATGCCTATTGCTCTTGTCTTAACCATCACTTTAAATCTAGTCGCATGTATATAGATGTTGCTTGTATATTTCCCCTGCTCCTGACCTCCGGCAGGTTGATGTGACCTCAGCGTTAGTTTGTGGAGGACTCTGGGGAGGACAGGCCAGAATGGGGAGCCGTGGTGATGAATTAGCCCAGGAACGCCAAAGGTCATGAGCAGTGATTGTAGCGTGGGCGTGGGATGAACCAGCAGATGACTACAACACAATCTCAGGCCAAGACAGGCTTTCCACAAACGTTCAGTAGCTCGATTTAATCCATGCTGGTATCAGAAGTGTTTGATAGTGAAATATTATTGTAGATGATCAAGATTTTAGAGTGAAGAATTTGTGTTTCATTGTCCAAGTTATGTTGAATTGTGTGGATATTCTGGGCACATTTTTATGTGTACATATCAGAAGGTGAGACACTGTAAGAAATTAGTTTTGACAATCTTGTTTGGTCCCTTATACACTTTTGGCTAAAAACATCATTGTCCAATATACTGTATTTTTTTTTTATTATCTTATTTAGCAGAATACCTTTAATAGCAGGTTTCACATATCTTAGTCTGTAGATTACATGGACAAATTTGACTTCAAAAGTCTTTTTTTTCTTTCTTTTTCTCACAATGGAACATGCACTTTTTCATTCTAATTCCAAATCAACTATTATACAGCCTATATTTCTTCATAGATCCCAAATGTGGCTAAATTTTATGTGTTGTGGAACTTTCTTCACAAGTATTTATATATAGCAAAACAACAATTTTGTTCTTTATTGTCTTGAAGATTTCACTTTAAAATGCTTTCTCTGCTATCTATTCAATAGCTTAAGTTCTGCCAATCCACTAATTTTGACATTTGCATCATGTTAGCTGTGTTTTTAATTCCAAAAATATATTCTGCCAGTCAAATTATCATACACCACAGTCAAACATTCAACTCGAAAGACGCACAATAAAACACCAAGGCAAAGGTGTGTAAAAGTACTACCACAACCAAACAATCAACAATCCCATATGTCCCGTTTGAGCATATCTCTAAACACATATCACCCGGTGAAGGCCCGGCTAAGCGTATGGATTTAAACCGGTGCCGTTACCCTTGCTTGACTAGCCAAGCCAGTCCACCACAATGAGTCAATAGAGGATGACTTATAGAAAATAAATGCATCCAGGGAGGAACGCGCAATGACGAGAGCTATGATGGGCTGTGCCGGAGAAAAGCCCCGGTCTGAGAGGGGCCACCGAGCGGAACATGGACACAAGAAGCTGTTAGGGGCCCCGACAAAAGGGCCCCCTCCTCACGCACACTCTTCCCTTACCTTGATCTCCAGGCTTATTTGAGCTAATTTGGATCAACAATATCTTTGCAACTCGGTCAACCATTCACTTAATAAGAAGAAGGATTAGAATGGTTTTCTTTGGCTCTGATTTTTAGACTTTTTTGTTGTCTGGAGGCTGATAATTTCTGTTGTAAAGAAAGTGTAAATATCATTTAATATTAATGTTTAAGCTAGTCCTAACACTAATGCAATATGAATTCCATATGATTTTTATGATAGCACGTAAACCTAGATTTGTTCATTTGCAGATAGAAAAAGAAAAGAAAAAGTTTCATTGCCATTGTAATTTCCAATAGGAACTTGTTTTGGTAAATAAAATAATGAACATTAATAATAATAGCAAAATATAAACTAGGATAAAATAAGGACACAGTAAAAGCAATGCTAGCATTAGCATTTATGGCCTTCCCATTTTCATTTAGCATTTTTGGCTCTTTATCATACATTTGAATTGTCTTATATGTATGAGACACGATTTTGTAAAATTTGGACAAATTAGTTCATTCCCTGTTAATATTTAAATAGGCTTTTATTCTCCAAAACCAGGAATTGTGTTGTCAGCTTGTTGGCTTTATTGAGGAAGTGACTTTTGTGAAAAGAGCTTAAGAACTCACCCCGAAGAGATATGAGGCTCAAAATGCATTACGCAAAACATTTGATTACAAACTGACTCATTTAAACTGTGACTTTAGGAGAAGGTCTTAGACAACTTTGTCAAAATCTCATGTCTTTGTCCTTTCTCTTTAACCCAAATGACATCCCGTCCCATTATTGTTTAGTTTACAAGGCTATAAACATTACCTTACATTACCTTACATATTGTCCATTATATTTTGTAAATTTAGCCCAAATCAAGAAATAAGTAGCATTCACATGACAACTTAACATTCAGTAATGTACAGTTTAATACAAATAGTAGACATTTAAATGCAGTGTTTGTTGTAATACAAAAGTGAATGGGTCGAGTCAAAAATAGAAATCAGCAGAAAAAAAGTGTGAAATGACCTTTTAATGATTTCATGGCAAAGTAAAGGAAAACCAAAGTAAAGGAAAACCACCATCTGTCTTTACAAAATCATCACATTCTAGAAAATGAACGCAACCTATTTCAATCTCTCTTTCAACCATCCACTTCATGCACTTCCCACCATTTGCATGCACCCTCACTCCTCTTGTGTACACTCCCTTGTAAACAGTGCACAATGAGACCCGTCACCAAAAATATAAGGAGCCCGGAATTCACTCAATGGAGAGGGAATCATGTCAGAGAAAAGTCAATTATGGCTCTGATGGCGGGAATTAATGGAGCGCTGCATTACTCAGCTCCAGAAGGAGGCAGAGGAACAGGAAAGAGAGAGAGGGAGAGAAAAAACAAAAAAATAAATAATAAAATGAGGGGACTATTTAATTGTATTTCCGCAAATAGTCTCCCACACACACAATTGGGACGGCACTAAGCGACAATGTGCGTCCGAAAGATATTACAAACTGGAATACTTGTAGTGAGGAAGGGCCTCGTGGTCGTCTGGGATATCAAATCAGTTGTCACATTGTTCATTTTTTCTGTTACAGTTTTTGCAAGAAAAAAAAAAACATCCAGCTTTATCAAGCATCTACATATACCAAATCAAAGTTAAATGTCTAGTGTTCTCTAAATCCCATGTTTTCACAAATCAAACTTTTGAACGCAAAGTGATGGCAAAACATACATTGCATTGATCTAAAAAGACTTACTTTTTCTTCTAAAATGGTCACTTTTCCTTAGAATGATGTAATTTTACTTATAAAACAGTTAGCTTTCTTTAGATTGAATATAAAAAATCTGAGATTGTGATTGAGCTAAGAAAACTTCTTCTAAAAGCTCCACTTAATTTTTTATTCTTTAGTTGTAGCTTTTCTAAATATCTAATAATATACCTGACTGCTTTCAAAATGCACTTTTGAACTAATCTCTTCTATTTAACAAAAAAGTAATACATTTGACTTTTAAACATGTTACAATTGAATTAAACAAAGTAGAAACACCAAACGTTGCTTCTAAAAATGTTGCTTTTTTTATAGATCTAACTAAAATACTACAATTTTTAGAAGTGTAAAATAATACATTTCTGAAATTCTAATCTTTAATCCTTCTGATTATGTTGTGAATTGAATAATCCAGACAATTATTACCCTAATGTTACTGACATCAGTCGACAGTGAAGGCCAGTGTAAAATCGAATTAATAAACCTCTTAAACACGCCACAACATAACATGGTCTTAACAGCTCTCTCTCTCTCTCTCTCTCTCTCTCTGGTTTCATCCCCCACCCTCAACCTCTCTCTTTTACGCTTCACAGCTTTCATAAATATAGCTAGCTTACAGCCAAGGAGTGCTCACCCTCAAGGTATATACCAGTCTGTTTATTATTTCTCTTAAGCCCGTATGCATATTTTGGAAAACGCAAATAATAACACATGATTTGATCTACTTTCAATTTGAGCCTGAGCGAGCTACTGAGATAGCCCTACAATATGTCATTGATTCTGCGTGGTAAAGGTTGATTTGCCTTTCAAACTACTCCCCCACCATCGCCGCCTCTTTCTCTTTTCTCCCCTCTCTGTCTCCGTCCTGGGTTATCTTATCAGAGGAACAGGGGAGATGAAAGGAGGACATGAGACGCCGCAAAAGGACGTTAGCATACCCCACTGAGACAAAGCAAAACAGAACAAGCCGGCGTTTGATAGCACCTCGGTCACTGTAGTAGCCACTGTGTGCGTATGTGGAGGCGGGGAAACCAGGGGAGGACGACTAAGTGATGGTTTTCTGGCAGAACAAGGGTTAAATGGTGCAATATTGAAACTGTTATGAGTGATGAAGAGGGTTCATGGGGAGTCTGTATGCATATAGACATCTTGTTGAAGTAATACAGTAAGATTAGGAACTACTAATAACTAATTTAACCTACTTTTTGAAGTCACTGCACCCAACTAAAGATGAGGTTTGGGTTATTCTCTTTACTTAAAAATTACCCAACTACACCTTTTAGCACCTTTTGCCACCGTACAACACAAGCTGCTTGATTGACATAATTGCCTAAACAATGATCCTAATATTTAGTATTATTCACAACCCTATATTTTTCTAAATACAAATCATGTCTTTTTATTAATTCCAAACCTGAACAGTTCTTCAAAGGCAGCTTATTCCCCTGTACACCCACGAGGCAACAAAAATGCCCCTTTATATTATTCTACAGATCCATAAGTTTTGCTATAATGAGGTCAAACACCCCTAGCACACTCTCTCCGGGATGTATCCACTCTCCTGTTGAGCTGATTTGTTCTCAACACCGGGGATTGTCTTGATGTTCTTATCTCTTCACACAACGGTGTTAAAACCCACAGACAAAGTTGGCGGGTGATAAGAGGACTACCTGCCGAGCGCCTCACGCAAAGAGCCCCAAACACGCACACACTTCCAATATACAGGCATACATTTACACACGGATGTATCTGACAGCCAGGCTTCACACTCCACTGACACCCTCACTGTCAGAAGGAGCTCTCTGATTTATTACAGCCCGCCGCGTGATATATGTCAAACATGAACGTCCTAATGGTGAATTTTCAAAAATAAGTGATTTACTGTTATTTCCGTCCAAAGGCTGAGTCAGTAGAGCATAAATCTCGATATAGATTTTATAGGTCATTGTGTTGACGTTGTTGAAAAGTACAAGGGGGATTTGTGCACTGTTGGCAAAATTGAGGGTTTTGTAATGAGAAACAGAGCAACTTTTAAGTGGGAAATTGCTTAAAGTTTTATGGAAAATTCTTTTAATACGTCAAGATGCTATGAAATGTTCACATGGTAAAAAGATTAAAATTAAAATTGGTGTGTAAACCTTGTACAGCTTGACAATAAAAAGTATTAAAAAAAATTCAATAAAAAAAAAATAATCATTGGACTGTGACAGCTCTAGTACATCTAGTTGTTAGTAGAAACAGCACTCTTTTGTACCATTGTTGACATTGCAAGATAATTATGAAAGACCCTCCACAGTGAATGACAAATGCACACATAGTATTGATTGGGCTTGTTGTCAGATCAGCTGATAGCACATATTTAACAACTTATTTGATTTCATACCACTGACAACAATTGACTTCCATACATCAACACTAACACAACTATCAATCCTAAATCTTTGATAAAATGCCAAAATACGTATTATTTACCAAGACGTGACATGTGTTTTGCTGGAATTAGAATATACAAAATAGTTTTTTCTAATACTGTCAATGTGCAAAATAACTATTACATATCAGCCTGTAAATAATGACCTAATTTGATTTTGCTTGACATGGTCCAAGGGTTGCATATGGCCATAGTTTAGTTCAGGCCATAGTTTGGACATGCCCGATATGAAAATAGTTAAGTTGTACATAGTCCAAATTAGAAAATACTCTATCTTAATATTGCTACAAATGCGAAGAGGCAATCTGGCAACACCTTTCACAGCAAAGTTCATTATTAATGACTCGTTTTGATTCCATTTTGAATTCAACAATTGACTTGCATACATCAATACTGAAACTACTTCCAATCCCAGCTATGAAAAAAAAAAAAAAAAAACTAAAATGTTCCGTTATCTGGCAAAACCTTGTGACAAAAACAGTGAGAGAAATACAAAAAAACTCATTCCGCCGTAAATGTTCCATGCAGCTAAAGTCAATACATTTTAGTAGTGACACCTTCCCCCTTTTCTCCTTAACCACCCCCAGACCCAATTGCACTCCTCTATTCCATTCTCTCCATGGATCTATTTCGCGGTGCAAGTCAGGTTCATCCTCTGGCTTCAGCCATTGAAAAAAGGTCAAGCAGCCTAGCAGAATGGCAATAACGCCCCTGAAATGGTACCATCAGTGGAACATGATTGATCAATTGAATTCCATAGCACAGAAAAATGTGGGATTAAGTAGAGTATTATACGCACAATGAGTTGAGGCATGATGTTCATTCCAAGTTCATTTCGCCTCCCTCCTCTGCTGCCGGATCAGGCAATCAATAGCGGCCTTGCATATCATATATCACCGCCGGCTCGCCCAGGAGAGAACATAATCTGCTGCAAATTTAGAATGACAGATTTGTACGGCTACGAGCTAAAGCCCTCATCCGCTGTCGGCACGGTTAACGGGAGCAAGGGAACTGGGGAAGGGAGGGAGGGCGAAGGTGGTGCTGGCTGGAGTTGGGGTCTAGGAGGGGTAAGGGACATTTCAGGAGGGTCACAGTGTTCTGAGGGGCTTTTGTAGGACAGGATAGGTCTATAAGATGCTAGCTTAAGTTAGCATGAATGTAAACAAACACTGGAGGTGATTGTAATTGGAACGTTCGCTAAACCTACCTTAAGAAAACAAAGCTAAGTTAATACTTACTGAAGCTTTTGTAAGTTACTGGGATGACATTACAACATTTCATAGGACCATAACATTTAATACAGCTGTTTGGCTATGAAAACGAAAACTCCTTAAATGTATTTATTTTTTTTTTGTTATTTTTTTGTTGAAATTTAAGATAAAAGATGCATGGAATTCATATTTTGGACTTGGAATCAAAAATATAATAAAAAAAAATATTGAAAAAAAATATATATATCCAGAATATTACACATTAGAAACAAGCAGCCTGTTTTAGTCCGTAACACAGAACTATTATTATGAAACCTAAGTTGTTTTAAAAGTTAGGGGAAAGTCCTATCTATGTTCCTAATATGAATTTAAATTTTGATAGTTGGTTTTACATGTTTCTCTCAGATTCACCTTGTAAAGTCATTAAGTAATCAAAGGAGAAAGTTCTTTTCTCCTTGGGGTTGAATCGCCCAAACCTTAAGTAGAATTGTTTGGAAGATTACAGATAATGCCCATTTTCTAAAGCTGCAGCTATTCATTAAGTATGTTGAAACTACTTGGCAATCTCAAATGAACAAAAGAAAAAGATCCCAAACTGTGACACCCTTTTGTATACTACAGAACAATTTGGACTAAAAGAGCTGATAACTTTAAAACAACCATTTAAAAACATCACCTATTCCATGTTGGAATGGGTGGAATGATGTTTGAGTAATGTTTCAATCCATTGTACCAGTAAGTTGTTTGAAAATCACACTACAACTTCCACATGAACACCAAAAGAAGTCATTATTGCTTTTGTGTCTGTATCCCTGACAAAATTCAAAAGCACTTATTGAAAACCCAGTGAAGAAGGCTAAGAAAAAAGCTTGTACCTTTAGCCACCACAGATTTGCAACCAGCCAAGGCAGAGCAGCAGTGGCGTTTTCATGTAGGCTTGAGTTGATAGGGTCAGGGATCAGCTGCACATGGCAGACACAGGCTCATTTGTTTATATAGAGTGTGAGCGAGTAAGGAAATGCATACGTTTGCCCCTGATGGCCCTTCCTCATCGGGCCCTTAGTAGCATCCCTGTACACTCTCCATTCTGTTCACCAGCAGACAGGCAATATATAGGGGGGATGGAGGGCCAACGGGAAGGGTAATACGGAGGAGGAAATGGTACAGTTAAATAATGGCACTCCGCCGGCAGAATGAGAGCCTTCTAGACGTAATCGCCGGTCCCCGCTTTCCTCGCAGCCCTTCTTTTACAAGTATATATTTGCAGTCGAGGTAATCCATCAATTACCATAGGCCTATCACATGATGAGGGGGCTGATGGCGGGCCGTGAGGAGAGGTGCATCATGGGAGTGCTGGCAGGAGACACTCGAGATCAAAAGAGTGAGAGGCTGCTTGTTCCCGCTGAATCTACTACGTGCCGTGCTGTGGTGCTATCACTCGCGACGATTAAAAATGGCTGCTGCTTTGAGTAAGGCTCCTTAATGGAAGTCGACTGCTAATTGAATACAAGAAGATGTGATGAAAGGTGATGAGGTCGTGTTGCAGTAAGATAGTCGGTGTTCTTTAGTGTTTTGGAATAGCAAATATGTCACGTCAATGTACCAAAGTGAGTTGTGTGGTCATTTCTTTTCTTTTGAATTCTTCTTGTCTGAATGCCATCCACCTCATCATTTGTAATCTATTATGTGTTGTGCTGTTCTAAATTAAAGCATGAGTACTGTAGTAATCAGATAATTTGTAACTGCAAAGTCTTTAACTTGTTGTCAGTGAAATCCAATCGCAACTTACTGTCCTTTACGTGACCTTAAAGCATTTCATTTTAGCATCCCACTGTAAATTCCTAATAGAAGTAGGTGTCATCACAATATTCAACAGGACAATCATATTTTAATACAAAAAGGTGGCAAAAATATGGTTTGAAATAACCAGATTTAAAAATTGTGAAATGACTAATTAGATATTTAATGGCCGTATGGCCGTCTGACAACAACAAAATCAACAGGAAGTAGTGACTCTTACGCTAAACTCGCACTGAGCATATAGTCAAATAAGTTGATCAAGCTGTAGAATGCAGTATCTTTAATGCTCTTTCACACTTCATCAGATGGTGGACAAGAGGCAGTGTTTCCTATAAAAACATTGAAGAATCTTTAAGGTAATTTCACACATTTTAAGTTTGGTTATTTCTTTTAGCGACCATATATATTCACTATTTTATTACAAGACACAACTGCATATAAACAAAATACATTTTAGCTGGCCACAGTCTGTATTAAATGTTAATAGCCTTTTAGAGTTTTGTGATTGTACTTTTTCAAGTGAGCCATTTGTCCTAAAAGAAGTTCCTCAAAAATCTGTGCTCTGTTCTATGCTTTCTTATTTAAATTTCAGTTTCTGCCCTGTCACTTCTTAATTCACTGTAGCTATTTAGCAGATTTCCAGCTAAAAGTAATAAACTAGGTCTATAGTGGGCTCTGTTTTAAAAAGGTATAATATGTAACTTTCTGTGCACCTGCTCTTTACCATTGAGATGTTTTTGCCTTTTCTGGAATGTTCTACATGAGTAAGAATGCATGTGGGTCATCTTGAGTAAAAAAACAAAAGTGACACACAATTGAATCAATATTACAGTATACTTTATTGTTACACTAGCATCTCTATGGAAACAGCAGATCCCATATTAGCAGTGTACCTTTATCAACCCCCTCTAAATTCCCACATTTTGGAAAACACACATATTTCAATGTCAACAGTTTGGATCCATGCCCTAAAATGTTCACCTCTGCGATCTTTCCTCCGCTCCCCCTTTCTTTTTCCCTCCCTTGTCTCCTTCTTGCCCGCTCCCTTAGATGGCTCGGATGGCTCAGGTCCAGGCAGTGACTCGCAGGGCAGTGTGGAAAGTCTAAGGAAGCACCTGAGAGCGGACGCCTTCACTCAACAACAGCTGGAGGCTCTAGACCGGGTCTTTGAGCGGCCATCTTACCCCGATGTCTTCCCCACTTCAGAGCACATCAAGCCTGAGCAGGTGAGATGCAACTTCTCTGATGTGATGCCAGTTTGTTCCATGGAGAGCAAAAAAGTGTGTTAAATCTATTGTGTTTGTAATATAGTTTGAAGCAAGCTTGTCGTTCTCACACTAGAATTGCAACTCCTCAAAACAACAAACTAATTCTGTTTGACTATTTACTATTTTACTATTAGTGTCAGTTCAACCACTGAAAACATTTTTGATATAATTGAATGTTTATATTTTACTAGGCAGATCAACTATTCATGACTTTTAAATGGTTTAAATCATATTGAGTAAATCGCTTCATAAAGAAGGGGTTCAAGAGGTTCAGAAACAAACTCAAATTGAAATGGAGACAGTAATAGTAAAGCCATTTTAAGAAAAGTAGGCCAGAATTTCTTAATTCTGAAATGTTCTCTTGAACGCAATTACCAAACTGTAAGGCTGAAGCATTCAGAAGAATGACATTAGATGACTTTAGTTACTTCTTCAATAGACCATAAGACATGACATTTACATGAGTAATGATTAAATCAGAACAATAATCTAATTAAATGAAAATCATAATATTTATTTTAAATTAACACTGAAACTGGAGTCTAAATATCTCGCATTATACCCTTTTAGATTACCTCACAAGATTTAATCTGTTGTTTAACTGGAATGGATGCAGCCACAATGAGAAAAACCATGGGTAAATTAGACTAAGTGCAAAGTAGAATAAATGTCCTCACGTCCATCAGCGTTGGTGTCTTGATAGAAGACAACACATTAAATGATTGATGTGTGATAGTAACTTATGAGAAACAGATAAACACATGCAAGTTCATCTTGCTGGTCCCTCGCTCCAGCTCAGGCCTATAAGCTCCTACAGCGGATAACCTTTATTTACATTCATTAGACTGTTAAACAACAAGAGACTATTAATTCTTCCATTGAAACTCTATGTGGGTGCCGGTGGAGCCTTAGCTGTGGCCTAATTGAGTTCATTTTCATCTCTGCGCGATCGCGGCGAATTACAGCGGCGATAAATCAGGGGGAC
Source organism: Mugilogobius chulae (assembly GCA_038363315.1). Lineage (NCBI taxonomy): Eukaryota > Metazoa > Chordata > Actinopteri > Gobiiformes > Gobiidae > Mugilogobius > Mugilogobius chulae. The sequence goes on from CM076407.1 coordinate 9,267,149, forward strand.
AGCCCCTCAGCCTGCTATACAGCCTCTAATGCAGCTAATTACCAAAGTGATTTCTACGGCAAGATCAATACCAAAACGAATTGGAAATGACTTGCAATCACAAAGAGTGCAGGAGAAGGTATTAAAAAGGCAAGACGAAGGTGGGGGGAGGAGAGAAAAATGGCGTTGGAATGGTCCAGAAAAATCAGTTTTAATTTAATGTAATATTAATCAGGCCGCTTTGCCCTGTGCACCGCCTTCCCTCTCGCTGTTTCCAGCACCCCCTCCTTTTCTTAAACTGGTGAAAAGGTGGGATATTAGGCTATTAGGGGCTTGTCTGGTGTCTGCATCAAGGCATTAAAAAGCCATTTTGAAGAGGCCAAGCTGAATAGGCCTCATCCCTCCCACACTTCTGGCAGCCATGTGGTCAGGTCATTCAGGCCCCAGTGTGCTGCGCCACTCGCCCCCTCCTGCCCGCCCCATCTCGCTCCATCCTTGTCCTGCACAGAACCTGGCCCTGCCCACAAGCCCATCTGCATGACAAAAAATGGCCCAGCGGAATAGAGAGGAACATCCAGCCTAGTGCCAGGGAACAGTTGTAAGCAGACAATTAGAGTTTATCTGGGATAGAGGCAGACAAGGCCGGGGTCAGCAGCCAGCCCCCAGTGGGACAGCCCATTGGCCCATTGAGACAAACAGATGCACCCTGGCACAAACAGCGGGCGACACAAGCGCGCTTAGAGGGGTCAAGAAGTCCCATCCCATTACCAAACAGGATTTATCACATCTGCTAACACTACGTTGACCGGAGATGAAAGAGCAGGGCCAAAGGACACCCTTGTCTTGACCCCTCTTCAAGTTTGGAGTGCAATACAATGAAGTCCCAAATCGGAACATTCACAACATGGTTCAAGTTGTTTATTGCTTGCAAATAATCAAAAATTAATTGTAATGTAAACATAAATTCTGTTTAAAAATAACCAGTTTTCTTATTTGACTTGTTCTTATTGAATCCCAAATCCAATGTGCTTTACCATTAGTGAAATTAAGCAAATCTTGGATCTGCAATCTTTAAAGGTGCCATCACATAAATAGAATAGATTATGGTCCCTTGTAAGTCTTAAGGAGTTTAGGCCAGCGTCCAAGCATGTCATCAAAGTGCTGCATGTTCTATTGCTGCAAAATTCCTACATAAAAGCAAATCAAATGGAAATAATACTTGCATGTTCTGAAATAAGTACAAAGATTTAAACTTGACAAATTTCTGTTTAGAAGTTGGCAAAGGTTGCAGTAGTCACACCAGTTAAATCTGTGACTATCAGTCTTAAGACAAAGATGTAAACTAAAGTTGTCTTCTTAGAATTATTAGATTCTGGTTGTTTGGTTTAGATATTTAAGTTGAAATAAAAAGAAACATCGGCATAGAGCAGTGATTCTCAATCTGCGGTATGTGCACCACTGTACAGAGGTGTCTGATCTATTGTTCACACGAGTTGATTTCATTTACGTTTATTGCTTTTTGCTGAGTAATTTTAAGGTAAAACTACACTTTATATTTAAGACATGGCATAGCATTACTTCAGACTTGGAATAGTCCTGTGATGGGCCAGATTTTTTTAAAAATTGCTTATTTAAATTTCTAAGTCTGTTCTTTGGTGGTGCATGGCATAAAAAGTTTTAGAAGGAAATTTTTTGGGAAATTTTAAATCCTGTGAAATTGTATCAAAGCTTAGTGAAATGAAACTCATCATTACTGGAGAACAAAATTTTGACCTACATTTGCCACAACAAAGATATCAATCTATTTGTCCATAGTTCTGCGCTTAACGCCTTACCCAACTGCCCCCCCCTTCAACTGCATTACTTTAAAAACTCTTATACACAGAACTACATTTATGAAATTCTCTGGGTTTGCACAAAGGTTGATTTGGAGGTTGTTCTGTGCGTTTGAAAAAAGCCACAGCACCACATGTTTCTCCTGTAACAAAGCCTTGAATGTCTCCTCCCTTGACTGGTCACAGGGATGACTGCAGTGGAGCACAAAGAGCCAGCTGACACCCCGTCCTTTTCACGCCGCTCCCCAATCCTACTCTCATCCTCACCGCTTTTCTTTACCCCTTTCTGCGCCACACAAGCCCTAATGCATGCATACATCACAGGTCCGGCTAAAGCACAGGAAGCCCAGACAACGGACCGGAATATTCAGCAGGAAGTACTTTGTAGACTGAATGGATCATAAACAGCTTTCCGAGAGTCACCAGGGGCCGGCCTATAGACGAGCTTTATCCGTGGTAGAGGGAGAAAAAAATCAAGCACTAGACAATGGGTGAAAGTGTTGGGAATGGTAGAATATCATTATTGTGTTGGGTGAAGTAGACATCTATATAGTAACTGAGAAAGACTCGGTCAACAATTACTTTTTTTATCTTTATTTTGACACATTTTTGGACAATTCCATGGACGTTTTTTAGTCTTGGGTTGCCAAAGCAAACAAGTCCTATTTCGGTGCTTTTTTATGACAGATTGTTCAATTGAGAAAGGAAATGTAGGTGAAAGTTGGTGAAGTGTTATGAACACCACTGTCAGTACTTTGTTGCTAGTCAGACAACTTTGAAAGAATATATGCAATTTTAATTTTTAGCACTCAAACATACATGAATCAATCCAAATTAAATTTTAAGCTCAATAATCATGAGGAAGCCATGTTGCAACAAGCTAGCAGCTCATTATAGTTGATTTAGCATATTGTGTCCTCTTAACCCACATTTTGCCTCACAACCTTTGCTCACGTGTTCTTACCGTAGCCCACTGACACATTTCTGACATTTTCTGTTGTCTTGTAACAGGCCAACGAGTACTCCCTGCCCTCTCTGAACGCCGGGCTGGAGGACGTGAAGCCCAGCCTCCCCACCAGCGCCAGCTCCGAACTGGCCTCCAGCGTGTCCCAGAGCTACTCGGTGGTGACAGGTACAAGCCCTCACACACACGCAGACATACAAGAGCACACAGCAGGGCACGGACATCTGCAGTGGAGTGGAGAGGCCGCTACATGTGCCGGGGCCTGCGCTCTGTGGCATACTTCCAAAGACTGAGTTTGATAGGCCTAAAGGAAAAAAGAAAAAAAAAAAAACATGTGGATATATTGGGTTCAGATCATGCATCGTCTTTGGTATTGGTTGTTTTCCGTTGGAGAATAGTGTGGTGTTGTTGGAAATAACTTAAGACTTGTTTGAAATGCTGGGTAAATAATGTGCTCTATTTGTAGTTGATATTGTTTTAGAATCGTCTGAAGTACTTTAATGCAAGCAAGTGTATTTACTTATTATTATCTTTATTTATTTTATCATAGGTGGTTTCCTGGGCTGATTTCTGTGTTGGAGGAATTGAATTGTATTGTTGTTGTCTGTAGTTTTGATGAAGCTTAATGTTAATCTAAAACTACTCTTTGGCATTGATACTCATGTTTTGGTGCTGGTTTTAGCATTGAGAAGTATCTGATCTCTAAAACTGTTAACAACAAAGCATGAATGCATATTACCAATTCCAGTTATAACTTTATTTACAGGTGTACAGGATGTAATAATGTCTCTAAAATACAGAAACAGTTAAGCTTGTGTCATTTTGCTTATTCAGAACTATGTAGTCATTAAAAGGCATTCCAGTAGCATACTTCAATACTGTTAGGTTGTAGAACATGTAATCTTTATGCATGTGTAACATAAAACTTGCAACATCAATATAGCGCTGCATACATTTACATATTGGTGTTGTGTGAGAAGTCAAGTATAAATATGATAACATATAGACAATATAATGGTAAGGGCTTTGAAGTTTATTATTATTATCACTACAACTTATTAGTGACGGCAAAAATGTCTATTGGCAAATGCAAAATCACAATTATCTATCCCCATAAGAAAAAAAGTCCAATATTGTGCAAGCCTGTCAAACTCTGACCAATCACTTGCTTGCACACTTAAAGACTTGTTGTCTTTGGCTGTTTTTCTACATTAATATTGAATGTTTCGAGCATTTTTTTAACTATAGTAGTCGGATTGTCTAATAATGATACTTGTTCATTTGAACATAGACTTAACAAGGAAATATTTAAATAATGGACAGTATTTATCAGTCAAAAAATGTCAATAATTTGCCAACCTTGCCATGTCTGTCCAATCTCATGCTTGGTTACAGAAAGGCCTGATCACATAGGTTTTGTTCATGTGACATCATAACATTCTCCAATACTAAGCTTGTTCAACTTGAAGAAAGTCTGCCCATTTAAGATTCTTGCCCTCTGTCTGGAAAACATACTCAGTATTATTATCTTTTTTATTTTATTTATTTATTTTGTATTTTAGGACACTAGACATCCATCTTTTTCAAGGCCCTTTTTTCCAATTCCCAAAAGACTCATCAAAACATCGTCCGACCAAATGAAAACCTCTTCCAAGTCACTTTGTGTTTATTTCTGAGGGGATCTGGGGAGAGGCCATATATCATGAGAGCCCATTAAAGGCTGCAGACCCTTCACACGGCGCAGCTCCTAACTGGCTATTGTGTTAGTCCGAATTGGCCCGCTAACAGATTGACTGGGAGCACTTCTCGTAAGCGACAGCTGCTGTTCTCGCCGTGACACCGCGTTGTCATCAAAGCCTATGATAGTCCGCTGATTGACACAGACTGCAATAGCGCTGAGTCTGGCTGGATGCCTCGAGCTGGGAAGGCATAGCGCGGGGGAAAAAAGAAGCTAAGTGAGTGAAATTCGACTTTTCGGTCCAACTTATGAAATGGCGTTCCAACTGGTAATAGCAGGTGCAGTGTATTGGATATCGCGAAGTGTCTGTATCACATATCGGGTTGTAGTTCTCTTTTTGTGCGCTGTCAGGCTTGATGGCCGTCTTGTTAATTGAAATATTGCTTTATTGTAGCCATGAGGCCTTCCTTTTTCCCAGGGGAGGTTAGGTTTACTGGTGGTCACGGAATAATAATATGCCCGGCTTTTAATAAAAACTCCCATAATTATGCACCGGCTATCAAAGTCAATGAGTCCACTATGTGTGTGAGAGAACGAGGGGAGGAGGAGAGCGTGATTGAAAAGTGCAGTGGTCAAATGATCCCTATAGTTTAGCGCTATGGGAAAAGAAAGGGGCTCTTTTAACTGCAGGGTATGTGGGAGGTAGATTTGCCCCAGAAAGTTGGGCCTCAGGAGAAGAAAGGTGTGTTTTTGTCTTTGACCGGGCCGGAGCTCCTCCCATGAAAGCAGGTCTCGCTCCAGGGAGCACACTCATAGCAGGTGGCCTCCACACAGCCACCTGGGGGCCAAGCAAGGGGCCCACCCTCCTCAAGTGATACATGCAGACAGGGGCCACGGATCCAACAGCAAGATTATGACAACAACTTTTGTGGAAAGAAGTTGTGAGCTTGAGTGTGGGTCATTATTCAGAGGGTTCAGCTTCCTGTTTATCCAGTACATGACATTTTGGGGACTTTTCACTATTCAGAAGATAAAAAGCTGTTATTATTCTGTTTTCACACTCAAGAAATATTATAAATTACAGTAATTTTGCAGATGGATTTGTGATGCAAATAGTTTCTTGTGTGATTAGCATCTTTTAGCATGTGCTTTGTTTTTAGAAGACTTTTAATATTATTATTATTGTAGCTGTGGTTATGTATGTATATTTCTTGTAATTTTATTTACAGTATTTGATCAATGCATTTCTTTTTTTTTTTTTTTTTTTTTTTTTTTCTTTTTTAATTATTGTTTTGATAGTACAGGTTTGTAATAATCAGTGGTTACTTTAGTCTGTTTTAATTAGCATCTATTTCAATGGGTTTTAGTGTGCTGTTTAGGGGGGTTGTTTGTTGTTGTTCTGCAGCCCTTAAGAACTGTCTGATCTACTAAAAACAAACAGAATTTCAAATCTCAAATTCAATGTCATGACACAGTTTAATCAAATGACTTCCAATGAGTTAAGATCCAAAACTGTCTTCTCTTACTAGATTAAAGCACAGTTTTTCTCCATCATTCTAAACGTGCCCAAGAATCATAAATTAAACCGATATAATTCTCCCACTAAACTTTTATGATCTCATTTGGTGTAGAATAACTCATAAGGAATTTTGTGGCACTGCATAATAGGACTTTTCTGCCATTAAGCCAACCCTGTAAATAGGATTGTGTGCCAAGTTTGAAAAAAAAAAGAAAACACCAAATTATCTCCTTCACTTAGGCTGCCATCCAATTATCAATAAATTATGCTCTCATATCGAAGGAGCAATGAGATTATATTCATTCTTGAAATGTTTTCTGCTCCCAATTAAAATTCATACAGTTATTGATCTTGTTGATTTTATGCCGGCGAATTTGCATAATCTATTAAAGACGAATGATTAATGAAGTACTTTGCTTTCGAGGGCGACATAGCAGTTGCAATGTCGGATATGTTTGCTTGTCCTCTAATATGGTGAAGATACTGTTACCTAGGAACCGGGGGTGGCACCAAAACGCAACAAGAGATTAGGCAGAGAAGCTGGCATTTACAAATGGCCCCACACTACAGCAGACAATAGCAGTTGAGCAATAAAAATACAGTAATGAAGCCGTTTAGCTACAAGACAATGTGTGATATTTCTTTATGCGTTACCATTTATTTTACCCCTAAAGAGGAGCGTCGCAAACTTAGCTTTCTAACGATGTACTGATTATTGTAAATTGTTCTGTGTGTTTTAGGAAGAAAAAATCCTTTGCATTTTAGTACTAACATAATGGCATATTGGGTTTAGTCTTAACAAATACTGTATATAATCTAATGTTCAGACATTTGGTGGCCCTCAATACATTTTTGCAGGAGCACCATTTTTATAAAAACAACCTAGACATATATTAAAAATAAATAAGAAGAATTTGGAGTGAACTGGGGAAAATACTCACAATCTCTAGAGACTCTAGACATTTATTTATTAGCACTCACATTTTTATTTTTGAGTGGTTAAATGCTGATGTTCAGGTGGGTTTGGGGGTCTTTTACCAAAAAAATTTAGGTGTCCATTTTTAGATTCTAATGCAAATTAGGAGTATTTAAAAATTATTATGAATTCTTAAGTTTTCTAGGTCTTATGAAGAGTAGACATTTGTATAAAGACTTTGGCTCGTGCCAGTGTGGTCTTTCCAATGTGTTTTAATAATTATATCTATGACAAAGGTTGGCCCTGTTCACAAAAATGTTTTGAAAAAGTCATAATTGGTGGAGAAAGGGTTGAAAAATATACACTTTAGTTGGTAATATTCAATCAAGTCTGTCCATGCAAAGGTTGGTATTTTGTCTTTGTTCAGTTAAAGGCCAAAAAGGTTCATGTTAATTTTCTAAGCAATCAAAGCCATTTATCACATAAATTGATGGGCTTTTCTTCTAGGTTTATTTTTCTATGTATGTAGTATTGAGATCAGCAGCAGATTTTCTAGAGTGTCTATAGGAGGTAGGTGAAAATAGATATCTCAATGAAAACATCTTAAGCATCTTAGTCTATGCAAATGGCTATTGCACTGTTTTCAAGCAAGCATGAATTAATTAAAATACAGTTCAGATTACATAACTTTAGTGGTTAGAAGAGACACTATTGCAAGCCAAATGCAATTTTTCCAGATTATTTGCACAATCTTGCGCCAATTGTATCTCACAAAAATTCCTAAATATTGTGAAGTTCATAGAAGTTTATTTCAATATTATCTTTCATTAAGACAGCTTGTCAATCATTTGTCAACATTGTACTTTACCAGGAATACATTAAAGTAATTTCTCAAATTTTTAATATGGGGATTATATATTTTTTGAACTTATTTTTATGTGCACTTGGATGAAGAATGTTTTAGACTCATTTTTCAGATCTATTTTCTATTTCATTTCATAGTGGGGGAGGTTGGATTGAAATTGCAGCCCTCTGATGACCAACTAACCCACTTCCATATCTCCTTTTACATTGATAATGGCATCACTAGCACAGCTCATTCCGCTGGTAGTATAGCGTTAGCCCCTTGCCTGTGTTCTCTCTTGGGCCTCTGCAGCCTCCTAACCCGCAGTGCCGGCTCGGTGTGAGGCCCGGTGACAAACGGCTTGTCTCAGCTCTGTTAACGCCGCCAGCCTCCAGCTCGGAAATTAATGTTTATATCACCCCCCACAATAGCACACTAACCTTTGAGCACACATTTGATAATGAATGGCTTTAAACCTGCGCATGGGGGGTAGCCGTGGTGGCAGCATTGTGAGATTTGAGCAATTTGGACCCCGCAAATATTCTTTACCGACTCGCAATTCCATGCAGCGTGATTGTTCTTTTGTTCCTTTTCCCGTTGTAAGTGGTTATAAATTACCCCTCCGACAATGCAGAGGGGGGTAGAGACAGAGATTTAACCGGGCTGCACTTGTAGCAAACGCCAATGTGTCCCTGCCAAGGTAAAATGAATTCCCGATAGATTCTGGTGATGACTTTGCCCTAGCTGCACAAGAGGAGACGGAGAAAAGTTCACAGTAAATTGAATGGCAGTGCAGCAAAACAAGACAGCACAGACAGTAGCTTAGTCACTTAGTGTGTTTAAAAGCTTCATGTTGTCTGCAAACAGGGCTCTGTATCTGGAAAATAATGAAATATAATAAACTTTCCATGAACCTTCTCTGGCACTGGGTTGACATTGTGAGCCAAGTGTTCTCCCATCTTAATGCAAGGATGGTTTTAGTAGTAGGAGGTAGCAATAAAGTAGCAGTTTCATTAAGACAAAAAAAGTGTTTTGTCTATGACGAAAGACAAAAAAAAAAAGGTCTGTCTACAAGAGTTTACTTTCTAACGTCCACCCTTGCTTTTATTGTTAGTATGTTGTATGCTTCTAAACACACCATGAAATACATTATATAAGTCAGCAAAAAGTCAGGTATTGCAAAGCAGTTCTAACAGCAAAACTATCCTTAAGCGCTAACTTTGACAAATTGCCACTTTCTAAGCCTAATCCTAGTCCCCACCCTAACAGCATATCATCAAAATCATTTTTGTTAGCATGTGGTCAGCAAGGAGGTCGGCCGATATGGGATTTTTTTTTTCTCTGCCCTTGAGAGTAGCTTTGAGCAAAGTTCCTAGCAAATTGAATAACACCACTGCAAAACAAGACAGCGGTGCCGACAGTAGTTTACCAAGATTCCTTGGTGTACGTTTAGAAGCAAAATGCTCACTTGAGAAAGGGTGATGTAGCTATATCCATTGGCATCAGTCAGGAGGACGCTGTAGGTTGCTAACAGTCCATTTCTATGCTTGATGGGATCTGTAGACATGGTATCCACGCTGGAGACAGATGTTTTGAGAAGTCTATAGTGCCTTCCACTCTTTGCGAGATATGTTTGCCGAAGGAGGAGAGTCCCCAAGGACCTTGAGTTTATCTTTCATCTCCATCATCAGGGCCTGGCTGATCTGACAGGCTCCCTTTAGCCGCGCACCAGCCTCACCGCCGTCTCCGGGACAATAAGCAGCACCATGTCTGATTAGTTTCAGAGTTCAGTGGGCTTGAACGCAGCGTTGGTATCGGTTGTTGTTGTTGTGTTGTTGTAGACACCCCGCCCCCTCCATCCCTGTATGTTTGACAACGGTTGCTGAGGCGATGGGAAAACAGAAGCGGACAGTATCCAGGCAGGCGCACGTAGAGGAGTCTATCAAGTTTAGGTCAATGTTTCAGAGGTTGTTCAAAAATATGATGAGAATTACTTTAGATGTTTTGAACGTGACAAACACAACAAAGCAAATAATTGTGGCAATGTACGAACAATTATACCTTTGCTTAGAGCTTTTTCATTTGGGTGTAGAACTAATAACATGCATCCTATAGGCTCCATGACATTGTATTTGTCAAAGTACTTTTTGGAACACTTTGTGGAATACCATCCCTCTAACTGAACCACAGCAAAATAAAGTTGAATTCTGTTAAGAGGACACATTTTTTTGTCACACATCTTCAGTTCTGACACAGCTATGGTCAAAGACTGTCTCAAAGGCAAGAAGTAACTGCACTGAAATGAACACACCCTAGTTGTTTACAGGAGTATTGAATGACACGGTAGGTCTTCTCCTTACTGTAAACATTAAGGGTGACTCCACTGAGATGATACTGCTTTTTCTAGAATGTTCTTCACTACAGCAGCATTAAATATATCAGTGCTTGTAATGCTCAAAAGGACCCAAATTGTTATGAGCAGTTTTGCACCTGATTTTTAACATAACCCGCTAGCACCACATACTCATTTAAAGCCATACTGTGTAACATTCATTAGGGAAAAGGAGATTGCAGACTCCCCAACAAAAACCTTACACAGTGCACATTTAAGTCCCCTCAGAGAAATATTCAAGATACTTCACTAGAGCTGCGTCAGAACTTGAACAAGCACAACATTCTCACTCTAAGCACTTTTGTTAAGTTGACAGAATTCAACCTTCTTTGCCTTGCTCACATAGAAGAAAGTGCTTGTGTAATTGCCCTCTGTGTCTAAATCTACATTAACAGCTCCCAGTGACAGGAAGAAAGCATTCCCGAGAACAGATGAGGTGGAGGTCTCTCTGGGAAAGCAGGCAGTTCCATGTGCTGTGGCAGGAGGTCTGTAGGGCTGACAGGGGTGCACCCCCTTCTATAAAGCAGGCCTTATCTTAATGAGGAATTGCAAAACACAGTGCTGTTGTAAAACAACAATGATGTGGGAAGCAGCTAATGAGGCTATCATGGTGTCGGGAAAGAGCCATCTCTCCCCACAGGGCCCGCGACCCCTCGTGCACAGGCCGCACAGAGCTGGCATTGACTGCACAGGTTGGACATTCACAGAGACTAAAATGAGAGATGCCAGCGCTCATCAGGAGAATTAGATCACAGTGCGCCGTTCTGAAGTGTCTGCGGGACAATTGTTCGCCTATTTGTGGGAGTGATCTTGTTGTGAGAAAGCAGCCGTGAGATGATGTTGTTTGTTTTCCAAAACCTTGGGGAAATTTTTTATGCATTTGAGCTTGATTGATCAGGCGCGATGTGTTGCTGCAACATTTCACCGGTGTATGTTTCCACTTATTCGAATGAGTTACTGCTGGCTGCATATGAGATTATTATTACAAGCTATGTAAATGAACAAATCAACTGTGTATCTGCTTAGAATTCATATACAATACAATCAACACTTGCTATAGTTAAGAGCACAAACTTGCGCTGCACAACTTCTAGAACTCGGTTGAAAGATAGTCCAATGCTTTCCCTTAATTTCACACCAAAAGCCCCGGGCTAGCCTTAATTCATGTCACAAATCTGCAAAGCATTTGGTGCCCGTCTCCGGCTGATTTATTGCGCCGTAGTGTGTACTCAGCTCTGTGCCTGACGAATGTGCAAACTTTCTTTTTCTCTGGCGGATGCGGGAGATTTGTCAGCGCACAGCCTCTCCCTCTTGACCATTTGCTCCCATTCATCTCATCTCATCTGAGTAAATGACTGAGCGGCCCGTGATTGAGTGCATGTCTACATCACTTTTTTCCCTTTTTTCTTTTGTTTTTGTTCTTTTCTGTGGACTTCCAGACCCTCACCCATCCCGCAAGTCCTCCCAGTGTGCAAAGCGCGAGCCCCACGAAGCATCCTTTGCCCCCTACACCCCCTCGTCGCTGGGGAATTGGCCCTAGCTGACGTCATGCCCCAGCAGTCCAGCCTGTGCATAGAAGCCCGTACTCCCAGCTTCCATGGTTCCTGCTACAGCCAGTATGCCAGCCAGCCCTTTATAGCAGGTACAACCCCAAATTAGAGCCCTTAAAGAATGATGTAGTGCTCTAAACACTGAGTGATAATTTAGTAGTGAGATTTCTGTTGGTTTCTATATCGAGGGATGTGTCTGTACAAAGATTTTTGCAATGTGGAGCAAATTCAAGCTTTATAAGTTAATCAGTTTAGGTAATCTGTACTTACTTACTTACAACAAACTGCAGTCATTGAGATTGCTGCTTTTGGCTCTGACGTCCTGGTTGTATAAAGAAAAACAAAATGTAGTTTATATATAATTATAAAATGGCAGGTACCCCACATGTCTCTTAAATGTTTTGAAATGGTGTTGACTTTTGCCTTGAAAAGTGGTTTTGTAAAACTGATGTCCATAATTCTGCTGGACACCACCTAAAATAGTATTTGGCTTTCCAGATACGGTTAGATAAACAGAAGTCCAGACATTATTGTGTCAGCTAAATGAAAGTTTATTGTATTTACAGTATAGGGTGTATGACAGAGTGATTAGCTTCGAATCTGAGGTCTGACCAACTCAAAATCTCCTGATCTCCCTGGGTTGAGTTTGCATGTCCCGTGTTGTTGTGGGTTTTCTCCTGGCACTCTGGCTTACTCCCAACTCAGTTGACTACATGTATGAGTCATTTGGGTCAAAATGAATGTTTCTTTTAGTTTAGCACTGGCATATCATGAAATATTGAGATTTTATTCAATAATAACAAAACAGCAACTCAAAATTCAGTTTCCTTTCTATTCCTCCTTTGTATCATTTTCCATCTCATCTTCACTGAAAACCACACGGTGGGCTTTCCAGGAACATACATAGGAGCACAGATCCACAATAGCTGTGTGGTTGTGGGTCCACTGGGCCTCGTGACAGGCTGAGGTGTGGGTGGCTCGGTGCACACACACCATATAGGGTCCTGCAGAAGCAGTCCTGTTCTGGGTGCCCCTTCGGTCCGAGCCGGGGCAGAGCTGTCACTGTTAATTAGAGAGCTGAATGAGGAGCGTGGGGCAAAGGGGTCCTCTCATAGTCCTGATGTTCCTGTCAGGATTTAAGAATAGAACAGCGATTGTGACACAAGCTGTATGTACTTTTTAGATGCTCCACTCAACTTTTCATACTTATATGGACACACATTCTCTTCTTGCACATTTTTGATTGCTTTTACACTGTAAACCCGAAAAGTTGTGATTACTAAAGTTTGTTAAGGAAACCGGTTCCACGAAACAAGATTAGTTTTGTAAATATCATGAACTAAACAGCATTAGTTCACCTGACGTAGATGAATATTAGTCTCTGCTTTTACTCATTAGTTCATTTAACTCATCTCCAAACCCCTTTTATGTCATCTGTACTGATCATCTTAAGTACAAACAATTAAACAAATCTTGTTATCACGACTAATGCTTATATTGGCTTTATGGTTTATATTTTTAAATTAATTGAATTTCTACTTTTTAAACTGTAAAAATGAGGCAATGATTTCTTTTTAGCACATTTATTTTTTTTTTACAAAACATTTAGAAAGAGAGATGAGTCAGTTTTTTTTACATTCTTACAGTCTTTGATTCTTGTTTGTCTCTTTCTTCAACATATACAGCATTTGATCCTGCCCAGTGACATGCAGGCAGCCAATCAGGAGGGGCTCATGTGACAAAGTGTATCCTGAAAAAAAAAGAGAAAACACAGAAAAACACAAATTACTTTTCAAAAATAGTCTAATCAGAGCATTGTTTATGAGGTGAAAATATGAATAAATACTTACTATGATGGATCATTAGTGACCAGGGAGACTTTGAGTCATGACATTCTTGAATCTCTTAAACCTATAAAGAGAAATACAAATTCAACTGTCAAGTTTTTTTAACAAACCTTTTTATATAATGTGATCAAACACTTTCATGATCATATAGAGCAGACACACCTTTGTCTGTGGTGACAGTCCAGTGACTCACATGTTTATGAACGAACACCTAAAACACACAAAACAAAATATGAATATAAGATTTATATAAACATGTCTGAGTCATGACCAGAGAGAAAACCTTTACCTGATGCTGTAGTTTCACTGCGTCTTCATCTTGTGCACTGCAGAAAGCACCTGGACAACAGAACATTTAACACATTTAATTCAAAATGCACAAGCTTAGTTTGCTACGTTTTTCAGCTAAACTCATTTTTAAGTTCTAAGTGAGGACATGTCAACAGGATAATGACCAAATGATAAGAATAAAAACATGTTTTACATGAACTGTACTGTCTATTTGACATTAAAAACTATATTTTTTGTAATTTTGTCTAATCTAGCAGGAAGTCTGAGGCCATTTGGACATGTCTGGACTAAACCCAAGAGGAGATTGTATCTATCTGACATTCAAAGTAGATCATCTCACATACAGTATTGAACATAAGCATTACAAAGAAATAAATTCAAGTCTTAACTGTTAAATAAGTGCAAAATGAAGAGAAAACTCACCAGCAGCAGCTTTCTTTGTCTGAGCAGCAGACTGTGCAGAACTGTTACAGTTTGAATTTGAAAACAGGAAGCTCCTCCTTCAGAAGCTCCTCCCTCTGACTGAAACTTATCATGTTTAGTTGTCTGACTGAAACATATCATGTTTAGTTGTCTTTACTAATGGTTATTCAACATTAGTAATTGAGGTGAAAACTAGTTCAAACTGTGTATCTTGTTTAGTAATGAAGCAAAGCAAAACAATAATGGCAATCACAACAAAAAAATATAAGCTAAAACATTATCCGGGTTTACAGTGTACTCCATAATTCAAAGAAAGTAGGACAGCAAACATATTTATTGTAAAGCTACTTATCATGTCTATGTTTGTTAGTTGTAAAGATTTGTCAGATTTGTCAACTTGGATTCTTATTTTCCTTTTTGTGTCTAAGTTATAATGAACAAACTCCAAGCCATTTGCCATTGCTTGGTCAGTTAAAAAGGGAACGGGGCAATTAATTCAATAATCATTATAGTTGTCAGAAATGTATTGTTGTTTCTAGAAATATACAGATTCTAAAATATGACAAATGCCCTTTAGTAACAAAGACTATGGCATTTAAAATGTTAATTAAAAATGCAAGTTTTCTTTAACCAGAAGCCATCATATTTCTCTTTCCTTTGGTTAAGCACTTGAACGTATCAAATAGATTGTTTTCACATTTAGAATGTGATGAAGTCATAAGGTTAGATAAGGAGTTTTTTATCTATTACACATTATTTTGTAACCATATATCTAACGAAGTTTTAATCTGGTGACTTTTTAGTGACTTGACAAACACATTTTTGTTATACAACATAAAAATTGCATTTCGGTAGTATTCATTTTAGATATTCTATCTGAACAAAACTGTCATAAATCTAAATATTTTACTTATATATTATATACGTATATATTGTAATACTGCTATTGTGCACAAGCAAGTATCTAAGTTTTCTTTCTGTGTCTTCTCAGGTCGAGACATGGCCAGCACAACTTTACCTGGCTACCCTCCCCATGTGCCCCCCACAGGACAAGGCAGCTACCCCACCTCCACACTCGCCGGGATGGTTCCAGGTAGGTGTCCTGTACTCTTTTATGAGGCCATTAATTACAACTTTACCACTTTTATTATTAGCAGAATGTCCCCTTCAGTTAAATATCTTAAGGTCAACTGTGCTCTAAATAATCTGCACCTGCTATGGATGCATAAAAGAGCAGCAGTTTGGTTCGGACGTCTGTGGCTTCGTTATCCGTGTGGTTAGCGTGCGGTTAGGCGGACATTAGCCAAACTCGATAAGGCGATCACCGCAATCAGTGGCCGTGAGATAGGACAGTTCCTCTCAGTTACACTCCAGCTCCCAGCGCTTATTAGCCTCCCCGTGTCCACATGTCCACATACGCGCACCGGCACACAGCCCCGTCAATAAACACTGGCTCTTGGGCTGGTCGGCGCGCCTCCCCGGACACCCAGGGCTGCCCGAGCGTATCTCTTTCCCCTCTACTTAACCCGCAGTTCAGGATCACAGCAAACAGTTAAGGGTCAAAACACAGAGGCGTGGAGGGCCTGTAAATATTTAAATCACTATCTCTCGCAGGGATGAGCTCCGGTTACAACAGCGGCAGGCGGCGGGATGCTACAGCTGCTGCCGGTGTGAGGAGATGTCACAACCTAAAAAAAACTTGTCGAAATGACAAAGCTACACAGCACACTGACCTGTAATTGTAGAGAGGAAAGGTGTTCGACAAGGAACCCTTAGCTTTAGTTTAACAATCTTGCTTTGGATGTAGCACAGATACAATTAGGCCATCATTTGATTTTAAGTGCACACTGTAGTCACTGGTCCAATTATAATAGTTTATTGTTTTATTTGGACTTTCAAACATCACCTTTTCAAGAAATACGGCTGTAAATGTAGCAATCATTTCAAGTGCCTAGAATATTGAATGGAACAAAAATAATCCTTTTAAGATTTGAACCATATACCACAAATACTTATCGTAACATCATAAGTGCAAGACTAGTAGACTTAAAATGCTGGAATGCACAATGTATTTACTTCTGTTTTTACATTAGCATTTATGTTTTCAAACCATGTTTAAGAAGCAACAGCAATTTTATAAACTTATCAGGACCTTGAAATACTAGAATGGGCTATGTAATGATCTAAGTTTTCTAACATTATTGTCATTAAAAGTACAGTCTCTCACTGTAACCGCATTCGCTTGTTCAGAATATAAAATACTGGAATACACAATGGCATTACCTAATTATCACGCATTAACAATTTCAAACATTGTTGCCATAAGTACAATGACTTGGCATAAAGTCCTATTGCGCATTTGAAAGTTAAGTTACTTAAATGCTGGACTGCCCATTGTCAAAATGTTATTTTCAAAAATGACTTGATCAACTTCCATTTGTCGCTGAATACATTTACAATAAACTAAATGCATTCAGCAATATAGACAAGTAATGCTTTTAAAAGTGTTTCGTTTGCTATAGATTTATGAAATAGGGGGGTGCAATATATGCATTAATAAATATATTTTGAATATAGACTTTTGATTTTCACTAGATAGGCATAACTATTTATGTGACTGAATTTAGATTCAGAGCTACAAATGCAATTCTTTGTTTGCTATACAACCTAATTAACCAAATTTAAATCCACAACATACTCCACATTCTCAAGCTACTTCCCTGTATTTTTACGGTACTGGCACAAATACATTAAACATCTCCTAATTATGAGGACAGAGCTGATAGCAAACAGTCAGGCAGAACGCTAAGCAGCTCTTATCCGCTCCTGTTGGATTCCCTTTTCATCTCCTGTCCAACGACTTCGATTTACCGTGCGGCCCCCAAACACTGTTAAAGCAAAGGCCATTCTTCAGCGGACCCATATAAAACCTGGCCTTTATAGTCTCGTAAAAGAATGAAACGTGTGGACCCACAGCACTGCGCCTCTCGTCTCTCTTCTAATGCGCACAACGTTGGACAAAAAGTACAAATAACAACTGCAAGGGGAAAAAATATAGCGTAATTACAGAAAAGAGATATAACGATATTCAAATCCAGTGCTGCTGTTATTTGACTGTTGCAGTTCAGTATTGAAGAAGGGCAACAATAATATTTTAGTTCTATAAAACTGTCATGACAAACATAAATGGTAAACATAAACCAATAGAAATCACCATACTGAAAAAGTGTGTAGTCTATGTTGAAGAAAAAATACATTGTTTCACATTAAAAAGTGACTCTTGCTAACAATCTGGCCTAATAGCATTGTCACAGTCTAGAACAAGAACATGGCCTATTCAAATGTTTAAGTAGGCCTAAAGTTGGTCAAATGTAAATTCCAATTTGGTCTCAGTTGTTGGCTCAGCTTATGTAATTTGCAATATGTCTATTTATCGCGTTCAAATCAGACATTTTGAGGCCTGATCAGGCTTTTTCCAGAACACGAGAAACATAACACAGGGGCATATGATATTTGAAATGCATGACCTTACTTAAAGTGGTTTATTTGTTTCTTCCAGGAGGAGATTTCTCTGGAAACCCTTACTCTCATCCGCAATACACCACATACAACGAAGCATGGCGGTTCAGCAATCCAGCATTACTAAGTAAGTAAACGTTTATGTAAAGCTGTGTCACTTCTGTTGTTGCCTGTGTCAAAATCCATATAACTTCCCTTAGCTCAAAGAAAATGTGGCTTTTAAAGTGCCTTTGATAGGTTGAACAACTCATTCACTAAAACACAACTAAGATAATTAAAATTTGACTTTCAGTAGCTCTGTTTTCTTTATCCATCATTATGTACAAAATGTACAAAATAACCCAAACAAATTCAGAATATGCCTAGTATTCAGCTAACACATCGCTAAACGTGTCTTCTTAGAGCAGAAGCTGTGTTGATACTATGTCTGACCTCATGGATTCCAACGGCTCGCTCTTCTGTTAACTTTCAGGTTCCCCTTATTATTATAGTGCCGCATCCCGTGGCTCCGCCCCTCCCACTGCTGCCACTGCCTACGACCGCCACTAGTTACCACGGCGACCAGCTCAAACTGCAGGGCCACGGCTTGGGCCTCCATATTGTCCCCGTCTGAGCAACATTTGAGGTCAAAGGGAGGCAGAGGAGCGGAACGCATTCACGGACACAGTGGTCATGTGACTCGAAAGGAGGAGGAAGAAGGAAGCAGGAACAGAGCCGCGGCGCCTAATTCAACTTTGGGTCAAAATTAAAGGTGAACTGCAAATGATCAGACCTCATCGTTCTCTCTCAAAGGCCCGAACATTTCCAAGAATGACTTTAAGAGATTATATAAATATATATATTATAAAATATTAATTGAAGACAAACAGTGTGAAGAATACCATGTGGAAAAATGTTGTGGGTTTTTATTTTTGTTTCTTTGTTGCTGTTGTTGTTGTTATTTTATTCATTGTTCTTCACATTCCTGTACACAATTAAGCACAGGCTGCATCTGAAACTGCTCCCTAGTCGCTGCATTCATGCACTGCGTAAACATTATCAGTTGGATCAAAATATTCTACAGTGACCAACAGTTGAGCAATCAAGTTCAGTATATATTCAGTTGTTTCTGAACAGACACAAAGCAATAAAAACAACACTGCACAATTTAATCGAATTAATGATAAAACCAAAACTAAAAGACAGAGAACCCTAAATAATCACACATTTTGCAACAAATTTAACAAAAAGGGAAAAGTCAGTACATATAACTCTTGTATACAGATAGAAATACTAACCTTAAGCTACTTCTGACTATTTAAATAATTAGCTAATCAAGACTAGCGTTAGCTGGCAAGTTGGCTTAGCTTAGCTTCTGTATTGTATCTTTTGATCTACCAAGTCTTTCAACAGAGAAGTTTACAACAATACTGTACCTTCCAAATGTGTCGTTACCTAAAAAAATTTAATTTAGCTTACCAACTGCTAACTACTGTAGACGTCTTCAACAATTGCACTGTTAGCTTAATGTTAACTTCATTTAGCAATGGCATAAACGTGCTGATGATTCCGGAGCGGTTTTAAATCCAGTCTGAATAGTTTTGTGCTCTAATGCGAGAGAAGTCCAAGGGAGATGGTTCCATTGATCAAACTTGAACCGATGTTGTGCATTCTCAATACTGTAATGCTAAATAAACGCCAGCTTCATTGGCTACGCTGGCGCTTTTGGCTTCATCCGCGTTCATTCCACACCTGGCAAGTCCAACGGCAGCAGCAGCAGCATCCTCCCTGTGGCAAACAATCACATGTAAAAATGTAAATCATTGTCGAAAACCACTGTAGTTTTCCCAGAGTTAAATTATTTTTGTCATGTAAAAATGTCTGAACCGTCTTTCCTCAATTCATCCATGCATGATTTTTTTGCACTATGACTTCTGTGTTGAATACGTTCACGTACATTTACCTCTATAGCTAATTTGGAAAGTTGCATAAGGCTTGATTACTTAAACTGGACCTTTTTGGACACATTTCTTAACTGACAATTGTTAATCCAATTCATTTAAACAAAAAAGTCATACCACTAGATGCCTACACAGTGAAACAAGCTTCAACAATTGCCTTACAAACTCAATTTCTTGTCTGTTTAACAATATTAATTCCATATTTGCCACCTCCCTACGCAACACTTTCTTCTATGTTTGCTATTATTTGTTGTGAATGTACTTTTACTACATTTGCCAAAGACTTAGTTTGATATTTAATATTTTATTTACAGTATATGTATGCATAAATAAAGCAGTATTATCTTTTAAAATAACGTAGTCAAACACTGAACTCCGTAAAACACCACTGTTTTTGACTGTAATGCTAGCGTCACTTACCGTACCATCCGATGCTGCTTTGTAGATTGATTTTGTGAATAATGTGAAGACAATTTCTTTTTTCTGTGTAAATAATTCCACCACTACAGTATCACAAGATGTACTGGCTCCCTTTGTAGATAAAACTCACTGAAAAAACATGCATTACTTGTGTCTCAGTGTTCTACGGTACGCGGTCCGTGCGCGCATGGGCTGTCCATTGTTGTCCATTTGATTTGAATGATGTTTTATGTCACTATGCAATGAGTTTGATGGCTTTCTGTATCATTGTTTGTGGTTGGGCTCAGACAAAATAATCCACAATTTTTTTGTGGAGGGGTTTATAAAAAGCGCAAAATGTCCACACTCTCTGCTTGAGTTTGTCCCTCACGTCTAATTGACAGTACAGAAACATGTTCATGTAGATTGACATTAGGGCTGTGTCAAAAATGTTTAAATCACCAGATCATAATACTACTTTTGGTCAATTTCAATCATCAAAAGGTTTATAAATTGTGTGGCAGAAACAGCAAAAGTGTAGCTTTCTGAAAAGAGTCACATTAGTATGGAGCAACATATTTCTTGTTGTAAAACTTGGACAAAAATAGTTGTATTTGTAGAAGCTTTGTGGTTATTGTGATGAAAAATGTACAAATAAAAATACATACAGCTGTAGACATGGCATGGCCAGTAAAACCCTAACCCTGACCAATTGATAACCTTATGGATTGCTCAAATTGACCTATTAGTAAAACCACAAACAGTTGCTGCATTTGTCTGTCTTTAGAAAATCCTACAACATTTAATATTGTACATGAAAGTTGTCCAAAATTTCTCCATGATTATTAGTCCTGCAAACTTAAAACTGCAGTAATTCTGATACTTTTCTCTCTTTACCTGAAGTTCATGCAGCTGTCTAATTGAAAAGTGAGATTGATCGATTTGTGGAAAAAGTGATTTATTTTTGCACAGCTCTAATTGAAATTATTGCTTATAATGTTTATGTTCAAGATGGAGAAGGGATATTGTTTTGAAAAAGCCATAGAGTAAAAGGGCCTATCCAGTGTGTGATTTATTACGAAGCACTTAGGTAGGCTATTTGGACAAACAGTTATATTCTGTCAAACTTCTCTAGCAACACAGACGTTTCTTCACACAACAAGTTATCCAATAAATTCAATTCTATCTCACAATTTTACAAAAATGCCTAATCCAGTTTTATCAATGTTCTGTGCTTCCATGTAAATTGCGATTACACCATTCAAGCTCCATTTTCTGGTGTCAATTTTCTATGTCTCCCATCATCTTAAACAATTAGCATAATCAAGTCCAAGCTCCATTCCATACACGTGATTCCAGGGTTATCCGTCTGCAGTCGCCCCAAGAAATTCCATCCTCTTCGAATTGCCCTTGGGATTTGCCTATTTCTGTCTACACGCAGCTCGACATATCTGAAAATGAAGCGCTCTGCCGTCATTCAAACCGAAAGTGGAGCACCTCCGAAGGAATCCCGCGGTTGTAAAGATGATACAGGAGATGTGTCACGGACAAGGAAACGGATTTCTGATGAAAATCTGTACGGAAAGCCTCATGGCCTCAATCATTGTTCTCTTTTCTGTTCCAATTCCTTTTGTGCACATGAGAAATAAAATCTTTTATATGTCAGTCGTTGACTTTGTGTGCTCTCATTATTAACCCCATAACAAAATGATGGAAGGTTCAAGGATCTAGGGAGTGAGTCAGACGAGGAGCTTGGAGAGAGATGGATAGAGTATTGATGCTTGTTTTTATGAACAAGATGTGCAGGTTATGGCTTTCAAATACGGAAGGCTCATAACAGAGTGTAATGTGTGGACTCGTAGCCACAGAATACAAATGCAGTTTGCTAATTTAAAACGTAGTGCTGCACAATTTCGTATTACCATTTTTTTGTTGTTGTTGTTGTTGTTGTTGTTGTTCGGATTTAGCATTTATGCAGTAAAAGATAGAATATTTAGTCAATGATTCTTAAAAAAATTGCAACCTTTGGATTAGGGTTAGGGAATATGCAAATTGAATCCAATAAAACTGTGATTTCTATTTGATTGTGAATAATCTTCTGTGTTACATTGAAAAAGTAGATACCAGTGTTACCCAATAATGTACATTTGTTAGTGCCTCAAGCAAGTAATTTAGTTACATTACTTTGGAATTACTTTTTGTTTATTGATGCACTAATCAAATCTAGCCTTTTATGTTTCACTACTTGCAAGTAAACAGGCTCATGTGAAATCACCAACAGAAATGAGTACAATAAGCAGAAGATGTCAGTCTCTGAACTGTTTTACCTGACAGAAGAAAGTCACGTTTGTAGATTTCTAGATTACAAGTAACAAAGTACTTTGTTTGTAATTGTACTTTAATACTGCATACAGTAGTGTTAAACTTCGAATTTACATGTACCTGAATTACAATAACTAAGCCATGCCCAACGCTGTTTAACTTGCAGCCCTGTTAAGAATATTAGCTGTGGAAGAAAAAGATTGTGCCAATTGAAAGGCAAAAGATTAGTGTATTGTGTCTCTCTGAATATGAGTAGTTCAACTAAGCCAGGGAACATATTTTTAAAGGTAATTCTCATCATTTATAGGATTTTAAGTCTGATACTGCTGCAAGTCTTGTTTTGTGTTCTTTTCTTACAATCAAATTATACAGCAAGTCACATGACCTGTCCCTGAGAAGGCTGGTGTATAATGAAAGTACAGCTTAACTGGAGGGAAAAAACATAACTAGAGGATGGACATTGGGGTTGAATGCTTTTAGTTACTTCTATCTTCTGTCTATTATTCTTTCATCATTCACTTACACTCTGGATCTATCTTGGCAAGGAGATTCTTCTACCAGCACTCACGTCGCAAAGTCCTGAAAGAAATTGCTCAAAACCAAAGTATGAACCAACAAATGAGTTATAGTATTTCAATCAAAATCTATGACTGTACAAAGGTTTATTTCTAGGACTATGAACTATGCATAAATGCAATGGATAAATACATAACCAATCAGAAAACAGAATACAGCCCATACAAATGCACACAACCCTTTCCAAACAATGCGCTGTAATTGCTCTTTGTGATCATTTATATCGCAGACGCTTTTAAAGGTGACGTCTCAGAACCGCTTCACTTTACCAAATAAACCTACCACCTCTGTATTGTACGATGATGCTGTTTCAGTATAAATCTATCATAAGATAATTGCAGCAGCATTGGTGCTCTTGTTTTCAAAGCCGTGCAAAGGGGAATAGAAAAGTATCGGAAACCAGGGGAGCGTTGCCCCAGCTTCTGACTCCAGTATATTTAATGATGCATTGGTTTCATCCTGCTGCACCACTCTGCCCCAACTCTCCGCGCACACAATCCCACCGAGTTGTGATTCCATTTTCCTCTGCCTATTGTTTATTTCATGGATCCCCTGTGAAGCATCAAAAGCTGGTGTTTCTTGTCAGCCCCCTAACTGTCCTACGTGTTTGTCATTCAGGCCTTGTTAAAATCTACAATCGCACATAGACACCAACGCCAAAACCCTCTCCTTTTTCTCTCCCAGCTGAGAATTCCCAGTGGTAAAATTATTCCATTTAGATAGGAACTTTTTTTGTCACTACCCTGTCTAAATTGGCATATCTGGCTTATCTCGTAGAAAACCAATAAACTGTGAACTCCGGATGCATCTGTCAGTCAAGCTTCTTCTTTACTTTAGCAAGCCAGATGACAACAACAGGAGAAGAGACACACGCCAGTAGAATGGGCCGCACTGATTGGCTCTCATCAGTTAGGCATTACGGAAAGCACCTGTCATCCTTGGGGTTTGGAGAAAGCGCACACATACACACAAACGCGGGGGAAGGAATATGAGGGGCCCTGCCATGGGGGCCCACAGTCCGCCTGTAGGATTTACTCAAACACTTCAGCCTCATTGTCAACTTGGCCCTACAGCTAGACGCCTATTTGGCATGATTCATGTCTGTCAGCGTTAATATATACGGAGGAGACAGCTAGGGAGTAAGCGGCTGGAGATGAGCTAAACTGTGGAATTGTGTTTACGGTTTACTGTACTTTTTTCAGAACTGACAAGTTTAGTGACATCTTTGTTGGAGTAAATGCCTAGTTTTATTTCAGACGCTGGGAAGTAAGTAAGAAATTGTTGGTTATTTTCTGAAAAATAGGGAAGGCATAAACTGAGTCTGTCAATTTTGAAAAGCAGAAAAATAAATGTGGGTTTTCAATTCACCAAAGCAGCATTTTTAAACACCAAGTGCAATAAATACATAAACCTTCTCCCATTGAACAAATCTCCTCGTTATACAGTACATCTTTGTAATTATTTCCAAGAGCAGTAAAACAGATCAGATGGACATACATTATTTAGCAGCCAACCACCAACTAGAGGACATCTTCTGGGCTTCCTGGTTGGTTTGGTGAAGTCACCAAGAACGTTTTTGTACAGCTCTGTCCCAGGTACGAAAAAACAAGTCCAAAGAAAAAAAAAGAAAGATGGTGGTAGAGTCACACAATTTTTCTTTGTCTTTATTGAAGCCTAAGTCTAAATCCACCTGTTTAAAGATTTAGGAAAGGATCACCATATTGGGGCTGACCACTTCTCTCAAGAACTTAAGACAACTTTAGTTCAAGTGAATCATTAAAACACATGTCTGTCAGGGAACTACAAATGAAGCGTTTTTGTTTAAGTCTCCTAGTCACATCCCATGACCAGTCTGGTCAACACTCCCTGTGCTGCACCTCATGCTAAACTCAAACAAACTGTGCAATCAAATTCGTTTATTTGACTAAAGCATACACCATAGTTCACCTACAAGCTATGGAAGTCCTGACCAAGCTTAAGACTTACTAGCTCTGATGATAGGTTCCTGGGTGTCCTTCAGTAGCCAGGCTGGCACCACCTAGTCCCTCCACTCAATTTCATTTCTTTTCATCTGCCAGATCAGGTATCACAGACCTGCAGACGGCTCCCCAAAACCAGAAAGTACGGTTGTGCAATCAGCAAACAGGAGCGAAGCAGCATGTTGGCTAGAACCAACTCAAGTTGAAACAGCAGACTGTATATGTTCTCCTCCTTTGACAAGAAGTCAAGGGTTATACATGTACATACATATACATGTATAATGCTTAAATATTTACTGAGGATATAATGTTTTCCCTTCTAATACATAAGATTACTTCACAGAAATGACACGTGTTTCACAAAACTACCAAGCAGTGATTCATTAAAGCAAAAAACTCCACAGTAGTCCCTGCTACTGTGGAGCAAATGAACCCCAATGATGCATGTTAAATGTTTTTTGCATGTGGAATGAAACCGGCTGATGCATAAATCTTTTCTTTCAGTGCTGTAAATTACACATTTCTCTAAAAGGACAAGAAATTGTATCTTCATTTGATTGCAGAGACACATGAAACAATTGAGCTCCTTGGCCATTCAAAACAAACTTTCTCAAATTAAAATAGAGTTTAGCATTTCAGAGTGGTCATTTTGGTTTTGATGCAAACAGACTATGCTGATTTGTTAAGGGTCTTTCACACCAAGCGAGGGTCGCCCGTCTGAACTGGTTTGGCAACTTCTGCCGACAGGCGGCTCACGTGTGTTTGGTGTGAATGGCACTGTCGGGGGGTCAGAGGAGCGCGGAGCACGTCGTGGAGGCGAGGTTTTGAAGACTTGCTTGTAAAGTCGGCATCGTCAGCAGTCGGTAGTTGCCACATATGCAGCTGTTTGATTGGCCCGTGGCTAGCGAATCAGTGTGCAAGAAAATGGTGCGGAAAACCGAAAATGCCGCTTATGGAAAAATAGTATTTACCTGAGCATGGATTGTTGTTATTTGCCGGGTTCAAACGAGACCTAAGTACGAAGAATGGCTACTACTTGGTCCGAGGAAAACAAAGATGGAGGAGTACAGCTGTAGTACGAAGGCTGGACTGTAGCGGGAAATAGAAGTTTAGCCTAATCCGTGAGGTAAGATAAAAATCTGTTCGCCACAGAGTTTGACAACTACTCTCGCACAACTTCTGTTTTGTCTTTTTCGTCAAGCGTTACGTCACACGCATGCTCACTCGGCATTTGTTCGCGACTGTTGGCTGCTTGGATCATGTTTGTGTGAATGCTTTTTTACATCGATGCGCCCCAAAGAGACTAGAACAGACGGTGCGTCGCTCCTCCCTACCGACAGCGACTGGGAGTTGTGTTGGTGTGAAAAAGCCTTAAATCTACTTGTCAATCAAACCCATCTAAACTTGTCAATCAAACCCATCTAAACTTATCAATCAAACCCACATCTTTACAATCTCTACGAAATGTGGATTCTGGCTACAAATGGCTCTTTCAGAAATATGTGAGCTGATACATAACTTTATTTTACGACTATCAGGAGGCTCCACTCTCGCCACCCTACTTGTCTTTGCGTAAACTCCACTTGACCAGACCGTCTTCCCTTCCATATTTGGCCCACCTGTTTTGAACATTGAGGCCACGGTGGTCTATGTCTGGTGATGTGGCTGTCATCTGCCCGGCACGGGGGTGTGCCGTCATCCCCATCATGTGGCTGTCAGGGCTGATGGTGACGAGGGGAGAGGCCAGCCCCGCCGTGTCAATCAAGCGGCCCTCATTAGAACCATCTTTAATTAGTGGCACTGCTTTGCTCATTGTAGTGTCTTCGTTAACTCCGCTAATCCCAAATGAGTTACCGTGGGGAATGGGAACGGGCTTTTCTATGGTATGGCGATGGGTAGTGGGCTTGTATGTGGGGTTGGCTGATATGAGGGCGATTGACAGTTGCTGCAGAACGATGCAAATTAGGTTGGGTGATGTAAGACTCTGTAATACTAAACTATTAATGAGCAAAAAATGTGTTTTTATACTTGTTATAATAACTTTCTCAAAACTCACACAGACTTGAATAAAATGGGTGTCATGTTGTTGTTCAGGAAATAAACTCTTCAGTCTAAGTTCATGTTTTGAAGGTTTTACTAGCATGAACTACGTTTTGCTCATTTTAAACCATAAATATTTACTGGTTTGTAGTCAAATTCACCCAAGAAGTTGTCAGAGAAGAATTTCTTACAGGCTGTTCTCACATTATGGAATTAAGGATTATCTGAGGGCAACACTTATATATATATCAAACCAGGTGAGTTGTTTTCTTTTTGTGGACTGCAGTGATTCCTCACATTCACTTAATTTGAGTCCCTGGCTTACAAAGTAATAACAGAAAAAAACAAGGGCAGGAACCAGGTTAAACCAGATTTTAAAAAGTGCTAACACAATTTTGAGCCAAAATTAGACCAGTAAGGGTATGGGTTTATGTTAAATAGACTCAGTGGTTGGGCAACCCTGAGTTAGCACATAGTTTTCCATGTTTGCTTAATTAACCATCTTGGGAAGTCCTCAGAGAAAAATGTTGTGATTTTGGGCTATACAAAAATAAATTGATTTGATTTGATTTGAAATTGAGTTAGCCTCTGACTATCTTTCTTTCAGAACCACAGCAAACATCTAATTGCGCAGAACTGCTTGCATCATGGGAATAGTCCAACAGAGCACAAAATGTTACACCAATGGAGCTGTTAAAACACTCAATATTGAGTTCAATATAACATATTCTACAGGTGAACGATGTGCTACTGCTTTTGTTTTCTTTTGGTCAGTGTATCACTTTGAAAATTTAGCTTACTTTTTCCAAAATGTGCAAATTTCTATTGTAAATTGTTGCATGACGTTCCATCGTGAGCCATATTGTAAGTTCAGTTCAGAATTTTTCAGTTTATCGATCTACTGTTTTCATTCAGGAGATTTTAAGTCTGTAGAATGCTGAAAAAAAAAGGAGTTTATTTGTGTTTGTCACTGTGGCCTCAAGTAGTATGAAATTTCAATACAGTTGTATCAAAGTTTAACTATTTCACAGTGTTCCTATAAAAAAAAAAGCTTACCTCATCATCAACCAAGAGTTAGCTGTCCAACATCTTAAGTCAGATATAACTCACTCTGTTCAGTTTTCTAATGTTTATCAAATGTTTAAAAACATTTGTTTCTTTTAAGAGGAAATGTAGTTATATTTTTGAGAGAAAATGAATATGATTACCATCATAGTATGCCAATCTGGGAGAAAGGTGATGACATACCTGAATATGACTTTTAAAACAGACATTGCTAATCACAAACATCCTTGCCTCTATCAGTAACACTTTCTAAATCTAGTCTACAATAATGCGCCAATCAGTCGGGGATTACTCCAGTGTGGCGACAACGATGGGGGGAGTTCAAATGTGCGTTCTGTGATTGGGATCCTGACAGAGGCGCGATTATGAGGCCGGGACCATCCAGGCGACAAGAACATGACTTTGTGATGTTTGTAATGAGTGAGCATTGATTGACTCGGCGCGAGCCTAAAGACCTGCTCCGGCACGTTGGAGACCAGAGCACCCAAATAGTTTACAATTAGAATAATGAACAGTGGGGAAGAGCTGTCTGCTTAGGGGCCAATGCTTCTCCAGTCGACTCTCATCTGCTAAATATGTGCTAAAATGCCAGTGCCGTCGCGGTGAGATCAGTCAGCACACAGTCGTTTAGCCTCCAGGAGCAGGATTATGGTGCTGAATGGCTATTGTGAGAGACGTCATGTAATTAAGCGCTAAATATGCCACACTACCTGATTATGTCATTCTCCAAAAGAGCTCACGTCTTTGTCAAGACAATTGGGAGGGATTTGAAGCAGGAGAGAAATCACTGTGTAGCATAGCTTTTGTCGACTACATAAATCTTTAGGTGACTTAAGACCAGTCCTGCCAATCGATTGTTTTTAATTAAGCATTTCTGATCATGCTATTTAGTAAATTTGTAAATTACCTTGCCACTTCTGCTCCTGTTCTAATAAATCTGAAGCATCTAGGAATAAGTTTGCTAATCAAATTTTGGTTGACTTAGATGGGCTATAGTCGTTTAGTTGATTAATCGGTTGATGACGTCTTAGTCAACCAAAGTTTGCACTAGTCAAAGAGCAACAAAAACAACAAAATTAGTTGAAAATTGAGGACCGCATCATTGATCTAATTTGCCTTTTTTTATTTTCATTTTCTGTATACACTGATGTTTTTGCATGAACACAATTTAATTTGTGGTCTTTTCAAGCATCGTTTGGTTGAGATAAATAGTCAAAACAAAAAATAATGTTTGGTGTTCTTTTTAGGCAACTAATTGGTTTCTGGGACATGTTTTTAATCGACCAAGAATTTTTGGGTCAACTGCAGCCTGATAAGACACACCAACTTATTAATGGACTAAGCCTTGTCCACGAGACAAACGAGGAAGTTAAAACGATCTGCGTAAAGTTGAGCTGGTAGGATTTATCATCGTCCAAATGAATCTGTAAATCAGCTGAATCCGGTGTAATGCTGTATCTGACAGAGTGGCGCGTGACAGACACAGACAGGAAGTAGAAAGACTGCGCATAAGTTAAAAAAAAAAAAAAAAAAAAAAAAAAGTTTAACATAAACAAAACTTAGCGAGAACTCTTTATACTTATCAACATTCTGAATGAAACATGATCTAAACCTACAGAAGAGACACAGAAAGTGGATTATGCTTCAGATCTTTGAATATTTGACAAGTTTCAATACGATTAATGGAGATGGTAAGGGATTTATTTTGTTTTTCTTTATTCCTTCTGTGTTTATGTGAATGAGACGCAGATTTTCACAGTGAACATCATA
Organism: Mugilogobius chulae; assembly: GCA_038363315.1. Classification (NCBI taxonomy): domain Eukaryota; kingdom Metazoa; phylum Chordata; class Actinopteri; order Gobiiformes; family Gobiidae; genus Mugilogobius; species Mugilogobius chulae. The sequence goes on from CM076407.1 coordinate 9,296,997, forward strand.
TAAAGTCAGTACATTTGCAGATGAGACGTGACTCTGGCAGTGATGTCACCGTGAAAAAAAAAATCGGATAACTACTGGAACTAAAGTAAACTTTCAAGAAGGTTAGAAATCTAGTCTAAAACTGCTGGGAGATGGAAAATATGCTGAAACGAGGCTCGTAAGTTAATACTAAGATTATTTTTAATATTTACATTTAACTTGAATAAATATAAAACAAAATGTGAGGTTGATCAAATCAGGGGGAAATAGGTCTCTGAAGTGAAGAGGAGAAGACTGACAGGCTGAAGAGGCTGGTAGTTCTGTTAATATTCTGAGGCTCAGGCAGAGAGTATTACAAAATGAGATTCAACAAGTGTAGATGAAGCTAAAAACAACTGGGATATTTTTAATGAAGGAATAATGTTTGGCTTGCATTTGTGGACAGTAAAAAAACATGTTTTACCCCTTTTAAAGAACACCTGTAAATTAATAAAAACAAAATATATAGTCTGTCGTTGTCCTGCCAAATGAGCCTGTTTTCCCTCCACTAATTGACTTTGACTCTACAGACTTTATCTGCATCAGTTCTAGCATATTTAAGAGCCATGACACAAAAAATGGAAAACTTTACAGAAACATCAAATGGTCTTCACACAAAATTTCTGACTCTTCATGTATGTCCTGTCTGCACCATAAAATAGAGAGATAACTTTTGAACATCTTTGAATGTCTGTGTAGCCAATTGGGACAATTTAGTCCTGAGGAGGAAGTGTGTGTGAGGTACCAACAAAAGACTAAATAGTCCATCTTCAGTGACCTCTGACCTGTGCCCCTGTCAAACTGTGTCTGACAACCTCGGTCTCTGCATTTGTCTGACTGTTTGAGTCCATCGTACAACAAGACAGCAGCTCTTAAAGAGGAAGAGGAGGAGAAGAGAGAGCAACCCCCCTGAAGCACCTCTGACTGGCCCCTCCCCTACCCACACCCAGTCACTGTCAAGCCAAACACATGATGAATTGCCCTGTCAACACAATTCATTCAGGGACCAATTAATTCAGCAGAAATGAACTAGAGCCATCAGTCGCTGAAAAACTCAGTGCAAAGAGAGCAAAGTAGCCCCACTTCAGAAAAACGAGGGAAGGCATGGAGAGAGAGAGAGAGACGAGGGCACAGAGCACGAGGGGAGAGAAAGGGAAGAAGAGAGGGAGTGCGCTGGAAGTTAGTCTGACAGAAATTGGTCATTTAATGCTTTAGCGCACTGGAGACAGCCCTGTCATAGACGGAGGCCTGGCAGGGGCTCCCCTGGTATTTTATTTATTAATTATCCTATGCAGCAAGGGGCTTTTAACTGTCGGGTCCGGCCCGTCAGCACGGCTCCCTGTCATTTTCTCTCTACAAACAGATCCTTTAACACCGTCACCCAGGTTAATGGAGACAAAGCCAATATCCAGCAGCCCCCTTCCCCCTCCCAAATACTGTATCATCTGTACCTTATCCAGGTAATTACGGCTCAGGCCATCCCCTAAATATGTCGTTGGGATGCTAATAAAGCCCGTTTGGAGTCGGCACGCAGAACACGTCTGACCTTTTCAACTGCTGCTTCATGCTGCTACACCTACTCAGGAGGCCAGTGCTTATTTACATCCCACTATGAGCTCAAGTGGAATCACCACTGTCCTGTGGATTTAATCAGAGCTGGACAAATGAACAGCTAAACATGATGAGGTTAAAGATGTGTTCATGTATTTGTAAAAGTGTCAGGCCGCTTCCCTCTGCAGGTCACACCGAGGTTTCTGTCACAAACATGCACAGTGTTTGTTTCAAACTCTCAGAGGACTGCTCTGTAGAGCTGTGACTAAAAACACTGTCAAACTTAGAACGTGACACACTTCTCCACTGGGACCGGCATTGTTAAGTCAAGTCACACTTTTCAGACAATCGCGTACATGTTTGATCCTGACACCGAGAAGAAATACAAGAGCTCGTGATGGTCTGCTGATAAGACCTGAGAGGAATAGAGTAAAGTTGCACTATTCTAGTTCTTGGTACCATTCATGTCGCCTATACATTCAAAATAGAATTGTATTTGTTTTAATGTGCTTCCTTTCAAGACATGTTCACAAAGACTTTGTTCATCTTATCATAAAGCCTCTTGAGTATTTATTGACTTATTTACTTACAGTATTTACAGTACGTACATATTTGGGTGAAAATGAGTATGCTGTATCTTGTCTGCATCTAATAACAGAGCTTCTTTTTTTTTTGTTTTGTTTTGTTTGTTTTGTTTTTTGTTAAAACTGAAGAGACAGGGCTTTCTAGAACAGAAAGTCAATAGATTCAAACTAAATTGTTGTAAATAATTTTTGCAGTTTACCAAGCAATGTATTTTCAGATGAGAAATTTTGTATTCTATAACTTGAATGGCAAAATTAGCAAATTTAACCTGAGTATCACTGATAATAAATTGACCCGTATAAAAATGCAAAATTGGAGATTGAATTATTTCACTTGCCTCTCTTTCACAGCTGTGCAAGCCTGGTTTTATGTTTATGCAACACACTGTGAATAACATGTCATGTAAACATGTAAAGGCATTTTCTACCACTTCAGTTAATTTTCAATGCTTTTAGGGCAGTACTGTAGACAGGTATGAAAAAGAAAATGGTATAGTTATGTATTCAAAAAGGAACTTGTTGGCTGTTCATATTGTGTGCTAGCCAACTAAGTGCAGTTAATTTTATGTCAGACTTGCGAGAATAAATTGCAGTTTCTGGTCCATGTAGAGATAGTATTTAACTCTTTCTGTCTGCTTTGTCGATTATTATCTGCACATCAATTTTGTTGACAATTCATTTTTTACTTTGTCTCCATTTGCACCAGGATCCGTTTTGCTAGCGGTGACAAATTAGCGCCAGTGAAGGGCGATATCAGCGGCGGCTAATTAAGGTGTCGTGTGATTTTGGGCTCCGGATCAAGAATGTGCTGAATCATCCCGATGGTGATTATAGTCTCCATATGGTGAACGTACAGGCACCACAGAGCAGAGGGAAACACTAGCAGGGCCTGAGACCGCTAACTGTGCCAAAAGTTTGATCTGGTCCTTTGTGCCGGTGTTGGGTGGTGCGCACTCGCCTGATGAATTATTGAGCGCATCTTTTCTGTGAGCCGGGGAGAGGAGGGTGTATAGATGGGGGGGCAGATGGGATGCTCTCCATGTTGTCGCTATCAGGAAGTGAAACCTGACGCTGTTTCCACTGATGATATGCACCTTGGATGCCCTCACACATCTAGGTTGGAAGGTAAACATGGTTGTAATGTAAATGGTAATCATAATTCAAAGCACGTCATGTTGTGTTGTAAGTTATATCTCAGAGAAACGTTTCAACATGCTTACAGTTTGTTGAAAAATATGTCTTTGCATTTGACCCATTTTCAATCAATGCTGCCGAAATGACAGTGGGACCTATGTTTCATATTGTCTTGGCCAGAATCTTGCTTTGATTAGCCAAGTGTCTTGATTGACTATAACAGACAGATATAATAGACATTATTTTCACTTTGATATTTTTTTACTGTTTTTATTTTTTTTTGTACTAGTGCCAATGTATATTTTTCTGACTATATACTTGGATGAAAATTTGTATGCAGTGTCTACTATATTCCAGTAATAGAGCATTATGTTCCCTAAAACCCAAAAACCCAGGATGTGCACTTGTTTATGCTAGCATGATGTATGTAGCTCTAGTTAGATACAGTCAACCAAACATTATTTTTGAGACCCTGCCCTGTCGTGAGGGAGGAGTTCCTTACATTTTTTGGTCTTTGCATTTTCTGGTGAATTAGGTGAATTTTTAGCACAGCTAATTCAAGTCGAATCATAATCGAGTTTAATGAAGGTTTTTGATGTGGTATATAACTAGAAAAGATGGTCAAAACATCCAAACCGCATTTTTGAAGCCTCAATGCGATTGAGCATTAGGCATTACACCGAATTGTTGAATATATTTACTTACATACAACTGTGGGATCACTTTATTCATCTCTATGTTTTCGTGTTTATAGTTGGTACAGTATATTTCCTTAGATCCACATTTGTCTCAAACTTGTGCGTTCACTCAAGCTTTTCCAAGTTTAAATACACCTAAAACCCATTGACTCTTCCTTGACTTAAAATGATGCTTTATCCCAATCTCCCAACTGGCCCAAACACCCAGTTACAAAACAATTAGATCTTTGACTGGTGCACTTTGAGTTTATATAGTGGCTGAACGGTGAGTAATTACTAAACCCCATTTCTCTCTCTGCCTCTGCCCGTCTCTTTCTTTCCGTCTTATTCTCCCCCAATCTGGGCCTATATACTGTAGCACTAAGCACAGTGCAAACAGCCCTAATAGACAACACTGGCACAGCGGCAGAGTGGAGCTGACAAATGGAACAGAAGGCCTAACGCAGAAGAAAGAGGTGCTTAGGCCCACTGTCACTGCTAAAGTGCTGGCCTGATTTCTGTTTACTTACCAACACCCCAGACTGGACTTGTTTTCCTCCAACTCACTGAGCGGTTTTGTCTCTTGAGTCAGCAGGAAAGCAACGCACTCAACGCTCAAATGAAACAGGTTTGGGAATCAACTAGAGTAAGATGTAAAGAGTCAATATGAGAGAATGGCATGTTGGGTTATGCTGGTGTATGAGATTTTGTAGAGTCTTCAGCTCAGTTCTATCTTAGTTTTACTATAGATAGTTGTGTCCTGGATTTGTCCGGTTCAATAGTTCTAGGTTTAGTCATGATTGTGTCACTTCATGAAGATATTTTGTTTTGTGTGGATGAAAAACTTAATTGATGAATTGCTAGTTTAGTTGGATTTGCTTTCTTCTTCGGTAGAGTCCACACCCTGCATGTCTCCATGTGATGTAGTTGCTTTGCCTGGAATGTCATATTTGATATTATCTACTGTATTTCCAAAGTTAGGTCAGAATTGTGAAGAGGTGATCCCTCACACTGTTTAAAGAGAATGCATGTTTTTCAAGAGATTATTAGCAAATTAATAAAAGCTATACATACTGTTTATTGTGGAACCCTCACTCTCCAGGAAAATGTTGTATATCAATGTAATGTGTTTTGCCTGTTTCCTGGTACCTAGGATTCTTTTATTGTAGGTACCTTTTGAGGTACCTGTGATCCCCAATCATGCTGCGCCCAATGAAAACATGCACACAGAAGAGTGTAGAGGCATGCATGCATGCTAATTAATCTAGACACTATTGCTACCCTAACCCTACCCTTACCCTAAATCCTTATCCTACCTTTAGCTTTTACCAATTTAAAAAAAAACTACAAGTAACTGCGAGTGTCTTCATCGTCTAAGAGTTCTGAAGAACATACCAGTGAACACAGATATTGTAGGACATAGGAACAATCCGTAGGTACTGGAGAGTGAAAGGCTATTGCTTGACCAGCCAACTTACATTCTGTTCGAATGCAAAAAGATCTGGAACCAAAGACAGAGCCAATAACTTTGATGCCCAAAATTAGGATGATCCAATCTCACACATCCGCTCGCCTCCCCACCCTCGCCAATTTAAAACTTTTTTTTTCTTTCTTTTTCAAAACATTTAAGATGGAGGACGTAGCTGATAGATTATTTTGCTGAGAGCCTTCAGATTGAAAAAGTCCTTGCGCTACATATTTTTAATATTCTATGACTGGTTGACTCAGTCCTCACAAAGCCACCCTCAATATAGAAACTAGGGACTGGCTGGCCTGGCAAAAAAGACTGACTGTTGTAGAGTACCATGACATGAAGCAGAAGTATGTCTCTTGGCACCGCCTTGTTTGTTTTTGTTAGTTTGAACACTGCACCTTTGGTCTCTGCCGAAAACCAAAATCCTGTGATTGGTCTGTGATGACAGAATATTTAGTTGGCCAGATTAGCAACTGACATGACCGCAATCAGAAATCTTCTACTGTGCTCTTGTAAGTTTGGAAAGTCCAATACCTGATCTTTAAATACAATAAACTAAGAACAAATGCATGTTATTTGTACTTCTACACAACATGAAAACAAAGCAGAGGAGTCTAAGAGTTTAAAAAGCTGCAACAGAAACTTTCCTTTAGCCCAATGGACAAAAGTTTACCTGGTCCAACCTGTGGCCTATTAGAGAAAAACTGTCCTGGTAACATCACCTCTGTGAAACCGCTATGCTAACCACTTCTTAATATAGATCTTTTTACATTTAAATACACATTACGTCTGAAATATGACGCCTTACGCACAACAGCCAGCGGATGTGTAGCCACGGCGGAATATAATTAATTAAATGAGACTAATTAGGAGACACAGGAGCAGGTGCCAGGCTAGGAGCTGACAGGGACGACAGCGAGACAACATGCCAGCGCAAAAAACAAGAAACGGAGTCACGCACACACACGTACGCGCTAACAAACTACTACACATCTGCGGTTAGGAGGAGCGCGGCGGTGACAGGCGCGGGGACACAACAACTTTGGCTGTTTTTGTCATGTGAAAGCCCGGAGGAATACCGCTGACAGGAAGCAGAGACCCAGGCATGGCGGGGGTCTCCTGGCTTTGTCTCCCTTCAACACACACACATACGCACACATGCAGGCTATAGCTTTATTATTTTGTTCTGCAATGGTGGAAGGAAGTTTGCACAAGCCGCGGATTTCTCCCTTTCGGTCTAATTATTTCGGCACATTCACACATTCTTGGCAGAGGAGTGTTAGGAAAGTAGAGGTACGGAAAAGTGCAAAGGAGATTTGTGGGCAAAGAGGAGGAAAAAGGGGCTGACATTTAAGCAACTTCAATCTGTGTTTGTGGCATCAATGACCAAATCATTGCTTGAAATCCAGACGAGCTTTCTGTATTTTATCACAGATCTACATCAGGCTCAGTTTCATATCTATAGACAAGACGGGCATGATTGACAGGTGCCAATAATCATCAGGCAGTGTCCATGAAAAAGCTGCTTACAAGGAATGTCACACTTCAGAGATTTTTGCAGAATGATCCGCAAGTTGATGGTTTCAACTATCTAAATTGTTGACCATTGAGTATTTGTGTTATGCTAGTTACATAAATAAGACTGACTGAAGGATATGGTTCTTTTTGGGTTGATTCGATGAAGAAGAAAAATAAGCCTATTCTGGATCCCATGGAAACCAAAACTACCCATGTCGAAGCAAAGACTCTTTTTTGCGCAACTCAAATAACTTATCACCAGTAAAGACGTGTTACAGAATGTGTGGCAGAAATACAAGTTGCAAAGTCTATGTGTGTCATGCAGTGTTCTTGTTGGTTATCGGGTTCTCTACCCTGTTTCAAACTTCATTGGCTTTTAAGATGACAAAGGGAAACACGCACTTAAATACCATTATTTTATGGTCAGACAGCAGCTGAAAGCTGTGAGGTAAAAAGCAGAATGTAGTTTTGTAGTTTTTTGTTAAAGTCAGTGGAGAAAAAAGCATAGACAGTGCAAGTTTTTCAAAAGACAAAAAAGTAAATAGTTCTACTGAAAAAAAGCCCAAAGTATATTAGTCGGTACAGGCATGTTTGTTATATTTTCAAATGTGTGTTTCCACCCGAACTGCGTCTTTATTTTCCCCAACACAGTTATGCTGCTACCTGGTTTCTTCCAAATCCTTAAATTTAACCAAATCAATTAACCTAAGCCTATCCTAACCCTTACTTTACCCAAATAAATCAAGTAATATTTTAAAATCTAAACTTTTGCTAGCATAGCCACCATGCTTTAAAAGTGGCATAACTGGGTTGGAGAAAAACATCAGGCACCCGAACGCCAATCCTGCATTGTGATTGGTCTGGACTCACATCTGTCGTCTTTAACTGGACGACAAGAGTTTCTCCAGTAAGCCAGGTAAATATAAGATTTTCCAGTTTTGCATGATTCATTTTTCACAAATGAAGACATCAAACTAAATAAGTTGCTTACCATTTTTACTCTATTCTACACTTTTTTGCATGTTTTTGCTACATGCATGTTTATAGGGTCATTAAATATGAGCCTATAAATATCTTAATATAAAGTAAGAAAAGGTGCTTTCTATTTCCAGGGGTTTTCTAAATATTTGTATGCTTTTCTTCCTAAGCTTGTTTTTGATTCATCAAACTATCATTAATATTTGCAAGATTATTGATCTTAGAATAAATAATTGAAAATTCTAAAAAAAAAAAGTGTTTAACTACCTACTTTTCTAATCCCTTTCATACCAAGCAAGTTTCCAACTCAAATTGATATTTCCAAATATTTCTCGACCACAGTTCAGTTTTCAAAGTCCAGCCAAAACTCTCTACCTGTGCAATAAGTACTCACAACTCACCCAGCAAAGCATGACATTACATTAGCTCACATCGGAATCGCACAAATTCAACAACGATCAACACATTTAAGCGGCACTTACGATCAAAATCAGATCTGCTCACATTATCGCATTCTCTTTCCACGCTCCTTGGATTTTGTTTTGGCCCATTATTCAAGCCAATCCTTCTGACTGTCACTTAGCCCCACATCCAGGTATAGAATGTCCTGCCCTCCTTTGCCAGCTCTTGATTAAAATGTTGACTTTTTGCTGGGTAATAAGCTGATTAATGTAATTGAATGTAAAAGGGCGTAGCTCAGCAGCCCTGTTGATCAGAGGAGATGGATTAGGAGAGAAGGCTTTCAAATTGAGTACAGTTCTCCCTCCTCAGACTGTTAATTGTGCCGTTTACCACTACCTGAGTCGGTGACCAGTGCTATTTAGTCTCTCTAATGATGATGCACAGTCCGACCCGACCACAGATAATTAAAAAAGCTTGCAGCGCCCCGCACCCGCCTCCATCTCTCTCTCCTTGTCTCCACTCGCATTGACAGGGAGCTCCAAGGCCCGGGATATTGAGCTGTCCACCGTATGGAGCAGAGTCAGGGGCTACTTTCAAATGCAGAGCTGGAGGTTTGATGGAACAGACGGAAGCACCAAAGAGAGGTAGCAGCATGGATGGGAGCGGACAAAATGACTGATAAGTATATTTACAAGGAGCTTTGACTGGTTTTACTTTGAAAAACAATTAGTTTGCTAAGTATAAAGTTTTTCTTAGGCTATTTGCCTAAAGCAGTCACACTGAAAGAGGTTTTTCACGACTTGCCAGAGCAGAGTTATAATTATACTCAGACAATGGTTGTTTTGTCTTAATGATTTAGAAAAAAAAATTAAATGCATGCCGTTTGCTAACCTGCTATGTTATATTTGATATCTACTATAAAAGGAGGTTGTTTTCATTAAAAAAAAAAAAAAAAAAATTGAATAAAATTTCAGATAGAGATTTTAAATTAAATTGTTATCATTGTGTTTACTCCTCACCATAGAGCGGATTAGGTATGTAGAAGTTTTATTTATCTTTAAGTAATTTATATTAAGAGTAAAAATTATAAGATTTTAGACTGACACTGGAATGGTCCAAGCTTATCTGTGAGCATTTCATTCATTATTTGTTTACTGTTTGTTCCAGTTTGAGGTGGCGGGTGACTGGAGCTCACTATAATGACTTTGGGCCTTAGGCGGGGGAACAATCTGGATAATAACCAGCTCAAGGATTGTTCATTCTCTCATTCTAGCTCTTACAGAGTTTTACTGTTTTGACCCATGCATGTTTTGGAGGTGGGAGGTCAATACAGTCTCACAAGAAAGTGTACATTTACCCCAACACAAAATGTGGTGTGTTTTATGACCACGATTTCACGCCTTTTTTGCGTACTTATGTTATTCGTACATTTAGTACGATATGAAAAAATGTAAAAACACAAGATTTCATCTCGTAAAAATACACGCGTTTTGGTTGAAGCCACATGGGGACATTTTCTTTAGGTTTAAGCACTAGTCTAGCCATCAAGTTACTAAAATTGGTAAGTTTAGGGCTGGAGAGGGTAGGTTAAGATTATGATCAGGATTTCATTAATATTCATAAATAAGAACAAGTCTTATAGAAATTAACTGGAACTGCGACGCATACCATATTCACGCAAAACAGCTGTGAACTCGTGCTAATCATACACAATTTACATGTGCCGTAAAGTCATGGTAAATGTACGCTTTAGTGAGAGATCGAGCTACTCAGAGAGAAACCTTGGTCACACAAAGAGAATAAAGTCCACTGAGAGAGATCATCTAATGTTGATTTGGTCTGATTATAAAATGATAATCTACTTATTTAGAAGCCAAAACTCCAGCCCTATGAGTTGGGGGGGGGGGTGCAGAGAAAGGTGCAGAGAAAGTTGGTTGACTCTTTTCTGGCTTGCATCCGGTTTACAAAACAGTTTTTATGAGGATGTGCTTACCTTTCAACCGCTGGTGTTGCCTTTGCTGACTGATCGCTGACTGCACAGCCAAAGTAAAGCTAATTTACAAGAACCTCTGGCTAAGCAGTAGTTCTTCACCCACTTTCTCTCACTAACAGGGGAAAAAAATCAATTCTCAAGTATCTATGACAGTCCAAAGATGTCCATTTCAGTTATTTTAGCATTTCTCTGCACGATTTTGCATTTTTGCCTAGTTGTGAGTCATGTGATGGTCCGATCCTGGTCTAAGGGAATGCACGTTGATTAATGGAGGGAAATTGGTGTTGTCCAGCGCATAATGAGAGAAGACAGAGGTGAGAACAGCTCAATAGCACAGATAACCACTCTTTGATCCAAACGGTCATGCACAACTTGTTCTGCTGGATGGACAGAAAGTGCGTTGTCAAACTGTTCTTCGTCTCCTCATAAAGTTCCAAGAAAAACTTTAATTGCAAAGCAGTATTTTTTTATTATAATGATTTTATGTATTTATTTATTTTTAATTGGGGAAATAGTTGACAAATATGTGGTACTTTGATCACTGGTTTTTGAGCAAATAAAAACATGTAGGCTGCTTATAAAAACTGACTTAACTGTGTAATTACATAAAAGCATGTTTATATGTTTTTTGTTAGATTAAAACATTATACAAATGTGTGTCTTTTATGTAAATGGGCGGGATTTCTTCATATTGAACTATTTTTTAGAAGTCTTCTCCTTGTTTCTGCTGAAATGTGGCTAGCCGTTCCAGGTTCGCTGCAGTGACGCAGGCTTTCTGTATCAATAAAAGAGAGAGGAGCTCACTCTCACATGAAGCTCCGTGGAATAGATCCTTTGACAACAATACTGCATATATAGAGAGAAGTACAGAGAGAATGACACATGTTTTAACTCATCTAAGTTGCCTTTTTTGTTGTTCAGTTCCCAAAACTGAAGAAGCTACTTGAATGAGTATAAAACCATTGTTGCCTTTGTGCACATGATACGTGATCTCTTTAATACCACTTTACAACAAGAGGCCATGCACTCAACCATTCAAATCAACTGGGTCGGGTGGGTTAAGTGTCTTGCCCAACAATTCCCTCTTGATGTTCCATTGTGGAACTTGGTTTATCAGCAGTCTCCCATACAAGTACTAACCAGGGCCTGTCTTGCTTAGCTTCTGATCTGATGGGATAGACAAATACAGTATAACCACAAATGACAGAAGTTTTAGCTGAATTTGTTTTGTTTTGAGGACCTCACGCTGCTCAATTTGGACCATTGACAAATGGATACTACTTTGACAGCCCAGTTCGATCTGAAAGTTGGAAGACCTCTTGCGAGAACTTCCAACGCGCCTGAACTGAAGAGTACAGGAATATTCACTCTTCAAGAGGGTGCGTTTAACTTTAGTTTGCCTAGACCCTGGGGAGACAAACCAAACAGAAACACCTGTTTACCTCTTTTCAACGTCATCATTCCATCAAACTGTTGATGAACAGAACAGAGGAGACAAGTGACATTCTTCTGTAAAGACGTCAAAGCCAGAATTCTCATTATGAAACTTCTTCAACAAACATAGTTTGTTTCAGAGAGTCTCTTCTGAGACTCTCTGACTCACCTCAGAAACAGGAGACCCATGTCCACCTGTTTTTTTGGCCTCTTAGCATTGATTCTATCTTTTGTTGAATAAATCGCCTGATTTTTACAGCAAACATCACCTCTTTAAGGTGTTTAGACCTGCAGTCAACCAAAGAAATTCTTGGTTGACACAAAACTTGTCCCATCAACCGAATAATCGACTAAAATGGGGGAGTGGCAAATGCTCTTAAGATAATATTAGGGATGGAATGATTGCGGCCACGACTTTGTTCGATTGTGTAAAATTTTGTTAGTTTATCTATATTAACTTTTTTTTTTACCTTAATGCACACAATAATAAAGCATAATAAATTACATTTAAAACCAAGCCACTGTTGTCAGCACTTTTATTTTTATCAACTTCTAAACACAGTAATATTTACCACACATATAATGCACATTAAGTCAGGTCTTGCACAAGTTCCCACTTTGTTTCTTCAAACATCATGGCTATTGTTGTATTATTGTGTGTATTATAGAATGTCAGTGGCTGCATCAGGAAACAGATCGATTCAGGCCTTTTGATTTGATGGTTGCATACTTCGAATGATTTTTCATCCCTAGTTTATACCTTATTAGACTGAAACACAACTAATCTTCAGCAAATAATCCAAACATCACCAAATTTTGAAACATTATTTCGACACTAACTGAGCTGGAGATGCCTTGTTAAATTGAGACCTTTTTCCCCAGTGGACTTGAGTGGAGAACACATCCCCAACCTGACAAGCAATGTTAATCCATTTAGTGTAACGAACTAACATGTCCCTAATTAAAATATGCCTTTTAATGATACGTCTTGACATCCCGCAAAACACTGTCACGCTCCCCTCCGTTAATACAGGAATATGCTAATTGGTTGAGTAGCACCGGTGTTCAAATCCCTGAGCTCCATCCACATCCTCGGGGAGCGCCGGTCTGTTGGAACCCTCCGAAAGAGTGACTTTAATGGGCCTTTTATTCTTTAGGATGTGTTTTTGTGGGTCGCAAAGGTGAGGAAGATGTATTTAAATAATTTATAGACATTTCAGTTTAGAAGTCTTTTATTTGGATTTAATTATTTTATCACAACAAAATGATTGATGATTACAAAGGCCAAGGTTGAAGTTTTTCTAAAGTTTTTCTGTGTTGTTTATTTAAGACCATTATACCCAAATTGCATCACCATATTTTTAAAAACATAACTGCGTAACAAGGTGGGATCAAATCAACATCTCACATCTCTCCACTCTCTTGGACGTTTGCATTTTCTCCTTGTGTTACCATGTGTTCTCTCAATACTTCCTAAAAACATGTATGTTTATGTCAATTGGCAATACTGTTCTATCTATGTGGTGTCAAATGTTGCCCAGATATACAAGTGAACAAAATGTCTGACTAATGAAAGTTTAACATAAATAAATAGGTCTGTTTGAAATGGCAAAAGTCGGGCACACAAACTTTACTTTTCATTCAGAATGTTGTGTTTCACAAAGTGGGTCACATACAAGAAGAACAGTGATCTATTTCATTAGTGAACTGTAGCCTTCCTTTAGTCAGGACATTTTTTGGTTGCTGCAGGTACAATGAAGTGTACTAGACACATTTTGTATTCAGGCAAGTAGGGCAGAAGTTTTTAGGAGACTTAAAGCAGTCTGGATGACAGAATGCAGAGAAGCTGCTCCGTCCAAGCAAGGACTTTGCTCTTTGCTAAGAAGTGATAGGTCAGTTTATTATCTGGACTTTCAGTGTGCAGAGAACACCACACATCTTTACAACAGACAAGAGATACGCGCCCAAGTTAGTTAAAAATGGTAAACATTCAACATTCAAGGTTTGTAGGACTCCATTGCAATCTCATTATTGGTGGTTCTTATGTGAATGTGATTATTCACAGTCTCAAAGAACACAATTTTCCTTTTTTACAATGTAAATTGCCTTGAAATATCTAAAACTGATAAATTCGCAACTGTTAAACCTGATCATTTCTGACCCGAAAACTTTCAATAAAACAAATTCAGTTTTTTAACATTTTTAGGTGCAGTTGTACAAATATGATCTCAATATATTTGACCTAGAGTGTTGCCAATAGTTTGAAATAAAACAGCATTTGGACATCAGCTTTATATTTTTGTTGAGACAACAACTTAAAAGGAATAACTCCAGCAGAGCGCATGATGTTTATTTCCTTTCATTTAACCAGACTTTGATTCCAGCACCAGTGCCCCACATGTCCACTGTCTAACCCCCGCGCGGGCCAGCCAGCTCGCCACCGCCCGCACGTCCTCTGCCCGTCCTGTGGCAGCTCATTTAAAACCAATCAGGCTGATTGCTGAGTTCTGCACTCACAAGGCCCAGGTGATAAAGCAATTAAAGCCTCTATAATTCTACAGTCCAGAAAGGGGCCGCGGCGTAATTAACTACATATAATGAAATCCTTTTGTTAGCTTGTGGTGCGCTTTTTGTTTGCCCATGCTGGTTTGAAGGGCAATGGGGGGGTCGAGCTGTGGGTGCGGTCTGCAAAAGAGAAGGAGATCCAGGATAGAGAAGAGGCAGCGGTTATAGGCTCTCTCCGGACAGATGAGGTCCATTAGGAGGTTAATTCAAAAATGAATAGAGGACGTTGGAAATGAAGGAGATGGAGGAAAGGGCTTACTACCACAGAAATGTGCACTTCACAGACGCAGCCAAATACAAATGGGGATTTTTTTTACATTAAGGTGCATTGTGGTAATAATAAGAGTCATTACGGGAATAATGCTTATGTGATACTTTTCTTTTTGTTCAATTGTGGATTTGTTTAGGACCGAGGATCATTAGCAGATTTTGCTTTCTTTTATTAATGCCATTAGTCTAGGTCTAATAGGAAATAAAGCTCTAAGAATAGATCTATGTTTTCCCAATTATTCCTCTGCTCAATCCCAGTTTAGCTCGATGAATCAGGTTTTCAGTCAGTATTTCGTACAGGAAACAACTAAGAGAGTCGATACATGCTTCAAAATACTTATGTAATCATCATCACTTACAAAGACATTTAGCAAGGTAAAAATGTTACTTAGTTCTGCTTCAATCTGAGTCTTTTTGGTTAAGGTTTTTGGCTCCCTGTGGTTTAGGCTGTCATGTCATCACAAGACAGATTGGTTAACTGTCTTCCTATCAAGCACTTTGAAGTTGTTGGAATTTGAGCGTCAATCAGTGTGTTTTTACTTGAGGTATTTCACTGAGTCAAGAAAACAGTTTTTCTTTAACCTGTTAAGCAGTAAAAATCTCAAACTTTTCATCAACTAACACTATTTGGCTCTCCAAGTATCATCAGACCTAAACTTTGACGATATCAGGCGTAAATTAGATTTTGTGATTGTTTAAAATTTAACACAACATAACATTTGCCAATCGAATAATCTAAACACAACACACGAACACAAAAGTCTTGTGCAGTCTGTGCAAACTAGATTTATAGAAAGAATAATCTAAAACCTACTGTAACATAGAAAGCTACAACCATTTTCAGAGGTGGTCATTGTTTTGCAAGTCTAAGGTCTTTAGCTTCAAGCTCAAGTCGAGTCCCAAGTCTAGTCCAAGTTATTTACTTTTACTTTCAAGCCTTTACCCCAAATGATTGACTGACTATAGCTTATATTATGCAGCTTTCCTTTGTAAATTGTTAGTTTAGGTCACAAATAAAGAAGTGAGAAGGGGACATGTTCTAGGTTAAGTCATTCTTAAATATTTTGATGAGAAGCACACTCAACAGGGTTTACAGTAGTTCAAGTCACTAGATATAAGTCCAACTCGCTGCCATTTTGGGTAATGTTTTCTGAGATTATATAAATCCATAACCTTACATTTTGTTCCTCTTATCCTATTGATATATTGAATTCAATGAGATGACATAATTCTTTCATTTTACAGCTGTTTACTTCTTCAACACATTTTTCACATCACCCTAAAAAGCCCTCTGACGTCATAACCCACCCAGCTTTATACCTCTGCTATCTAATCTCCCTCTTCGGCTCTTTGAAGTCCATCGCTAATTACCCCAAGTTCTCACCACTGCCCCAGCTGCTCACCAGGATAGCAAGTCTTATCCCCAGCAAACACTAGTGAACCCTATCACTTCCCGTCGGCGAGGCCATCTCTTAAACATTGAGGCATTGTTCGGATGCATGGACTGCAGACCCGGCCTCCCCATTCCCATTTGTGTCCCCCCCTCCTCCCCTCTCTCTCCTCCGCGCTACAGAAGGGCAGAATCTGATCCGGAGTCAGTGGTGTGTGGATAATGAAGGGGTTAGCAGGAGCAGGGAGAGGCCCGGTAATTCCGAACACAGCCACCGGGGGACTGGCTTTTTGGGTGGGGTTTGGATGAGTAGGCTTGTTCCGTGATGCATGCACACAGTTGAAGATGGTGACAGCCGCAATGCCCAAATCCACACACGGACCGTGGATGTGTTACTACAGTAAAGAGGTCAGACTGGTTGAGTAAGGAATTTGCTTTTAAATGTAGGCGACATTTACTGTGGATGGAATTATGCTGTAAATTCTCTATACTTTCCCACATAAACTCACAATGTAAAGCAAAAGTATAGTGTGACCAACCATCCACGTTACATTTATATTCTATACAATGCATTAATCTGGTGGCCCTGTCAAATTTCACATTTTGACTGGGCAGAGCAAATGAACACATGTCAATTGTCTTCGGATTTTTATAGATTTGACAGTCAATCAAAATATGAGCTGAGTTGGAGCAGAATGGGATCTTTTTGGTTGTTAAAAGTTTTCTATTTTTTGCCATTTGTTAAAGCTGAACTATGTCACTTTTTGGTGGTCAAAATAACTTGTGATTTGATGTGGATAAAAAGTTATGGCCATACTTCATAATTTTCTACATTGAAAAACTGTAAATATGTTTTGTTGCTGTGTTCATTCATATACCTTGCTCATGTCAGACTGTGTACATACTGAAGTGGAGAGCTAATCTTTCTCATCCTCAAATGCACAAATCATTTTCGGGCACAAGTTATTTCAATGCCAAAATTAATTAATAAGTTGCTAAAATAGTATGTCAGTTAGTGTCGCCATGTTTGTTTTGGTCCAGAAAGTTGTAGAGCGGATAGCGCTCTTGTCTCATAGCCAGAAGGTCATGGGTTTGACTCCCGCACGGCCCGGGCCTTTCTGTTTGGAGTTTCCATGTTTCTCCCTGTGTCTGGGTGGTTTTCTCCGGGCACTCCAGTTTCCACACCAACCAAATGCATGCAGGTTAGGGAACACTTGGTGTTGGTCGGAAGCTGAGGCGCCAGGTGTTTAGGTGAATTGCCTTTGCTGAGCTGCCCCAGGGCAGAGAGATTACAGTTTAAGTCTAAAGAGATTACAGGGACATTTGATGTTGCTTAGCTTACGTTAATAAGTATTTCAGAAATTATAATAGAGCTTGGAATCACATTTTTCAGAAATCTACATTAGATGCTACTATAAATAATTTAAACTTGATCTAAACCTTTTGGTGTGATTGTAATGTACACATACAAATTGTTACTTTTTTAAGGCAAATATGCCAATTTTAATAGGTTTTAAGGTAGTTTCTATAATAGTACCACATATTCTTATAGCAATCGAAGTAAGTCACAAACATCTATGTTTTGCATAAGAAATGAATACTCTTGCAGATCATCTACAGAACGGTGGAAAGGGCATCATGTAACAGAAAATCGTAATGGACCCAAGATGGAACCTGTGGGCTACCGCAACTAAGCTGGGCGGCTACGTCTCACCTACAGTATAAGAGCTTAACTGAACAGAAAAATTATCTGAACCATTTTAAGACCACACCTAGCTTTTCAAACAAGAAACAAAAACTTGATCCACTGTGTCAAATGCTGCAGTCAAATCTAAAAGCCATAATACAGTGGTCGACCTAGAGTCAACAAAAGTAGATCATTAAAAACTCTTTAAAGTGCAGTTTCAGTTTTGGGATGTGTTTTACGACCAGACGGATTTTTTTTTTTCTATATTACAATTTCCCTCCAAATGTCATTCGAAAGTATGTAAAATAGTTTTTAACTTTGGTAAAAAAAAAAAAAAAAAAAAGGCAGCTGGGAATTGGATCTATAATTTGCTAATAAGCATTAAATATAAATTGTGTTCTTAAGCAATGGTTGAGCAACAGCATGTTTAAAAGCATCCAGAACACAAATCTCAGAGAAAGATTCATAATTCCGATTGAATAAGAATGTAAGAATTTGTCATGAACACAATAATACAATCAGAGAGTTTTAGTTGACAAATAACGCCTGCCAGTCCACTATCAAACACATGTTGAGTTGTCATTAATTGAGCTTTAATGTGTATAACATTAACGGTATACATTTGTTGGTTATCATTACTTACTTCATTGTGCGGAAAATCAATCAATATTTGCCTAATTTTTCCAACAGAATAAGAGCATGTAAAAAGGATCCTTGTCTATTGTGTCCCGAGTTCATCATCTTCCCATTGTGGTGCATGTGGGAGTGCCCCGGCTCCATCTAAGGTCACAAGAATTAGCATATCATCTGGGAGAATGGTTAGCCGCAGTGTGGGCGTCTCCTGAGGGGGGTCACCTTAAGCATCAGTGTGAGGCACCAGAAGGGTTAACTGTCTCTCTTTCATTATGATAAAGATGTGCAAAACTACTCAGCACTCTGGCTGATACTCCGTCAATAGAGTGGTACAGTTGTGGCTCCATTCTCAGGCCTCTCTCTCTCTTCAGGACCCCTGCCATCCATCATCTGAATACTGCGAATCATTGCCGATCATTATAGTAACACACGCGGGCCTGGTGATTGGCTCTGATTGGTGGATCACAGGGATCTAAAGGGTGATCCATCAAAGCGGCTGGCACACTAACACCTCCGTGTGATGGGGTTCACCTCAGGGGTCAGGGCCGGGGCAGACCCTCCCTCTCTCTCCACACCAACAATAACTACTATCATGGCCACTTACCCAACGAGGTTCCTCCAAGTGCAAGGTAAAACGTGTATGATGTACTATCATGCAAATATCAGGTCGTGTATGAAGCTTAAGAGACAAATTAGGGTAAGAGTTTATCAGCATGAAACACTGCTTTATTTCTATGCATGTCTAAATCTAATAACTATCATTTGGTATATATCTATCTATATAAACATTTGTTTATGTAAATGCAAAGCCAAACAAATGTAACTTTTAGCCAAAAAGACGTGGATACTGTACATTTCTGTTACAATAACAAAGCATTGATTAAAATGTGTCAACTTACTGTTGCTACAAATCTGACTCTTGGATATCCTTGATGAGCCTATTTTTTGTTTCTATGATAATGTTGTCTTGGCTATAGATGGACTATTTGTTTATCAACACTGGGGATGCACATGCACCTGGTATGCATGCAGAACTGCCACTCATTGACACAACCGTGGAAACAAGTTGAGTCAGTGCTGTTGTCCGCTAACTACAAGTTTTTCAGTGTGCGAAAACAAAAGTTATACTGTTAAATCAACATTTGTGAACAAAATTCAACCCTAGGACCCATAAATGTTGCATTCAGGTGAGTGAAAAAATGGCAAGAAAAACATTGTCTGAAGCTTCAGGAGTCAGGCATCCATCTGACCAGTTCATACCTGATTGAAACAGCTAGCCCTCATCACAATTTGTTGTTTTATTCAAAGAAGTTTCCTCAGCTAACCGAATGGCAGGTCTCTTTCTGCATGGAGCATGCCAGTAAGCGGAAGATGACGTCCCATAATCCTCTAATGTTTCACAATATGGCATAAATAACCATACTATAAAGTATAATTTTTTATTTACGAGAATCATGCAGGTGATGTTAAATCTTGAATATTACATAGTGTCCTTTAAGAGATTGAAGCATAGATGTCCTTTTCCGCAGAAAAATATATCAACTATTCAGGGACATTCTCAAACTATTTTATAAATACTTAGACTTTTTTTAGCACAGTTTTAAACTGTACATAAAATGATACTTGTATACACAGATTGTTGCACTAATCCCAACATACCTAACTACAATATTGTCATGAAGACAAAGAAATATACCAGAAAAGAGTGTATTCCTTTGGCTGTTGCTCCACAAAAAAGTGTGACTGACCCCATACAACGTGTCTCTCCAAAACTGCTCCACTATAGGCACAGTAACCCGGGGCTATGTGTTGTCATCCAAATGAGATAAGTTTATTTTCCCTAGCCCAGCATTTGTTCCATCAGCCTGTAGGGTCGCGGTCCGCACGGGGAAGCGGCGGGGAGTCCTTCTTCAGCACCTGCAGCTCGGAGCAAGGTGGCCCGCTAGCGCCGGCAGTCTTTGGCCGCTGCCCAAATATCTGCCTGTGCCTTCTGTGCCAGCGCGCCAAGCCTTAGGAAAACCAGGAGGCTGCAATATTGTGGAACAAATGTGTGCTAATGCCAGCCGGCTGGTGTGGGGTCTGCGTGGGGTCCGTGCTGTGGAGCTCCGTCAGCTTTAGTGATCTCCGGGAACCCTGTCAGAGAAGGAGAAAATAAACAGGACACATACGGAGAGGGAAGGAAGACTTTGAGAGGAACTGGCACTGGTCTGGCTTCTGTTAAAAGTGCACTGAGGAGGAGGCTTGTGCACTCTAATGTGAAATTAGTTTGAGAAGATTTTTTTAAAATATAGTTTAACAAGTGTTGAGAAACTTTATTATGAATTCAACTATGAGATAACAGTCACACAAGCCAAAAAGTTTCAAACCTAGACAGACTTTAATTATTCACACACAAAAAAAAAGAATCTTATTGGACACACACATGTTAAGTGTTGTCGTTGGTGATAGATTTTACTTTAAAGTTAGGGTTACTAACTTGGTGACTGATTTTTTTTTTTTTTGCTCTAATCAGGAGACAACTGCAGCTTTCTGATTGGCTGAGCTCAGGTGATCCTTTTCAGTTTCAGTTTGTTGTTTGTAAAAGAAGTTTATAAGCCATAATTGCAACCAAAATGAATAATTGTTGATATTAACCATGTGTCACGAGATTTATGACAGAAAGTTGTCTGATTTTAAACCTAAAAAGTGTTTGCAGGGTGAAATACAGTACTCCACCTTAAGTCAACCAATACCAGCAAAAGTTAACACATTAGCATTTGGAAAGTTATTTGAAGTGAAAACTTTCAAAAATCTTGAACTGGATATCTTTAGTAGTAAGAAAGAGTACTAACCAAACATAAACGTAAGAAAATAATGTGATTGCCTGAAAAGTGAGGTATATTTTGCACACTGCAAAAAGAAGTAGGGTACCAGTATTTAAATTTGTCCAACAACTAGTAGGGCTGGGCAACATATCAGATACTGTGATATGAAATCATTATTTTTGTAGAGCCTAAAATAACATCAATTGTTGCCTCTGCAGCTGATTTTTCTCTCAGTTTCTAAAGAAGTAGACACATATTGTGTTTAATTCCTACATTTTTTTGTTTGATTGCTTTAAGTCTTGTAAAGAGTGTCCTACACACACTGACTGTGGGGGCTCTGCAGAGACTGTTTATTATATCATTAGTGCTTTTGTATTGTGATAAACATTATTGATCATATAGACACATGGGTAAAATTCATGTCTATTCAAATTTGGAACATCTTTCTACAGACTGCAAAGTGAAACAAACAAGCCAATCAGAGTGCTACTTTCATGGGAAATGTATACTTTACTATTCTATTCTATCCCAGATAGTACACAGTGATCTGATTTTACTTTACTTATTGAAGTAAAAAAGTGTGGGACCTCACATAAGTCCTGTCCACAGTGACGTTCTGGAATCAGAAAGCAAATGTCCTGTTTTAGTCCTTTCATTAATTATTTTTTTTAAACAGAAAATTTACTGCAGAATCAAGTGGTGGCTGATCTATGTGATTTACTGAAAACATGACTTCAGTGCATTCATTCAACAACACTTCTCATAAATATGAATGTTAATCATCACTGAAGCTAATAAAATGTGATAAAAAACTGTTTAATTGGCTAACTTTTCTCCCAAAACTCTCTAATATCTGGCAGTGTCATGTATGAGTTAGAAGTGCAGATAAGTCCCTCTCACCTCCTGAATACAAAGGAGGCCAGCCCGTTCAGTCTGCTGGCGCTGGAGGAGACCTGTGTCTGTGCCGCTGTCCTGTGGAGTGTGTTATTATTGGAAAATAATATTTGAAATGATTTTCCTGATCACTGAGTTATCTCCTGGAATTCTTCCACCTCCGGAGAAAAGTTCAACAAAATGAGCAAAACAAACAGAAAGTCAGTCAAGTACAGTGAGTGAAATTTATTTTTCCTGTTCCAAAAACTGACTTTTCGTTTTTCATAATAATTTCTAATAGATAACAATTAAAGCTCAGAGTGCATGAGAGGGGAGAGATTACCTTCTTTCCCAAAAGAAAGTCAGAGCAGAGTTCACTTTTTAGATTTTAAACAATACAAGTTTACATCAGCAGGGTGATGTCTTTTTAGCACCAGACAGTATGGTGAAATGCAATATTTGAAGATGGTTCACAATCTGTTAAAAAACTGGTGATATGTAGTGATATTTCTGCCACAGACTGAATGATAATGGGAAAAGCTTCACAGAAAAAGATTATATAAATTTCAATATTTCATTCATTTCTATGATTAGAATTTGTTATTGATCTATGTACTAATCAAGGTTGAAATTGACCAAAAAAAAAACAACTTAAGAAGTGCTGTTCATCGATTTATCAACTGAAAAGTCTCTGGAAGCTCAGAAATCAGAAATTAAACAGTATCTTTAATCTGATCATGTTTCTGGCCCAAACTGCTCTAATAGACTAAAACACATGTGGAGTTTAAGGGAATTAACAATTTTACAGGAGAGCTAAAGGAAGCAGTATATTTATATGTAAAAGACAGATTAGCACACTGATTTGCTCCCACTAAGTGACTTGTTTTTTCTAAATCAAATTTTGACCTCATCAGCCAACAATTGAAAGACAGCCCCATTACCAATTTAACCAATTACAGCTAATAAAGTCTCCTTTAAATGTAGTTATGGTTACACTATGCGTGTTTACCTCTGGGGAGGTTGGGGCTGGAGGTGGTTTCCATGACAACAGTGTGGTCCCCAGCTGTCATGGTGAAGCAGGAGATGGATGCCACGAGCGAGAAGACCACTTAACCCCAGAGGCTCCTCAGCTTAAGGGAGTCAAGATGCTGCTGGAGGCCCCGGACCTTTGTGAATATGTAGACAACCCCCTCCCCAGGCTGACACAAACGCACACACATGCACAAGAGACACAAACGCACACACAAGAGACACATCCTCTGCAGAAATAGTGAAGTTCAGGAGCACGACTTGAACAGTAGCAGATGGGAAGACTGGGGGTAACTGGCAAATGTCCGTTTGAGATAGTTTTATACAGACAAGTCTGTGTTTTAATCTTCAACAATAAGGAAAGATTTTTCAAATTGAACCTAACATAATACAAGCATTAACATATATAAAATAATACTCAATAATAATTGTGAGAAACACATCATTTTATTATTACTATGAATCGTTAAATAGGCTCATCTGCAGTGAAACATGTACTCAACATTTGATTGATCTTCCAGTGCCAATGCAGCAGAGGGCCAAGAAGTGCCATCCAGGTAACTGTGCTCTAGATTTTAAGTCATGCTGCTGAGGATCTTGCTGAAGGCTTTATAACCCATAAACATTTTAAAAGCCTTTTAACCACATATGTGGACACTGTTGATGAGTGTTGGTCTTAAAACGGCAGTGTGACCTCTGATCAACGATAAATAGGATTTTACAGTAAAATTGCAAATCATGTTACATTGACAGCAACTATAACTAATTCATCACTTAGGAGAGATTACAAGCAAAAAACTAAAAATCTATATTCAGAAGAGAAAAGCATTCCAAAAAAAAAAAAAAAAAAAAAAAAAAAAAAAAAAAAAAAAAAAAAAAAAAAAAAAAAAAAAAAGCATCCAGGGGCAAGTACTTGGATCTATAATAGTTTGCCCACAGACTAAAACGCAACGGTAAATTTATGAGACACACTATGTGTAAGTTGCTTTTGTATCAACCTCCAACTAAAACAAATTAACATACATATGCAGCTATACGCATTGAAACGTACACATAGATTCACACTCTTAATCAAAAAGAAAAACTCATTGAAATATTTTTTATTCTTAAAGCTGAAGTACTATTTTTGTTGTAAAATGGTAAATTGTCTATTTATATAGAGCTTTTCTACCTTTCAAGGCACTCAACGCGCTTTACGATCAAGTATCCACTCACCCAGTGTAGGCAGACACTGACGCAATGTGGATTAAGTGTCTTGCCCAAGGACTCAACGACAATCCACTCTTGTCATCCCATTGTGGCACCTGGTGTTCCAGTGGTCTCCCATCCAAATACTAACCAGGTCCTAAGTTGCTTAGCTTCTGAGATCTGAGGGAACCAGGCTTTGTCTTTGCTAATTTACAACAAGTTGTAAGCTCAGCTGATGTTGTGTCAGCTCATGTCCTACAACTCTGCCTACAGTTGCGCCTCTTTCTCACACATATGTAATATCACACACAGAAAAGCCATATATTTAACCACATGTGTACCCAGTTGGTGTGCATGGGCTTTAAAACAGCACAGCGAATGCTCGGCTCAAAGGTAAATAAGATCAGCAGGTGACATAAGTCAGAGGATTTGGCCTTGTGCTGCTGAAGAGAAGAATCATGTGTCTGCTCAGTGACAGGCCTGGATGAGGAGACTTGGGTCCGGTGAAGAGGGGGGGGTCCTGGGGTGACAGTGGGGTGAAGGGTGGGGGGGTGACAGGGTGTCGTCTCCCTCTGACACATATTGCCAGTGACAGAGGTTATGGGGTCAGACAGGAGGGTCTTCTGTTATTAAGGAGAAGCAGTGTGCATTGTTGCCTGCGCTCCCTGACTGCGCAGCTATGGCCTAATCAGGCTTTGTGCACACAGACTACACAAGTTCCTCCTGTGTTTGGCCCTTTATCTGCCATTGTCTCTTTGTCTGTCCCTGTCTCCTCATTCAATGGCCCCAGTGAATCTCAGAGCATACTTATTCTTCTCTCTGTCTCGCCTCATTTCCAACTTCCGCTTTTCTTATTCTTTTCGCATAATAGTTTTCTCTACTATTTAGTTGGGCCAACACTGCTGTGATTAATTTAACTAGGGTTTTATAAGGCACATTAAAAGTCAATGATTTCTCTTCTTTCTCATTTATTTGTACTCAGAAGTGAAAATCGGTGTTCCTCAGGGACAAGTTCTTGGACACATAGTATAAACCCAGTCTGCCCATAGACTAAAATGAAGGAGCAACTTCAAGAGTAAATGGGGACCATTTCTCACCTGGTTTTAAATGTATCATGTATGTTTTTTTTTTTATTAGAAATAAAAAAAAAATTGAAAAAAAAAAAAAAAGACCAGTGGCTGATAAGTTCTGCTGGTAAATTTCTCCAAATAACAGAGTTAAATTTCTACAAACTCACGCGCAGTCCTACTTACTGTATAACACAAACATGTGGAAGTAGTTCCTTGTCTTTATGTTGTCCACTCCTGGTATTTCCTAAAAAATGTCCTCTTGAAAATAAATAAAAGTATTTCTGGTGGTAATTGTGTTGTTCCTCTTCTCACTTTTTTTCTAAAAATGAAGTTTTATGTGTTCTTTAAGAGCAAGTTGACCAAAACATTGGCCTACCTGGAGATTTACGGCCAATAGCTAATACACTAACTAGTCAGAGTGAGTGACACAATAAAAAAAAAAGTCAGAGTGAGTGACACAATAAAAAATTTTTTTTAAAAAGTGATCATATTTCTCTCACAATTTAAGAGTAAGAGTCCATGCCAACTAAAATAAATACAGTTTACTTATACAAATCATAAAGTACTTTTTTGAAGCATTCCAGAGAAGCTGTCTCTCCATAGAGTGGAGTTTTTGTCTTGGGTGGACAGAGACGATAAGTGTTGGTAGACTAGCTAACCTGAATTTTAAGGAGGTCTTTAAGCTGGTTTAGGGCATATTTCCATGGATAAGTACAATTTGAATTCAATTCAAGTGAAGAGTCTGAAGTGTGGGAATGATGAGGTCAAGTTTTCATTGAAGAAACACATTAGAGTAGTCCAGCCTGGAGGAGACAAAGGGACAAATGTTAGAATTGACCCTGGCTAATCACATAGACTTAAACAATGGCCAAATAATTCATTAAGTATACAATAATCCGCTGTAATATATGCTTGAAAATGCTTACATAAATCCAATAAAACTATGCAAATTAAACAATTTACAAATCACAATAGGCGTTTAATGACATGACCTAAAAATAAAAGAATCAAAAAGACATGGGTGGACTTGATCTTAAGTTCAATAGGATTTTTGCTGTTTTTATCTTTCTTTTTCCCCCCAAATCGATTAATGCACATATAAATCATGTTTTCTATGCTGTGATCCTTCTTCTGTCCCTTTCCCCATTCTCTAGCCTTGCTGTTTCTCATTTTGTGTTTTGTATGTGCATGCATTTGTATGTAAGCCCGTGCCTGGGGCTGTCCCGCGGGAGCCTTCACTGGCTTTAGAGGCCAAATGAGGTGTAAGTCTATTAAAAAGGCAGAGGCAGCGCGGACATTCCCAGCATGGCATGTCATTCAGGTGCACTTAATTTCCACTTGATCAACAGTAGATGTGCCGCAGACAGAGAGACTGACAGGCAAGTGTCAACACACCCTCTTCTGTTGCGGCAAGAGCAGCCTGAACTCACACATTATTTTAAAGGCACAATAAAGCTGTTATCAAGGTTAAACAGACAGACATTGACTTGTTTTACTTGGCTTTGAGAAGCTGTTTTCATCGACTAAAAGCATAACAATAATGTGTTCTTCTTCACTTCCAAAAGAGGTTGTGTTCAATGTGATGATGTCATAAGGTCAGCTGGTGGGAAAGAGATGGTTTTTCCAATTAGGAAATATACTTTGCCGTGAAATATTTAAAAGGTCATAATTTCGTTGTTTGCAAATGATCAAACAGGAAAACAATAACGCAACTTAAAGAAACACTAAATGAGCTCAATTGCGAACAGGACCTTATCTCTTTATTTCTTGTTCAAATTCTAAATCACTGCTAGCATGTCATGCTAGTCTCAGCTAAACTCGGATGACTTTAAACACAAAGCTGACAGTCTGATGTTCACTCAGATAAACTTGAATCTTGGCCATGATCGCATAGAACAGGGGTGTCAAACAGGCGGCCCGGGGGACAAATGCGGCCCCTGAAAAGATTTCATGTGGCCCCCATGGTCATTTTTTATAATGGCCCTTTGATAAAAGCTTTTAAAAACTTGAGCTGCACGTCCCATAATGCACTGCAGCTTAGTATAGTTTAGTTTGGTTTAGTTTATTTATTTATTTGAAATGATATTAATGAGCTGGCCAAAGTATAAATACACCAGATTTAGCTTAAAACTAATTTCCTTATCCTAATTTCCTTTTCCTTTTCCTTTCCTTTCCTTATCTCTGTCTTGTGTATGAAGTGCAAAAGAGAAGCCACACAGGGCAGATTAAAAAATAAGCCTATGCAACGAAACCTCTAAAATGCAATGGAATGCAGCAAATTGCAATTTGTTCAAAAATTTCCTGGAAGGACACTCTAGTCTCCACAATAAAATAAAAGAATGTAATTCAGAATAAAAATTGACACAAATGTCATATTTGAATATATCATTGGTATTAGGCTTATATTTTAAAATGTGGCCTTCGACCAACTCTGACTTCAATCAATTCAGCCCCAGCTCCATGTGAGTTTGACACCCCTGCCATAAAACATAATGGTGCAGTTGACACCTGGCTTTAACCTGCCTTCTTAGAAAAGTTTTTGCATAAACATGTATAAACTACTTTCATAAAAATAAAAAATAAAGAAAAACCATGTAAAACACAGGTTGAAAAATACTAAATGTTCAGTCACTTTAGCAGAATACATCTCCTTTAATCCACACACAACATGCAAGATATAAAGGCTGATTGCATTGTTGCAGCTTTTAGGAAAATAGACACGTGACCAGACTAGTGCGTGGTTTATTCCAAACTGTCAAAGTTTCTTCGCCGAATGACAGATTGGTAGTGCATCCTCGCAGTTCATTTGCAAGTGAAATTGTTGATAACCACTCAACGGAACCAGGCCGAAAAACAAGCATGTTTGTAGGCTAACCTGCTGTTAATGTATATGTGCGGGCGACTCGAGAAGAAAAAAGGACAAAGAGATTAAATAGGGCTGTTTATTCATATGAAGATGACAAATGTAGTAAGCTAGGGGAGAACGCGAGACTGGGAGGACATATTATTCATTATGAGAGCCGCTGTAGGGTCACTATTTAGTCCCAACTCATTCGCAATAGCCCCGACGCACAAGTTAACCTACTTCTCTTTACATATGTGATTTATTCTTCCAATTACTCCATAATGACTGCATTAGAATTCCTGACGGCTGATCATATGTTTCGATTATGCTGAACCGAATTGGGTTTTCAATTTAAATATTCTAACAATCCCGCAGTGAATAGTATATGCATTGAGTTTTTACTCCACAAAGTGTAGTGAGAGCAATGGAAGCAGAGACTGTCACAAGTAATTACAGGTGATTGTGAGTGTAGCTTGCACTGCTAAAAAATTTAATTTGCTATTGATTTGATACTTAAATGGCCAACGTCCATTCCTATC
The DNA here is from genome assembly GCA_038363315.1 of Mugilogobius chulae. Lineage (NCBI taxonomy): Eukaryota > Metazoa > Chordata > Actinopteri > Gobiiformes > Gobiidae > Mugilogobius > Mugilogobius chulae. Next base: position 9,325,653 of record CM076407.1, read on the forward strand.
ATTATAACATAGAAGCAGATCTGCCAATATTCAAAGAGCAGGTTTCTCAGGGTGACTCTGGCGGACTGGAGGGCAGGTTGCCACGCACAGCAGAAACAGCCTTCCCTGTTCTACACACACACGTGTCAGTGCTGTGTAATGAGTTGTGTTTTTACCATGAGGACAAATGTAATGTCATCTTAAAGGTGCACTGGTAAAATTTACAATTATCATTTCTCCATGAAGATATCATTGCTTTGCCTATTGAATGTTACAGATACAGTTGGCAATGTGTCATTTTTGGAAACAGGGCCTGCTCTCTTCAGTCTCTTGATAAGACAAATAAAAACTGCATTTCTAACTTCTTTCAAGAAGTTTTCTGGCGAATTAAGTGTATTCTTATTGCAACTAAACCAAGTAAAGTCACAACCCAGTTTAAATGGAGGTTGTTGGTGTGGCATAATGTCAGAAAAGTAAACACAAACGTCAGGTGTTTACATGTTTCGCCCAGAAAGGTTTGCTCATGGGCGTTCCCTTTGATGCACACTGTATCGATATGTCTTTAAACTTCGATATCTCCATGGAGACAACCATGTGGCACTAGCAGGCCAAGCAAAAAGTTAGATCTGTGGAAGGGTGCGCCTGCTCACTGTTACACCTTAGGTAAATAACTCAGTTAAATAAGTTTCAGATATACAGTATGTTAAATGTCGTTCTAGAAAACATTCTAGGCGCAGAGTCAGAGATTCTCCACTAAAAAGTTAGTGTTTGTGTTGACAGATATTGTGGCAAGAAGGCAACTGTTTCTATAAAGTGAAATGCAAAGGGTTTTTATTTATTAATAACAGTAACTAAAAATCATATGACTCTCTTAAGCTTACAATTGAAAATGTATTTAAGTAAACGTACAATTCTCAAAATTCTTAACATTCGTTTTAATACACTCAATTCTCAACCAACACCATCTAAATGAGCAGATACCATACCTATGAGATAAAAGATAGCACACACTTTCGTGCCAAATCCTGTGAGCAGATTGCTGTGGTGTACAGTAAATATGTTTTGGAGTGTGTTGGTATGTGTGCAGAAAAGCGCTCCTCTGCAGTGGGCTGGGGGGAGGGGTGGGTCAGGCGCTGACCTCTCTGGGCCTATTCCTCTGACAGACATTTGTCACTCCTCTCTCTCTTCTCGCTGTGAGCTGTAATAGATTATTGACCAGCTCAGCAGGCCATCACTGCACACTATTCACACACACCTTCACTGCCACTGTGGACACTGGACGGGAATGGAAGCTGCAGCAAAATGCATGCTACCGAAATGTATTTCTCATGACAAGTGAAGGCACCTAAGTTATTGGACTTAGCTTTACAAGTCTGTGTTTTTCTGAATAATTGATGGTCGGTAGTACTTTAAAAGACCTCCACGGTACCTACAGTTAAGTACCATGTCAGTTACTAGTAACTAACAGTGACACTTACTAGTACTTACTCTGGTACTTACTGTGGTACTTACACTGGTACCTAGAGTGGTACTTGAGTGGTACTTGTACCAGCAGTTACTGGTACATACCACTGGTACTTACTGTGGTATTTACACTGGTACTTACACTGGTACCTACAGTGGTACTTGCAACAGCAGTTACTGGTACATACCACTGGTAGTTACTGGTACTTACTGTGGTACATACACTGGTATTTACACTGATACCTACAGTGGTACTTGTACCAGCAGTTACTGGTACATACCACTGGTAGTTACTGGTACTTACTGTGGTACATACACTGGTACCTACAGTGGTACTTTGAGTGGTACTTGTACCAGCAGTTACTGGTACATACCACTGGTAGTTACTGTGGTACTTACTGTGGTACTTACACTGTACTTACACTGGTACCTATAGTGGTACTTGTACCAGCAGTTACTGGTACATAACACTGATAGTTACTGGTACTTACTGTGGTACTTACTGTAGTGCTTACACTGGTACTTAAGGTGGTACTTGTGTCATCAGTGACTGGTACTTACAGTGGTAACTATTAGTACACTTACCACTTTTAATAATTTGTGGCACACACATATGTTCAGTGGTGGTATTATTGGTACTAAATTAAAAAAGTAGAGCTTATAAATTATGAATAACAATAAAATGCAAGTGTTAAAAAAGCACCACTGTCTTTATTTATGTCACTACAATATTGGGTATTGACAAATACCAAAGTAATTATTTGTTTCAGTAAACAAAACAACAGAAAACAATTTACAACAATCTTAGCTCAATTCCAACATTTATTGATAAATACCATGATACATAATGGTAAATAGTGGTACTACAATGATACTTATTACAGTAGTTGACAGTCAACTACTAGTAACAACGGGACCTGTTCTAAAGTGACACATACTGGTACTTGAGTGTTACTTACTACAGTAGTTGACGTCAACTACTAGTAACAACGGGACCTGTTCTAAAGTGACACATACTGGTACTTGAGTGGTACTTACTACAGTAGTTGACCGTCAACTACTAGTAACAATGGGACCTGTTCTAAAGTGACACATACTGTACTTCAGTGGTACTTACTACAGTAGTTCACAGTTAAGTACTAGTAACAACGGGACCTGTTCTAAAGTGACACATACTGGTACTTCAGTGGTACTTACTACAGTAGTTGACAGTTAAGTACTAGTAACAACGGGACCTGTTCTAAAGTGACACATGCTGGTACTTCAGTGGTACTTACTACAGTAGTTGACTGTCAACTACTGTAGTAAGTACCACTGAAGTTGCCCCACTGTGGCACCTGAGGTTCTTCTGTGGTCTCCCATCCGAGTACTGCCGAGGCCCAACCCTGCTTAGCTTCTGAGATCTGACTGGATCAGGCTTTGGCATGCTGGTATGGCTACGACCATACCAGCATGCCAATACTGGTGGTAAAAGTACCACTGTAGGTACCAGTGTAAGTACCACAGTAAGTACCAGTTACTACCAGTGGTATGTACCAGTAACTGCTTGTATAAGTACCACTCAAAGTACCACTGTAGGTACCAGTGTAAGTACCACAGTAAGTACCAGTAACTACCAGTGGTATGTACTAGTAACTGCTGGTACAAGTACCACTCAAAGTACCACTGTAGGTACCAGTGTAAGTACCACAGTAAGTACCAGTAACTACCAGTGGTATGTACTAGTAACTGCTGGTACAAGTACCACTCAAAGTACCAATGTAGGTACCAGTGTAAGTACCACAGTAAGTACCACAGTAACTACCACTGGTATGTACCAGTAACTACTGGTACAAGTACCACTCAATTGCCACTCTAGGTACCAGTGTAAGTACCACAGTAAGTACCAGAGTAAGTACTAGTAAGTGTCACTGTTAGTTACTAGTAACTGACACGGTACTTAACTGGTAGGTACCGTGGAGGTCTTTTAAAGTGCTACCTGATGGTCTTATTTGATTATTAAACTCTATATCTGCAATTAGATCTGCGTTAGTCTTAGTTATATTTATAGTCTGTCCGTTCATGGGAGTGGATTTCTTCTTCACTGTGGTTCTCCTCAAGGTTTCTCTTTTTCACCTTTTTTGAGTTTGTCCTTGCCGAGAAGGACGGTCTAAGTCGGGATGCTCTGGACAATTATTCATTTGCTTGTTTACTCATAATCTGCTTTGATATGCTTGATCAATCACTGCTTCTGAATGATTATTGTTTTATTGAATGTGTATTGTTTTATTTTTCTTTTCTACTCTTCATGTTTGCTAAATTAATACTCTTGGAAGTCCTCAGAGACGACTGTTGTTGTGATTTTGGGCCATACAAAAATAAATTGATTTGATTTACAAAACACTGACATTTTAAATAATTTGTGAGATCAACTTTTGAACTGATGAATGATGAATGAAAGACATTGTATGTGACAAACATGCACATCCAGGTATTTTATCCTTTGCACACAACCACGTTTACTTGTGTTTGAGTGGTGATTTTGTGGTGTTTGTAATTGTACTCTTCTGCTGTGAATAAAGTGTTGTACTTCACCACTTGCTTTTAAAATTAGTTCAAAGTATTACATGTTTAGTCATGAAGCATTTTGTTCATTAAAATGCGGGAAGTGGGTTTGTTTTATGTTGTTAGCATCCGGCTAGCTACTGTTTTCAAATTAAGCTTCAAAATACACTGTGGTAAATAATTACAAGATGGGGGTTATTTGTAAATACTATGTGTCAGTCCAGGAAGAGCCTTCTGCGTAGCATTTTATGTAGCTAGCAAATATATCAATAGAATTTAATATGATAGTGTTGTTTGCCTTGTAACTAAAGTCTGTCTTTTCAGTTTTGCGGCAGCGGCCTGGTGCATGTGGGGGAAAGTAGGTCTTTCTTCCATATTGTGTGTTTGGTGTTTTTGGCACATTCTGGGCTCCTTAATTGTATGATAATTCATCTTGGAGCACTAATTTACCCCCTGCCAGTCGCTTTAAATGTTGGACCATTTTGTGAAACAGCGCTCAGAATTAGAAATGAGTCGATAGCTTGGAGGAGCATGTCTCCCAGCTACAAAACACATTTTTAGTCCTATAAGTCCATATGCGATATTTGCTGATAGAATGCACATTTTAATATCTGACATAGTTTAATATAGCTATAGCCATAATTCACATGTGTAGTAACACCTCTGATTGTGCTTTAGGTATTGGCTGGTGAGCTTATTCAAGGTCGTCAGATTGTAGGGAAATTGTATTTTGGGTAAATTAGGACTGTTAAGGATATGTGAAAACGTATTAACACTTCAAAAAATATAGAAGATTTACATGGATTTTTAGCTGTCAATCTCAGTACAGCTTTGTATTTGTTGTAAAAACATACAAATAAATAGTCAAACTTTCACCAGTAGAGAACAAAACTGCCTCATAGGCTTGTCAGTTTGTCAGTCAATCTCACTACAGTTCTGCCTTAGCTGACCTCACTCTGCTAATTCATCAGACGGTGCTGGGTTTACTCCAATGTGCTGCAGTTGTTAGCATTTTCTTGTAAATATAGCTTTCTCCATGTAAGTTTTCTACAATGACTGTTCTGTTTTGAAGTTGCAGATAAGTGGAGACAAGAGGAAAAGAGGCCAAACAAAAAACAATTTTCCAGAATCTATCCTTTGATTTTCTATTTCAGAGTTATACCCTACAGTGCATTCACATTGTGGCTTATGTGTGCGTGGCTTGTAACAGTGGCACAGGTTCTTTGCCAGTTTACAACTCACAAAAAAGGGCCCTAAATTTAAACCGGCTGTCAGTTGAAAGCGTATTTAATATTCAGAATTGGAAGAAGTTTGTAATAACAGCGACTCTAAACCAGCAGCTGTAATCATGCAGACAGAAGAGGAGCTACATCTTGGTGAGCGTTGGAGGAGAGTGGCAGTTTGATGCTTGTGCACCCCTTGAAAAAAATTAACAGTTGTTAGACGTCTTTCCTTGCCACCTTTAATTCTACACAATGTGACTTTGTTATTGTGAGTTCAACCAAATGTTTGTGCTCCAGAAAGTGTAGAGATGGTTTGAATTTTGAACCATTTTAGTCGGATGTTTTTAGGAAAATAGGCTAGAATAATAAGGGGATAGTTTTAGTATTGATTAGCATCTGAATTTGAATACTTTTGACACTAATTTTATGAACCCATTTGTCTCTATAGTTCTGTCTGTTTTTGAGCTTACTGCTGTAACAAATACAGTTGCCATTCAAAACATTCTACTACTGTATGTATATGAGATGTTTACATATTATTGTTTGTTCCTGCTTCTCTTCTGAGGATCTCTGTGTCGTACGTTGACTTGGCAAGATGTCCCTCTGCCGCACATCCCATAATAACTACCTGCTGTTCAGATTCTTGGGCCCTGGCTGTCATGCGATCGGGGGACATTTAGTCTTATTTAGCCACAGGAGGCCTATTAATTTGAGCATGCCTTGTCCTCTCCAGGGGCCTCACAACCCACAGCAGCCACTAGTTTAGATCCATTTGCATATGTGGTCAACGGGTACTGACAGCTCTTGGGTTGAAGTCAGCAAAAGCAAGTTTTGAAATTAGAATATTTTACTAAATTTTTGGTCCCTTTCACCAGTTAGGATGTGCTTATGTGTTGGATCTAGATTATTTTACTTGTTTTGAAGTGTTGCTGCTTTGTCTCAATATAAGTCTTAACAATTTGCCAGTGAGGTAAGTTTTGGTTCGCCTATGTCTTTGACAAGTTAGGCTCAAGCTAATTCTTTTTGAACAGTCCGAAATTTTTATCCCGTTTACGCCAAATTGATACACAATATCAGTCTGGATAGGCTGTTGCTGAAAGTTGTTGGGAAAAGATGGAACATCATGGTGAGCTAGATAACAGATACATTTATGGTCATTGTACGTCTATAAATGCTCCCAAGTTTGTTTGGGCACTGTACCTTTATCTTCTACTCTACTATAATGTGATGTGATTGGTTTTGCTGTGATTGGTCTCATACAAAGCTGCAGACCAGACAAATTTTCAAGAGTTTCTGAGTGAGTTTAATGTAATGCTTCAGACCTTGTCCACACGAAGACAAAACGAGGATAGTTTTAAAAACGATCTGCGTAAACATGGAGCTGCCTTAGAATTTATCAGCGTCCACATGAATCAGTAAAACCAGCCTGAAGCCGGTGTGTGACCAGAGTGTGGCGCTGTGACACTGACACAGAAAGGAAGTAGAAATGTACAGTAGAGTTTAAAAAAAAAAAAAAAAAAGGTTTAACGTAAACAAAATCTTAGCGGAGAACTCTTTTAAACTGATCAAACATTCTGAATGAACAACATGGATCTAAAACCTACAGAAGAGACAAATAATATTTTGACAATGTTTCAATACAGATTTAATGGAGATTGTAAGGGATTTATTTTAGTTTTTCTTTATGTCTTCTGTGGTTTATGGATAAATGAGACGCAGGTTTTCACAGTGAACATCATATAAACGTCAGTACATTCTGCAAATGAGACGTGACTTTGGTGCAGTGATGTCATCATGGAAAAAACTAAACTTTGAATACAGCGTAACTGCGGAACGTACCAGAGTTTTGAAATCTCTTCACCCTGAGACACGGTTTCAGAAATCTTCGTTTTCAGTGTCCTAAAACTCCTGCTTCGTGTGGATGATGTGTGATTTAGGACAAATATTTGTGCTGAAACGCCTGAGCTTGGCTTCGTGTGGACAGGCCCTCAGTGTTACTGGTATATCTGGTTTTCTACTACTGTTTACCTGGTTGTCTCTTTTTACTGGTTGACTCTTTTTCTTTGTCACAAATTCAATATTCACCAGAGATGTGGTTGTTTATCAACATTTTAGAATGCTGTGATATCATTTGCATTACTTCCTTTACATTTCAACACCACATACCAGGAAAAAGCCCCATTAAAAGTAGGAATTTTGTGTTGGAATTAACCTCTGCAAATCAAAAAAGTTGATCAAATCCTTTGCTCAAACATAACTCAACTTTCCTGTGCGATTGCCGTTAGGAATTCTGCTGCCACGGCTGTTATATCTTGGCATCCTCCCAACCGTTTTTGACCCATTAAATTAGCCACATTGGCGGATCTGGTGCCATGCTAATGTTGAGGGTCTGTCTCCGCCGGGCGCCCACACTCCTGGCACTGCGTCCTTGCCACAGAGCCCGCTCCTCCGCTACCACACATCATCGAATATTAACCCTTTTCTGTTCCCTGGCAAATTCACCAGATGGCACACCACAATAACAGCTGTCAATTTCAGAGCCGGTGCCTCTTTGCCGGAGTGTTCCCCCTTTGCTCTTTGGAGGATTTTTTAAGACATAATAAGCGAAGTGATGTGCTGTTTGGGCTTGTAATGAATCAAATGTAACAGCGGAGCGAGAAGCGTGTTTCCTCAGCGGAGAGGAGCAGAGGTGGAGCGGCACACAAAACCTAGACATATGTGCAGCAGTGATGGAGCTGAAGAGGGAATGTCCCCAGCAGGTTAGGCGCTCTCCCCTCACACGAGCCCTGCTGTCGGTCCCCAGTGCCCTTTCAGCTGCCACGCCACTTAAATTAAAAGTGAGAATCACAAATACATTGCACACAGCGGGCCTGCAGCATGGAGAAGTTGTATTTGGGCAAAGTGATGGTTGGGGAATTGTCCCTTCAACCTGCTCCTGTTCAGGTCATTTACATGATAAAGGCAGAGGCAAGGAAAGCCACCAGCTCTGTTTTTTTTACATCATTCACTTCGTCACTGCACAGTCTCTCTCACAAATCACATCTAGCTAAGGTTTTATTCAACGCTTAACAGGGAATACCTTTACTTTGCACCTGACATGTTGTCACTACATCAAAGAAGCTTTTTAAGCAATTAGCTTTCATCAACTTTTGTTCTGAACACAAGCTGCATTTGACAAGACTAAAGTACAGATGAAATGTACCATAGCTTTGTAATGTTAAATTTTACTAAAATGTTGCTCACCTTATAAGGATGGGACGACAGTTTTCGATTTTGCAGTGACAATTTTGATTTTGCTCGATTTTGTTTGTTTATCTGTATTAACATTTTTATTTACCTTAAGACACACAATAAACCATAAAAATATATATTTAAAACAAAGCCACTGTTGTTAGTGCTCAGAACTTGTATTTTTTCTGAAAATTTGAAAAGTAGACACTAGACAGTAATATTTAGTATCCATTTTTAAAGGCTCACCCATTAGTTGTTAACACAACATAATAATGCACATTCAGTCAGGTCTGGCACAGGTTCACACTTTGTTTCTTCAGACATCGTGGCTTTTATTGTTCTATATTGTGTGTAATATACAACTACAGAGTGTGTGTGTACAGGTCAGTGGCTGCATCAGCAAACAGATCGATTCTGGTCTTTTGATTTGATCACTGCATACTTCGAAGGATTTTCAAAGTTTTCGAAACAATTTTCCATCTCTATCACCTTATTCTGTATATATTTGCATTTTTCTGCATAAATCTCTTCACTTGTGGACAACGAGAGAGAAGTCCTGATGCTAAAGTACAATATTACTGTATATAAAGTTAGTTGATTTGTGTAAAATCATCTATATTTAAGTCAACCTAAAAATGACTTAGTAGAGAGCATTAGACGTATTTACTGTTAGATCAGAAAGGAAGTATAGCATCTCATGGCAGCGCTCAACATAACTTTTCGCATAAGATTAAAAGGCAAAATGTCTTTGATATTAAAGAGACTGATTAATGTTATAGTATATCTTTGTAGGAAGAGCTTGGAAACTTCATTCTTTAGTGTTAGCTAGATGCTGTACCACCACATGGCTGAAAGCGGCAAAAAGTCTCAATAGTTCAAATGGAACCAGCATTCTGTTTGTGGTGGTCAGCTGGTCGTCCAAACGTGCCAGAAAAGACTATGAAAAAACCCTGGGAGAAACAGAAATGTACTGTATATGCAAATAGTGCCTGGCTCTATAGATTCAATTGCATTTGAGAAAATACTCAGTGCACATTTCAACCATCCTAGGCGTGAGATAATAGTACCTTCCACATACAGTATTTACTTTCCTTTTTTAAATGAAATCCAGCTTCTGACAATTACAATTCACTCACCTCTCTCTACCTGCTTTCACTTTGAGCAGGACTTACCAGCCTTCTGCGATTACACCGTATGAAGAGAGCCTTATGGATTTCTAACGTTGGTCTCATTTTACAGTTGAATCCTCAGACTCTACGTGGAGCCACCCAGACACCCACTGTTGAGCTGTCAGCCAGGCCATCTATCCGTCTCTCATACTCGCCTTATGTAACTCAATTTCCCACCTGGCTTGAGCTGCCACCACACACATAGGTCCATTCCAATAGTCCCAGTCTCTTTCTCCCGAGTGCATGTCCAGTGGAGAACTCCTCAGCTTAACCTGAACGGACTTCATCAATTGCGGGGTGGGGGATAAATCAATTTCGCATTGACCTACGTCGCGGGCACATTCTCGGGTGACACAGCACTGTCTATACGCACGGGCCGTCCTCAGAGAAAGCGCTAAACGAATCGGACTGAATGGTATGGAGTTGAGGTGTGGACTTGCAGAGATCTACGTGGGAGGCTTTGGTGTATATATAGTGCTACAAGTTTTGGGCCCCAGGCAAAGAGCAGAGGAGTCAGCAGGAGGTAAAATCCATACGAATCTCCAGAGATCACTTTCTTCACAGTGAGAAGTCCACTCCCATTATGGCTCTAATGAGCATATCTTTGTCAATAGATTAGGCTGCAAAGATGAATGGGAATGATAAACTGAGTCATTGATAGTTTCAGAATTGGTTGTGTAATTTTGCTATCTTCTACTAAGCAAATAGAGGACAGCTAAAATGGACATATAGCTAACAAGTTTGCTTTGCTGGTGTGCGCTGGTGACATTTGTGAAATTACCTTTAAATTAGTCCATGGTAAAATACTTTTTTTTTCTGACAAAGTGGAGTCTGACCTCGCATTTGGCTGCATGACATTATCAGATGCTAAAAGATGAAAACAAAATCACCTGCAACACAAGGGTTATAACAGTTGCATAAATACATCATTACCGTCATTATAAGGGTTATGGCACACTTGTTTACTGAACTTTAGTTTATTTTAGGGGTAATATAAACTATATGGGTTTATCTTTGAGCAATACAAATATTTTCAAACAGTAGTAGAAAGGCTTCACTTTTGTCATCTGGGCAGCATTTTTTAAGATTAAGACATTTCGACTTTCATCCGAAAGTCATTGAAACATCCTCATCTTCGAAAATGCTGTCCAGAAGACAACTTTGAAGCCTTTCTACTATGGATCACTCCTGGAATTAGGGATTGCACTGTCATTCTCAAACAATGTTATTTCAAACATGTATAAAACATCAGCTACTTGATGTTATTACTTTACCTGGAAGGTTACAAAGTTTGGAGTTTAACATAATCTATGTTACACACATTCAATTACAGATGTTTTTATTGCTCAAAATACTTTGAAAAGCATGGATTTTTACTGTATCACCTCTCCACAGATCTGACCTGCTGACCTTCACTTGCATTTTCTTCATGGATATAGAAAGTGCTGAAAACCAGGAAGTAATCGCCCAATCAGTGAACAGAGATGAAGCCACGATGTCACATTCAAACTAACTTGAGTTGAGCTAGCTGATTATAAACATTGTCCTCCTTTAAACTCTTGTCAAATATACCTTAGAATTTGACTGTGTACCTTTAATTTATAAGAAAAAACAACAATCGCTGACGTTTAAGCTCTATTTCCTGGATTACAATGATGTGTTCAAGCACACTACATATACCACAACCATCAATGTCTGGTATCACAAAAGTGAAATAAAAAAAATACAATTTGGCTAAAACTGCATAAATAATTCGATTCATTTATTTTATTTTCCCTAACAGACAGACCCTTTTGTACATGAAAGTGTTTTTTATAGTGTAAGAATATGCAAATTTCTAAAAAGCATGAGTTTTTGTGCTAGTGATTGTGAAAGCAGAACACAACCATTAGTGCCTCCTCCTACTCCTGCGCTGCAAGGGTCAATTGATGTGGGCCTTTGTGGACCTAACAATCTCTCGCTGTGCGTTTGTGAAATTGATCCCATGATCCACCTTCCTTCTACAGTGTGTGGTCATTATCATCTCTCACCCCTCTTATTAGCTAATAAACACTGTATCTGCATGCGCTAGGCCAGAGAAAAACTAGCAGTGAATTAGCATAAGTGGCTAGTCTATTTGTGATTTCCATAATTAGCAGTGTACCTTTTCCCATCCACAGACACCCTCTTCATATCCCCCCTGCCATTTGCTCTGAATGGTATCCTCCCCCTTAAAGATTAATTGAAGCCGGGATAAAACAAAATGGTTCCCAGGGGGTGGCCCACTGTTTGTTATTCATGTGGGCCTGAAAACAGCAACAGTAAATCCTCTAAGTTGTTGTTAAGCTGGGGATATTACCATATGTGTGCCATTTCCATAACTGACAGCTCCCTCTGGATCAACTGGGGACTATTGATCTTGCAGCACTCCATTTCAAGTTAATTGTGCTTGAAATGAGGTCCACACTCCCAGGCATACCTTTGTTTGAGAGGTGGAGAGTCATTTTTTACTTGGCAGGATGCTGATATCAAAGACATAGGATATATTCCATATTTAGTTTATGTTTACCCGCAGAGGCAGCTACTTGTGCAGCCATTGGTCAAACAGTCAAACGGCAATAACAGGCTGAAGCATAGCCCAGAGTGCTTTTAGCGTCGCAGTTTTTCTCACGTGTGATTGGACGGAGTCATGCCCCGCCTACAAAGATCATAGGGATAAATACGAGCGTGAAAATGCAGCTAAAAAGCGCACAAAAATCTGATTAGCTGTCCTAATTGTTTTTCTATTCCGTTGGAAGGATCAGGCTAACCTCCAGTAAATTCAAGTTGGGATTCTAGGAGGCAGAACAAATGAGCGCAGAGTAAATTGCATTTGAATACATTTAGACAAAACAAACAAAAGACTGAGACGTATAACTCATCAGAGAAACAACGTGCCATAAATAGGACTATGAATTAAAGAATAAGATTGGTCAAAAAGATGATGGTCAAAAGTGCGTTAATTTGTTCAAACTATAAAGTCAGACCAGCTGATTCATTTTAGGATTGGAGCTCATGTTACCTGATACTGGTAGCAGTCACAGGATCGGGCAAGGTTCAACATCAGAATTGTGATAACCGTGCTCACATAAAGAAAGTATGTATCATGAATTTATTATTATTACAACACAGGCGATGTGCACGAACTTGATATACAGAAAGAACCACCGCTCATTGACACAAGCTGTGGAAACAAGCTGAGCCAGCGCTGTTGTCAGCAAACAACAAGAGTTTATCATGTGTGTGTTTTTATGTGCAAAAACAAAAGGTATTTGTGAATGAAATTTGATCCTATGACCCATAAACGTTACATTCAGGTGAGTGAAAAAAACGTCGAGAAAAACACTCTTAAACCTCAGGAGCCAGACCTCTATCATAACTGTTCATACCTGATCGAAACAGCTGCTCTTGTCCTGTTTTGTTGTTTTAATCAGAAGTTTCTCCAGACAACTTGGTGGACAACATCTCTTTCTGCATGGAGCAATGCACTGTAGAGCTGCAGTCAACTACAGAAATTTTTGGTCACCAAAGACTCAAAAGCGGTACTTTTCTTTATGTTAAGACAGTGTATTGGGCATAAACTACACCAAACAAACTACAGCTGTTCATAAAAAAATGACTAACCCTATGTCTTTTATTGTCTGCTTCTGTGTAGAAAATAATTAAATAGCACAATTTGGTCAACTAAGACACCATTGACCAATTAATCAACTAAATAACTAAATGACTAAAGATCTACCACTCTACTACACTCATTATTCTCTCACACTTTATCTACTACTGTAGTCACATTAGTTAGGGGTCAATCTACGATATCAGTTCCTCCAACCATCACCTACCTACACATCACTTTCATACTATCCAATGTAGGTGAATTGTTTTGCCTGGGAATATATCAGTAGACAAGAACTCTAACCACTAAGCATTACGAAACAACATCACGAAACAAGCAGATGTCAGGATGTCAGGTCCAGCATCAGAAAGGTTTACCAGCAGTCTATACTATTTGTTTAAGTACTGTTAAAAGCTGTAGAGTTAATTCAAACATTGAGTCAGTCAATTATAACTTCCCTTTAGTTGTGGTTTCTCATGCTATTCAGATAAAGGCATGTTATCCCATTAAAATCAGCTGTTTCACCTGAACAATCAGTCTCCTCAGCTTCTCTATCTCCTCTTCTTTACCACTCACAGCTGTTTTCCTTAAGAAAACAATCACATATCATACAGTTATTACTCATATCAGCCACACAAACCTAGAAATCATGAAGGACTGGAATTCCCCTTAGCTGCAGTAATCATTTTCAAATCTGTGCTTAAGCCGTTTAGTGCAGATTTTCCCACCGTCTGGCCACTGCACAACAACAAACAAAAAAACTAAAAGTAGAACAGCAAATCTACTTATGCAAAGGTTTTTTTTTTTACTTACAATTTGTTATTGTAATTTCAGAATGTCTGCCAAGCAAAGAGAGAAATAGATTCACAGCTTTCTGATTCATGTACATAACGTGTGTAATCCCTGTCATGATTTAAGTAGCATTGATAGGATTAGCTCATATACACCTGACACCTGACGAAGAACACAGACTCATTAAGAGAAAGCAGAGCAGTGAGGTAAGTGGTGCATACTTTTGCTTGTTAAATCCTTAAATACACTCTAATCTGTTATGGAACTCTGATGGAAAGGTTGCTGGAGTTTGAGGTTGTGACCAAGTTAAGTGAAGGTTAACAAATGTAAATGTGGTTCTTTGCTTGAATTATTTATGCTACATAAACACTATAGTTCGGAAATGTATGAAATAGTTCGATTATTCTTTAAGGCCTGGTGTCCACATGATTTTGACCATCTGTGGTAAAAGATTTCTGATTTAACAGTTAAATAAATAGGAGGAGTTATACATTTTCAGACAGTTGGAGACACAATCAGTCATGGCTACTATTCGCTATGGACTATTTAAAAGGCTAGCATGACATGCTAGTAGGGCTAAGCAATAACGACGATAAGGCTGTAAAGGTTAATCGAGTAATCGTGACTAGTCAACTATAAAAAAAAACTGTAAAAATGCCAACTATAATCTTATTGTCATGCTATTTTGACATTTATTTGACAAAATTGTATTCACAAATTGCTATATAATCGTTTGTATATTGAATTATTTGCAAAAAAATAATTCCTTAAGTTGACTACTTAAATAATCATTAGTGACAGTCCTAGTTGACATTGATACTTCAGTATCTCCATATCACATCATGACATCATGTCAATCCAATAGAACGGGGGTATTAAACAGGCAGCCCAGGGGCCAAATGCGGCCCCTGAAGAGATTTCATGTGGCCCTCATGATCATTACTTATGGCAGCCCTCTGATAAAAGCTTGTAACAATTTGAGGTACAGGTCCCAAAATATTGCAGCACCTCTGTCCTATCTAGAAGTGCAAAAGAGGAGCCACATAGGCCAGAATGGAAAAAAAAAAATTGACTATGGAAATAAACCTCTAAAATGCATTGGAATGCAGCAAAATGCATAAAGTTTGTTCTAAAATGCCATTGGTAGGGCATTCTGCACAATAAAATACAATTCAAAATAATGTAATGTTATTCAATATAAAGATAAACACAATTGTCATATTTGAATACAGTATATCATTAGTAGTAGGCCCATATTTTAAAAAGCGGCCCTTGACCAACTCTTCAATCAATTCAGCCCAAGCTCCATTTGAGTTTGACACCCCTGCAATAGAACATTATTGAGATTAATGTTTTAAATGTAGATACTGACAGGATGTCTCACTCTGCCATTAAGATTCTAAAATAGCAGAAAAGTTTTGTTCTATGTTTTTTTTGTTCTTGTCTTACTGTCTTACTCATGCAGTGGATAGTTGCCTTATGTCTTTAAAACTGACAATCATGCTTCTTTTTTATAAATACTAAAAGAGAAGACAATGAACTCTCAGCCAGTTTTTACTTCATGTAGAAAGACACATTAATTAGAGATAAGAACCATAAACAAATCTGCAATCTGACAGTTAAACAACGATCATTTATCATTGAATTCTGTTGGAATACAAAAAGGGAATGGTTCCAGTTACCATAATAGAAATTACCAGATAAAAAATGTGCGAAATTACCTTTTTAATGTTTTTGGCTAAAGTACAATGTTGTGATGCTAGGTGAATGCAACCTAATAAGGATTTCACAGTTGTTTGTTTATGCTGTCAATAAATAACTGTTAAATTCTCCTTGCAGTAACAACTCTACATGTGAACAAGCTTCCTTCCATGCTTCCAGTTTCTCTCCCAAAATATCCCTAAAGACCCAAAGCAATGGAGTGTCAGTCCCAATCTGAGAAGCGGTCCTGAATATTCCCAGCGCTCCCTCCTCCGGCGCACAGCACGAACCGGGAACAAATTCCATCTTTGGCAGTAATCACTCCACTCACTCTCTGCTCTATCTGTTTACACTCGCACATCAGCACAAATAAAAGGTGTGTAATGGGGGACATTAGGGAGGCAGGATTTCATTTGCATGGCAGATCGGGGCCCTTTAGTCCCAGCGGTGGGGCCTACAGCCTCAGGGGCCACACTCCCTCACCCTCTCTCCTTCTCTCTCTGTCGCTCTCTTCCTGCATCTCCTTTATTCCTTTATTAATAGGATCGAGCCTTTTCAAATCCATTAAGTCAATTGAGCAGACCCGTTTATAATCTGATTTCAAATCCAGCATGAAAACACTTAACCAGAAGCTCTCGAGGCGTCATGCTGGTTCTCCCCTCAGTCAGTTTGCTTACAGGCAAGAGGACAATCGACAGTTATTGGATTAAACTGATTGTATTCTTAGACTTAGCATAAGTGTAAGTGCCATCAAAGTCACATATATAGCACTTGTTATTAAAGCTAATAATGGAGAATATTGGAGAAAGCATTTGTTGATGAGGGATTTTTTGATCTTCATTTAAAAATATAATTTATAGAAATCAAAAGCTTGCTTCAAAGTTATAATGCATTCATGTGTAGTTGCAACATTAAAACAAAGACCAATATTATTTAAAGTGAAACTAAACGCAGAATCCACTTTTTTACAGTCAGGTTTTGTTTGTTTTTTTTGTTTGTTTGTTTTTCATTTTTGCAAA
The DNA here is from genome assembly GCA_038363315.1 of Mugilogobius chulae. Taxonomy (NCBI): domain Eukaryota; kingdom Metazoa; phylum Chordata; class Actinopteri; order Gobiiformes; family Gobiidae; genus Mugilogobius; species Mugilogobius chulae. Next base: position 9,342,406 of record CM076407.1, read on the forward strand.
ACTGTGCTGCCACGATGGTCTGTGCATTTTCAGTAAAGAATAATTTGTTTACTGGAGAAATTTATAAAAATTCTGTCCTTATGGTAATATTGATTGTAATCAAAGTCAAATTCTCAATATTGGGACTAGAACTGTAATAACAGGATGGCATTCCAATAGTCGCTATACAGGGATTATTTTGTTTATCAATACGGGAGGTACATGCGCACCCAGTATGCAGAAAGAGCAGCTGCTGATTGACGCAAGCTTTAGCAACAACTTGAGTCAATGCAATTGACAGTTACTTACAAGAATTTATCACTGCGAAAACAAAACTTATGCTGCTAATTCAACATTTGTGAATAAAATTCACAAACAACACAAAAAACAGCAAGAAAAAGATTGTCTGAAAACTTCAGGAGCTAGACATTTGTTGACCAGTTCATACCTGATTGAAACAGCTAGCTCTCATAGCGTTTAGTTGTTTTAATCAAAGAAGTTTCCCCAACCAACTAGATGGACAGTCTCTTTCTGCAGGGGACATGTGCAGTAGAGCGGAAAGTGACTTCAACCGATAATCCCTCTATATTGAATCAATATAGAATTTTTTTTTATGAATCAAAATACACTTTATTTGTACAGTTTATAATCATCATATATATATATATTTTTTTGAACTTGTTTTTATTGACATATCAGTGCAGTTCACAAGCAATAATATACTTTTATGTGTACAGTGTTTACATCTCAGATATTAGGTGCAGTCATATCAAACATACAGTCTTTCCACAAGGTCTTTTCTGTCCATATAGTCCGTAGGCCACCAAATAAAACAATTAAAAAAAAAACAACAAAAAAGCCAGACTTATTTCCCATACAAGTTATATCATTCTTTTACAATATAGGTTTGTACTGAGGACCATTTATCAACAAAACAATCCATTTTCATTTGCAATTTTGCTGTAATTTGCTCCATATGATATATGTCTTTTAGTTTGCTTTTCCACTGAGTGATTGTAGGGGCTGTGGCTTGAGCCTAATCATCATGTTTTAATATACTTTTTGGTAGTTTCATATTTTAAAAAGTCATAGCTTGGCTACTAAAATAATCGGTAGCTGCAGTCCTACACTTAACATAATTGTACTTTATCCTAGTTAGAACACTGGGTCCTGCTTTCCCTTTAACATGCAAACTCGGACAAAGACTGAATCCAGTTAGAGGGCTCAATCGGCGGGCAAATTCTGACTAAGCTCCGCATGTGTCGAGCCAAAATGGAAGCCCACTGTGAGGATGTACTAATCTCCAACAAATCCACAGAGAAAATGCAACTTAGTATGAATACCAAAGTCTAGAAAAATGCAAATCTTCAAAGCTGCATGGTTGGAAAATGTGCAAAAGAATGCCCGGGTTGTATACCAAATAAATGCATGTTACATCTTCCGGACTACCTATTTTCAAATCCCCCAGAGAGTGGAGAAAGAGAAAGGGGAAGCCAGGCTGGAGGCTCTTTGGTCTTTGCCCTGAGCGCACTGGTCTGACTGGGGCCAAGTTCCGCATGAGTGGCCCCTGGAGCTGGAGCTTTAGCCGGGGAAAAAAACAGCCTCCACCTCACAGCTGGGGTTAGGCGTTATTAGACAGCAAGAGCACAGGGAGTCCGCTACACATTCGGACCAAAAAATCATGCATTCATAAATACATTTACAAGCTCCCCGACTAGAATCTCAAACATCAGAGCGGAGTGATAGGAAGAGCTGACAGCTGCCGGACAAAAGCCAGAGGTGGTATAATGAGATGACCGAGAGGAAGTGTCAGAAATGTTCAGCAGGGTTTTTGCCAAGGGAAATTGATTGCAAAATGAGCTTTATAGGAGGAATGATTAGGTAAGATTGGAGTTAGATGCAGGTAGATTTTCTGCATGGAGGTAGGGCAATGCAATGGGAGGATTTAAAGGAGGTTTTGTTTGGTTGGTTGGTTGGTGCATGCAAAGAAATAATTTGCATTTTACTTATCTTACAACTTTGGTCATCTGTAATGAAAAAAATCTTTGACCAATAAGAAACTCTGCATATCAGAAGTCTGCATTATTCCAGTTGATTGTTGCAGGCTTAGAAGGCCATTGGACCAGGTTGCCCTAGACTGACTTCAATTTTAGTTACTTTGCAGACAACATAAAACGACTCTTGTGATTTCCTGAACAGACTATCTATCCAGACTTGTAGTTTGTGCCATTTGAAAAAAAAACAATCATAATTCTCCTCCTGAAAGTCTGACTTCCAAACCACATGCTTTTACCGACTAAAGATTGTCTGTGGAGGTCTTGAATCAAAACACACAACCATAAAAGGGATTAAACTTGATCTATCAATCTTTCGATTAATCGACTTTATCAATCGAGTGGTTGCAATCGTATAACGCCTTAAAATGTAATGTAATGTAGAGACTAATTTACAAAAAATGTTGCCTCGAGGGCCACGACTGTTGGTCATCATAAGCAACAATTTAAATGAGTAATTTTTATTCAGGTTTAGAAAGTCAATAAGTTAAAGCTTGATAGGTGTATTACGGAATAGATATTTTGAACTTACGGTAACATCCTTCTGCTTATGGTAATTCAATAGAATGCCTGAGGGTTGAGAAAAAAAATGTGTTCTTTTCGCCCCTGGCTATCGTGTTGACATGCCTGGTAGATAATTTAATTTTATGTTGTTTGTGTATGTCTATTTCATCAGCTGCACTGAAAACTGCATCAACCATAAATTAACCCCACATTTATCTAATAAAAGTTATTTACTGACAAAGAAATAAGATTCATTTATTTATATGGGTGTATAAACAGTACATGTCTAAAGCAGTGCAAGGAACATATAAGATGCACCAAAATCATACACATGTAACAAAATACTGACATGAGACTCTAGCATATGTTGTCATTAATTAGCATGCAACAGCTTTTCTCAACTGTGCCCACACTTTCAGAATCTTTATTCAGATTGCAAACTATCCCTTTAAATTGCACGTGGTTGCGTCACGGTGCCTGCTGAGTGTGCATTATGAATTTGTGATGTGCACATGTGCCCGGGCCCCTCCCCTCTCTCTTTTTGTGTCCAATTTACATAGAGCCCAACAGCAGCAGACGCAACAATGTTTCGCGAGCAGTTCATGCATTACCACACCACACAGGGGAGGACCTCACTACTCATCTGTGCATCTCCAACAGTCAGCACGGGCCCCCAGTGTCATCCTGCACTACATGTGTACAAGGGCCCCTGACACAACTGCTAATGCTAATACAATCAACCCGTAAATACAGAGAGGCATGTTAGTAATTACAATGAGTGGACTGATGAAATGTATGGAGAGGTAATGGAGGTAAAACAGACTAGTTAATAGGAGAAAGGGAAATGTATTACAGTATGTATTCAAACTATTATAATATAAAATCATGTATTTTTCTTTCTTTAATAAAAACACTACGGTTTGCAGGCTTACATCTCCACAAACTTGACTTTTATGTGGCCTGAAGGTGCCTCCACCTCCTTGTTTTCTTGGAAATGTGAGTAAGTAACTGACACTCTCAACTCTCTTTTCTGTGTGATGTTTGCATGATTCTCCCAGTGTCTGTGTGAGTTTGATTCAAGCTCTGACTTCCACATCAGCCAAAAACATGCATCATAGGTTCAATCCTAGTCCTGACCAAGTAATTCAAGATCTGAAGACGGATACTGCTCACTGCTCCAAATAGAGCCGCAAGATTAATCACTTGAAAAAGACCAGAATTTTTGAAGTATCAAAATTTCCTCTAGAAACATTTTATATCCTGTCTTTCATTTAAATCTGTAAACATTCTCTAAAATAAATGTGATTCCTAACCTTTAATTATTACATGCATGTTTTATACATAAACTACATAAAGAAGCCATAAAGAAGCAAGTGTCTTCACCAATTTCAAGTTTGACTGAGGAAATCTAGTTTTTGGTGACGTGGATTGGTACAGAACAGATGTTTCTAACTGAATGTTTGTGGTTTCTTATCTCTGCTTAAACTTCAATCTAAGATATCCTCAGCGAGCGAACAAACGCAAATGCAATGTGCGATGGTCAAAAAGACTCATTTACATACTGTCTCAAATGTCCAGATAATGATTGTTTTTGCAAGTCATTAACTTATTAGAAAGTTAATAGATTATTATTCCAGTTTATTGTTACAGGCTTAAAAGGCCTTGAACCAGGTTGTCCAAGACTGTCTACAAATTCCTATCTAAAACTATCCTGTCTGTAGCCTTTGCACAGAGAAGACACACTATTCCCTGTCCACCTCTTACCCAGACGCAGGCAGTTATTTATCACAATGAGTGGCCGTGCAAACAAAGATACACAAACACGTGTAGTGTGTGGCGCGGCGTGATGCCCGGGCCGGCACACGTCTGCTGCTGCTGCTACTGCCTGTTGTTTCATTTGTAAAACACTGCTTGACAAAGCTGCAGCAAAGCAGGCAATTAGAGGCTCTTCTTAGTGAGGACTTGACTGTACGGCTTTAACCTTTACACAATGATTTATGTCAAAAGGATTTGTCACCTTCGCAGTGGGGCCTAGGCGCTCACACAAAAACACACAATGAGGAGTGAGGGGAAAAAAGTTGAAATCCCCCCGTGAGGATTTGGGGAACTTATATAACTCCCAATTATCAGAAGTTGTTCCTGCCGGCCGTCCCCTCGCTCTCCCTCTCTCTCTCAGTGTGTTTGCGCGGCTCACAAATATCCACGGTGCCACTGAAGAGAGCATAATGCCTGTGTGCCCACATGACTGCAGACAACACTGGTGCTCTTTCTGCCCCGCTGAGCCCCGCTGCATAATGGGGGTCTGAAGGCTCCCCGGCCCCACTAACAAAGCCTCGGTGGCACGCTGGAGACAGGAGAGTGTGCTGGAAGGAGCCACTTGCCAAAAACTCATTTCCAGGAGGTTTTTTGTGTATGTGTGTGTGTGTGTGTATGGGGGAGGGGGGGCTGTGGCATGACAGTGTGAGGTTTAGATATCTTGGGCGAGCGGGTGGGGAGCGAGAAAGCAGATATGGAGGTCTTTTGTGAAGGTCCAGAGGGTGCTGCAACAACAAGAGCGAGTTCACAAATTGGGAGTTGGGAATACGTTTTAGAAGTTATAAAGCTGACATTTCTTAGACGTTTTTACTTTTCTGTATGTTTAGTTGCTGGGTGGTTAATAAGTCACATGTTTTTGTGGTATTTATGTCAAGTCACTTCTGTCAGGTAATACTGCAAAGTCTAATAAAGCTCCTTTGTTGCGTCAGGTTTGCCTCTGAATTGTATTTGGTTATTGTTCATGGGTTTCATGCTATCAGTCTAGCGTTCAATTCTAAATATTATTAGTTATTGTATTTTATTATTTACAGATATATGTCTTTGATGAGGAAACTTGTTCATAAAACACTTAAAATCACAATTGAGTTCTATAGGCATTTCTCTGACGGATGAAACAGTTCAGTTTGTCAATGCATATGAATTTTGTCAGCACTCTTTCATGCTACAATAATTATTTATTTTTATTTTTTCACATGGGATATTAGTGCATCTTTTCCTGTCGAGTAAAGTAGTGGTTTCCAACCAGGACCCAAGGAGTAATGCAGTTACCTATAATGGTTTCAGACTTTATTTTCTGAATCTAAAAATGTTTTATGTTTGTATAAATATGATTGAAACAAGAAAATGCTATAATAATAATTGAAAACATATCATGATGAAACCCACTTATTTACCTAAAACTCTAAGTTAGGGATACTTGAAATGTGAGACAGAAACTAAACTAGGTTAACAGCTAATAACAATAATGCAATAAATTCATTTAGTACTTTTAATGATATTCAAACAAGCTTTGCATTTTGCATTATTCATTCATTCCACACTTGGTATTGGTAAGCTACTATTATAGCTCTACAGTAGCTGCCCTGGGGCAGACTGACCAAAGCAAAGTTTCCATTTTGAGCTATCCGCCCCTCCAACCACCGCTAACCATTCACACAAATACCACCACCATATGTAATGTGGATAAAGTGTCTTGCCTAAGAACACAACAAGCCTTTCTCCTTTAATCGTCCCACTGTGGCATCTGGTGTTCCAACGGTCTCCCATCCAAGTACTGCCCTGTACCAACCTGCTTCACTTCTGAGATTTGACAAGATAGGCGCTGACAACATGTATGACCACAAACGTAAAACTAATAAAAGACTCACAAAGATGATAAAATAAGTTTGCACAGATTCAAACTAGCTGTGTTAGCTGTTCTCATGCATAATAATACACGTTTTTTGTTGTTTGTCAAGCTGTCATAAATGTTTACAGTGTGCCGGGCCTCTTTTTTTCAGCCCAAACTTACATTTTTTAACCCTCACCCCCCTCACCCTCCTGCACTCTGTATCCACGCCTCACGAGAATCCTGATCCAGTCTCCCTTCAGCCGGCTGTAATGTACCTGTTTACCTGATGGGTGGTCCGTCCCGCGCTGGGGGCTAAACCAAAGCCTCCAGTCCTGGCCATCTAAGTGTAGAGTAGCTGCTAATCCGATTTCAGGAAACAGCCACGGACCCCCCTTCCACTCCAACCATATCCGTCCAGCCCCTTCGGAAAAACACAATTCTTTCAAGGCCTCGAATTTTAGCCGTCCAAAGCTACCCGTTTTAATAAGTCCAAACTGGGACGTATTACCTGCTTGGTGGTTTTTCACTTCTCCTCTCCGTTAGTGAGCATAAAGCTGGGTTTTCATGGCGCAAAGGCTTATCTCCAACTCGGAAAGTATGCGAGACATGCCAGGAAACAAAGGAACGTCTCTCGTATCCCTTTCACAGGCCACACAGCTCCAAACCAGGGCTGATACCGAGGGATGACCAGGGGTTAGAGGGAGGAGAAGCACCTGCAGCAGCGAGGAAGAGGACAGACTGCAATGGAGAAGAAGAGAAGCATTAGAGAAAGCACTAGTTGCATAAGAACATTTGTAATAGCCTTACAGTAGTTTAGTTTAGATAAAATGATTTAGGCTTACTTAGTTCCTGAGCTTATTCCTTAAATTAAGTCTGAATTGGTTAGAAATTAGGTTAGAAAAACAGACAGAACTGTTGTTTTGCTCTCTATTTCATTCTAAACCTTTTCATTCTTCATCACAATGAGCTTAGACAAACAAGTTTTCTTCAGTATAGGTAAAGCTAACAGTTACTAGCACATGCTTAAAACAATAACAAGCAGACTTCCTGGGTTGAATGAAACATAAAGCTCTTTTAGATTGAATGCTGCAAACTTTCCACCCAAAAATATATTTTAATAAGCTCTAAGTAAAAAAGAACCTTTACATTAACCCTGAATTGTTCTTGACAAACTAATTGCTAACTATTACTTGTCTATGGTTACATAAACAAGGAATATGCTTAAAATAAACATAAGCCTTTTCAAATGTGATATGTTTTGTAATTTGGGAGAGCTTGTATTTGATTTTGTGAGAAAACAATAAACATTTTGAAAAAGTACAAGGCCATTTACTTCTATTTTTAAGCGGAAACAGGTGCAACAACTTTTTTCACAATGCAATAAACGCTCATGTAAATACAGTACAACTTAATCACACTCTACCATAACATTGTAGTCAGAAGAGCTTCACAAAAACAAACTGAAGAAATTACAAATAAATGGTCTATTACAGTTAATAATGTAATGTACAAAAACAAAGTACGTAATGCAATCCTAAACCAAACTGATGTAAATATTGGTGTGATTGGCTCATCAGTAATAAATAGATCTAATTAACCCAGTGTGATTCTGTTTATTATTTTTAGTACTTTAACCTAAACATTTACCTATGAATGGGTATTTCTTGTTATCATAAAAATGTGCATTGTAGGCCCAATTTTAGTGTGACTATAATAAGACTAATAAATAGTGCCTGATTCTCACACGTAAAAACTAAGCAGGTATTTAAGTCTCATCAGTGTCTCAAACCCTTTCACACACAATTAATATCCACATGCATCAATTTTTTGACCACAATCACAAATTACGAACAGAATTTTTTTAAATAAAGTGACACTGGAAAAGACCGCCTAGGCATAGACAATCAGAGAGCTTGATTATGGTTCTTGACAAGAATTAAAATACATTAACAGATTACGTATTTTGATATGTATCCATAGTAACTCTTTCCCACATCACAATCTAAGCTTTAAAGACTGTCCAGTTCTCACACTAAAACATGCACTACCAGCACAAGTTCAGTGGTGTGATAAGATCAAAATTGGTCATTAAATGTTTTGTTTTTGGCGTTAGTATTTGAGGACGGTGTGAGCATTAGGACATGAGGACATGAGGACAGAGTTCAAAGGAGGTTCCTGACCCACATGTGCTGCTCTGGGATCAGCCACACTCGGCCTCAGAAACAACACTACAGAATGAGGGAAGTAGGGCCTCCACTGGAAAAATACAGGTACTGCAACATGTCACAGCTCTCAAAGATTCTGTTTACTTCTTTTGATTACAAAGAATTGATAATAATGTTAAAAGGGATTTATAAGAAGGAAAGACTGTTTTTATTTAACATATTAAAAAAATACGAGGAAGACTGATAGAAATTATACATTGATACACTGATTATACATTCTACGGTACATTAAAACAACAGATTTTTTATATTCAAGTAAGTCTACAAACTTACATGAAAATAAATATGCAGAATAAATTGCATAAATACATTTCTTTTCTATAATCAAAATATATAAATGTATTTATTTGATCTTCATTGCAGGCAAACATTTACAAAATACTTAAAAAATAGTCAGGCTGATAAATCTATACAACAGCAGAAATACAGTCACTTTTTCAAAATATCTACTGTGTCGTTTATTTGTCTGTACTCGGAAAAAACAAGAATAAGGAAAATGTATTTCTAGTACTATTTTCTCCTTTAAACGTTTTGTGCTTTTCTATTTCTGTACATGTATAATTTTGCATTTTATAACCATTTCAACATATAATAATGTCTCCCAAAAAAGGAAAATGGGAGCAGACATTGAGTCAATAAAGCAAATAGAATGTAAATTAGATTCTAAGGACAAAAAACTTCACTGATTGCACATCACTGTGCACTTATAAAAGAATAAAGGCTGGACATGACATTAAAGGACTTCTGATGCTGATTATTTCAAAAATTTGCTGAGCATTAAAATAGGCACTCACATTCAGCATCTTTGCTTCTTAAATCTGGCTGCACTTTTTTTTTAGCATCCCATAAATGATCATTAACTGGAACGTGGTCCTATTTGGCATGTTCTTGCTTAGCTATACAGAAAAGATAAGATAGCATAGCTTTTGTTTGTCCCACACTAAGGGCTGCTCGATTACGATGAAAATAATAATCACGGTTGTTTAAATCATAAATGAAATCACAATTATTCAAACGATTGTTTGCTCACTGAGAATGTAGAGTGTTTTTGCCCCTTAAATACAGAGACTAAAGGGTTAAAATGTATTAATGTATTCTACAGTTGTAAAGATACTTTCTGGTAGCTACTTTTCCAATTCAATGAAATATATGACCACACTTATGAGCTACGGTTGTTAATCACAATTGCTCATTGACACAGTTTTTGCAAACGATAACAGCAGTGTAGTTGAAATTCCATTAATTGCACAGCCCTACCCACAATGATGAAATTCCAATGTTGCAACACAGGTATGACTACTTACTTACAGATGTTTATTAATAGAATGAGAAACAAAAAAGAACATTTAAGCATGTCATCTTTAAAGTAAGCCATTTTACATCTTGACATACTCAGCGACTGTTTGACATTTATAAACTGATCACTTTTGAATTGATTTTTAACACAAATTTATCAGTAAATTTGATATTCTAATAGTAAATTTGACTGAACAAATCACAAATCGGATCTAAAAACAGTATGTTTAATGGCAACTTCTGCGCTTGCATCAAAGTATCTTGTGACTGTTTTGTATTGTGTGTGCTCATGCAAAAAGAGTCTGGTGCTGTCATCAAGCTTTTTCTGTATAACTGAAGATTAAAAAAAGAAAAACAAACATACTGTATTGCCATATTTTCAACATGTTAGCGCCTCACAGTTCAATATTGTGTAACGTGATAAAGTTGTCAGTGTTTTAGAATAATTAATGCTTTTTTCTCGACACTGTAAGCTTTGACTTAAGTCGTGTGCTTCTCATCTTCTTCCCTAACGTTGTAATAGTGTATAAATGTGCTTATGTTAAATCCCCACCCTGGCGCACACTCAGGGGCCGATGTGTGACATGCTGGATCAGTGTCAGTGTGTCACAGCTGATCCCTGGTGTAGTGTCAAACAGGAGGGACCCCCGGGGGCCCCTCGCCGCCGCCACCACTACCCGCTACCCACAATACACCACTCCATACGGCATCTGTCGCAGCCAATGACACACAAGTGGCTGTGGGGATGCATAGATGTGAGAAGTGTGTTATGGATATGAAGGTCCCAGGGGAGGGGCCAGTCACACAATGTAAGAGAGAATGGCTGTCAGAGGGATGATTATTATTAATGTGATAAAAGAACAAAACGTGAGTCATATGGCTGAGAAATAAACCACTACTGCAATTTGGGTTATTGTAAGTATTATAATGAATCTTTCGTATCCTACTTAAACCTCATTTGGTTATGTTTAAGTAATAACAAGGTAGTTTGGGTGTTCTTTAAGTAATGAACATATAACGTGTATTTTTTATTTAATTTATTTTTTGTAGTAAACAGCATTGTAAAGACCTAACTGTATTTATTTACAGAATGCTGATTATCAGGTTGAACGGTAACACAGTGGTGGGAGCTCTGACTTCACAATAAGGAAATTATGGGTTCAAATCCAGGGTCAGACCAAATCAACATCTCATAATCTCTCTGCCATGTTACCATGAGTTTTCTTGCCTCAGTCAAAAACATGCATGCAAAGGCCAAATAGCAAGTAGAATTCTCCTAGTGAAAAAATAGACAATAAAAGGATGTGTGTTAACCCTGAAATGAGCTCCAGTTACCCACAACCCCAAATATAAGAGGAATTAAGCAAATTAAGATGCTTAATATGAACTATTTCTATACCTGAAGGTAAAGAGTTAAATTCTTGTGTAGAGCTTGTCCATAGTATTTGTCCATAGTATTGTCCGTCTGTGAGTTGTGACAGACTAACAGGAAAACAGCATGTGGTTTTTGGAACAGAATAGAAGTTGCATAATATTTCTGGAAATGATTTAAATGGAATACTTTTTAGCAATTCACCAATACTGGGATTGTATATTGAACATTTTCTGAAAGATATTGGTTCCACAATATCATTGCAGCTGATATCCTGGTCTGGATGCAGTAAGACTCCTGTTTACTGGCTGATGTTGATCCATGTTTGAAATTGTATGTAAAATGTGATACATGTATCAAGTGTCCCAAAATATCAAAGTCTCTATATCTTGATACTTAATTTGGTGATACAGTAACGTTATCATTGGCTGCTGTACAGATATATCGCAATGACTTTTTTTGCTAAGATTTCTTACATTTTTTTTGAGACAGTGCAACAATTTTGTTCTTTAAAGAAAATAAACTTCTTATGTGAAACTTTTGACTTCACAGTTTTCATGATTAAAACAAGTTTGTTTCATGTTAAGATTACGCAACGCATGTTGGTGTTTAATTAGGAAAAAAAAGCTGTTAAAATACTTTTGGTTCTTAGTGATACATCACAAAATTACAAGTGAAATATACTGATTATTGCATGTATTGCAGGAAGATCGTGATAATATTGTATTGTGAGTAAAGTACTGTGCCTCACATGAAATTGTGAGTGACTCTCCGATTCCCACAGCCCTAATATCACTGGTGGTATGTCAAACCCTTAACTGTTTTACTATTTGTCTAATTTAGAGACAAATCTGCTCATTTTTTGTGCTCTTTTGGGTTAATCTTTCTTTAGAACGGCCATGTTGAGCTCTTGCCTGTTTAATGATAACTTATAATACCTACTATGAGCTCTATTTTAGCCTGATGTAGTCTGAATTTAGGTCAGGTGTCAAACTCAAATAGAGCCGAATTGATTGAAATCAAGTTGGTCTAGTGCTGCAATTTTAAATATAGGTCTAACTGTGTTACATACCAAAATGAGCTGTATAAAGCTTAATATAACACATCCAGATTTATATTGTATCACATTACATTGTGCTACATATTATTATATTGTCCACACTGTCAAATATTTTCTACTAAGTCTGGCTTCTGCTTCAAACTATGATTTTCCTGATAGAGAATCAGCTGTGGAGCTCCCAATTCAAACAGCACACCTAAATAATTGATCTCTCTATCTTTTATACCGATTACCCAGCCCTATGTGAAAGTGCTTTGTAATCACAAGGAAATACTTCTTTGTTTGAGAAACTGAACTGCGAGTCATCCCATCATTACAGTTATCAAACCATTGTTTGGGAATTTCTGAATATTCACTTGTTGAACTGCAAATATTTTCAACATTAAAAGTTGAAGCAAAAGATTGTTGTCGTCATAAAAACAGAACAGTTACAAAGGTTCACTTGTTTCGCTCATTCACCGAATGCATTCTGAACATCCAAATGAAGTGTTTTGATTCTTTTCTCACTACTTGTCTTTTAGAAGTTAGAGCAAGTAAAACCATGTCAGCATGCTAACAACATAAACAAATCCATTAATGTATTGAACAAATGATACATTACTTTAACAATATATTTTAACAATGTATGTGCACATTTATTTTCTCCAAAAAAATAATAAATAAACATTTGTCAACTGTCTAGACTTAAATAACCAATGAACACTTAAAAAAATGACTATTGTGGTAAATTTGAAAATATTTTCTTTAATTTTCTATCTTAAGTTAACAACAACACATCACTCAGTACATTGCACATTACTGAACTACTTTACACTCTCCAAACAGACCCAGCCCTCTCTGCTGTGTTCATACCTAGTCTCTAATTGTCCTGTGTAGTGTCCACTCCTGTTGTTGCTCCCTGTGCAGATTAGCTCTGTGTTTGTCCAGACTTTAACAGCAGGTCAGTCAAGTGGTCAGTAAAGTGGTCAGTGTGGTTGGAGCTCCTGATGACCTTGCCATGAGACTCCTGTCACAATGAGACTGCTCCATAAATGCAACGTAAACACTTGTCTGCTAAAGGTTAAAAGCTGCCCATGTCGCAAACGCAGGTAAGTGGGCAGACACATGTTTTAGCCACACAGATTCTCTCCATGGATGTTTAATTCAGTTTGAAATTTAGCTTGTTCTTGACTTTCAATCTAGAATATGAAGGGATGGAGTGAATGAATTTGCAACTAATCCTATGTAGTGAAACCAGCAAGGAAGAACAAGTAACACAGTAACGTCCAGTGCAAATAGAAACAAACAAAATTATAATTAGTTTTTTTTTCAATGGTGCTCTTGCTTTTGCCAAAGCAAAAAATTAAAATAACATAAACTACAAGACTGCATGCAATGAAAATGTTTATCCAAGAATAAGATTTTATGTTTTATATTATCTGTAGCCTTGAGTGGTACTCAAATAACTGAAAGTAACTGAAAATGTTACGCAAGTAACATTCATAAATTGTAGTAATGAGTAATTTTTTGACACTACTTTTACTCCTATTTGAGTGAAAGGTTCTGATTGCATTTATATTTGACGAAATGATGACAAAGACATCATAAGAACATACTGTAAGTGTTTTTCTTGTGCTTTTTCTTCAAATGTAATTGAGCTAAACCCATCTTGGTATATTTTCTGTATTAGGTAAAAATGTATAATATGTATAAAAAATATAATGGTTACAATATTCTTACTTCAGTAATTTCCCATAATACTTTATTTTACTGTTAACTGAGTAATTCCTTGCTCTTCTATTTCTATTTTCAAGTATCCTATTTAGGTACACATTTTAGCACTCTACCACATCCTGGCAGCTTTTTGTGGGGTCTCAGCATAAGCAGTTTGGGAACTTCTGCTCTTGTAAAAAGCAATATTGGTAATACTTATAATAATAATATCTACGCCATAGTGGCAGGTTAAGTTAAGAAATGAAGGGTAGATATACGTGTTACTAAGCCTGAGTCATTTGTTTGTTAATAATAATGAAGTTATTGTTGATGCTTTACTTTTATGAAGTGATACCACAATATTTTGGACAGTTGCCTTGTCCATCCACTCTGCTCTCTCTTTGGCGGCCGACACCCTCCTCTGCCAAAGCCTTTATTTGTTCAGCGTGGTGTCCTTATCAGACTACTGTGCAAAGTGCTGAGCTGACACTTCTATAGTTGCAGTGGAGTGGAGCCTCTTGAACAGGCACCAAGAGGCCCTCTCCATTCCCCCGGCAGACATCCACAGAGCACGTTTTCTTAATGTCTCCTGGCTGGCCGCGCTCCCTCTCTCGGTGCTGGGCCGGCTCCCCCATTAGAGCTCCTAAATGGCTCTTCTGTGGGCAACTCTGGGTGAAAGCGGGCGGGATAAAGGGCCCCTCCACGTCGCGCCCTTCTGCCACTTCACACAGCTGACTCCTGTCTCTGGGATGTAGGCAGAAGAGGCGCGGTTAGACTAAAGAGGGGCAAGGATTGTAAAAATGCAGTGTTCAGAAAGGAGGGAGGATATGTGTAAATGCGCCAGTTTAAAATGCTACATTGTGAGAAAATGATAAATTGGAGGTTGTGAAATAGGGATGGACAAGATCAAGATCACGTGAGAAACAAGACTGTGCTCAAATTAAGAAAATTATCGAGTGAGATTGAATTTGGCTTGGACACACAAAAAAGGCCACACACTTTTTGAGAAGTCTTACTTCCAAAAATTTGTGCTTTACATGGCAGTAAAAACATTTCATAAAACAAGATATTTGGGCTAATGTAATCAAAATGTATTCAATCAAACTTTTATTGTATTAATGTTGTAGATTTGGGGTCATCTACCAACAGTGAGTTTTAGTTATTTATTTATTTATTTTTTTAGTCATTGATTTATATTTATATATACAGTATATATTTATATATACTATATATATATATGACTAAAAAAATAAATACATTAATAACTAAAACTCACTATATATATATATATACTTGTATATATATATATATATATATATATATATATATATATATATATATATATATATAATATATATATATATATATATATATATATATATATATATATATATATATATATATATATACACACATACATACATACACACACACATAAACTTATATATAAACTTCACATTATGCATTATTCATTCATTCCAGACTTGGTAGTGGTAAGCCATTATTGTAGACACAGCTCCAGTCTAGGCAGATTGGCTGAAGTGTCTTTCCTAAGGACACAACAACTTTCTACTCTGTTCGCCCCACTGTGGCACCTGGTTCTTCCAGAGGTCTCCCATCCAAGTACTGCCCAGGCCCAACATGCTTAGCTTCTGAGATCTGACAGGATCAGGCTTTAGCAAGCTGGTATAATATACGTTTAGCATTCAGCTAGCTCTCTTAACATACTGACATGACTCATCTCGCTCTAATCTTTGAAAGTTGTGAGAAGATCTTCTAAACATGAAGAACACTAGGACTCAGAATGCATAAGGTAAGCAAAACAGTTGACAGCAGTAATACTTTACTTTGTTTACATTTCAGGACATGGTTTTACTAAAAATTGTTCGCATTGCCTTTAAAGAGTCTACCTTTAACCACAAAAAGACTTTACCATTTGGGCTAAAGCAATGTGAACCTGCTGCAGTCCCTGTGCTTGACTTTTTAACTTGTTCTGCACTTTTAAACTTGTGGTGGAAAAACTCCCTTTAACTTCCAGGTCTCCAACTGTGACAATACATTTCCAGTGCCCTTCTTAACTGGACCGTGTTCCTTCTGCTGCCTGGGCGGAGAGGCGAGCGGGCGGGGCAAGCACCTCTAACGGCAGCCTCACTGTTTCCTCGCCAGCTAAAGGACTCTGATTGCATTTGAGCCCAAAGTAAATAGTACATGCTCAGTTACCAGGTGAAATCAAGCAGGCCGATGTGTGGACAGCCTGGGTAGACACTCGCTGGACCCTGCCTCGGACTTTCAGCCAAGTCAGCTCCTGTTCATCCCCACTGCTGAACGGAGAGGAGAAATAGGCCAACATAAGAGACACGGAGGCTGCCTGTGCGAAAGAGAGAAGAGGGAGAAGCAAATATATTTCATTATTAGTTTCAAAGTGATAAGAAGTTTGTTTAGTGCAAGTTTGGAGGAGGTTGAAATGAGTTTTGAAAGTGATAGACATACAGTGTTAACAGGGTTTCTGCAACTTTATTCAAGTCAAATTTAATATTTTGAAAGACCTTTTCACACATACGAGGTGTTAATTGCATTGCTATTGTGTTTTAAGTATGGTTTCGAGTTACTTTATTGTGGCATTTTATGCATTAAAACAAAACAAAAAAAGTGTAATAAAAACACACAACAATCACAAGTCTGCACACTTTAAGGAATAAATGACGTGTTTTCTGAGGCTCAGAGGAGAAAGAATACTATCACACAAGATAGAAATCCAGCTGTGTTTTTGATGAGGAAGTAATATAAGAAAAGAGTTAAAAACTCAAAAAAAAATTTGCATAATAGGTGTCTGTAAAGACACCTATTTCAAATTCAAAAAGGCAAAGAGATTTGACCTTTTCGTTTCAACGACAAAGATAAAGATGTGCCATGTTTTACACAATGATTCTTGCAACACCCTTTGGTTAACTCTTTAAACACCAACATAGCAATTCCACATGAAGTCATTTCAATTAGATTCAACTATTGTTTTTTACCCCTCTTGTTTCTGAAGAGTTGAACGCAGAGGTAAAGCAGCCGTGCCCCTTGTGCCAGAGAAGGCCCGAGAATACAATAGCCCTCCTCCTTCCAAGCCTCTGTAACCATAGCCTCTAATAAAGTCACTGGCTGCAAATAAAGAGCCACAGCGAGACTCCGGTTACAACAACAAGGACGCCATTATCCCACTCCAGTCGCTTTGAAGAGTTAGAAAGCAACAAACACGCCACAACGCCCGCCATCTAATATTCATGAACAAGTCATCTCCCAAGGCCCCGTGTGTAGGATTGTTGTAGGAGCAGCACTTGTTGACACACACTTTGTGGTTGCTGGTTCGACAGCTGTGTTTGGTGTGAAGGTAAAGAGCTGATTCACAGTTGTGATGAATGTGTCTGAATGCACCTGAGAATGTATCATCACTCACCGAGTCATTTCTAGGACATCACACAAATGTATACAGAACATGAACATATTTATGATTAAAAACGTAGATTCAGGTGCCCGGTCGCTCTCTTAAGTGCAGCTAACCAAGAATTTTTCTCTTCTCTGCTGTTTTGCAAAACAACAATAAATAATTACTGAATTAATACACATTTCAACCAGGAGTATGGGACCTCTGCAACACACAGCTTGAGATGGTTCCAGATTTTAAAGTAAAGCAAAAATAATAATAATTTTTAAAAAGTCTTTTACTTTATTTGCCATCACGAACACCTTCAGCCAACAATAGACATATTTTGGGAAGTTAAATGTTTATGTGATGAATAACTAATAAAAAAAAAAGTGTCTTTATTTTTTGGTCATGGCCAGTAAATTGAAATTTTATGTAAAGGAGGGCCTTCTTTTGCTTGTTTCCATGGATATGTTGTTTCTTCAGTTCAGCTGCATTAGTGCATAAAACTTATCAATTTAACATTGTCAACTTTTCCATAGAATCAAGAAGGTGACATTTATCCTTTACACAGTGTCATCTTAAAACATGTCCTTGACATAATATCATTAGCAAACTTCTATATTTGCCTAAAACTAGAGGGTACTCATTATGAGCATTGAGGCTGGAGGGTACATGAAACAAAAAGTGTCATGGTAATAAAATTGGTATTGAGTGTATTCCTTAGAATCAAAATAAAGTTTGAAATGTTTGCATTGTTATTTCCTATTGCGACTACTCACAAGCTCGATCCCTGCACCCCTTTGTCATAAACACCTCACTATTCACAACTTCCCCACACTCACTTGTGCACTGGGTAAACAATAGTTGGGGAATCTTCCTCTTGTCGTAGAACGAGGCCTCCCCGCAGCTAAAGGCCGCGACCTTGCTTTTTATTTTTCCCGGGGCTGTTGGCTTAATGAAGTAACAACAAACTGGCCCTGCAGCTAATTTGGAGTGGCACTTCCTGTCCCCTTCTGTCTGCAGAGGCCAAGACGTATTCCATTTTGTCTTATCTGAGCGTCGGTCATGTGGCTCTCCGCATGAACGCCCCTGCCATCACCCCCTCCTCTTCCCCCTTCTGCACCGGCGCTAATGGAAACTTTTGTTAATGTCATTAATCTGCAGAGCAAGACAGGGACCAAACACGTTTAACCTCTGCACCAGCGCGGCCCGCCAAACACTTGTATTTGGGACAGGAACTGACGCTTAGCTAAAAATCAGAACAGTAGATACCAGTTAGTATAACAGAAATAACACAAAGAGGATGATTATTTTATCATTTGGACATTGGAATTGCAATATTGAAAGAAAGTGGATTAAGGTGAAAAATTATGATTAATAAAAAACAAAAATACATTTAAAGCTATTAAGGTGACACCACTTTAAAATAGACAAAATTACTCATGTTGGGGTTGCCAGATCTAGAAAATAAAGCCAGGACATAAATGGTTGATTTTGTTTAATATCATAGATACAAAGGCATTCACAGAGAAGATTTTGAAAGACACATGACACAACTGGTTCTTACACTAACTCCAGTGCCCTGTGGTCCATGTTTGACGACTCCTGAACCCACACTCTCACTGCTCTAAGGTCCAAGGTAACAGGGCACATTGGTTTTAAGCACTTTCTAAGCTCTGGTCCTGAATTGGATCTGACCTGGTGTCAATGTGGATAAGACGTAACAGAATTCAACAGACTAAAAATTTGTGAAATTATATTTTCTGGCCAAGTACAACAATGATAAAAACTAGGGATGCATTAATCCGATACTGGAATCGGATATCGATGCCGATCCAGGAAATTTTGCTGAATCAAGTATTTGCTCCATGATATCGATTCAGCCGATATCATAGTTGTGTCTTTTATTGGACATAATGAGTTTATTGGCTGGTGATGATTCAGAATGCCTCACATTGTTGGACATTTTATTCAGATTCAGTTGTTAAGTTGTGGCTTGCACTATAAATAACAGTTACATAACGCTATATGTCAAAATGTGTTATGTTTTGATAAGAAAGAAAAACAATTTCAGTCCTTACACTAGTATTGGTTAATATTGGGTATTAGCAGACCCTTAAAGCCAAAGTATCAGAATCAGTATCGGAAATGAAAAGGCTGAATTGATTCATCCCGACTAAAAACAACCAACATTTGGCCTTATGTCATTATTACATACTAAAACATGAACACAACCTACTGTGGCAATGTGCTATGGCTCTTTGTATTAGCTCAGTAGAGGCATTTTCAGGTAATATTCAATAGGGGAAAAAAATAAATAAACAAGGTCAAGTTATTTCAATTAAAATGAAAAAATAATGATTGTCTGGCTCAGTAGATGTTGTAATAGTGATCCCTTTAGATCCTTTTCTGTTCTATTATGCTAAAATGTTTTTGTAGCTGTAGGTTAGTTAACTCATATTTTTAAAACTCTCACTTTTTTTTGTGAACATTACCTCAACGCACCCCGTTTTTCTGCGACACACTGGCTGAATCTCAAGGGGCTAAACAAGTATAACTAAACCTGCACTAAACCCATTAGCTACAGCATTTACCAACACTTCCCAATCCACTTCAGCTGGTGCCCCCGGTGTTAAGCCTATATGACTGGACCCGCCATTGGTGCATTCCTCCTGCAGCTCCATGAATGAACGAACACTGTCATACTCTTTCATTCATAAAAGAGCTGGGGAAAACATAGGGAGAGAGAGAGAGAGTGAGAATAAAGGGCTAGGATGGCTAACCCGCTGGACATTTCCTTTTGTGTAGTGCTCGGCTTATGGGGCCAAATGCCAGCAGGCTTACCTCGCTGTGCACTGTCTGTCTATTCTGTGTCCTTTCTCAGTTTTTTTGCTCCCCTCCGCACGGTAATTAGGAGGATCTTAATGGAGAGGGGGTTTATTAGTGTCTGAGGGAAGCTTTAAACGTCACTTTAATTAAGGGGGATTCGGCAGACAGCTTGTGTGGCGATGTCACCCGTTTTATAAAATCCTTGTTTGGGCACAACAGCCAAATAGGAGCACGGGGGCCTTAAAGGGGAGGGCGGCAGAATGGACGCTCTGACCCCGGCATGGTGGTCATTATCTGGGAGAAAATTCCATCCCGAAAGAAAAAAAGGAAGGATGTTTTGAAAGTGTGTTGAGGGCAAAACACTACAGGCAATTTTATATTATTATTTTTTGGTTAGTTTGTTCTGGCAACATAAAGATGTCTAATCAGCACAAATTAAGCTTTTATTTTTATTTTTCAGCCTAGTGTATCTGCACATTTATATTAAACGCAAAGGTGACAAAGGTAATTAAGTTCACTTGTTAAGTAAATATAAGTTATTTGTCCCAAAAACGACTGGTAAAGGTAAAAGTACAGCTCAAACTAATATACTTATAAAAGTAGTATAAAAGTATACTACTTTATAATTGACTTAAGAAAGGAATAGACAGATTCTAAAAACATTGACTTGTTCAATGCAGATGTTTCAGTTCAGTTCTGGTTTTAGGTTTGATCCTCGATAAGTTGACATTTTGGTGAGGTTAGGAAAATCTTGAAAACTGACTAAAGACTAAAACATGAACCTTTAAAAACTATTTTGCTCGTCATGGCATTATCTTCAATTTAAAATAAAAAACAACAAACCGCTTCTGACTTAATTCACAATAGACTTAAAGCAGCAATATTATAGACAATATGAGTATGTGATCCAAGGAAATAGTTTTTGTTCCTGTGAGGGTTGCTAAAACAAAAAAATTATTGAATCTAAATCATGATAAAACAGAATCGTTCTTTTCTAGCACTGAAGTGTGTAATAGTGAATGAATCATACTGAATCTGACTTTATTCACTGTGATAAACAGATAGACAGTTGTTAGAGATGATAAGATTTGGGGATGGTAACTGATTAAAAAATATATGGCAGAAGAGCGGGTGTGCACAAGAGGTTTATGGTTAAAAAAAAGTATATACAGTAGTAGTAGTAGTAGTAGTAGTAGTAGTAGTAGTAGTAGTAGTAGTAGTAGTAGTAGTAGTAGTAAGTAGTAGTAGTAGTAGTAAAAAAAATCAATAAGTAAAAATACTTTGCTCGTCACCTCTTTCAGTAGCATATTAGATTGTAAACAGTTTAATAGCTGGTTTGACATTGAGCTCATTAAATGTATTTTTGCTTGTTAACATTTCCAGTAAGTGGAATGAATGCTCTAATCCCAATAGTGGCCAACATCTATTAAAAAGTATTCTACTGTATATATGCTGTATTTAAAAAAAAAAAAAAAAAAAAAAAGCAAGGAAAGATTTCATTTTTTAATAGGAGAGTCCCCGTTCCAAAAAGTGTTTAATTCTCAAGATAACAGCGATTGTGAAAATTTGGGGAAGGGGATTAATTTATTCGCAGCATATCCTAAGAGCATTCATGCAGCGTATAAAATCCTAGATTATTTGCTGCTTGGTTAACTCGCATCCGGCCAGTCCCTCTCACAAAGCCATTCTAATGTTGCCATTAGTTATGCTCCTCTGGTGGCCAAAAGATTGATCCGGCCGACTCCGAATCCAATAAATGTGTACATGAATGGCAGAAGGAGATAACAGGTTTTCCCACAGATAGTCGAAGGGGCCGATCCCGCTGCAACACCATTCAAAGATTATTAATCACATGTTTGGAGAGAGAAGCCGCGTTTCAGTCTGTTTGGATTGTGTGTCCTTGTTGCGCTATAGAACATGGTTTTCTCTACAGTACTGTACTGGAGAAGAAAAATATAAGTGGTGAATTTGATGTTTATTCATTTCTTAATTGAATATTTATTTATTTGTTATTTCACTTAGAACTTATTAAGCAAACAACTAAAACATAAGTAACAGTCATGTGTTTTCCCATGCCATGAAGTAAGTTAGAGCACGATTTTGCATGATATGTTAATACTGCAGATCTGCTCAAGATATGTATGACATATCTTGAGCAGATCTGAGATATTCAGAAGAGTGTTTTCTGAGGCTCAGAGAGAAAAGAATAGTATCTCACAGACAGAACTCCATCTGTGTTTTGATGAAGAAGCGATGTAAGACTCAAGACTTAAAATCTCAAAAACAATACGTGTCCAATATAGCTTTGTAACTATAACAATGTCAACTTATGATTGTGAAGAAACCATGATTTCAGGAGGTTAGTTTGTAAAAAGATATAACTTATTTATTTAATTTTTATTTTACAATGTCCCTTTCTTGCAAAATTTGGTTAAAAGTAAGTCATTATTTGTCACAATGCTAATGGTCAAACTCTATTTTTATGGGCTCAATATTCTATAACATTTTTGGTACTCGTAACACAAACGCTCTTTTCAGGATGTATTTTTGAAACAAGAAAATGTGACTTGTATTATATTTGCATGTGGTCTGATAAAGCTTAAGATCATTCTCATATTTGTAATATTTCTGTATCAGTGCTTGTACAAATAAGGCCCACATAGCCCGGCCCTACTTTAATACTACCGGTACTACTTTTTGCATAATTTAGAATCAAATTTATTGCAAAAAAAGCTTGCAGAAATATCATTGCTAGCTTTCTGCATATTCATTATCCAAAATGAACTTTTTTCGCTTTTGGGTCAAACATTCTCTTCTCCTGCAGCCAACAACTGTTTCTGTCTCAGGAGGTTTTACCCTGGATGACTTGACTGTTTCTGGATCTCTGCTCCTCTTTTTTCATGACTTTTGTGATCTCCAACAAAAACACAAATATTTTAACTATCTGACCAAAACGTTACTTTATCTTGAGTAGTTTTCAGCGTTCATTACACATTGAACTTTAGCATCACTGTGCAAGGTTCAAATTGTGAAATAATATTTAGGGTATTTAAAAGAAAATGAATCACTTTATAGTGCAACATTCACAGTACTGTTGTACCAGCACATTTGATTCTGCTTAGATTGTGTATTATGAAAATTGGTTTCATTGTTGTGTTGGAAAGTAAATAGGAAAATAGGAAGTTGGCCAAGCTATAATACCACCATTTCAAAGACATCACAATGTTCTATAAGTAAATATTATAAATGGGAGGCAGGCAATTGTAAAAAATATATTGCTACAATTCAGCTGTAATACATTCTTCATCTAGAGATCATGTTTATGCATAAGTAAGGAAAATATATACTTGCATCTGGGCCTAAAAATAAAAAATATGCCTTTTTAACAGCATCTAATAATATTTAGTTTGTGTGAAACTTTTTCTGTTTCCTGCTTTATCCTAAATTCAGCAGGAGGGCCAGAAAAACATCTTATTTTTGCTGTAAGTTTTGGACCTGTGATGTCACACCTAAACATCATCCTTCTTTCCAAACAAAAGCTGCCACCCACAGTCAAACCTTATCAGCAACGCAGAGGAAGCTACTTGGTCAACAATCCAAAACTATACTGTCCCTCCAGCACCGGCACAAGCAGCAGCAGCTCATAAAAGTCCGCACTTTGTTGTCAGAGGCTATAAACATCTCTACAATAACCTCCCACAAGCCTATAGAGAAAGAGAGAGAGAAAGCACGGGGAGAGAGAGGCTATCTGATAATGGGCCCGCGGGGAGACGACAGCAGCCTGCTCGGGGACCTGCCATTGTGAACGCTCAGATAAGAAGACACTGGGACAGGTTATCAGGCCCTTTTACGAGGTGTCAGCCTGTACTCACCTGTTCCTGATCTGACTGGGAGTAAAAACAGGAGCGCACGCAGGGGGAGCCACCGCGCTGTGTATTATTTAAATCTGCAAGTGTGCTAATGTGTCGCCGCTGTGTGAGGAAGAGAAGAAGACACAGTTATAGAAATTGAATAAATCTAGTTTGACAGTGGGGCAAAAGTGTTTACTGTAGCTTAGATGCAGTGTAGCTTGTTATTGTGGGAGGTTTTTTTTTTCTTTCACCTACAAGTTTATATCATTATGTATAATCAGGAAGTACATTTTAATTCTGAAAAAGGCTAAAACAACATGGTTGGAAAAAATGTAAAATCTAGAGATCTTCACTACGTCTTAGTGGAAGCAGTCGTCCAACCTGACGTAAGCATTTTAAAAATGGGGCATCTGAATCTGTAAGCTTTGTCTTTTCAACCAAAAAAACTTGTAAACCCTTAAGACAAATCAGACTGATGTGTATTGTCTGAATCAAATAACAAAGTTTTAGCTCAGAGTCAAAAGGCAGCACTCTGATTAGCTGCGCTTGGATAGTCTACTTCACTTTGCCTCAAAAAAAATGTTCTTAAGATACTGTATAATTGCAGCCTGTAAATGCATGTGGATATTAAATAGATTTTCAATTGATTGTAGGGATCAAAATGGTCTATTTAGTTCAAGAACACCAGTAAAACATGCAATCAAACAAGATAACTTTTAAATCTTTAACTATTTAACATAGATTTACTTCGACAACAAAACTGAACAGGAGCAAAATTGATAGTAAGTTATTATATATTTTTTTTAAAATCAACCGCTTAGACAGCTCGAGAGGCTAAAAGAAGACATTAACAGACGACACGTTTGACTAAGACAAATGAGGAGTGACCTGGGATTACACGGAGGTGACATGGCCCGTGGCGCTACAGGACAGGTGCTCTCCAACACTTCCTGCAGTGGCATCACACAACAACACCAGCCCATCTAAAACATCGCATTGACCAGAGGTCCAAATAATGCAAGTTAAAGTGAACCCTGGCTATGTTTACCCTAAAACACGTATACAGTAATATCATCACTTATATAAATACAGGACAAATACTGAACTGAAAATCCTCTATAGACAACTAAGTGCTCAGATTCTAACATGTTGCAAGTCATTTGCTCCATTACAGATTAGTTTGCAGTGTAAAAAGTGAAGTTTTTCATGCCTATATTTGCCATTGTTTCTAGTGTATGAGTATAGGGTGTTAATTCAAAAAAAAGTTAATTAATAGTTTTCATATACTACAATAATACTTTTAAATGCTTTGTTATTTCCAACTCAAAATATAGGTTCAATTTTGTATTCTGATCCGACAATACAAGTATAGATATTGATGATTTTTGGACACTTTTGGTATCATAAACTTGCAGAAGTGAAGCATAAATAAAATATGAATAAGCACAGTCAATGAAAGCACTGTGTTCGACTATCGATGAGAAATTAAGACAAATATTAAAATACTAATTATTGTTATTTGATACATCTGTGCACAGTGATCTTATAGGTACTTAAAGTACTTTACAAAAATTTTTGGTGGAAAAGTCAAAGCAAAGTACATAAAAAGCTTAGAAACCTTTTTTTTTACCTTGTTATAACTGCCTTCTCCCAAAGTTTACTCAAAGTTTTATTGAGAATGATTCATGCATGTCTGAGTAATCTTGTAATATCCTGCAGGTGATGATTGAACAAATATTGGGTGAAACATGGCAACTTAAAGCTGGGGTAACTATTTTGGTTATAAATTAGTAACTTTTTGTTTATAGCTTATACTTTTAATTAGTTCGTTGACCACGCCCCATGCACTCAACACACCCCTACGTACGACTCATATCAGCTTGTGTCAGACCATCGCCTATCAGTAACTCTGTCTCACCCACCCTCCATTTTCACACATCTACCCATTAAAGGTGTCTATCGCCGATTCTGAACAGGACCCCACACTGATCTCCTTCCTGTCCCTCATCTATTTGACTTCACATTTATCTATTCATAAAATTTAATATCTTGTTTTGTGTTCCTTACTAATGAAAATGATAATGCAGCACTATGTAAAATAAAACCACTGTGTAGTGTCTAAATTGAATACTAAAGAATCTTCGTTCTAATCATGAGCCAAATGCTGCGCTCTGATTGGCTGTGCTTGGGTGGTCCTCTCCAGTTTCACTTTGTTGTTTGTAAAAAAAAAAGGTTTTACTGACAAAATTGTTACCAAAATGAAAAAAAAGTTCATTTTAACCATGTGTTGGAGGACTTATGAGAGGAAGTAGTCAGATTTTAACTGAATGTGCAAAAATCAGCTCCAACTTTAATGCTTAACTTAGTAATAAATTAGTGTATACAGTACTTAAAATAAATAAAAATGGTTTTGTATTCATTATGGTCCAGATGACAAACACAATTAGCAAAAAGATTATTGTCTATGGTTGAAAAATTACAAATTGTTCCTACTAGACACAAAATTGAAGAAAATAGCACTATCAACCTTCTAAAAAACAACCAAAAACTACTCGTATTACAAACTGCACCCTGTCCAACTCTTTTTCACAAAGTGGCACGCATCAATGTCCACAGACTTCCACCCAAAATTAAAAAACATAAGAAAATGTGTAAGTACAGTCCGCTCAGCTTGCATTCGCGCTTTTTTACCACGACTCCCTCACCCACGTAAATGATCCAAAAAGCACATGACAATCTCGGCGCAGGAGAAAAAAGCCCGGCGAGCCCACAAAAGCCAGTCTGACAGCCCTTCTCCACAACAGATGTTTTTACCGAGGGGTGTCTTCTCTCCACTGAGCAGTCTCACACATGAAAGACCCCCAAAAGCTCTCCCAAAACGTCCACCGAACCAACATGTAAATTTGTAACTGCCACGTCTCCCTGCTTGCCTACAGAGATTAGTGTAAAGGAGATGTATTAGAAGATAATATTGACTTAATGTTTTTAAGATGTGAATACAATGTAAAATTGTCAAAATAAATTAATTAAATAAAAAACTGAGTGGAAAAAGAACATTGACACTGACAATTTACACTCCATTTCGAAGTGGATCATATTGATAAAAATGTTCCGTTAATAACAATGACGTATAGCATTTATATTGCTGAATTAAAAATAGTTGCATTAACACGTTCATCTACATTTTTTTTGTTGGACCTTAACCTTAATTATAAAATAGTATACAATGTACCTTTAAGGTGGACTCCAAGCTCCATAAATTTCACATTGTATTACATAAAACTATATATGTTTTAGCTTTCTATTCATTGAGATTTTTAACCTCCAGAAAGTTACACGGTGTCACTTTAAATGTATTTGGTGTAAGTATGAACCAAATATGAATAGATTGTGTTTATTTACGTTTTTGTTTGTTTGTTTGTTTGCAGCATATTTTCAAAAGAACATGATCAGTCATTTAAATTTCAATCAATAACTTCTTATCAATGTGATATTGATCTTAAACTTGAAACTCTTTATATTGAATAACAAAATGCATTGGCATTTCATGTCCACAAGGGCCTTATCATTAGAGTATTAGGTATGAGTAATAGTTTTAAGTAATTAATTTTTTCAGCCCTTCACATTCAGCCTTAATGCAAGAGTCAGTAACTATCAAATAACTTATTACCTTAAACCTGCCTGGATTGAAACAAGAGTGAAACAGGATTGTCAAGAAGTCTGTCACTTTTGCCTTAATAATACGTTAAGTAAAGTGCACTTCAGCTTTGCAATAACATAAATAAAAATATATAGATACATATTTTTTTCTTTTAAGGTAAGTTGCAGTAAGATTTGCAAATTAGGACTCCAATAAATTATTTTCATTGTGGACTTTATAAACTTGCCTGGCAGATTCACTTTTGAGAAACTAAACTGCTCATCTAATAAAAACGTGTTTTTAGATCTAGGCTACAAGGTTAACAATAACAGTTTATTATTACCGTACATGCACAATATTTAATACAAAACTATCATTATGGACCATTCAGACTGTAATTTTTTCTCCATAGTGATTAATTATGCTTATTCCCAATTGATTACAAAAATACAGTATAATATGATCAGCCTTATTAAAACAACCCCAAATTACAAAGTGATAATTTATTCCTGGCGCCTCAAAGATATACAATTTGGCAGACTCAAACGCACAAAGCGGAGGAGACAAGCAGCGTTATGTGTTATCATGAAAACATAAGTCCGTATTGATCCGGGTCGCGCTGCAAAGGCTGTGCTATTGACAGGAAGACGGAATATGTCTGAGGGGCAATTTTTCACAAACTTGGCTGCTCTACTCCATCACAGCGCCAGGCAGTTTTTCTGGGTTGTATATAATAACACGTGCGCTCTTTATTTCCCTCAGATCAATGGTAATGCGCGGGGGGCCACACAAGATGGATACCACGGGGCAGGTTAACCTATCGACTGCTCAACAAAGACACAAGCAGTGGGACAGACAAGGCAGGCCGGCCCCCGCACTACAGCGACGCAGCCCATCGCATTGGATTGTCCTCCTATTATCGCCAAGGAAGAATGGAGAGATTTTGAGTAGTAAAGGATAACAATGGATTTAGACATATGCACTGATGTTATAATATCTTAAAGATGCTTCTCAATATTCTGAAAAAATATCGGTTTTATGGAGTGAAATGGAAACAGAAAGTAGCAGCTCGCTTAGCAGAGATTAGCTAGTTTAGTTTAGGAGTTTTTGGCTGACGCACAGCAAATAATTTCATCAAGACTCAAAAACATCTTATTTAAGGACAGGTAATGTGATGAGAATGTGAGAGCAGCTTTTTATGTTTCAGGTGTTTATCTGGTTTTCTACTACTGTTTACCTGAGCTTATCTTTTATATTCCAGCTACAAACTTAATATTCATTATCAAACTCTGGCTGTTTGAGCTCTTAAAGGAGAAAGGGCATCTAAGGATCTGACTTTTTTGCCACTCATCGCTAACATTAGAATGCTCTGAAGTCTGCATACTACAAATATAAGAATAAACTTTCAGTACTGTTTTGAAATGTGTTTTATTTATAAGTCAGTAAGTTTGGTTCACAATGTACTCAATATTTTAACTGGAAAAAAAAAAGAAAAAGAAAGTAGATTTTGGAAATGGAAAGTCAAAAGCTTAGCAGTATTTTGATAATGTATGTTCAAGTTTTATTGTTACAAAATAGATTAAATTTACATTGACACAATACTATTTGCAAAAAAACAAATACTTCCATGATTTAAAGCTGAGGAACCTGATTTTTAAGCAGCAAAAGAGGAAGTAGATATTAAAATCTGTCCAACTAACTCCTCACTCTTATACCATTATAAAATCTGCATGCATTCATTTTTTTTGTCCGCTATTACACCTAAAGAATATCTTTTTTCAGACAACAAAGTGAAACTGAAGAGGACCATCCAAGCACAGCCAATCAGACTGCTGCTTTTACTAGCTATATTTTCAATTCAGACCTACACAGGAGTCTGAGTTTGTCACAATGTGCTGCAATTACAATATATATTTTTGGACAGTTTACTAATTTAGAACAGAATAATCAGTCCACTGCTTTAATGTCAAAACAAAACATCGTAAAGAAAAAAAACAAGACTAGATCAAAGAGAAAAGAAAAAAATGCAATACAAAAACTAATTAACCATTTAAGAATGCGTAAATGTTGCAACATTGGCCCATATTATATAGATATTTTTTTTTGTTTTGTTTTGATATGTTGTGCTGTAGCTTTCATTAAAGATGCATGGTGTAACTTTCTGGAGGTAAAAAGTCATTTACACAATTCAATAGTAATAGAAAGTTAAACTACAGGTAATTTGAATAGAAACTGACCTTTTTTATGGAAACAAACATGAGCGGGCCTCCTCCAGGCCAAATAACTGTCCAATTAGGTTCCTGCAAGTCTGTTCAAAGTAAAAATGAGACTTGTATTATTTATTCAGTGTAACAAAGATATCTAAATGACAAAAACATGCTTTTTTTTTTTGGGCAGAAAGTTACACAGTGCACCTTTTAATTGCTAGGGTGATTGAATCAGCTTATAATTTGTATTCGAAAAAATAAAAAGAACAATACAGTGAAGGTAAAAATCAAAAATGCTAGTCACCAGGGTCTAATTTGTCATACTGTACGTGAAGGTCAGCTCGTTACATGTGAAAGCAGAAAATGATTAATGTTTGCACCAAACCAACTCTAACAACATTCTTTTGTCAAAATAAAACATCTTCCAATACATCTAACTATGTAAAATGAATGCAAATTATAGCTACACTTTCCTGACAAAGAGTAAGACTTTGATATAAGGTTTCTTCAGCAAACTATTTAAAAGGCACTAATATAGCAGAAGTCATCTGTCTATAAACATCTTAAAAGACATTTTAAATCATGACATTGTTTTAACAATGTTCTTTTTCTTTTTATGATTTAGTTTTTTTTTTTTTTTTTTTTTTTTTTTGTTGACGCTTAACCTGGTAACTTTTGAAAGCATATTTTATTCAATGCATTTGAAAGACTAGAGCAATGTGATAATTGAATTGTGATCTGTCAAAATTTGTATGCATTGTTGCCATACTTCTCGTTAAATCTGTGCATTTTGATTTTTTTAAGAAGCACTTTTTTTTTTATATATTTAAGTTAGACAAGATACAAAGTTAGTTTTTTATAATGTATTATGTCATGTACAGTCAAGAACAGCAGGACACACAAATGACTTCAGTGAGTTCAGTGCAACATGTAATATAAGCATCTATTCATAGCATGTTAACTAATTCTCGTTAATGCCTTATAAATACTTTACTAAGAAACCTTATTTTAATTCTCAAAAATACTTGATTTATGAGTTTTATAGGCTAACCCATTAAAGTCAGTGATAATTTGTTTTGGTCAAGCAGCCAGTGACTAATAAATTCAGATTTGTATTATATGTTTCTTCAAGTGAAAAGCCAGCAGAACAAGAATACCAGCTATAGTAAATTAAAATAATGAAAAACTCAATCTACGGTCTACCATGTCTTACCTCTGCATTTGGACGTTCATGTGGCAGAGACCGAAGCACGAGGCGTTCGCTGACCACTTCCTGCAGTGGGACAGGAGACAGACAGAGGAGTGAGGCTAAAGCGACACACACAGGTGGCCCCATCCGGATTAGATCACTTCTGCGCCAGGACACCCAGCCGGCTCTTCAACTGCTCCTGCTAAAACCAAAAAAACAAGGACTTAAAGCCATTCACTGAAGTCTGCAGAGAAAACAGAAAATCGACAGTACACAAAAATGCCATAGTATCACATTTTAGTTCATTTTTGCCGAGACTATGCCATTTTTTATATCTCAGGAAATCATTATTTAATAGGCAGCTTGGAAATAAGTAGTTTTACAAAAGAGCTGCAGTTAATAATTATGATCCATTAACTATAAAAAGGAATAGTTACCATGTTTTGATAATAATACTAGTTGTCTGGACTATCCCAAGGGAAATGTCTTATGTGAATATAAAATTATGTGGATGGGGGTTAAGAACGGTTGTTATTTGCTGTTGTTATTGTTTTTACAGTTATCATAATTGATATATTTCTCAAATAACAAACTAAACTAAACAATTACACTAAACAGACTTTAAAATAGTTTATAGAACAAAACATTTTTATGTTTTATTCTGGGTGAGGGATGCGAGAATTGAAGTTGGATTGAAATTGCAATTTGAATGGACAAATTTCAAGGATGGCAATTTGTGAAGTACTATAATATTCTCCACAAACTACAAAAACTTTTTCTTTTTCTGCATAAAAACAGCAATTTGAAAGCTTAGATCTGCACAAGCAGGTTTTATAAGTGATTATTTTGTCAATGAGCCTATTTCAATCTTTTGTCAGTTTCTCTGGACAAAATGAACAGAATATAATTTTTAAAACATCAAATGCAGATCAAACAAAAAAAAAAACACAAAAAAATGGTAGCGTAGTTTAAAGTACATAAAATAGGTGCCACATTCAATTTTTTTATTACACTATATTAACTAGTTATAAGTACTTCTGTCAATAATCGACTACCTTAAAATGGCCTAGCCTTAGATCACAAACTACAGTCTATTGTTTAAAAAAAGTCCTTTCTTAAT
The DNA here is from genome assembly GCA_038363315.1 of Mugilogobius chulae. Taxonomy (NCBI): domain Eukaryota; kingdom Metazoa; phylum Chordata; class Actinopteri; order Gobiiformes; family Gobiidae; genus Mugilogobius; species Mugilogobius chulae. Next base: position 9,374,482 of record CM076407.1, read on the forward strand.
ATTAAATCAAATTTGAAGCCGTCTATACTAGAAGTGAAAAACCTTTTATAAACATACTAAAGTCAGTTCCTATTTTCAAAAATTCTTAAAACTATCCAACTGTGACTTTTGTGTTCAACTAAATTAATTATAACATAGCTTAATCCTGGTCGCAAGTATACAAAAAAGCTAAAAGTTGATTAATTGAAACCTATTTAGTAAAAGTTGGATTAATTAAACCTTAATGTGCTTGATAACCTTTTATTGTCACTCCACGAATCACAGACGTAAGGTTTTTGAACAAGTCTGATCACAAATAATATGCTAATATCTATCATCACCGCTGCACAGGTAGTGATTCAAGTGAAAATACCAACTGATTCTGTGTCTTTTCACTAGTGTGGATGTAGAGGCGCACGTTGGCTAGGAAAATATAAAAACATTTAAATGCAAAATCATTCTAGCCGAACTACAAATTGAACTTTAATAGAATCAAAGTGTTCCGATAGACGGCGCTCAACGTTATTGTCTAAAAGTTGGGTAAAAGAGGTAATTAATTTTGCGCTAAATCATTCAGTGTTTTGGGTGATGAGAATTGTAAAATGATTTTTTTCTCTCTCCTCTGCTCAGACAGTTCCCCCCAGCAGCCAATCGCGAGCTCCATTGTCTGTGCGTGTGCAAATGGAAATGTGTGCCACCAGTACAATCTCCACATTATGAGCCGTGCCTCGACATTGTTGAATGACATGCTTGATTGTGCCCCGGCATATGGAACAGAAATGTGTAAACATACCATTAGCCCCTAATAGGGTTTGCCTTCAATTTACACTCACAAGAAGCATATAGATTTACAAGTTCGCAATTGAGTGCCACTGTTTTTTACGCACTTGCAAAAAAACTGTGTGGGGATTAGGCTTGGAAAAAACACAATAAAGGCATTAATCTATTCTAAAACGTATTGACTTTGAAATTAGATAGTATACTTATCTGTAGCATTAGTCATAAAAAATAATTTAATATTTTAATATTTTAGAACAGGTTTGATCCATATTAAAAATGATACAGACTCTTTCAATGTTTATAGATTAATTCATTTACATTTGAAATAAAGGCAACTAGAAGGAAAACTGAAGTGGAACATAATGTTTTTTTCAATAGGAAACTTGGATTAACCCCAGATTATGCAATTTTAAAAAAAAGGTTGTTTTGGCAAAAGGAAACGGCTCAGATGCTGCATGAGTGACATTTACATACAATTCAATTGTATTTAAGCATGTGTGTCTTACTAGTTTTACATTACAGTTGTAAATGGCATACTTTACCACAAACTGTATTTTTTTAGCTAGCATATACTTTTGAGTTTTTGTTTTGTTTTTTCATCTTTTGTAATGAAAAAACAGCAAATTAATGGCAATTCTACCTGTAAAAATCAAAACTGTTTCTTAATTTTGTTATAAAATGTATTTTTATCATTTAAATCTGAGATCAACTTTTAATTGAAATTTGCTTGACTTTATTTTTATATATGTTGTATTTCTTTTATTTAGACCCATTTTGTTGTGACATGTATTCCTTTGGACAACTCTCGACAGCTATCTTTAACACTGCATTTTACTCTTTGGCTCAAATAAATAAGACAAATCCAAACCACTTCAAGTGCCAAGGTGTGAATTTTGCAGCATGTCATTTAAGGCACTTTCCAGACTGTTTTAGATACGTTTCAGTTGCGTGGAAAGATTTAAATTCAAATTTGTATAAGTGGTTGTGTAAAACTATACAAAAGATATCATTTTGGACTCTTCAGGCTTAAGTTTCAGATCTCTGTATTTATTGGATTATATTTCAAATGAAAAACATCGCCACCAAAAAATCTTATCAAAGAAACATTCACAATTAATAAGTCAATTCTATCATCTATAACAGTGACTCTTTTATGATTGCGTATTGAGCCACTTTTCAAAATCAACTTTTAGTACTTCAGTAGTTTTTAAGATAAGAATTTGTAACGTTACATATTTTCTTCATATTGTGTTCATTCCAACAGTAGATTCTCAACACGTTTTTGTATTTACCATCGGAGTGCAGAGTTAATTAAAGAATACAGTTACAAATGTACTCCCATAACAAAGACTGCAATTAAGATCCAATTGTGTTGTCTGTGGCTCGGGGCTCAAGGCTTAATATGTTGTGCTATTGTAGGAGGTGATGAGACTTTTTATTATAACATGTATACATAATTATGCGCTAATTAATAATGTCTGACAATGTTTGTTTGTTTTGCAGGGCGTTATACAATGGAACGACTATTGCAGATGATGATTTTAACCCCGAATATTGACGAGTCGCTGCTTTAAAACAGCTGTGAATGTATTGGTTTTGTAATGTTTTCCAATTATCGTTATATCTATGAAGGTTTATTCGTGTTCAACTTCAAATAAATGCTTTTAATTGGGTAAAAATGTTGACAAGATGGGCATGCTGAGTTGAAATGTGCTTTAAGTCTTTTGCAAAGTCAGTAGAGTGAATCTCATTATCGTATAAAACAAGTTGTGTGGGCTAAGAGGAGGTTACCTTGTTTTATTTCAATAAGCAAGGCCTGTCACTTTCGCTGTCACTCCGGTGATGAGTGCTGGCTGTCACTAATAACTCAATGCTGCCATCTTGTGTTTGATAAAAGAACATCATGATGGTATTTTGCTGGCTGTGTCTTACATCTGGATGAATGGCTCTGAAAAGCAAAAAAGCACAGGACAAATTGTGCAAAGTGAACAAGAAAAAATTACTGAAAATAAATTAAATAAGACCTATTATGCAAAATCCATTGTTTTGGTTTTTAGCCATGTTCTCATAGTGTTCTGGCATCATTAGTTTGCTCACAGTTGTATTTGGATAGATTCATCATGTTTGAGTAATCTTGTATTGTCCTACAGTTAACGCGCTAGTGCTCAGAAAAGTTCTGTTTTCATCTACCACCTATCCCTGCCTACATGTTTGTATTTACTAGTGATTACTTCAAGAAATTAGTTTCTGGAAAAAAAAAACATGGTTCAAAAACTGCTGTGAAGCCTCTTTACAACAAAATTAAAGACTAATTTAAAACCTACTGTTTACTAAAGTGACTTTTTTACACAGAATAGCTGCAGTTTTAACAGGAAGTCACTGGAAGTGTTTTATTTCTAAGCGATTTGAACAAAAAAAAAATAAAAATACGGATCTACATATGTTATAGTTTTTTGACTAAAAACATGAACAAACACAAGAGATCTCCTTTAAAACTTAAACCTACATCACATCCTATGTAAACTATTATTCCAAAGAGTCAAGAACGTAACTTGGTTTTAAACTACTGTAAATTTACTTATTTATTAGATTAAAAATACAGCACTTTAAAATCACTGAATGCACTTTAACCATGTTTGCACTTTAGAAAATACACGTTATCTGAGTAAGTGTGACCTTGGTGACTTGAACTGTTTAACTCTTGTGTTTGTCTTATCCTAAATGTAAAGGGACTAAGGCTGTACTAACGTCGACACATTTACACATGTATTTAATGTACTGATGTTTATTAATGTGCATTGTCCCTTTTAAATAAATAAATAAATTAAAATAAAAGTAACACATATTGTATACAATCTATTAATGTATAATATACCAAAAATTTTTCACAATTTTGACATTTCCAACTTTTTGGGGTGCTTTTGACCTTTGGTAAACCTGAGCTGCATAAGCTATTATGCCTAAATGCACAAGTCTCAAGTCCGAGTCAAGTCCAAGTCAAACAGAGACAAGTCCAAGTCAAGTTCTAAGTCAGTGCCCACAAGCCACTAATCAATTAATCCAAAAGAAATAGTTACAGCAAAAAAAAAAAAAAAAAAAACATGCAGTTTAGAGTGAGAATTAAAAATACAGCCGTTTTTATGCTGAATTGTGTTATTGCTCTAGTCTGTATTGCCAAACAACAAATAAGATTAGCACAAAATAAATGAATGTTGTGTCCTGTGGCCTCCATGGCACAGCTGGTTAACCATTTGCTAGCCAAAATCTAGAGGGGTAACTCATGTGAACTATTATTTGGTCTAGTTGCATCAAGAAGGGCATCCAGCATAAAAACCTGCCAAATCACTGTGCAACTATTGTGGTGACCCATGACAAAACAGCAGGCAACAACAGTTTTCATTAGAATTATTCCAACCTGACTGCGTTTGTGCCTTCATTTGATATTTTTGTGGAAGTTTAGGTTGTATAAAGAACAAAAGATGAAAGTTGTGTAAGAGACTTGCAATAATGCAATAAAAGTATTTGTAAAACACTGCAAAATAAGGTAAGTAATTTTAATCTTCATCAAAAATATTATTTATTTTTTGCCTATATCAGGTCTTTATAAGATACCAAAGTAAAGTTAGTTTTGTCAGACCTAAAAATAAGCCTTATTAGGTGGGGCACCCCATTACAATCAATCAAGTGTAAAGTATGATGGTTTATTTCATTGTTGTGTAGTGTGTAGTATTCTATTTCAATATGTGGCCTTTGGTGAAAAATGTTTAGACACTCCTGGTCTACAATAAGCACACAAGATTTGTTCTCCATCTTGACAACAGATAGATTTTAAGGGAGATAAACAAACCTAGATTGCAATTAGCATTCTTCTAAACACAATTGACTCTGTGCACAGAAGTCAGTTGGCCTATTTATTTTCAAAAATGCTAACTTCCTGCTGGCATGTTTGTTTCCTGCTTAGTTCATTTCTATGCAGTTTCACTGCCTCAGTCTAAATGAAAAAATACTCACTTACAGTGAGTTGTTGGTGGTTTTCTCTGAAAATATGTTAAGTGCTTTACAAAAGAGGAATTATTTCACCAAAAAAGACCAAAGTGTGTTTGTAAAAAGATGTGTTTGTCTGTCAAAGCTAACGCTAAAGTCTGACCATTTAAAAAAAACTTTTTTGTACAGGATTAATTTAACAGCAGAAATGCTCAGAACACTGACTTAGAAACAGGGCAGAACACCTCGAAGCTCAAACTATGAAAATACGGAAAATTCAAAGGCTTTTCCAGTCATAGAGGGAAAGAACTTTCTGAGCAGCGTAAATAAAGCTCAAGACCAGGTATGTTTTTGATGAAGGAACAACAATGTAGCATGACTAAAAGATCAAAAAGTCCATTTTGCATAATATGTGTGCTTTAAATAAGTTTCATGTCTACACAAAAGAGGATATGCCTGGCACCGGTGTTGTATGTGTTGTATTACTAGTAGGCCGATCCCAGAGTCAGGCATGATTACTCAGCGGAGGAAAACGAGAAGCATCCTCCCTCTCTTCTCTCTCTCTCTTCTCTCGACCCACCTGTCTGGTCTAGCCGTGAGCTCAGGGTTGAAACAGAGTTCAGCCAAGTCCAGAACTGTTCTTGCTTATTTTATCAGCGGCCAGGGACCATATTTCCTGATGATATACTGCAGCCGGCATGAGATACTGCAAGGAGAGAGAGGGAGACAATTGAATGGGCATTAATGATTTACAAGTACATATCTGCTATAATACCAACACGGGCCCAGGTAACGGAGAGCGGCTCTGCTGACATCACTGATTCTGCTTCAGATAACAGCGCCGTCATCAACTATGTATGCAAGTGGTAAAAGATATAAGATATGTCCGAGTGAGAGTGCGCTTTTTAGCTGTCTAATGAAAAATAGACACAAGGGCAAGTCAAGCACAGGTCAGGCGGACGGGAGAAACCGGAGGTGAACTTTTTAGCCACGCAGAATTGGTTTAGATTGTTTGTATTGGCAAAAATGAATATGATTATCAGTGGGCAAGACCTGGCTACATTTACTTTGTCAAGAAATAGGCAAAAATACAGTATATTCATTAATAAACTTTTTTTTGTTAATGTGGTTAATCACCACATTGAAAGTGATCTATTAGTTATTTCATGGCAAGTTTATGTTATTAATAAGAAAACTAGCTTTTCAGGTTAAGTGAATGAATCCTAAAATTTGCCACAAAAATCTTGATATAATAAGTTAAAATGCTGTTTTCCTTAACTACAGGGTTAAAGCACATTCATTGATTATTTGCAACAAATCAATTATTGACTGAGCTATGAACTAATTTCAAGTATAATCTGTATTTATTAATAGCCTAAAAATCATGTTATCTGCTGAAAGAAGTCACAGACAAGAGAATACACCAACATTTCGTGTTTTTGATGAGAAAAATCTTTTGGTTGTAACAACAACAGGATGGCCTCACATCACTCCCCTTTTTCTTTACCAGAAATAAATAGTGTTAAAAAAATCTCTTTTTCGTTGGCTTAAAAGTACAAACAAAAATGAGATTAGGAACTGATCTGAACTGAAATTTAACACCAAACCCTGTTACAAAAATGTGAATGCAGTGACTTCCAATACAAGATCCAATACATTTTTTGCAGTTGTATAAAAAAGCTTAAAATACATTTAGCTGTATATCTTGTTTGTTCAAATTTACACACAAAGTCTACAGCTATGTACAAACCAGTTTATTTTGGAAACCGTTTCATGTGAGAGGGCGCATAATTTGTGGCAACCCACAGTCTAGAAGAAAAGGCTGAACGACAAATATAGCCACATGACTTGTGTACAAGAGTGTACAAATAAACAAGGAAAAGTACATTCTGATAAAAAACATGGGCAATTTGTCACAAGACATTGCTGACAGTCTTTATTATCTGTTTTATGATAGAAAGTTGTGCTGCGAGAAATATGATGAATTAAAGTCAATAAAGTGAAGGTATTCCAGTTACTCTCAAATAAATGGCATAGGTTTAAAAAGTAGACCATATTCAAACATCCTGTAGCATATACAGTAGTAGTTTTGTAGAATTTGTAGTTATACATAAACTATTTAGTTTAAATTGTCACTTGCTTTAGCAATGCTGCTAGAAGTTCCTCACTCTGAAACCCATGGGAAAACTTTTTAGTCCTAGAATGGAAGCAACTGTGATTTCCCTGGGTTCTAGCTTTCTAGAATGTAACAAGAGGCGAGCAGCATCTAATTTTTATTTATTGTGTAATGCTTTTTTTTTTCACACTTTTGAATCAGGTAATTTCTATTGCAGACCAGATTAATTGATTGTTTGTATTACAAACAAACAAATAAATAAATAAATAAATAAATAAAAACTGCATTTGAACAAATTGGTTCTCTTCATGGTCGAGCATGGCAAGAGCTATTTTTTCCTAATAATACAGACACAACATGCACTTAAACAATGTTCATTTTAGCTGTCTTTTAGCTTTTACCCCCAGGAATCCTAGATGCCTCTCACAATAAAAAATAGATATAAAAACCACATATGTTGTACAATAATATTAATATATTTTTTATGGATTTACTCGTTAGCCAAATCTGAGAGGCATCTGGCTGCAGCTAGATACACTTGAAACCTTTGACTAACTTTTTGATGGAATTTGAGCAACAAATACAAATAGGCCTTGGCAGCTGCACTTACCTCCATTAGCATGCACTGATGTTCAACCAAACATGTACAGTTTGTTGGCTTTTTAAGTTAAAGTTGAATCAAAAGTGCTATTTGTAGATCCCCCAGAGCATGGGCAGGGGCCACAATCAGCGGAAATGACGTCAGGATGTTTTGAATCGTGCGTGAAGTGAAAAGGCTGCTTGGATCATAAACACTCCTTCACCCAGCCTCCCCTGCAACATTTGGGGAGATCTGTGTGCTTCATGTCGCCATAATCACGTCTAAGGTAAGTACATTCTTTAGCATCCAGTGTAGTGTCAATACATTGCTTTATGCAAGCTTTATGCACAGTAGAAGCAGGCGATGCTAACATTCAGCTAGCAATAAAACAATTTCTGCTAGCATAAATGGCTGATCTACTGATTCATCAATGTTATGATGTCTGCTATTCTTTGCCTGCTACTATTAAAGGCAGGAGCAGTGTTTCGAAAATTGTTGGATGATTTTATTCGTTTCTTGTGCCGTGTGGTTGATGCATTTTCTGCAGTTGCTCCCTGCAGCAAAGCTAAAAATAGTACTAATAACAGTACTACATATAATAGATGAAAAGCCGACTTTGAAGTTTTAATTTACAAAATGTCAAATTAAATACTGCATTGCATTTTAAAAATGCTCTCTGTGACTTTTTAGAGGTGAAAAGTCAACTAAGCTACACAAATTAGTAGAAATGGAAAGATAAAAGGATAGTTTGAAACATTGTTAATAGTGATGTGTGTTGTGTTATGACATATTGTGGAAAAACTACACAAGAACATATTTTTCATCTAACAAAGATCTAGGGGGAAAAATTTTCAATTTGTGGTCACATAAGCCTTCTCAAAGTAAAGACACAGACTTTATAGGCTGTTTATTGTATTTGGGGCACAAACTACATCTCTAAATTAACAAAAGCAAGCTTAGTGAAGTCTATTTTGGTCGAAAAATTATAGAGTGCACCTCTAAGTGAACATAACTCAACATCCACTTTGATGGGCCAGGTGCTTCCCTCTCATTAAGTTTACCTAGGATCGTTTGAGAGCAGAATCACTGGCATGTAAATTAAAAAATAACAACTACTATGACTTTTGGAAAGAAGTGCGAATGATGAACAATTGCAAGACGTCTCTTCCTTCCAATATTGACGGAGTAACTGGCACAGATAACATATGTCAGTTTGGATGAATATTATAAAGACATGTTTAATAGTATTCCAAGTAATATTGTCACTGTAGGATTTGTGGAAAATGACGAGGGGGTAACAGTGTCACCAGAAGAGGTTCTTTGTGCTGTTAGAAAATTAAAGAATAACAAGTCCTGTGGTCCAGATAGAATAACATCAGAACATTTGAAATATGCAGACATAAAGCTGTGTTACATTCTCGCTATTTGTTTTACTGGATTTCTGGTCCATGGAATGCTGCCTCAGTCACTTTTGTCTGTGGTACTTGTCCCAGTGATTAAAGACAAGGCAGGCAAAATTAGCAGTAAAGATAATTATCGACCTATTGCACTGGCTACCTCCGTCTCCAAGGTACTTGAAAGAATTATTCTGAATAGACTAGAGCCATATTTATATACAACTGCCAATCAATTTGGATTCAAACCTGGACATAGCACAGACACCTGTATCTATGCACTAAAGGAAATGTTGGACAAATACCATAGTCATGGTTCTACGATGTTTACTTGCTTCTTAGATGCATCCAAAGCATTTGACAGAATTAACCATGAGAAGCTGTTTACAAAGTTGTCTAATAGAGGTGTCCCTGGCTATCTGATTAGAATTCTTATCTTTTGGTACTCGCAGCAAAGCATGCAGGTGAAATGGGGTCAGTCAGTGTCTGACTCTTTTAGGGTCAGCACTGGTGTCCGGCAGGGCAGTATAATGTCCCCTTTGCTGTTCAACATGTACATGGACGATCTTTCTGTACAGCTAAACAACAGTAACACTGGATGTGTAATTGGAGACTCTGTCATAAACCATCTCATGTATGCAGACGACTTGGTGGTTTTCTGCCCATACAGTGCAGGATTTCAGCAGCTCCTTAATATTTGCTCCCAGTATGGATATCAAAATGACATTAATTATAATGCTTCTAAAAGTCATGTACTAATTGTAAAAACAAAAAGTGATTTAAAATCCTCATTTCCTGAGTTCACTCTCAGTGGCAGTGCTCTTAAGGTCACTGAAGAGGTGAAGTACCTTGGACATTACATTAGCAGTGATCTTACTGATGACCGTGATATGCACAGGCAGAGGTGTAAACTGTACGGACAATCAAATGTACTAAATAGGAAATTTCATATGTGTTCAGTGAATGTAAAAATTGCTCTGTTTCAGTCATTCTGTGCCTCTCTCTACACAGCCCAACTGTGGCGGACTTACAAAAAATCTAGTCTGCAGAGTCTGACAGTCGCCTATAATGACTCAATGCGACTGCTGCTGAGGGTGCCTAGACAGAGCAGTGCAAGTCAAATGTTTGTGGAGTGTGGGGTGCGCTCTTGTCCTGCTGCTCTGCGCCATTGTTATTTTAAATTCATGTGTAGAATTGTAGAGTCTTCAAATTGTATTGTACAGGCATTAGTCCAACCTGAAAGAAGCTCTGTAAGGTTCAGCTCAAAACTATGGAATCAGTGGCGCTCTTGCCTCTATGTTAAGAGAGACTGAATGCTGTTAATAGACTTTTTATCTTCTTATTTTATTTTTACTTTTTGTTTTTTAACTATGGAACTTGTGTTTGCACCTGTGTCCTTAATAAAGCCTAATAATAATAATAATAATAATAATAATAATAATAATAATAATTTACCTGAATGTGTTCATTTCATGCTCGTATTTTGTATCCCCACCCAAATCCCTGTACATTGTGATTATTTGGAATATTCATATTTTTCAGTTTACTGTATGTTTATTTAAGTCAGTGAGTGTACCTGTTTTTGTTAATTGAATCTAGCTATTTTAAGTCAATTTTGCTTTAAGTACAATGAGCAAAATGTAAATTGATGAATTGTATTTCAATGCGAAGTAAGTAATGTACCTTAAACAAATTGTGTATTTTTGTATCTCCTTTAAGTGAATCTTCAGTTTCCACAGAATTTGTATCAAAGATATTTTTCTGGACTTTAGCAAACAGGAAAATGCCTAAATGTTAGAACCCATAACAGACTTTCATAAGAAACTTTTGTAACTGCTGCCAGCCATACCATAAATAGCACATGGGCGACAACTGGTTACGAGAGCTGGACCCATTGGTAAGTTTCTGTTTCCCTAACTGTACTGTGTCCAACATTTAGAAGAAAGCAATGGACCTCCACAAAATTATCCATGATGCATTGCACGAGTTTATCCAGACATACATTCCAGATGCTGATCTCAGGTATCGTTATGTTCATATTCAAATTTATGCTGTTTTGTTTGCACTGAAGCTAAATTTGCGATTGCACTTGTAGCACACTGGATGATGTCCTTCTGTCGTACATCACTGGAGTCCTGGAGGATCTGGGCTCACAGGAAAGCGTGGAGGAAAACTTTGATGTGGAGGTTTTTGCTGAAATGCTGGAAGCCTACATCCCTGGGTTTGCTGAAATTGACAGGTACAATGATCTAATGCGCAGAGCAATCAATTTAGAACAGGGGTGCCCAAACTTTTTTCCTCAGCAGGCCAACGTTAATATTATTTCTCTTTTAAGGGTCAATATGAAGAATTTTGTAGCGTGTCGAGTGCTAAATCTAATTTCACGTTGCATCTAAAAACTGTATTTGCAATAAAATAGTGATTACATTGTGTTTTATTAACATCCTTTTCAGCTTAAAATGTAATCAGACAGACTTTCTCGACAAATCTCTTCGCGGGCCACAGTTAACCCCTTGGTGGGCAGAGTTTGACCCCCGAGCCCCACTTTGGGCACCACTGATTTAGAGAATACACTTTAAAAAATTTACAAGTCATAAAATGTAATTCAGTTCAGAATTTTTAATTGCAGGGTAGTTTTGAAAAAGTACTGTGCTTCTACTTCCATGTGAATATAATGTGTCTAGTGTAAAAGTAAAATAGACTAGGGTTGAAACTTGAATTGGTGATTTTATTATTGCAAAAAGTATTTTGATATGCAAACGTTCTCTGAACTCTAAAACATATCAGCTAAAGATTATTTGTCATTAACAAAAAAAACGTCTGTATTATTCGATCAGATTGTCCAAAAATATTTTTTCATTGTAAAAACTATGTTTAGTCCTTTTTTTTATTTGTTAAAAACAAATAATAGTACAGTAGTCCACTTACCACTAAAATTATTTAAGAAACCTGGCAAGAGACACAATTAAGAGTAAAATAAAATATTAAAAGTTGCTCAATTGTGTTACTTTATATCAAAGGGTATAACGTACAAACACTTTTAAGTTGCTCCTCTCTATTTCTGTTGTGGATTATTTGAGTATGTGACAGCAATTGTGAATCCAAATTAATGGGATGTTTTGGTTGTGATTGCAGTGTCAAAGTGTGTGAAATGATGTTCAGCCTGGCTTCGAAACTGGCCACAGCTCGCAATTCAGGTAAAAATCAGTGCCAAGTTTGTGAACACTGTCCAAGCATTTTTCTAATGTGATTTCCTATCAATATCCTGCTGGCAGAGTGTCCATGATGCGATATGAATGCCAGACATGGATCACCAGGCTGACATTTGTTCTGCTGTGCTGCTGCTGATTAATTAGTTTAGTGTTTCATTTTCAGCTGACAATGAAAACAATGTGCCTAAGGCGAGGACAGATGAGATTTCACTGAAACTCACCACCATGCCAAGTGCATCGCCAACAGGGAGTGAAGCGCAGTGCCTTACAAACCAGACAGAGGGCGCCACAGCCAAGGTAATCACAGCCAGCATTTTTTTCATCCCACAAAGTTATTCATTGTCTGTTCAGGAAATTAGAATCCTGTTTTCCTGAATTGGGGTATAATTTGTAAAGTCAATTTGTTAATAATTATTAATCAAGTTTGCATGATACTGAAGAGAATGTCAACTCAATCTAGGTTAGCTGGACTTGACCACATTTTCTAGTTTATAAGAACTCTCTTTTTAAATGTCATTTAAATTACATAATTAATGGAACCAAGTAACTTTCAGGAGTTATAAAGTTACTACAGACTGCATTGAAATGGACAGTTAGAAACCATAAGAAATTGTAGGGCTGGGCAATCTGGGAAAAAATAAAATCACATTTGTTTTTTCTTATATCGATTGATCTCGATTTTCGATTCAATCTTGTTTAACCGTTGTAAAAATAAAAACATTTATGAACATAAACTAAAACAAACAATTTTGATATGTCCTCTTGATCAGATTTTTTTCATGAATTATATCAATTCTGTATCAAAGCTTGACTTTAGACACACAATTTTACTGACAAAAACCGTTTTGATTTCGATTCAAAACCTACAACCAAATAATTGACTATTCTATTCTATTCAATGTTGCAATTTTTTTTTATTAATTGCCTAGCCCTTATAAGAAACATTATTCATGGAGATGTATTGTGCTTTGCTATTCTGTGGAGTATTAAAGCTAAAAGAACAGTTCTACTGAAACTCAGATCATAGACACACAATTGTATAATGTTCAGCAAAAACAACCAGATAAAAACATGTTTTATGTAGTCATTTAGTGGATTGCCTTTTAACATTTTTTGTTTGTCAGTTGTCTGAATGGGAGGCCCAGGAACAACACCTTCTTGAAATGTTTCCCAAATGTACAGTTTCTGAAGCTCGTAATGCTTTGTCAATTGCCAAAGGAGACATGGAAGAAGCTGTGCGTCTCATTATAGAGGGAGACGTCCAGCTGAGCCCCACTCCTCTAAATGTAAGATAACAGAAGTATAACTCAACTTTATTATGTGACATTACTGGTTCTAGTCTAGAGGTATAAAAATCACGTAATGTAATGATAAAATTATATAGAAAAAATACTGGCACTTGATATAAAAGTATTGCTCTTTCACTCTTTTGAAACCCAGATGTACACACTGTCTGCTGCTTTATTTTGTTCATGTTATTTTAAATTTAATAATTGCATTGCAATAGTTAATCATGCCTCTAATGCCTCTCTTTTTTTTGTACTAAATGCAAAGAACATAGGACAGCAAACAATCAGTTACTGCATTTTCTAATTTAGCAATCCAAGATTTCATTTCATTTCATTTCATTTTATTCAGATCTCCATTAGCTGTTGAAACAGCTAGTTTCCTGGAGTCTATCCACATGCTGCCATTATATAATATTTCACATTTGCTTACTGGTCTAAATATTCAAAACGTTAAAAACATGACATGTGATGAGAATACACATTTTACGACTCACAATGAGCAGCAATTTTACACACATGAAGCAGGGAAAGTGTACATTTAGTGTTTCTGGTGAAAAATACTCCTTTCAGTTTCATGTGGCTCAAATTTTGAGTTATAGACAGCGAAACAATGTATTATTCATCGCTAGACTGATGATTATGTCACCTTAAAGCATAACTTTTTTCTTTAGGTTAATCAAGGAAAAACCGGAACATCAGTGGCTGACCAGAAACTGAAAGAGACTATCTTAGAAAAGTGAGTAAAGCAGCTTTTTTATGATTGTTCATTAGTATTTTTAATTATTACTTACTTAGATATATTATTATTCGTTGAGTGTGATGAGTATGTGTGGTGTACTTTCAGATACATGCTTGTGGACAGCGAGGAAGACAATAAAACACATCGACCTGTCGCCCCCAAAGACGTGAGTTCAGCCTTTTATCCAATGTGCTGCTTAAGCTGTGTTCATGGGATCCTTGTGAATTCAGAAAATAGTTACTCACGCTCTAAGTAGTTGGACAAAAAACATTTGGAAACTTGTCTTGAGCTGCTCCCAACTTTTTTAATAGACGTCACCTCTTTTGTAAAAATTGACCAAATGAGCTGATTTGTATGTTCATTTATTTCAGCGATTCCCAAAGTGGGGGGTCTTCAGGGCTCTGCAGGGGGACCTCCAAAGGTTGTCCACCAAAAAGCATGACAGATAATTGAGTCTGAACTAACGTTATAACCCTAATATGATAAACTTACAATTTTAAATCAATACTAAGTTTACAGACTTTATCATTTGGGTGTTTTGTGTCTTAATCTGAGAATTTTGAATAGAGTGTAAAATATTACTGGGGCCTCAGGCAATCTTTGAGCCAATAGGGGAGTGGCTTCTTTGAAAGTTTGGGAACAGCTGATTTATGTACTTCATTATTCATTCATAACATAATTCAGTAGTGACAAACTGTTTGACCTGCTAAAATGAATTTAAAAACGCAGAAAGAACAGTACAGTAATCTTTTGTTATCCTCACTCACCCTTTCAACTTTTTGCTTTGGACTAAATGTTGCAACAGTCTCACCAGAAAGAATCAAAAGTTAGCTTAAGTAGTAAAAAATAATAGAATGTTTAAGAGTGATACAATATTATGGGATCAGATATCAGCGCAAATCCATTTAGTTTAGCTGTATCCATTTTCAGAACCATAATATCAGTAATTTTGGTTGTACTTTAATTGATCGAATAGTTGTGTTGATGTTGACCCAGAATGTGTTGTTTTATTCTCCTAAACGTGTTAAGTTGTCACCTGATTGAGTTTCATTTGAATTTGTTTTGCAGGCCCCAAAGAAGCTCGTGCGTTACCATGACAACCAGGTGGTCACAACGAAAGGCGAACGTTACCAGCTGGTGAAGAAGAACGAGGACGAGGAGATGAAAAAGACATACGTTAACCTCAAACCTGCCAGAAAGTACAGGTTCCATTGATGATTGCTCCATTGTTCCATGTGCAGCTACTGACCATACTGTTTACACGTCTTATTTATTATTGAACTCTTTTAAACCATTCTCAAGTGTAACTGGTTACTATTACATGCCTTGGGTTTTTATTATTATTTATAAGTGCACTGTATGTACATTTTCTGCTGAAGGTTGGGTATCTGTTTTATCTAGAGACTTGTACTTATGGCATTATAGCATTTATTCTATTGGGTGTTTTTGATGTTAACAAAAATCCTTGAAAAAATGCATTGCTAGTGTAAGGTCAGGTCATCTTTTTGCCGCATCTGCTTTCGAGCCTGATTTATCTCTGCCTGAGTAGCATGTCATGTATATGAATTAAGTTTATTTGTTTATTTTAAGGATCCTCATTTGGCCACAAGTGTCTAGCTGCAGGCACGTACTGCAGGCTACCTCCCTCCGCAGACCTCTTGCCACAGACAGGAATCACCTCTCAAGCCCATTTATGGTCACCTATTGCATGTGGCTATGCTTGCTAATGTGTATAATTTTCAACATTTACACCCTAAAGTCGGGTAAGGTTAGGGTTAGGGTTAGGGCATGGGTTAGATCAGGTAATTTGGGTAAGTTTACAGTTGGTAAGTCGAGAGTTGCCTAATATGGACGTCCAGTCTGTGCGAAGAGCTTTCTCTGGCCTTCAGCAAGAGGTAGACGGGAGGAAGGAGGACAGCAGCCAGACGCCTCTCCATTTGCCTGTACCATAGCCGAGACTACATTTCCTGGTGTCCTGGGGGAGGGGAGAGGGGAGGCGCTACAGCACACGGTTGGGAAATCTACACAGACACGAGGAGAACAAATAAACTCAACATAGAAAATTTCAGGCCGCCCAGGACCTTCTTGCTATGAGGCCAGAGCACTTACCACTGTGACTCAGTTCACTGTCAGATTATAAGGTTCCAACACATATGAAGAACGATCAGAGCAATCAGACAGTAACCTATCGCCTGCGCGCATCGCCTGTGTTGATAAACAAAAAATCTCTATATTGGCCCAAAGAATTTTAAGATGATCTTTTGTTCACATTATTAATATCACAACTGTTAGTACCGGTAATTGTCAGTTTTACTTATTTTACTTGTTTCTTATCAAAACAATCAAAATTTTGATTACGTTTGGCCTTTAAAAAAAAAGTACTTTCACTCACTGACAGTATCCTATAACGTCCAGTGGACCCTCAAGTGGGGGGCCTTGGTCATAAACCTTTTGTTTATGCCATTTTGGAGTGTTCCCAAACACGTAAGCTTTATCAGGGTATAAATAAATAAAAGATTTTTAGTTTTATCGCCCTGCACTACAGTAATTTCAGGGTAAGCAGTATTTTTGTTGGAAACCAAATGGCAGACAACCTCCTCCAGAAAAGTTACATAGTGCCACTTTAAATATGTTTTTTTTACTTTGTTGTTGAAACTTGCTGTACTAATTTGCTGAGTATGTTGTGTTTATGCATCATTGCCTTCCCAGAGGTGGGTGATAGTCACAAAAATGTATATTTCAACTTTTTTGTGGGATTTTTTTTCCCACTAAAACCTTGTCCGTAAATTGTGTAAAAATGTAATTTAACTGGAATTAAAAACGAACCACAGAAGTGCAGAAATGTCACTTAAAATGCACTGTACATTTATTTTTATTAGAATATTGTGCAGCTTTTTGAGAATTTTCTCATTTAAAACACATTCTTTGTCATACACACTTGCTCACTTCTGTTTCTAAACTCTCTGTAGGTCGGATGTTGCACTGATAGTTTGAAATGCTTTGCTTCTCATTTCACAAAAAAACCTTGAACATAGATCTATATCCATGATTGTAAATAGCTATGTTTCTATGGTGCTGACTAGGATTTATTCATGATTAGTAGTCGCTACTAGGACAGGCAAACCCATTCCCAAAGTTAAAAAAAAACATTTCTATTAGATGTGATATTTATTGGATGGAGTGGAGCTTGTGTAATTCTGATTTTGATTGTTGGTTTTATAAATGTGCCATGTATCAAATGATTATTTTTGTTGTGATCAGTCCATTCCAAGTTCATTTGTTACAACAAAGGTAACTTTATTCTAACAGGACAGTTTTTAATTATTATTTTTATTTTATTGATGCCCTAAATCTGACGTCATACTAAATTGTTAAAATTATATCTTCAAAATAATATTCCATTTTATTATTTTTTTATGGGGCCAACAGAATTGCCATATGACATTTAGATTTCAGGGTTCGTACAGATTTTAAGTGGATGTTTTCTATGTCTTTTCTATGATTTCTTCAGAACCATTGCCAAACTTTCCATGATTTTGTATAATTCATCTTTTTCGTTTTACATTTTTATAAACATGTTAAAAACTAATTTACCATTGCATTTTTCAAATGTTGCTTTGGTTTAATCAATATCTTGAGTGTTTTTAGTTTCAATGGCAATCTAAAGACCAATGCAATATTGATTTTTTTTTTTTACCAAAGTATTTAAAATTTTCTAACTAATACATATCCAAAACTTTTTCAGGTCTTGGAAATGTTACTTTATTTTTCCATGCTTATTTCCAGGTTTTTCATGACTGTACGAATCCTATATTTAGAAATGAAAGAACAAACATTTCGGGTCTTACTTTGTTTACACTCCTGGACAGAGATTCGACTGAAGTTGTTCTGACGTGTGTGATATGATCGCTACTGACTTTATTTTATTTTTTGTATATTGCTATCAATGTGCTTGTAGCTTAGGGCTGTTTTTTGTCTAATTTGAGAATGGCTGAGATTTGTTTTTGGTCATTTATTTTGCCAGTATATATAAATCTACGGTATTTCATTGACATGCAGTTAGGTGATGCAATCAGGATCTGTTGTACATACTTCTCAGCAGCAACGTGTTAAACTGTAGAGACTGGAAGTTTCATTTAGTCAAAATAATTTTGGTTCCAAGCAGACGCACAATTTATAGTAAATAAATACTAATTTTGTAAACAACCGCTGGCTTTGATTATTTCCTGTTCTACACTGTTGCACAAATAATTAAGGTAGATTTATTTTCTGTTTAGTCTTTTATTGAGCAACGTGCAGTAGAAATTATCCAGCAATGAAAAAACTCATGAATTCAGTTTCAAATTTAATTGGGAAAGCACACATTCTTCATTTTAATGAACACTTCGGAGGAAAACAACACAACATACATATATTAACAAAATCAACAGCTCGCAACAGTTGGTGCCATGTATAGTTCTGCAAGGCACACAGTAAACATTTTACGTTCGGTTAAGCACTTAAAGCTTAGCTTTACATGGAAGAAGAAGCACTGCTTCAGTTTGTAAATGTGACCATTTATATCTTCCTTGACGGAGAAATACTTTTTATGGATTGGCACAAATATCTGGCTTTTTGTTTTATGTACACAGTTCGCTTTTTTCTCCTGTCTATCCAAATGTATTTTGATATTATTTAACCTACTTGATCTACAGTATAGTCTGCATACAAAATGGTTCTGATTGAAATGTGAACACTTGTCCAGAAAGTGGTGGGAATCATTTGAACAAAACGGTAGCAGCATCATAATGGATCAAAACACTGGAATTCAACAAACCATTCCATTTAGTGCAGTATCTGTTGTAATATAAGCTACAGTCGTGTCGTGCTACTACTGCCAAAACGCATGGCCTTGACATCAAAAGTTATTTCCACTCAAACATTAATAAATGCTTTGAATAAATCATAATGCAAACTTATCAAAAGTATTTGCAACTATCTACAATGAATTTCAGGTTGAAGTCATTGAAATATGCATCAAAGGAATATGGTCTGAGAAGAAACAACCCAGTCTGTCCAAACTTAATTAGAAAACATATATTCCTCAGACTGAGCATATTCCTTATTACACCCCTACGTACTGGACAATATTTCAGTGCTATATAACTGTTCTGTTTTGTGAACCCTTTGAAAATTATTACAATCACTCCCTTACAAAGATAAATACATTACTTCAAATAAAACTGATTTGAACCGGTTACTTAACTGTCGTGATGAAGAAGATTGATACGATGTGATGATATAAGCTACTTTATATGTACCAGAAATAAATGATATAGTGATTATTCAACACTGACAAATGCAGCAACACATAAAAAAGATTTTAGCCTTTTTGAATTATTAAATAAAAAAGTGAATCAGGCTCGTTCCAGTGAGTATCCTCTGTAGTGATGAAACAATGGCACGAGAAGCGAAGGATTCAAAAAGGCTGCTTAATGCCATGCACAGACGCGGCGCTCCGTGGTCTTCACCGATGCCCTACTTTCTCCTACGCAGCAGTCAGTCACATTAATGCCGCAACAGCCTCAGCACAAGTCTATAGTGGTTTCACTTAGTTGGTGTTAAGCTGTAGTTTAGCTCAAGTCCTGGTCATATCGGCCGTTGATCATCATTTTAAGTAAAGGTCCCACCTGCAAACAACAAACAGAATTATTAATACATTTTAAACAATACAATGCAGTTTTTTTTTTATAGGTTCACATACCACAACATTCTACAAGTCAATAACATTTAATACAGATGAAATCAATATTGTTTAAATGCACTTTTTTGTTATTTTACTAACTCTAGTTAGTCATTGATAAAAATCACCAGATTAAAAGGTGATTTAACAAATTTATTTCATGGCAAAAGGCAATTTTATAAATTGGAAAAACTTGCCCACAATAAAATGTAAATGCAACCTAAAGCAACTTAGCTTAAATTGTGTTTATGACCTGGGTAGTTTAAAATATGTAATTTTAAGTTTTAAATGTGATTTTTGAACTGTTATCAGTTGGTACATAGCTGACATGACTTTGAAGGTGCACTGTGTAACTTTCTAGAGGTGAAAAGTCAATTGCACAATTCAGTAGAAATAGAAAGGTAAAACCAGAATTTGGGATGGAAATAAATACATTTTATGCCAAAAGTGGAAAGTACAGCTAAAGAAACAGCTTTTTCATGAAACAAACCAGACGAGGCCCTCCTCGTCTGGTTTGTTTTCATGGTTCAGTCCATTTTGTGATCATGCAAGCTAGCGCAAAGAAATATGCCGATTTTCATTATTAATTTACTTCAACAATCACATTAAATGACAAAAATATGTTTTTCTCAAAGTCTATTTTTGGACAAAAGTTACACAGTGTACCTTTGGACTCTTAATTGAATTTGCCCTGTAGCAAAAATCACTGTGAATCTGAGTCCAAGAACCACAGCCATTTTCAAAATGGGCAGGACTGTTGATCTTCATTCTTGTGATACTAACTTCCTAATACTGTCCTTTTCCGTTTAGTGATTTCAGGTAATGACTACACTCGTTAACTTTTTGAATTCTGACCATTTAAATACAGTATTAATTTTAGCATCTTCCATCTGTATTAAACATTATTTGCATGTAGAATGTTGTTATCACATGAACAGAATGTATTAGAAGATTGCCTGTGATCCAGAGCCCATGCTTTTGCAATACTTTGAGTGGGTCTGGTCATCAACTCAAATCAGCTTTACAAAACACAAAGATGCACATAAAACAAAGGAGCTCAGAGGTCCTCTGGCATTTAGAACAAAATAAAAATTCACTAACCTCACATTAAAATAGTTTTTTGCTTTGCTCAATAATTCTGCAGAAATCTGCCATGTTTTTTGTCTAGTTTTTTGTGTTTTTTGTTTATTATCAATCATTCCATTGAAATCATAGATGAACATGGTATATTATACACTTTGTTTCATCATGTGCCACAAAGAGCTTATACCACACATTGTGAGATTGCAGCAATCTTGTGAGAGTGTAGATTGCGTTTGGCTTGGACACGCACTAAAAACGTCACATTTTGAAAAGCTGGCTTTCTTATCACATTGCAGGGAACAGTTTGACATGACATTGTATAGTCAGTGTTAGTGTTTTGCATATCTCAAGTTTTGGCCTCAAGCCAAGTCAAATTCCAAGAAAAAGAAACAAGTCTAAGTCAAGTCCAAAGTCAGTGCCCCATAACTCCAAGTCGAGTCCAAGTCCTCTGTTTGAAATGCTTTCAAGCATTTCCCTCAAATGAACAAATAAATCTTGTATTGCTACCATTAATTTTTTTTTTATTATCTTAATTAAAATACAATTCTGTTTCCAAAAAAGAAGTGAGGAGAAACATGCTTCACTTTTTGTAAAATTACACTATTTTCTTTTTTGAGGACAAGCATCACGTCGTAGCAAGACGATGACCTTCAAGTCCAAGTCCCAATTCTTAGTCTATTTCATTAAGTCAAGTCTCAAGTCATCAAGGTAGAGAGTCAAGTCTTATTCGAGTCTTGCTCACTACTTCCATACCATAGCTATCAGGTAGTGTAGCTTAACTGTCAGTGAAAATTAGCACCACACAATAACGTTCCTTTGTACTATATGCAGAGAGCTCTAAATATGCATGCTAATTGGGTTGCTGGAGCGGTCAGCGAGCCTCTGGGATTATATGCAACAGCTGACCTAAATGTAGCTAGCGCACGTTTGATGTTCTAGAAGAAGCCTGTCTGCATGAGCCTATAGATAGAAGGTATAAGACAGTGGGTTTACTTCATGTGGATCTCCTAGTGCCTCGCCCAACATCTTCTCTATATTTCGCATAATGGCCACTTTCTGATGAGCCTTCAATGGGTATTCTATCCTCTTAGGCGTCGGAGCACCCTGAGTGGAAATAACAAAATATGTGTCAAAAAAAATCTTAATAAATAAAGTAAAAGTTAAGAGAATACATGAGAGCTTACTTTGTACCAGAAGTTTACAGTGATTGTAATTCCACCATTCAATAAGGACTCGATATGATGCCACCTGAAACACAAAAATACACATAATAGTTAGAAACAATTTATTAGATTTACTTAGGGGTGTCAAATTAGTGCATTAATTGAGATTAATTAATTACAGACATATTAATCAAGTACATTTTTTAAAAATCGCATTAATCTATTTTGAAATCTTTAACTGGTGACGAGTAGCAATGAGACACAAATAAAGAAGCAGGCGAAGGTTATTGGACTGATGAACGGGAATTTTATGTTAAACTTCATAAAGTCTTCACTTTTGCAATATATTAATATTTCCCATCTGCAACAATAATGTAATTAATTAAATTGGATAAAAACAAAACAAAAACACTTAAGTTGAGTGTCTTTTTCAGCAATTTTTAGGTGAGATTAAAAATAGATTAATTAGATTAATTAATTACAGATCATACTTTATTTTTTTAATCGCTTGACAGCACTAATTTTACTCAGGTTAACAATAATCCTGTATGTTCTTGCAATTAATAATAAACAATATTTTGGATTTACTGGTATCAGGGGGTCAGCATCAGTTCCATGACACTAGCCTGACATTGGGCCTGGAAGTCTTTAAATGTCTTTCTTTTCTTTTTTTTTACTGTTACCTAGCAACCAAAGTGCTCAGACAGGTTGAACTTCTAATTTCACTGAAAAAACTTAAGATCAATAGATTCAACCCAGTTTAGCCATTTTTTCAGATTACAAATTTACTTTCTGTTCATAGATGTTGACATAATGCTAGGGAGTTGCTTAGCGACCATGTAAAAATGTGCTAAAACTCTTCAAATGTAAAAGGTTTTCATTTATTAGACATAAAACTACAATACAACATGTTCACATTGTTTATTTTTTTACGGTCATTAAGATGTTTTCATTGTGAGGAAATTGTAAATGTCTTTCTCTCTCTAGTGTGATGTCAGTTTAGAATTCTGCTCTACTTCCTTTTTTTTAACAGATATTCAAACTTTTTTCACAAGCTTTTTCTTGATTTGTGTAAAACTATCATTTATATTTACAACAAATAAATGGGAATTTCATAGAAACCTGTAATACACACTTTAACTTCTAATTGCTGATATTTTGAAATTATTGTTTGCCGTTTTTGTTGTAATACAAAAAATGATGGTCACTCCTAAGCTATTTCATGAGAAATTACAATGTTATCAAGAGTAAAAAGCCCACCATCTGGCCTGATGACATAATTACACTATAAAATGTCGAGCATGTTTATTTCATGATTAAGAGTCTTGGGTTTGCAAAGAAATGGCCATTAAACAGCGCATGCTTACACTGACTTGACCATGAGTCATCAGTACAGCTGAACAATAAACTCCAATCCAAACATTGTACTTACCAGTACATGGGGATGTAGAGGACATCACCAGGACCTACAACAGCTTCATAGCCAACTACATGTTTAAAATTAGGAAACCTCTCATAGTCTGGGTTTTCAAAGTCCACCTGGATGTAGGAACCCAAGTTAGTTATTTTGTCAAAAAAAAGAGGCAAATTATGCATTGAAAACCACCAGTGGAGCTTCACCTGGCTCTGTCTGTCACACGGGTGGTGCACGGGTACGGATACAGATTCTCAAACTGGTCTGGAGGGAAGAGGATGCATCGCTTATGGCCTTTAATCTGTGCAAAGAAGTTTTGCTGCTCATCATAGTGAGCAGGCGTCACATTTCCTATATAAAAAAAAACAAAAAACAAAACTCACATTCAAAAACAGCACCAGTTTAGTTCAGCTTTAACAGCTAATACAGCTAATGCAATAACAATATCTTTTGGATTTGACATGTATTTTCTTCCAGAGCCTTCAAATAGTTGCAAAATTCCAATTTGAGTAAATGGCCAGAATTCATCATTGTTTTGTTTGATTTTGACAATTATTTTAGTAAATTAAAGGGATTAAACAAATAGATAAAAAGTGTTTGCATTATTCTAAGTTATATAGTCTCATCTCAGAAGCTAAATGTAGTCAGGCCTGGTTAGCAGCAGTGTTTATTATGACTAGTTTTTGATCAGAAGTCCCATGGAAAAGCTAGGCAGCTCCTTCACCGTGAACCAACTCAAAGACAGCTGTGGCTACAATAGTATCTTGCCACCAGTTTGAGAGAGAAGCGACTTTGAGCGACTCTGGAAAAAAGTAATGCATCATTGCCCTGGGTTTGGCCCAGTGCGAGCAGACAGCAGAAGCAGCAGTTGCGTAAATAGCACACATACCCTCCATGCCGATTAGCAGCAGGTTGGATGTCAGCTGACCCCAGTTCCTTTTGGCTTGCTGCTTGTTGATCCAGTTCCAGTTGAAACCAAGGAAGTCTACCACAATCTTCTTCCCGACCGTGTCATTTAGGGTCTGCTGAAGATACACCCTGAGACCACAAGGAAACATCAGCACAGTATTAGTTTGAGATGAGAACAAAATTGTATAAAACTGGAGAAACAACACTATTAAATGACAACAGTTTCATGTAACATCATAGACCGTTTTGACATCTTTAGACAATCCACCAAGAAAAAGAACAATAATAATTAGTAACTTTATAACTACAGTATTATAGTTGCCGTTTAATAGACATCAAAGTCAAGATCAACATCCAACATTAACCAAACTAAGAAAGTAATTTGAAACCATCTCTCAATTACTTAATCGAATAACAGAAGAATTGAATCTGATACTTTAAGTATTTCTCATTTCACAATGCCAGCCATCACCAATATGTTTTCTTTCATAGTAACAATTCTTTCATAGCATTACTGGAACAATATTAGTGCAACAGAAAACATGTCTTTGAATGTCGTTGAGATTTAGGGTGTAGAAAAGTAGAACAGTTTCACTATCTTTCCTTATTTAGAAGTCTATGATTGTCTATTATAAAATGTATTCTTTTATTTGTGTGTTTATTGTTTATTTCTTTATTATTATTATTTTTTTTATCTCTCTTTGCAGCATTTTTATTATAAGCAATACACTTCACATTCACATTGCGCTTATCTTCAAAACAGCATCCATTATTTAACCTTCTAATTAAACAGAATTTACATATTGCTCACAGTCAGGCTACTAACACTTTAACAAACAACACTCCGGATAAAAGGATGAAGCTTGCATGAGTCAGACTGAAGCTAGGTGGGTCACAGAAAGAACAGCCCTCTGCCTCTCGACGTGTGCTTAGTCATTTCATCCCCTCCTGTCACGTACATCTGCACCACTAGTACTCGAGTTCAAGTTACACCCATGTCCTGAGGCACTGCTACTTTTCCAGCTGATCGTAAACAAAGTAAAGCATAATTCAATGAAAAGTGGACTACAGTTTACATAGTTCTGTGTTGAAGCCAGCTAGAAAGCTACTTACTTTATAAGAGCATTGACATTTCTGATTGTGGGTTTGTCTCTTTTAGAGATGGCATTGCTTTGTCTTTTACTACAATTACCTCTACATATGTCTTATTTTTTGGACAAAAGAATATTATAAACCTTGTCAAAATAGCCTAATAGAGTGCAGGGCTGCAGTTTTTTAGTCGCTTAGTCAATTAATCGGCCGATGGCATCTTAGTCAAGCAAAATTTGTATTAGTCGACAAATTCTTTAGCTAGATTATGAGGTTTTATATTGAACAGGGACAAAAAGTAGTGATTTAGTTGAGGATTTGGGACCAAATGATAGGTCTAATCTGCCGTTTTTTACATAAATACCATGTTTCCTATTCATTTTGTGTAGCATGAACTTCATTGGACAAAACATACTTTTTAGCTTCAGAGCTTTAGCCACAGGCACACTCCCTTTTTAGTCGATTAATCGGTTGATGGGACAGCCATATTAGAGTGAAAACAAGCAAAATGTTCAGTGATTTCTTAATTATAATCATGTTCATTATGTTTTATTGAAAAATGTAGTCTAACCTACTATAAAGTGTTAATTTGTGTAAAAAATCTTACACTGAAATTGAGAATTTGAATGTGTTAATACAAAGAAAGAAAAACTGAACTTTTAGAACTTAAAGATATAAGGAGCTATGAAGGCAATAGATTAGACACTGGCCAATATTCCAGCAAAATGCACCCAAATATTGATCGACACCAGCCATAAAACCACAAGAGGAAAACCAACAACATCATGTCCAGTAAACATCCAATTAAAGACTCAATTAGGACATTGACTGAAATTATATTATCAATTATTGCAAAAAAAACCTCATGGGTGTTGGCTAAAGGAGGCCTATTGTTTTTTCAAGTATTTCTTTTATAACTTATCTACAATAGAGCCATAATTTACACTTTGTTCACTGTAAAACTGCTTAGAAATAATAACAGAAGGACTAACTGTTAAAAACAGCAAAACTCCTTCATTGCTCCTTTATTGCAAAATTAACTATACCAAGCAACAGGTATAAAAATAGTTTCTATTGTTGTGTCTATTTTGTGTCTAAGTGTCTATTTGCCCCTTTTGAACTCTACATTATTTACTCAGAATCTGAAATATTCAGTAAACACAGACAAGTAAGTGTAGATAGGTGCTAGGTAAAAACAGGAATTTTCTAAAGCTGGAGGACAATACAAGATTATTCAAACATGCATCGATCCAAATACAACTAGACTCACAATGAGAAAAAAAACTGTTATATCATGGTTACAAACTCAGAAAAGTGGCTTTTACATAATAACTATATTATAATAACTTCTATCAATAATAATTTTATTACTGTAGTTTCATTTCAATACAGTAAAACATGCTGTGTGTAATTCAGATTTTTAGGACAGTACCTTGAGCACGAAGGATAAAAATGACAAAACAAACACAAATGCATTACTCAACATGGCATCTTACCTCTCCTCATCCTCCTTTTCCTCGGTTTCGTGCAATTTCTCCACAAACTCACTAAACTTCATCTCCATTCGTCTGGACTTGGGGACAAAGTTGTGGACATTGCTCATTTTCTTTTCATCGTAGTAGAGGAATTTGTGGTTCTCTGAAGCGTAAACAGAGAAATCCCCATTCCCAATGTTCTCCTTAAGGTATCCGATGTCCCACTTCAAAGCTGGATATACCAAGTTTGTGTCTGTCAATACCACAGGTTCCTATAAAAAAAAAAAATACAAACATTATTCAAGTGCATATGTTTTTGTAATTGCTATTGGTCTTTGTGTTAAACATTTGTCATAATTTTACATGTGCTCTTTAATTATTAGCTAACTAAGTTGTATTTGGATTGAGTAATCTTGCCTTGCAGTTTTTGCTGAGTGCTCTTAAAAATCTTATTTTCACCTACCACCTATCCTTGCCCACTACTATGTTGTACTTGCAAATACTCAAAAAGATAGAGCTCTATCCCAATTCCGGGTGCAGGAAACAAATATAAGGCATATAAGCTTTTATAACACTTTTTAAATGTACAACTACATAAATTGCCAATGTAAAGGACATGTTTAAAAGACAAAAACAAGGCAACCAATATACTGTATGATGCTATGTAATATTGTTTGCTGAAAGAAAACATAGGCAAGAAGCATAATTTACAACTCCCCATTCATTCATTTTTCTGCAGCTTGTTCCTGTTTGGGGTCGGAGGTGACTGGAGCCTATCCCAGTGGCTTTGGTCTTTAAGCAGGGGAACATCCTGGACAGTGGCTAACTTGTAGTAGAGTTAACAATTGATTCATTATAAGAAATCAATGTATTCAAATGAAATCAAGTGTTTCAACATATTTGTAAATAGAGTATATCTCACAAAAGCCAGTGTATTAATAACATTTGTATTTAACCTTTATTAACCTTGGCAGCCGTTTTAGACAGGTATAGTTACTTTAATATGCATTATAATAAACCCCAAAGTGCATTGTTTTAGAGCATGGTAGAGTTTGTGGCACCATAGAATCTTTGTAACATATGGGAAACAATGTGACCAATGTAATTAACAAATGTGCTCAGTGTAGCTTCTTTTTCCAAGAATTTTAAACAGTAATAAAACCCAGTAGGTGCTCAGTTTAATGTGCAGAATTGGCATCACACACAGACGTACACAAATAGAGTGATAACACACAGTGCACGACGTGGGCTACGTGACAGTCTGAGCGTACACCTCCACGCGCGCTCCCGTAGATCTAACATGGCTGTGGTACGCGCGGCGCACGAGGATGAGGCTACAAAGATTATAGCAACATCTGTCGCTTTGGCTCGCGTGCGTGGCTTTGCTTATGTGTTTTGATAGTATTTATAACAGGGCAATGTTTTAATTAGTTTTAAATAACATTTCATGTTCGAATTTTGGTACCGGTGTGTTCTTCATGGCGCGGTCGCAGAGTGCACAACTTTTGCACTTTGGCATTAAAAGTGAGCACGTGTCTTTGTTCAAATAACGCGAGCGGAAGGTGGTTTACGTGCGCTTTCCTCTAGATAGAAGACAAATTAACCAGAAATTCCGGATCGCGTGATGGTTTCTGTGCTTGTGTGAATGACAGGCGTAGACTTTGTATTGTCGCTGATCACCGCCAGACGCATTTCATAACTTAAAACTGTGGCTTTCCAATGATAATAGTCCGTGCAAATGTCGCAGTCAAAAGTCTCTGCAGGTTTGTTGTGCACAATGGGGCCGGTCACGTGACTCGCACGTGTGCTTGGGGCTGGTGTGAGGATTCTCTGTAGAGTAGTCTCACTTGGTGCCTATTTTAACACACAGACTAAGATGTTAAACAACAAAATTGATAAACAATAGACCCGGATCCTAATGTGGTCATTTTAGAAACAGCTGAAGTATCTATGTTTATGATGAGCTTATCATGCGTCATGTTGTATCCCTAAACCAAACATCACAGGGATGATGGGTAAACTTGAGACAGCAGGATAGAGACTGCAGAGCTGTGGATTTGGGGCAGGCCACAGACAGCTCTGCAGGTGCTGTGCTAAACAGAACAGGTGATGGAACAGAATTAAACCTGATCTCAAACCCAGAGCCAAACCGGTACAACCCAGACATTTCTCCCACAGTGCCACCCTGATCCATCTGCTGCAGTGACAGGAAGAGCTCGGCTATTTGCTTTATGTGTGGAGGAAAGGTTTGCCAATAGGAAAGAAAGAATACATGGTCTCCTAAACATTTTAATTTAAAGCATAAATTTAAAATTAAAGTTTAAGCTTCCTGTGAAGTTCATTAACGTCAACTTTTTCTTTTACTTTCACTTTCACGTCGGTCCAGTTTATACGTGCAAGCTAATATGCAATATGAATATATCATGGTCAAGACTTAAACTGCATATAGACAGTCTTTTCAGCCACGTATATACATTGCATGGCCACGTTACACGCCTGTAGTTGTCCTGTATCTTGTTCAATAGTGATGAGGCAGTTTGACCCACAGCAGAGTTTGCTTTACCTCGTTGTTGATGAGCTCCTCGGCCCGGGGGTCTGCGTGGGACAGCCGGGGGATGGCTCTGGTGGGAAAGGTGTACTGCCGTAGCTGAGACTCGTCCCAGCCCCGGTCCAGGACTCCGGAGAAGGCGGCAGAAGCCTCGCTCGCCGAGGGCTCAGCCTCCACGACTGTGGCCGCTGCCATGTCTCCTGCCTCGGACGGACTGTGAGCGGCTTTAGCCCGGTGAGTGAGTGAGCTACAGCGCTCTCATACACGCACAATGTAAGTCAGTGGTACAGGGTAAAGTGGAGATGTGAGATATTAGTGGAGCAGTGATCACCGCCGTTTGGCGTAAAGTGTAAACACAGCAGTGACAGCAACAAACGACACTCCCGTGTAACAGGCAGAGAAGCATCCAGAGACCAGCGCCAGGGCGACAGCGCCTCCCTGCGGCCGGGAGTGCACGAGGTCTTATTGTAGTCCTGTGTGCTCGCCAGCAGAGGGAGACATTTACGTCCTTTTTAGACTTGAACAAGGATTACTTTTTAATGTGCATAAACACCCCGCATGATGAAACTATACTTATCTACAAAGTTTTCTTTCTTTATTTACTTTTGGTCTGAGAATTGTAGCAAAACCATCACTGAGTGATATAAAATACATAGCCTATATATAGGCTATTTACACTGGGGGAAAAAGAGAACAAAATGTAACCTTTATTGGACAATTTTAGAATGATCTTTATCTGTATAAAAACTAGCATAATATCACACCATAACAAAACTTTGAAAATAAAAACTTTTATTTTAAAAGTTTTGTGTTGAAAATACTCGTACAGCAGTACTAAACAACTGTTTGCCTCAAAGTTCTTTGTTGATTCATCCCTGATCTGAGTAGATTTGCAGTGCAGTTCTTCATGTCTGCATGTCTCTCTTTCTCCTCTTCCCAGGGGGCTATGGGGTGGCTCCCCACAGTGTTCCCATGCTCTGTATGTCCTGTGACAGATCCAGAGATGAGCTGAGCTCGATCCTTCTGATGCTCATCCCCTGGCCTACACACCCCCATACACCCCTGCCTCCCTGCCTGTAGTGTGACCACCCGGGAGGGGCGAAATGTCTGACTCCAGCTGCTTGGTGACGAAACGCACTGAGCACAGGTAAAATATACCATCATCACAATTTGTAAATAATAATAATTTGTTCAACTAATGAAGAGCTTTTCATGACATTCAAAGACATAATATGCACCATCCACACATCCACACACCATATGACATGTCTTGCATGACAACACAACTACAGTATTATTTCTTCTCTTGGTGTACCACTTTGGCCGATGGTGTTCCAGTCGTCTCCCATCCAACTTCTGTCTAGGCCCAACCTGCTTAGTTTCCGACATTTGATGAGATTGATCACACAAGTTGCTTTGGCCAGATCATGTCATTAGCTAGACCATATCTGTTAGTGATATTGCAATATACATGATATGACATTTTGAAAACTACATTATTGCGCATTTATTGCAACCATGGTTTCTTTTAGTTGTAATGAGAGGTAGATTGAGATGGTGGCTAATGGCTACACTATACAGCTAAACCAGTAAGCAGTTAGATCCAAAGGTCTACCACAGAGGAACCTCATCTTCCTTTGAAGGAAGATTCTCCAGCTACCATGGAGAATGCAAAAACACATTAATGCATGATCCAAAAGTGCCATAGCACCCCTAGCACTAAATGCCATAAACACGATCGGGCACGTGTTGAATGTAAAAGTGTGAGCTGTAGTGTTGAGTGCTCTGTCTCACATCAGGCTGACCCTCGGCCCTGTAGGTGCGCTGGCTGCACATCCCTAAGCCACAAATCCTATTAGTCAGGGATTCTCTCAGGCATTTCCCATTCACTCCGTCGTCAGGTGTTACGTGTGAGAACCCAAACTTCCTCTTCCCACAATCCATTACTGTGGATACTGTCCCCAAACATGAATGAATCACTGTTAGTTAAATAGGTTGTATTTGGCTGAATCATGCTAGAAACGGTTTAATAGGGCAACAGGTTAAGGTGTAGCCTAGTTATTTGGGTGTAATGTGAGTGTTTTCTTTTTCCTTTTATACAAAGTCACAGTTATTTCCAAATGTTATTTCTTGTTTTTCAAAGAAGACTACTTGATTGTAGTCTAAGCAAATCAATAAAGAAACACCTAAAATGCAACTAAAATCACAATTAAAAATTAATAGTATATTGAATAGTCTTTTGATGCACATGTTTGTGCAAAAAGCAGCAGTATTTGTATTGATTGAGTTCAATAGTGACCAGGGTTGGATGTAGCCATTTGTAAGTAACTGTAGTGTAAAGAAAAATACTTAAATTACAAATACTAACAAAACATTGAGTTAGTTACTTGCAAGTGAGAAACCCACACACACGACATGTCCGGTAAAGAAGTAGAGATCAGCAGCTGAAACAGGGCTGTTGCTCATTTCTATCTTGTTGTCATTTGAGCCTGAATAAACTTTTTTTTTTTTTTAAACCTGTTTAAATGCCAATAATAAAATGTAAAATTCTTTTTTGGATCAGTATACATGCCTTGCCATTTACATGTAAAGTAATCCAAATGCAACAAATTTACTTTCTCAGGGCTGTAGCTAAGTATTGTAACCAGGCACATTTTCAAACACTGTTGGCCATTTAACTAGGCAAGGCAAATTTTTTTGTATAGCTCAATTTAAAGTTACACACATTTCCACCACATCTTTCCACCATAGACACTTTAACAAGTACTAATATGTTTTTTGGACATTTGTTTAAAATGACCAGATCAATAAGGCTACATGTCTTCACTTTTTTCCTGCCTACTGTAGCTTTGTTTCAACAAATACTGTATGTTTGGGTGTATTATCTTAATCCTGTGTTTTGTTTTCTGCAGATGCCATTGCCTGCAGTATTTCAGTTCAAGTCATCACCATGGCCATTTCTTTTAGATCCAACTGAAAGGTAATGTACTTTTCAGTTCATTTCAATATTGTAGCCAAAAGGAGAGAAACCTGCTCTCAAATGCAGTGAATTAAAACTAAAATATCTGAAGGAAACTATATAGTTGCCTAAAAATTCACTGTCTGCTTCTGACAGGTGGAACTACTCATTTCACTAAAACAGAGATCAGATCATTCAAGATTTTGCACTTTATAAGTTTTGTCTCAGTTCAA
Organism: Mugilogobius chulae; assembly: GCA_038363315.1. Classification (NCBI taxonomy): domain Eukaryota; kingdom Metazoa; phylum Chordata; class Actinopteri; order Gobiiformes; family Gobiidae; genus Mugilogobius; species Mugilogobius chulae. The sequence goes on from CM076407.1 coordinate 9,407,150, forward strand.
CAGTTTTTTTTTTAGAATTAAAGCTGCACTTTCTAATTATAAATGACGCTATCAAGCAAGAAGGTTACAAGCAACCAGGTTGTAAATTCAACTGAGAATCTTATAATGTACAGTATTTTTTATTGACAAAAATACACAATAATACACTTATTTTTTAAATGTTATATTTACGTGGTAGAACAAAATCTGATTTTTTGCGAGAACATTGAAAATGTCTTTCTAGCGCACGGCTATTCAACTTTATTCAACTGTGGGCCAAAAATGCATGACGTTCCATCTTTTTTTGTTTTGTTTGACATCACACAGAAAAATTCTAATATTGTATCTGTTTTAGTATTGTGAAACAACTACTGTTAGATTACTATGGAAACAGGAAATACAAAAAGTCATTTGGATACGGTTCTTGAACAAGACTTGATACTAAGTGTAAACAAGAAAATATATAGACCATGATTTTTTAATGTTTGGAAGGTGGGTCATGGGTCAGATTGAGCTGGTTGTATGGCCTGATTTGGCCCCGGGCCTTATGATGAATAACCTGCCTAGCGGGATGTTATCAATTTAGTACTAAACAACTGTTTGCCTCATAGTTCTTCGTTGATTCATCCCTCAACTTTCTTTTATTTTCAATGTATTTTATAGCTTTTCTTAATACATTTGTTCATGATTAATTACATGACACTACAGTTGAATAGAAAATAATCTTAAATTTCAAGCTATCAATGTAAACCTGTAGTTTACTCACAGAAAGTAAGAAAAATGCATATAAAAATAAGCACAAAATTCACCCTTTTTATTGCCTGTTTACTTTCTACCACAGTTTTGCCTGTACATATTTCTGTGATTCAGATTCGACAGCTCTCATAAGTGATCTGACAAAATAAGTCACATTCTGTCCTCTGTCTGTGTCACTTATGCCTCACTGCTGATTTTCTCGACAGGGCCAAGCTCCGCGCCCTGACATCGGAAGTTCACAGCCCTTTGTCGGAGGTCGTGTCACTCACGGGGTAAGTGCCAATGGCCTGCGTTTATCTCGTGTCATAACAGCTCCAAATCTTGAGCTAGAATCGGCTGTTATGTGTCAAATGTTTTGACTCAGTTCATGCTAAATATATCTGTATTTACATGGCCTGTCTACGGGAAAGAAGAAGACAATTGAATTTATACAGTGTGATCCTTTGTACATTTTTATATTTTGTTTTGAATAGAGGATTTGGAGCTAAAACTAAAAATGAGTTGTGATGTAGTGGGCATTCAATTAGGGTAGAGTTAACGATGTTTTGCAAAATATTTCATATTATGTTAAAAATAAGCTTTGAAAACTAAACTAAGCATCTTATCTTCCCAAAAATATTCTGTCACGAGCATTTTCTGCAACCGACCAAAGAGACATGAACACACACAGCTTGAATGTACGAGCTGTCTTAGGGGAAATCTCCCTCTGAAACGTCCAACAAAGCAGCATTAGCTACAACTTTTAAGACTCTTGAATGACTTGGACTGCTCACTTACTTTAAAAGAAATATTCACTATTATTGAAATCAGAATTGAAATCACAATTAATTAAACAATTATTTTGTTAGATGGGAGGTGGGGCATAAAGGAAGATAATAAACAGATGCAATAAAATGAAGTCTGTTAATAATGTTTAAGTGAACGTTGGTGGTAGTAAATGGTAACTTTCTGTGAGGGTTTTCCTCCAAATGACACACAAGCATACTCCCAAAGCACTGAAGAGCTAATTATCAGACCAATGATAAAAAATGTAAATTTGATTCATTTGCTCAGCCCTAGGTTCTACTAATGAGTTAAAATAATAACTAGAGCAGGGCTATTCAATTATATTTACCAATGGGCCAATCGATAGGCTATGGTCTGAGGGCTGGACTACAAATGCAGAGATATCATTATCTCGAAATCAACTTTTTTCATTGCAACAAATACAAAGTAAAAGAACAATGCAGTGTCACATAAAAACAGGAGTCAGCCAAAACATACCCAGTGTCAATCAACAACTTGAACTAGAATAGATCAGAGCAGCACTGGGGCTACACTGAGTTTCAAAAGACTAAATCTAGTCTATATTTGGAGAACATCAGATGTAAACTACATCTTGAAGACTAGACCACAAAGTGTAAGCCAAGACTAAACCAGGACAATAAGGTCTTAACCATTTATTGGCATAATAGAATCTGGATCAAATGATGCATAGGCTACTGAAAGAAGAAATCCAGAGAACAACAAATCCAGCCTATCAGGCAGTATCACCCTATTCAAAGCCTGCATTTCATTGTGCTGGGCCAAAACAAACTGCTTAGTAGGCCGCATTTGGCCCCCTGGCTGCCATGTGGCAGCATTAACATAAATCTATATTTTTGGTCCATACAATGCAGACAATCTTTAAACGTCTACGTGTTTTTTTTTCTTAAATATGAAAGAACCCTAAAACACTAAACTGTACTGTAATTAATTAAATAAAACATTCCCCTACATAATACTAATATGAAAAAAGTTTACTTATCAAAAGATTAAAAGAAAATTTTTCATTAAAAGTCTAGCTTAGAATGTGTGACTTCTTTCAACACAACATGGGTCTGGAACTGGCTACAGGGTTACCATGGTTACCAGTCACCAGGGCTCAGTGTGTTTTGCAGTGCCACTTTTCCAAAAACATTTATAAATTACAAAACACAAACTCAGTGGATCCGTTACCATTTTTACGTTACTTAAATGAATGTGGCAGTTTAGAATGAAAATATAAAAAAATAATCTGTTTATGTTGTAATGCAATAACACACAAGCATAACATGTCTTCTTTAAATGTAAATCCTTCTCATAACGTTCTCTTCTTCTCACTAGACGCTTGTTGGCGAGTACCAGCCCTGCCATCCATCTACCCAGTCGGCCAGCGGGGGTCACCAGCATGGGGGCGGAGTCTTGATTATGCCCATTATTTGGTAAATAAGATGTCAACAAGGTGTTTCCCTGACACTTTATTGAGCCAAAGGAGGAGAGTGCAGGAATGAGCGCCCCCACCGTGAATGGGCCCTCTAATCTCCTCTTTTATGGCCCATCTTCTTAAGGGTTTTCGGGTTGGCTGAGGGAGGTAGAGGCGGGGGTTATGCCAGGCTAATGCCACCCCTGCCTGGTACTACAGTCTTGGGTAGTGAGGTAGCGCTGGTGGCTATCCCTGGCAAAGTGTTTATAAAAGCCACTTGTTTGGGCACAATACTTGAACTAACTTTCTTTGAGCCAGCAGTGTGAATCTGCGCAAAGCCCTTTCCCAAAGCTCTTTAGAAGGAGGCCGGCCCATTGAGGAGCCCGAGGAGGGAAGGATTACCTTGCCCGACGGTGGTGCATTTCCGACGGAGCTGATTAGGCCGCGCTCATTGTTAAATCGAGCAAAGGAGAGGCTCTAGAGGAGAGAAAAGAGCCCAAAATAGGTGGGCCCGGAGCAATAAAACAGCCACAGGAAGCCCAGCGCAGGCAAGCCAAAGTTTTCCCAACAGTTCTTAAGCGGAGGTGCGCCGTGAAGAAGGAGATTAGCATACAAAATTAGAGGCGGTATGATGGGATGTGTGTGTGTTTTTTGTCGTGGGTAACTTGCAGCATGGCCCGTCCACCCCCAAGGTCTTGTCCGTCTGCACAAAGTTAATTAAACTAGTATTAAATCGTGAAGAAAGTTCCAGGGGCTCTTTGGAGGATTACACCCAGGATTTTAAGAGACGAAATTGAGAAAGCTGGTTGAATTGAGCACACTTTTGTTGGCTCAAATCGGCATGTTCTACTGTCACTACAATAAGCAAAAGCTGTTCATCACTGCATCACTGTCTGCCTCTCAAACAAACTCCTGGAAAAACTGCAGAGACTTGTTTTGAACATTATTTTGGGTTAATAACTACCGTATACAAAAAACCCAAAATAGATCAGACTATGCAAGTTAACACTCAAACATAGAAACTCATTGCTTAACTCTTCATTGCCAAGAGCACATTTAATTGCTCAATTATTCTTTTTGCAATCAAACTACTAAACCGGATTTTTAAATTGTGAAATTCAGTGAAATTCAGCTTCAATTGAAAGTTCAAATCCTCACTGTGGAGTGACAGAAAATCCAGAGTGAGCTTTTATACTGATAATTGCCATGGACATTTAAAAGAACACTATTACATTTTTAAATATGAAAAACAAAAATACTGGAGTTACACTATAACACTGCATGACACAGTTTCCATTGAGTTATCTATATTTCGGTAGCGGTCCATATCATGTATTGACTGATATTTAAAACCAAATTAGCTAAATGGTAAAAGAACAGCATTCCTTTTGAAAATATTGTTCCACTTTGTGATGTTGTTGTTACTACTCATACATTTCAGACGTTTTATGAACAACAAAAGGTAAAACTGAATTATTCTAGTTGTTGGGTAAAACAGCTTGATTATAAAACAAGTAGTTATAATTAAAACTGCCACTTGACATCACAGAGTAAAGTGTAGCGTTTAAGAGCTTTGGAAATGTGGACAGAGTAATCTTGCAAGATTTCTCAAACGTGAGAATGATACAAATCACAACTCCAGTTTTTTTTTTTTTTTTACGTTTTACGCAATAATGTAAAATGACAATAGTGCTCAGAGTCGGTGTTGCATAATATAGACATTTTAAATTATGAATAAGTAAAATAAAAAGCAGGATGTTCGGAGTGTTATGTACAAACATGTATTATTCTTTTATTTCAAAAGAAAATAAAACTCCAAGACTACGCACATAGTACAACTCTAGGACATACTGTGCAATAAATTAATAATGTACAGTACAAAGTGCTTCATTTTATGTACAATTAAATACAAGGACAGGACAGAAGGCAGTGTGGAGGAGCTAAAGAGACCAGTGTGTCCACAATCAGGCTCTTGAACCCACACAAATGTGTTGTAAATGGATCAATACATTTAGATAGGGATGGTCATGTGATTGCCAAATTGGTCAACATTTAAGTTTAATAACTTATAAAAATGTTTTATAAAGAGTCAACAACCATAAAATACAAGTTTAACATGCTTTCAAAACAAAGTACAAAAATATACATATTTAAATACATTTATTAAGGTCATAAAGCATCCTCTCCTCACTCTCATTATTGTGCTTTACAGTTTTGTACCAAACTCACAAAAATAGTGCAGTGGTACGAAAGAGGGCAGCTGGATGAGGATGTCTTTATTTCAAACGACATCCTCATTAATCTGTATTTTTTTTGTAAACGTTTTGTATTCACAAACTATCTCTTAATCTCTATTATTGCCCTGTTTGACTCATTTACTTTGAAATGGTTTTGATTTGTCGAGAGTGTCTCCACTGTTTAAGTGAATGGAATGGGCGTACAGTATTAGGTGATCAGAACGATTTTTTTAGGAAATGTCTCTCATGTTTTTGAATGCTGTATGAGAGAAGCTGCTGTTTTCAGTCAGTCTTTCAGCTAGTGTAAGTTGTTGGCACTTGGCATTTCAAAAGTTCTTAGTTAGCTCACCTCCTTATGTCCCACACTCAGTGCTTCTTCCTGAGTCGGAGGTTCTTCCTTCGAACTCCAGCGCTCTCATTCCTCCCTCTGATTCTCTTCACACAGTAATACTTGGTGACTGTCTTTCGACACTGCTCACACTTGACCGCACAGCACCAGTGAAACTTACAGTTACAGCTGGAAACCGTCTCTGCTTTCCTCTCCTCCACCGCCAAACCACATTCCCCACAGAGCCGCTTGCAACTTCTTTTCTCCCATTTGGTCAGGTGTTTGCCCTTCTTCAGACACTCACGCCCTTCTGTGCCCGGTAAACCAAGAGTGCGGTTCTCCAGGCAGTAGTCAGGGGAGTCTTCCAGGTGCACCAGTTCTTTGCGGGAGATGGAGCTGAAGGTTTCTGCAATGGCTCCTCGGCTGGCTGCACTGTTACCCGCTCCTCTCAGCAGGTCCACTTTGATGGCGCGGTGATATTTCTCCTTCAGGTAGTTTCCCACTTCGCGGAACTCCGGCAGCTGGAGCCAGCAGGTCTGTGTGGTGCAACTGCCCGAAACGCCGTGGCATTTACAGGTGCGCTGCATGGTGCCTTTAACGGCCTGTAAGAAAAAACAAACAATAGATCAGGATGGAAACGTTTTTGTTATCATTTATCTAGAAAACCAGACAGTACACTAGAGCTCTCAAACCCGTAGCTCGAGAGCTACCTGTACCTCCCCACACCTTCCCCAAAAGATTTTAAAATCTTTGTAGGTGTAGTAGTACACTTTTTAAATAAATTGTGTTGTTTTTTTTCTATGTGTTTAGGAATAAATTACAATATATGTAGATCAGTAATTCACGTTTTGTTTTTTGTAAAACATAAAATTGAAGTAAAACAGCTTAGAAAAAGAATTACCATCCTGTTTAAAACTGCAGAACTGTTAAGCCCCGCCTCTTCGTTATAAAATCTAACTGTAACAAGCAGAGGATTTAAAATTTTAACTTTTTGTTGTTGTAAAGTGCCCATGTGATTTTTTGAACCATACATTCTTTACCATAAATCTGAATTTTTGGAATAATCACAATTAAAGTGGGCAGGGATATCTGGTAGGTGAGGACAGGGCTTTTCTGAACACTCAATCATCAGCTGCAGGACAACACAAGTTTACTCAAACATGCATGAATTATTCTTAATTAAACTTTGAGTAATCTAATGACAAGAGAAAGCAGTTAGAACAAGGTTAAAAACTTAGAAAAACAGATACTATTACCATTGGATATATGTAACGGTGTGGATGCTTAACTGTGTGCAATAAGAAATGGTCGGTCAATGTTTCACATAGACATCCCAATCTAAAAATAAATGTCTGAATGACTTTTTCTTTTGTAGATGTAGCTCTGGGAGAAAAGGCTGGAGACTTCTGCAGTGCATACAGCTCTAAATGACTACATTTTGTCAAACATTTCACTTGCAACAGTATACTTATTTGTGAGGTTGAAAATTACTTGTATAAAGCAGTTTGTTTTAAAGAGTCATTGCCGTTGTAATATACGATATAGTCATTTAGATTTCAAAAGCGAAGTATCTTGCAAAACTCTAAATACAGTATATATTGTTAGCACTTCATTGCTTTTATCTATACCCCAAGTTACATTTGATGATGTGTGTATCCTAGAGTCTAACTCTAGAACAGGTAAAAGGACAGGGCACTATAATATAGACATACTTAGTAGTTAGAGGGCAATATGGAAAAGAAATTTAATCATAACTTCATATTGATACATTTCGATTCCAGTGTACTTATTTTCAAAAACAAAACAAAAATGGCTGCTCTGAATCACATGCTTTTACTGACCTGTCAATAAAAATCTCTAACCCTGATCTGGATGATTAGAGTACCTTCAGCCAAGCAAACCCTCTGCTTAAAACTATTTTGCTCCGTATTATTAGCGTTAAAACAAACCAATCATTGAAGTGTTTTTGGATATGCAAAACAAATATTGTGAGACATCAATATTTGTCTCATGTTTTGCTTCTGTCAATGAAAGAAGCGAGAATCCATGCTGTTTCACTGATGTGTTTCAAATGAACTTAAGAGTAAAACCTGAATGAACAGAATGGCTAAAATGGCATAGTGCTATCAGCTATTCTGTGTCCTGACTCTGGCCGACACAAAACAGCTGTTGTTTGAAAAAGAACCCTCTCTGAATCAAAGTTTCACATTGAGCCCTATTGTCCTGGTAGAATGTAAAGACGTATTTATTTAGCATGTTCATTATCAACATGTTTTTACCCCATTGAGAAGGGAAATCAAAAAGGAGTTATTCTCTCTTTCTCTTCCCATTTTTTTCTGTTACATTGATGCTCCAGGTGCCATGGGGTTCCGAGGGCCTGCCGGGGGGGAGCCAGGCCAGGGTAAACAAAGAGCACTCGAGCTGCATGCCTGTGGTCCCCTCAGGCTCCCCGGGGCTGCACAAAGGCCAACATAAATGCAGGATCCTTATTGCAAGAATAAAACTAAACACTTATTTTCAAAAGCAGCGGCGTACAGACTGTTGTGAACTGTCTGGCTCCGCGGGAAGTCTAATTAAAGCGGCACCAGCCATGCACAGATTTTGGATTGAAGATTGTCATAAGGGGCTTTCAGCACTTGTAAATGGGCCCTTCTGGTACAGCGAGCACACTGTTATCATTAGGAACGAGTGGCACCTCACTTATGGAGATGTGAATGGGATGCTTGGGTGGCACACTCGGTTCAAGACGGCGCAGAGAGGAATGATTGAAAAGGTGGATGCTTTACACTTGTCTATGGTTCAGAGGGCTCCGAGAGATGATCATGTTCAACCCTCCAGCAGCTCCTCGCAGTATAGATCTATAATAGTGTTAACGGGACTGTACCTTACGTCCCGCCTCGTTGTTGTGAAGGTTCATGGCTGCGCGGGCGTCCTGACCAGTCTCCAGGGCATCTACAAACTGTTTCGAGATGGCCTCTCCAAAGCCCACATTGTCACTGCAGCCTCCCCACAGCCACCCATGACCACCTGAAACCAAGACCACCAGGAATTAGAATAAGAGCTGTAGTATATACAGCTACTGTGTGTACAAGTGAATTCTGAGTGTAGAGAGTAGGAGATGTTTACCACGCTGCCCGTTCCTGCTGTCATCACAGCCACAGTTATCGAAGTCTCCCAGACTGCAGTTCCTGGTCAGAGTGTACATGACCCCTGCAGAGCTAATAGCGTGAACAAATGCTGCCTCACGGTTTGCTGGAAAAGAAAAAACATACATTTGTTTGAGTATTACGGATTTCTAAAAGAGCTTTTTCTTATATATACAAGTCTGCTACAAGTTTATTAAAATGGGCAGAGCCTTTTGTTTGGTGGTGCTCGGTTGCCAAACGCCACTCAGCTGCTGACTGAGTGCATGTTGTGATTTGGATTAGTGTGTTTGTTTTGGCTCTGGTGAATGTGCCACTGTAACAATCCCAATGGGAGCAGTTGTTCAGACCAAGCCAACAGTTCACAGTTGCTCTGTTCTAGGTGGAACTTGTTGGACATGGATGCAGACTCACCACTGCGCAGGCTGCTGTGTGTAGACAGCTGCAGAGCCCTCTCGGGACAGTTCCAGCGGTCCCATTCAAACTGATACTTGCATTCCTCGATGCCGCTCTGAGCTCCTGCTGCCACACTGCTGGAGTAGATCAGGTACGCCTGGAAGACAACACAATCACATAGATGACAGTTTTGCTTGCTTATGCGTCTATTGAGGGTACTTAGCATTTTCATACACATCACCACAAAGTCTCAATTACTACAAATTTTGCAAGAGGAACCACCCAGGCCCGCTTTCTTGTAATAAGCAGATGGAAGTACAGATAGAACCACCCAGGCCCGCAAGAGGAACACCCAGGCCCGCTTTCTTGTAATAAGCAGATGGAAGTACAGATATAAATTACACTAAAACATTCAAACTAAGAAATTAACAAAGAAACAAAAAGAAAATCAAATGGCTTTCAGTAATGATTCATAAACATAAATTACTGTATATAACAAAAACACTATTAAATGTATTCTTTCAAAGTCTGACTTATGCTGCAAACTACATGTTTTTAGGATAAAACTGCAACCAAATAACTGACATGACTAGACTCTCAACTTTCAATTAATTGCCCTGAGTGGATGCAATCAACTGATAAGTTTCACTACCCCTCAATCACGAGAACTAACTTGGAAGTGTTCACAACATGCATCGTTCTGATTTGGGGTTCATTTGGTGTTGTATCAAAAGTATCAAACTCAGATAGTAATGGGTACTAAAACTAATATCAAAACTACGGAAGATGATTAGCTTTAACAATTCTTTCAAAACAAAAAAATACACAGTTTTAGAATGATTGTCACAGCTGTAAGGCCACATGAAAGCATAAGGAAGAATCAAATTACCTTATTTTGAAAAGGATTATTATCAAGTCCATTACTTGTTTCAAAATTGAGTTTGAAATGTTAGTATCGTGTCAACAACAATGATTTAAACATGTCTCTTTTGTAGCAAACAGGACCAATAGATGTTATGTTATTTCATTAGCCCTTCCCAATTTGATTCAGTGTGATTAGAACAAGTGCCATAGATGTTTATTTACAGACACTTTCCCTTGTAAAGCTGCACCTCTCTTGTGTGTGGAGCCGCGGCCCTGGGCTCTTGGCTTTCGCCCGCTGTTGTTCCAGCAGCTCGTTCAAACCCGGCCCACTATAATATAACTAATATGTCTCAAGTGGCCTTTGCAGCTATGAAGTGGTTCCTCTTTTTTCTGCTGCCCGGGCTCACTAATGATGACCACCCACTACACCACTGGCCTGCCCTTCTTCTCCTCTCCTACCTCTTCACACATACAACTGAAGGAAACACTGGGGCCCACGGTAAGGTCAAGTGTACCCAAGCCAAAAGGAGCCAGGAATCTCATAAGTCTATCATATATATGTCAACTTAACATACAATCTATGCATGTCATTTTGGAGGAGAGAGAAAGAGAAGGCAGGAGAGATCAAAAGAAAGTTGGCTTACCTTAGGTCCAGTCATCAAGAAATTATTCACTGACCTGGAAAAGAAGACAAGCTTATTTAGTCAGGGAAGCTCAGTGTCCTTCCGCAAATTCCTCTGTTAACATCTCTCTCATTAGTGCGGTGAGGAACATGTGAAGCTAAGACGCAAATATTTGGAGCGCTGTGAGAAAGTACGCTTGTTTGGGATTGTTTTAAAGGAGACAATACAGAACAGACTTACTGAGTTTTCAAAAAAATATCTAAGAAGTTCAATGTGGTATAAGGACAAACTTTTTAAAAGTAACACTGATTAACAGTCTGGAGGTGGTACGTATGGGCATGGCTGTACGCAGCATTGAAGTCAGCCATGAAACTTCTACCAATATGTGTTATATTATGTGATTGTATTGAATTTGTATTTTATCTGAGACATAGCACAAACATGTTGAGACCAACAAAATCACAAGTGTTGCTGTTTAAGAATACAATATCAAAACTCAGAAGAATTAAATCATGAAGTTTTATGTGTTTTCCTAATTTGTCTGTGAGAACATGGTACAGAATAAATTTGTGAGCCATAAACTGCCTTAAATTACATGAAATTACATAATTTCTCGACAGACTTCTTAAAAAGCAGGCCTACCTGTTACAAATGAAGAAACTCAATCATAGCCTAACAAAGGCATTGGTAGTTCATTGAAATTAAGCTAAAAATGTTTTTGTATGTACTTTGTGCTTTTAGTCAGATAAATTAGAACCTCTTTAATATTTTAAATAAAGTGTATGATCCTCTAGGCAACATATTATTTTTAGATAAAACTGTGAATGTTAGGGTTGCCTAAACTTAGTTAACTCTCACCCTTAGAAGGTACAAGATAAGATAAATTAAAACTTTATTGTCCGTAACAAAATGGAAATGTATCCCAAAAAACAACGAACATCCATTAAATATCCAGACTGCATCAACAATAGAACTAGTAGTATAGACTTTCAAATAAAAGTCTAAAGCTGACATTTCTGCACTATTGCAATACATTTTTACATTACACAAATCGTCTGATATTCAGACCTCAACATGCATCTGAAAAAACTTTTATCATATTTCATAGACTATGAATACAGTATCATTAAAGACACACTGTGAAACTTTTTGACCAAAAAACTTAAATAAAAGCAAGATTTTTCTAGCTCAGGTGTATTTGTGGCGATAAATAATGAGCAGGCTTCCATGGACACAAAATGAACTTTAATGTGGCCAATAGGAGGGCTGCTTCCTGTATGTTAAAAAGCTGTTCCTTGACATGGCACAATGCATATTATCCCTTACAAGACTGTTCTAAAGAGTGATTTGGTCTTCTCATTTCTGTTGAAAGGTGCGGTTGACTTTTCACCTTCAGAAAATTACACAGTGTCACTGTTAGATAGATGATTTAGAAGGTTTACATGGCTGCCCTGGCAATTGAATCTTATTCAAGAGCAACATATGCACATTTCCACATTGTGTTATGGTGTTTAGAAGTTAAGTTTTCTAAATTGAAAGACAAACATTGTTGTGCTTGAAATGAAGGCTTCAGACAAGCTGTTGTGTCAATTGTATTTCATATTGAATAATGCAACTCAGTGAGAAACTTTTTAAAGTAAAATACAGTATCAGATTGGGCCAAATATTTACCAATCACATTTTAATTAGGATGTTCGGTATTATGCCACTAAAGACGTTTTCAAAGTTTTTATTTTTTCTATTAGAATGCCTAAAGCAAAATTCTAAACCTTGTTCTATTAAAAAGTGTTAATATAGTTTTTATATTGAACATAATATCACACAATGACAATATATCCATATCTTTGTAGCAGCCTTTTACATTTTCCAAATATATAAACCTCCTTTCCTTAATTACTTTTGAATCTATGTAAATCCAAGCAACAAAACGCCATCACCCTTTGGAGCCCACACCATCACCGTGCGTAAACCCAAAAAAACTGCGTGCACAAATCCACCTTACCAGCATCCGTACGCGTTCATATTGGCCAGCAGCAGCACCACGTAGCTGAAGACCTCCAAATGCATGAACATCCTGACAGGTGAGGCCGCAGCGTGCCCGTGTGAAAAGTGACCGCTACCACCGATCTGCTCCTCTAACAAAAACCTCCAGACCTTTCGAGGAGGGGGCTTCTGAAATGGAGCTGCTCTCGTCCCCAACAAGAGATTATCTGCTTAATTAAAGATTTTCCCCCTTCTTACCCTCTCGTCCAATCAGCGGTGCCGTGCGGAGGAGAGCCCTGACATGATCAAAAGAGCACCCCGGGCCTTCTTATGCCTCCTGGTTTCCATTCACGAGCGCAGGGAATCCGTAATCCTGCAGGAAAAAGTGTAACATTGATCCATCAACGTAGAAAAGTTGATTTAAAGGATATCGGAGGTTACGCACAGATGTTTGTTGGGATTAGTGTCGTTTTTGGCTTGATAACAGTGTGTGGAAAGATAAAGTACATGCTGGTGATTGCTTTCATGTCAAGTGGTTGAGGCGTGATTGAATCATCGTAAACAGGTTGACAAGAAGCCGCAATTACGCATGAATTTATGTTTTACGCACGCTTGTCTGACGCTCAATTTGTAGCTGATGTTGAAATGTACTTTTCAGAATAGTTTTATTGGTAGTTTTGCTAAAAAGATTAAATTACTTAAGTAATTCCTGTATGTACTTTTACTTGATTAAATGTCCCCAGTAAGTGATTTCATTTCTAAAATAGAAATCAGATGTTACATCGAGAACATTACTCTTAAAGTTGCACTTGCTTGAGGAGTTTCTCCAAACACTTTTTCTTTTATATTAGACATATCTTTACTTACCTGACATTGTGGCTCTATCCATCTATATGTTTGTTATACATTATTAAACACTGTATATGCAGGAGGTGGAAAGTCACCTGCTGCATGAATTCATGAACAGAAAGTTAAATATTGTACATACAGACAGATGAGTTCTTATCCACTTTATTGAATGTTACAGTCAAAAGATCAACATTTCTATGGGAACAATCAAAAGAAGGCTCCTCCAAGTCAAGTAAAAATGCAAGCCTGATGAGTGACACAGTAAGCATAACATTTTAGGATACATTTTCAGTGCAAATAGGGACGTTAGGGTTAGGTCATACAGTTATCAATAGTTGCATCATGAAAGTGAAAGTTGTTTCTTAAAATGCATTTTCTCACATATACTGTACACAAAATCCCTCTTGACTTAAAGGGAAATATGCAAAATTGACTTTTTGCATTTTTACTTCTGTTCTAAAATTGCTTTCTTATCAGATACACAGCAGGTTTTGTCTGTGAGATACCCTTCGTTTCCCCAAAACACTGTTTTGAAAATCCCTGATCTGTGGTGTCATATGTAAATCTCAGAGATCTTCTGTCTTCTTTTTTTTTTTTTTATAAATCATCCAGACTCTTTTTAAGCGTTTTTGCAGCATTCGCATATCAGTCAAGATCAGTTTTATTATTTACCCGTGTGATTTCCTATTCCTATGTAGTCAGTAGATAGAACTCAATTTTTATGTGGGAAACATGACTGTCATGTGTTCTTTACTACAATTTGGAATGGTTCTAGTGGGATTTCCAAGTGGAGATGCTCAGTATGTTGAATGGAGAGAAAGAACACAAAAATGCATCAACTTTGACCATTGAAATGCCTTAAATCTGAAACCATTGCATTATGATTTATTTTTTCTTAAACACAAGAAAAACTGATACTGAAATTGTCCTCACTAATAAATTTTTTCTCTTACTTGCCGTGTCTGGGTTGGACTGGAAAAGACTTGACACCTGTTTTTTTGCTGATAGGACAGGAGATACTCTGGTGTCGTCTTGTTTACCGCAGATAAAAAAGAAAAGAGGCTTTTTTCCAGAGTGGTGATCCCCCCTACAGAAAATAAAAGGTAAGGGATTGTGCCGCACTGAAGAAGGCCGAGCTATTGATCAGATAGAGTGCATTTGCATGACTAATCCAGACGTTCCTAGCTCACACACTGGATAAAGCCAATTCCCCCATAACCCCGTCTGACCTGTAGGTCCCTTTCCTTTGGCACAGGCAGCCCTTTAGCCAGCTTCTTTAGTGCAAATTAGGATTAGGGCGAAAAGTGATTTGGGGAGGACATCTGAGGGATGTTTTTGGATTGAGATTTAAAGCGGGATGACACGTGAAACAAAAGAGGGATCAATGTGTTGTTTTAGGTAGGCCTATTTTTATAATCCTAGGAAATGCGAATGCTTCTGTAGGCCTACTGCTTCTCACACTGATACTATATGTCAGTGTCAGTGTGAGAAGAGACGTAGGCTCACACTATTATGTAATCTGACTCAACAGCCTCGCGTCAGGCGTTTGGGTTGTCTGTGCGTATTACTCCTTGCATTAGTTGTGCGTATTTACTGTGCGTAAATAGAACTGACTGTATGGCACATGGCACTTTCAAACTCACTTTCAACAGCAGCAATTGGGCTCGGTTGACTTTCTATTTTAACTATGACGCGTGGTTTATGATTACGTTGGCGTGCAGGAATGAACGAATCCTGTAGGTGGCGCTTTTGTACTTTTAAAACAAGCCCCATTTAAACCAACTAAATTAAAGGATACCTGTGGTGTTTTATTTTTTTCTTTCTTTCAGTAAAAACGATAAATAGATAAATAATAAATGAATAAATAGTTTAAAAAATAATCAATTAATTAATAAGTTCATGAAATGATACATGTATAAAATTAAACTATGAACTGTATAAAGAAACAGGTAGTAATGTGGTCTTTTATCCACGAATTCCTCCAGTATTTTTCATGATGCTGTTATTATGACTGCCTCGGTATTTCATGAATTCTTTTACGCACAAACCCTCTTAAATTGACAACACAAAGGCTGTTGGGCTGGTGCCATCTGGTGGACATGTTTAGCAAAGACAAAGATCACTGTCACACCTATCTTGTGACAAATAAATGTGATTGTGCATGTTTTCTTTAATTATTATTATTTTTTTATTATTGTGAAGCAATAAACCAAACACAGTGTGTTTAAGAAAACTATTGTGTTAAATCTTCTATAATGCATTACATGTATTTTGGGATTTTTGGACATTCAAAGCCGCACCACACCTCCTAGTTTTATGTTACTGCCCTGGATCAGACTGATGGAAGTGAAGCATGCCAGTCTGTGCCATTGGCCCATACAACATTTCTTGCCTTGAAAAGGTTTTAAAGATGGTTTAGTTAGGGTGCACGGTAGCAGAGTGGTTAGAGCTCTGGCTTCCCAATAATGAGGTCGTGGGTTCGACTCCCGGGTCGGACCATATCAACATCTCACGATCTCTCTGGGTGGAGTTTGCATGTTCTCCCTATGTCACCGTGGGTTTTCTCCGGGTACTCCGGTTTCCTCCCACCTCCAAAAACATGCATGTTTAGGTTAATTGGGCATCACTGTAAATTTCCCTTAGTGAGTGAATGAGAGAGTGAAAGGTTGTCTGTCTAACCCTACGGCAAGTTGGTGACTGTCCAGGGTGTTCCCCGCCTAAGGCCCAAAGTCACTGGATAGGCTCCAGTCACCCGCGACCCCTAACGGGATTAAGTGGTAGAAAATGAATGAATGAAGGATAGTTTAGTTTTCAATCTATCCAGGTCAACCAGCCTGGTTATTTTTTCATATAGTTTATACATTTTAAGCTGCAAGCAGTGATGTGAATAAGAAATGTGTATTTTAGAGTGTAACTGCTTTGGGTGACAACCATATTATATTAAAAAGGAAAAAATATAATCAAATCATAAACCAGAAAATTTACCTTATCAATATGTTTTTATTATTTTACAAAGAATGTAAAATACAAGTCAACGAAAAAACAAACCTCGTCACAAGTGCATAATGAACTTTCCTATAATCCTCATAGACCACAACCCAGAATTATGATCTGAGTTTGGTTACTCTTAAGAATGGGCCAAATATAGAATACATTTTCAAAATCACAACAACGTAGCAAAGCCCCTGTACAGTTTTCAGAATATGTTTATCCAAATAAAGGCATCTTGCAAAACCTTCCCAGGTATTCATGTCCAAGAGAAAATACATGAAGTCTGTACACTACATGAAAGTCTGATATGATTAGAACGTCTATCTGAAAACAGAAACAAAAGCTAATATTAACTGTAGCTTAAATGTTATTATTTTTTATGTTTGTTCATACACTATATATTTCACAAACATTGCAAGATCCCGTTTATATAACCTGACATACAGTAACTACTGTGCAAGTATTGCCTATGAACCGTTTTAGTAACATGGTTAGCTGCACGACCTTATAAAAGCTGAACAAAGTGATTCTACACCTTTCTGTAGATGCACTGTGTAACTTTTGTGATAAAACATCAGCCACCTGCTTGTCAGCCTATAGTTCATAGGGTGATAATGAGCATGAGCACATTAGTAATATAGTTCATTTGTTTGACAGTGATGTATTTTAAAGTGTTTTAGCACATGTCAATAGGAGGCCTTCTTAGACCAGAATGCAGTCTTAAAAGTCATTTACTGTATATAGGACACAAACAGAACTCATTCTTACATTACGTATACAAGCAGCTCTGGCCTGACTTGATCTACTGAATCTGTAGTTTTAGGTCAAATGGAAGAAAGTTCTGTTACTGACAGTTATTGACTCGTTGGAGGAGAGTCCAAAAGATGTTTTAAACTTGGGAAATGCAAAATCTACTTGCTTCGAGAGCCCCACCAGAACCAGACTGTTAGACCAGAAAACAATTCAATACAGAATTATTTAAATGTTTTCAAAAATAACAATAATGTGAAAACCTTGCAAACCCAGTTGTTTTTATTACCCAAAACTAATAGGGAGTTTCCACTTGCCCTGTTAGTACCTACTCAGCTTTAATCTACTTGGTCTGGTTGTGTCTCCATTACTCTTTAGAATGTGGTACTACCTCCCGAGCAACAACCCACAACAAATTAAAATCCATAGCAACACTGTGGTAACCATGGATTCCACCTGCAGTCTGGCCTATAATTCCTCAATCAGAGTCGGTGCCGAATATGAGTCAAAAGTTGTGTGCATGCCCAGAAGCTTCTGCGCAGACACATAAACGTTAGTGTTTGACTACGGCAACACCTACGAGGACAAACAACATAGAATATGCTATATTTATCATTTACTTTTTAAGTATGTTTATTTTAGGTTACATATGAGCTTAACATTTGTGAAAACACAATGTTTAACACAATGTTACAACTGACAAATAACATTTTTTACCGTTTCTGGCAGTTTAAACAATGAAAATATAGTCAAGCTAATAGCTATTATGACTGACTCAATTTCGGCAAGTGAATTGGGTAATGACACGGCCAATCAGTGTTAGAACAGTTCACTACCTGCTCTGCCTAGTTAGAACCAAGGCCAAACAGGCACTAATAAGTACCTGGTTCCGGAGAAAAAGGTCTAATGGAAACAGGGCCGAGTAGATACTATCAGGGCTAGTGGTCCATAAGTCTAAAAACCTGCATTTTACAGTGATTTGACCAGTGAAGCTGTGGCTTACCTTACTTATTTTTATGAATAGCTTTTACAGTTTTATACTGTGAAACCGTCCAGGTAACTCAAGAATATCACCATGGCAACAAGTACAAGTAAACCAACCCTCAATCTTCATTAGAAAAGTTACACAGTGCACCTTTAAATAGAGACTGACTCTGGTAAACAGAGGACTGCTGCTGTTCCCATAAACAAAGTGCCAATGTAGGCTGTTGATAAAGCACATGAATAAATAAAATATACAGTAACAAATTTGACACACACACACAGTGATGCATTTTCATCATAAAGCATTCAAAACACACCAAAAACATTAATTTGTAATAAAGCATTGTAATAATCACTCCACTTTGCTGCTGCGGCAGTAGTGTTGTTGCCACATAAGACACATAAATAAGTAATAAGCTTGGGTAGAAAGGACTTAGCCACTTTTGTTGCTGCCGCTGCCTGTTCGCTGCATACGAGCCAGGATCATCTCTTTGGAGACTTTCTTGCGGTCCCAAGCCAAACCCAGGAAGCACATGAGATCTATGAAGGCTGTGGTGGGGTTCAGCCTCCAGCCAAACTCACTGGTGCCATAGTCAAAAGGAAAAGTGTGGTGGTAGTTATGAAAGCCTTCACCTGGAATAAAAAGAAGAACTTTAATAATTTGGGTAAAAAAGACAGAGACAGGTGTAGAGAAAATAAAAAAACTGGACTGATAATCAAACGAGTCACAGTCTTACAGACCTGGGATGATTATTTTCTAGTGAAGGACCTGCATGTTCATGAAAATTTTATTGTTTCCTCTTGTGTTCCAGTATTGAAATCATATTTTTGGAAAACCATGAATTGTTATTGTTAGCATGTTACTTTTTAAGACCTTTTTAACTCTTCAGGCACCAAAGTAGCCATTCTGGATCAAGTAATTCCAGGCTCTACGTCTCTAGTCTCCAAGTTCTGAGTTTCTGATAAGTTTCAGTAACTTGGAAAATTCACAATTGAACTCAGTATCAGTGGTTGAAAACATAACACTGCGAGTATCTTTTTTTTTTTTTTATCCAGGTGGGTCGATTGAGAACAAATTCTCATTTACAACAACGACCTGGGTCAGAAGCAGCAGCAGAAGATATCATGGGACAAGTTTTAGTCCCTGCTTTTACTGGACTGGATTGCAAATTTAAAACTCTGTCAAAACAATGCTGCTTCTTTTTCAGAAGGCTTTAGAAGATGAAACTGTATTTTGATTAAATTATTTAAAAAGTCTAATGAATAAACTACAAACAACGTACTTTATAGAGCAACTTAGCATTTCATCTATTCGATCAATAAAATAAAAATAGAGAACACAACACTTGTGTTATAGTACTGAGAATATTTCGACAATCTATAGTAGTGTGAAATAGATGAGAAGTCTTTACAGAAATCCATTTAAAAAATAAAAATGGGGGGGGGGGTGTATGTGTGCAAATATTTTTTAATACCTACAACAGCAAATTTTAAGACTCTTTTAAAGACACTGCAGAAACCCTGGATCGGTTAAATGCTTAGTGCAGTTTTGTATTATGTATCCCTTGGGAAATTTTTACAACAACAACGGCAAACACCTTTGATTAGGGACATTGCACTGAGAGCTCCTTGCTTAGCTTACCCATAGCACTGAAGGACACCACACGGTTCTCTCGGGGGTTGATGGTGATGTCATACGGCCTGTTACCCCACATGTGAGCGGCACTGTTCACCAGCCAGGTGGCGTTCAGTGACAGCGCGTATCTGAAGAGACCAGGGAGGAAGTAGGCCGTCTCCAGAGACTCACCCCAGCAGTACCAGGGCACCAGGGTGGGCAGAGCGAAGCAAAGCAGCACCAAAGACAGAACGTAGTGTCTGCAAATGTACAAGCAAAGTTTGTTTATTACAAGTTTATTATGTTTACATGTTTTGTTGGAACAAATTCAAATAAAAAGTAATTATAACTGATTTTGTCATTTACCCATCTCTATTCTGTTTTATAATAAATGTTTCATTATTGTGGTATCAGGTATCTGGCAACAGTTTTTAGCTTTGTTTTCTACAGTTAAAGTCAGAAATCCTCTAAGCAAACTCAACAGTCAGACTGAATGGTAAAACGAGTACAGTGCCGGTACCACAGAAGGAAAACTGACACCTTTGTTTGGCTGAATCCTCTCAAGTGCTTAAATGTCACAGAGACTGTGCCTGTCTGTGATCCATGTGATGAACAAGGATAATACTACTGTCACAATACTAAAATATATATATATATATATATTTGTTTTTTTTAAACAATGGTATTTCACAATATTGGAATAAAACAGCTTAGTAATAAAAACAGGCTGAATGAATTCCTGAAGAGCTCCAATTCTTCAGCAGCAGCATGTCATTTCCATGTTTTAATTTTTAAATGAGGCTAAGAGACATTTCACAGCCCTTCATGTATCATAAGGAGACATTTTTGAAATGTCGATATGTAGGTACAGGATGTGGGTGCAGATAGGTGGTCAGTCTTTTCTGAGCACTCATGCCTCAGTTGCAAGACGGCACAGAATTAAACATGTCGAATCAATCCAAATAAAACTTCAAGTAACCTAATGCAGAAAAAACTTTGTTGTAACAAGATTAACAACTTATGAAAGCTGATTTCCTCTGAAAAGTGGACCTCAATACTAAATTAAATGTAAAATTGACTGTTAGTGTCAGTTGGCTTGTTTGTGTTAAAAAAAAATCTAACATCTTGCATTTGTGCACTTTAAAGATTGGTTTTAAGGACATTTCACAATTGTCTGACAAACATGAACCATATTCAAACTGGGACAAATGGTGGAGGACTGGACCACTATTATTGGAGAAACAAATTATCATTCTTGCAGCTCATTTTTGTACTACAATTTTGACAATTTATTATATTATTAGGACAGCCAGCAAAGATACATGAACCATAGCCAAGTCAATTGACTAAAAAAAATATAAAGAGTAACACTTATTCTCAAAAATGTGCCTGGGGCCACAATGAAACAGTCCAAGGGCCGCATCTGGCCCTCGGGCCACAATTTGCCCAGATCTGATCTAAACAATATGTTCAAATAATAATGTTTTAGCATATTTCTGTTCTATTTCAATGATGAATATTGTTTTCTCTTTAGAGAAAGAGGCCTGTGTAAATTTTCAGTGCATGTTACAGTGTCACTTGGGGCTGTTTGGTCACAAAAAAGATTTCTGAGATTTTGATTTGGAGGATATGTTGTTTACAATGTCATGCTCATTCTCTTTGTCAAAGTTAAAGTAATGAATATGTGGTAAAAATTTTGTTCATGTATAATATTTAGCAAGGTAGAATGTGATATTCAAATGAGGATTTGGATGCATTCTCACAAACTTCAAATATTTTCTTTTAATTTCAAGTTATATGTGTGTGTAAATTCTGTGTATAAACGTGAACTTGTACCTTCTCTGAAACATAACCACCGGATCTGCCTTCAGGTCCGACAAGTCCAGCTTCTTCCCCTGTTCTACGACCTCTGGGTGTTTGCGCACCAGCAGCCAGCCCACGTGGGAGAAGAAGAAGCCCCGTTTTGCATTGTGAGGATCTGCATCGGTCTCAGAGTACTTATGATGGCTGCGGTGGTCTCTGGCCCACTCATATATGTCATTCTGCACAAGCAAAGAGGAGTGAGGATTACATGAGATAGACATAGATATGAATGGTCAGATCATCAGATTAAGGTCAGTAATGGGCTGCTGTCAGTAAACATGCAAAAGCACTCAGATGATATGATTATTATATGCAAAACACATTACTGACTGCTGCTAAGTTATAGTTTGAATATCAAGATTTCTTAACATTTTGGTGTTAATTCAGCCCAGCATTCAGGTTGTTTGAAAATTAAGAAAGATATATCTGCTTACAGAGAAAAAAAAAACTCCTTTGTTTCATGTAAAATTAAATAAATCCGTACATTTGATTTGATTTTGAGCAACAACAAAAGAAGTGATGACCAGACCCACTCTGAGGAAGGCCATAAAGAAGCATGGTTCCAGTACTACATAAAAGTGTAAAATGTCACCATCATCCCTGTATTATGCACTATGTGGCCCTTAAAATTTTACACGGAAAACGGATAGTACTTAATTAGTACTTTGAAGTGAAACAATGAAGCATGCTATTATTAGAGATAGACTTATGTATCTGCTGCCCAATATTTTGGGGCCGAAATTTAGATTTTTTGTTTTTATATATCGGCCATTTCGGCTATTGGTCATAATTTTAGTCAATATCTGATCAGGCAGTTGTTTGGGCTGAGGGAAAGTGACACTCACAGTGATCAGCTGAGTCTGAGTTGGTTTGGAGAAAAATGAAAATCTTTCACTCCTAAGTCAGCAGTTTTGATTTTATCATTAACATGTCGTACATTTTATTCCTGTTCTATGACTTTGGCTGCAGCACAAGCTTTAATAAGTGCTTGTTTGCTTGTCAATATGAACAATGTGAATGTCTTTGAAAAATCGGCCCTTGATATCAGCACCAGCTGGCAAAATTTTGAAATATCAGTATCGACCAAAGAAAAACCCACATCGGTCGATTTCTAGCAATATTGATATATTGAAGATCTGTTTGTACTTTCAAACTATTGAAGAGCATCAATGACTATGTCTTATAATTTCCTATAAGGAAAAGCTGCTGGGGTGCACTTTTACCTTCACTGAGAGTGAAAGTAAACATTTCTATCACTATTTGCAAAGTGACACTTCTTCAATTTCAGGAAATTGTGCAGCTCTGAGTACGCATACATTTACCCCATCAGCATTTATTTATTTATTTATTTATTTGTTTGTTTGTGTGTTATGTGTGTGCCATGACCTAAAATTATCACCTGGAAAGCCATGGAGTTGGCAAAAGCAAGGAAAACTCGAAGTGGAAATGAGGCTTTGTATGTTCTGTGGCTCCACAGTCTGTGAGCGCCGGCGGTTATTCCAAGACCACTGATGGCATAGCACACTGCAGCTGCAAAACAAAACAAAACAGGGACAGTTTTACAGAAGTACCACTTCTCAGCCATTGGGCCTTTTCATAGCTGTACCAGGAAGCTGTACAAATAGGTACATAGCTGCACTTATTATCCCCCAGTCTCCATTTAGCTTAGTTATTTTAGAGATGAACCTTAGTGAAAGTGAGAGATGAAAGTGAAACTTACCTAAAATATATAGCGTTGCACATTAAAACATAAAAGTAGGTGACAATAGGAAAATATTATTCTACTTAAACTGGGCACTATACTCTATACATACACTGAAAAAGCTCAAAGAAAGCGTGTCTAAGTAGTTTCTCTTGAGCATAGTGAAGTTTGTCTGTACATTAATAACAGTGTGATTACTAAGGCAAGTTGTACAAGGTACTTGTCGTCTGATTGTGGAATAAGGACAAAAATGTATTGATATTTATATTTCAATGTACAATGCATATGTTGATATGGGGCTGTGCAATTAATCGAATTTCAATTTCAATTATGACTATTGCTGTAATCGCTACAAAAACTTAGAACTTATAAACTTGTAACTTATAAGCCTGTTCATAAATTTCTTTACAATTGTAGAATATATTTATGTTTATTTCTGTGAGATCTGTCTCATCTTTCATTTATCTCTTTACTCGATATATTTTTTAAGTTAACATTTGTTTTGTTTGGGTGTGTGGTGTGTGAATCGTAAAAAGCTAGTTACTTTTACTTCAACAAATATTTACCCAGACTTATGTTAAAAGATATATACACTAAGGTCTAATGTCTTATTCAAAATTACACTGTTATACAGTGCACTGCCTAGCTTTATTTGGAATTACAAAAAAAAGTCAGAAAAACAAGGCCTCAATCAGATCCTATTCAGTGTGAATATACATCGGCCAAACAGACAAAGGGGCTGCATAATACTTGTGTCAATGTGGAATGTGCAACCAGGGTTTATAAAAATGTAAAAATTGTTCATTTTAAAAGTAAGAAAAATGTCTCAGTCTACTCGCAACTTGTCGCTTACAATGGGATGTCTGTGGTGGAACAGAGCGATTGTGCTTTGTCTTTCAGAATAGTATGCAGCTCAGTAATGCAATAAGAGGGTAAGACATGCATGCTGAGTGGAAACTATGTTAGTAATGTCATTTAGTTTCTTTAGGGACCACAGCATACATGTTGGAGAGTTTTCATGTGGCGACTATAGCCAAAATATTTCTTGCATAACAAAGCCTTTAAAAAAATCTTAATTTTAACATCTGGTGGTGTGGCGTTTTGCTTGGAAATATCACTTTCACATAACTGTACTTTGACTTCACTATGTTTGCCTATTGTAGGGTTTATTAAAACAGTGAAAATGCTTCGTCGACAGAATTCCAGAATGGCTACAAGCAGAACAAACATGAATAAATGTGTCACTTCTGTAGGCAAATCGGATTTAAATATTATGAACAAAGCAATAAGCAATCTTTTGGGATTTCTAGTTTGCACACTTAAGTAATGCTTTGCTAAAAAAAGGAAATACAAATTAAATTGTCTAGCCCTATTATTCAGCACAAAAGTAAAACATGTGGCGAAGTAGCTTAAGGTACCTGTAGTTAAGATGGAATAACTACTGTCAATAAAAATCAGGATTTGTAAATTTTCTGTGATATTATGAGCCTAATCACTATTTCTTCGTGGAAACATTAAGTTCCACTTCTGTATTGTAAACGATTCAGGAATTTGGAATTTATTTGTGTATAAACTGTTAAAGGAGACCTATAATGCTTTATACTAGCATTTAGTATTAGACTATGAAAAATTAAGATGTTTTGTTTTTACATTTTGTTCATTACAAACTAGGGATGTAACAATATTGATAATATTGTGATGTCGCAATACCAAAATCATCATCCTCACCTTACAATATTAAACAGCATGACATGCATCAAAAACAGTTCTGAGTTCAGAACATTAACACACATATGAAAAAAATCATAACATTCAAAATATTTTAACAAACAAAACAAAGAAACAAGAGCTCATAGCCTGTATTGTGAGAGAGCAAGTTAGTCTGAAGCCATGATTATGCATCCTCAAGGAATCACTGAATGATTAAAACAAAACAAAAAAGACTGGAAAATATGACTTTAATGTTTATTATTGTTAGCATATCCTCAACAACTTGAGCCCTCTGTAATATTGTGTTATTGTGAAAAATATTGTATCGTGAGCTTTATATCAAAAAAATATTGTATTGTGAGATTTGAATATTGTTACTATTGCATATTGTTATATTGTTACTTCCCTAAGCCATTATCAAGACATAAGATGGCTACCCAAAATTCCTGAATCTTATACTGTATGTTTGACCCACACTCTAAATCATTTCATTAAATGTGGAAGTGGGTGAGGATGGGTGGTAGGTGAAAACAGGACGTTTTGAGCATTGAGGCCTTAGCATCAGAACAAAACAGTATAACTCAAGTATGCATCAATTTAAATTTAATTTTGAGTAGACTAATGACAAGCAAACACTGTTTATGTCACAAGATAGTTGAGTTTGCATAATATGCTCCTTTACATAATCTCTTATTCTACACAAACCATTATACAAAAGTGTGTGCATCTGTGTTAGTGCGTCTGCAAGAATGTATCTGAAATCTTGCCAACTCACTGTACTGTGGCATGTACCTGTAGATCATACCTTTCCTCCACATTAAATAACATGGCCCCTTATTGTTCCCACTGGCCTGAACCCTCTGACTTCTGCCCACATCAGCACATTCTGTTCACCAGTTGCAAAAGGGGGGTGTGACCAGGGCCACTGTTGCCCATAACGATGTTCTACTCACTCCAAACAAGGGTCAACGTCTTGGCTGAGGGAATGAGCGTAAATCCGTAGACCGCACCGACATGCAGCAAGAACATCAGAATGATATTTCTCCAAACCAGCTGCATCTGCGGTTTGCGTCCCTCTTTTTCTTTGTACGTCGCGTCAAAAACATCATCCGCCGGTGTCGTGTTGTGGCCGTTCTGGTGGTGGTGCTGCTGCTTCTGCGGCGGTGCGTGGTGGCTGATGGTCCGTGTCTCAGTCATTGCTGTGGTAGATTTTGCTAAAAGAAAAACAGAAAATTGCAGTCCATTATGAGGAGAGGTCTAGAAGCAGCGAGAAGACGATGCTACGGTGGCCTGGCGGCGGTAACAGCGATGCGCAATGGTGAAATAGGCGATATTCGCAATTAGCCGTGCGCTTTGGTGTTATTTGCTCTTGGTCGAAAAGGTAAACGTCTGGATTATGCTAGAAGCGAGCCATCAGATGCGCTGTGGTCCTGCCCAGTGTTACTTAAAAGCGGATGGGGAAATTGATGCGACTGGCTGCGCAAATCCCATTGGCCGTTGGCTCGTCTGATGTTGCGCGCGTCCGTCCGTCCTCCCGGTTTGATCGGTTTGACAGAGATGGTTTTGTTCGACGTATTGTTTTCAGTTCAGTATGGGTCACAAATACTACATGTCAGAAAACAATTAGGCTAAGTAGATAATTGAGAATGTCATTATAAGTAGGCTAAAACATATTATTTGGTTATAAAAACAAGCAAACCCACAAGACTGACAGATTCCGTTTCCAATGACTGGCCGGGTTCTATTATTGCCTTTACAATTTAGACATGGGTGCTTTTATTATATTAGCCTACTTCTTTTGGGCGACGGCATTCTGCCATCTTGTGGACATTGTAAAGAAATACACATTACTGAGATCTTTTAAATTCTGGGCCACAGATTCAACTCCTTCGCGGGCCATGAGCTGTTACATGATCTTGTAAATAATGTATTTATTTATTTCACTTTAATTCACTAACACACAAGATCCAGGGAATTCAGACACTAGTTTCATTTTTTTGTTTAATCTAGTGTAAAACCTACTTGTTGTGCCCTTAAACTCATATAATAAGACATATATTGGTTTCTAATGTTAATGTTTTTAATTTTCTATTCACATTAGCTTAAGTTGTGTTTTGCACACTATCACTAACAGCTACATGACCCAATACGACAATTTTCTAGTGAGCTAGATGAGTTTCAAGAATTTTAAAAAGCAAGTTTCTTCACTAGTATGAGTTTTCTACGATGGGCATCGGCAGATACATAAAGCCACTTTATTAAAATTGATATTTGAACTGAAAAAAGCAGCATCGGTGCAACCTTACTCGAAACTCAAAACGGACTAGGACTTGGCTTTGGCATGAATCTTGACTCAGACATACTTAAGGCCAAAACATTGAGACATACTGTATTGCTTCTGCTGTTAAAGAAAATTACAAATTAAAGTTAAATTACAAAAGTATCAAACCAACTTTTGGCCTTAAAAAATAATAAATAATAATTTATTGTTTGTCATTTTATTATTGAAATGAGTAACTGTATGAATACTAGTTTATTATAAATTTACAGTGTTGTAACTTACTGTAAAATTGTTTTTGACTAGTTCCAGGAATAAAAATGTAATATATTTGTATTACAATGTTACATCATTTTCGAGTTAGAATGAGTGTGGAATTGTACATTTGCTGATTCTGCACTTAATCGTGACATCACAAAACTACACATTTTTTCTTAAATAATTAGTGGCTTTTTCATTCTATCTTTCAAAAAGCAGTACAAGTTCACAGTGAGGCGTGTGGGGGAACATGTCCACAGGCACAGCTAGCGTTGGAGTAAATGCCTCTCCTGTGAGTTTCTTCTGATGGTCTGGAGCACAACACAGTTCTCTGAAATTCCTCATGGCCTCTCCTTCTGGCTTACACGACACGTACACCAGTCTGCGGATAGAAGAGCAGTTTCTCAATGCTCTTACTACGCGATAATGCAAACCTGCTCGAGCTGGGTTCACCACTGCCGTAAGACCACATTTTGACAAACTTAACTCATTCATAAGACCAGGAAGGACGACCTCTGCTTTGCCAGATTTAAACTCGCAATTCTGTACATTGTTGAGTCTGCGTTGTGCGTGGCGTCTTCCACAGCCTGCTCCACTAGCTCAATACCGATGACTTTGTCCACTCTGGGGGATGTGATGATACCAATAGCACCAGTACCACAGCACACATCTAGGAGAGTGCCACCACATGGAATATTTTCCGTTTCATTGTGATAACTGGGTGTGCAAAGGTCTCTGACAGTTCTGTAGAGTACTTCTGCGGCGGCCTGGTTCACCTGGAAAAAAGCTTCTGGAGATATGCGGAATTTGAAACCTAGAACCTGTAAAAATCACAGTGATCAATTAAACTTACATCGCATAGACAATAGTATAATGTAGTAAACTAATAATTCAAGTATTCAAATGAAATAAAGACATAAAATGTAGCCGAATACAGTGTGTTCTGAAAATAATAATTCTAGAATTGATTAGGAAGTAATATTTTTAGAAAAAAAAAAAAAAAAAAAAAAAAATATAGAAAAAAAAATACAAATGAACCATTCACAGTTTTCTATTCATTCCTTAGCTCAATGATCATATGGTAAAAAATTTAATAGTATAAGTCACATGATTTTAAAGTCTCTTTATTATGTGTAAGATAATATGATTAAAGTTGTGGACATATGATAATAAATTCTCCAATCTTACAGTGCCTTTAAAGTGCACAGTGGTAAAACGTAAAATAAAATCTAATAGTCCCTGCTAAATGTAATTTTTGTATTTGTACTTTTCCTTGTTAATTACCTCTTCATAAATATAAGGCACACCATGCAGGAGCTGATAGGGCGATTCTTCATGTGAGCACCTTGTCATAGTGCTCTCCTGCAAAAACAGAGAGTCCAGTTCACAAACCGAGCCTGGCCCTCTTGTGAAGTAGTCCACTAGGGCAGCCTTATGCACTGCCTTCTCCTCTGGCAATAAAGCTTGTGGGTGAAAATACACAATAGCCATGGTGTGACCTTGTGCATTTGTCCTTATTGTGATCTCTCTCCAGTGCCCCCCGGTGTGAAACAAAAGGCATGGCTCTAGAGGGGAGAGACGGATGAAGTCCTGGTAACATCTAGCCACCAGTGT
The DNA here is from genome assembly GCA_038363315.1 of Mugilogobius chulae. Lineage (NCBI taxonomy): Eukaryota > Metazoa > Chordata > Actinopteri > Gobiiformes > Gobiidae > Mugilogobius > Mugilogobius chulae. Next base: position 9,436,276 of record CM076407.1, read on the forward strand.
ATGCTTCTCAGGCATGTTGAGCAAGTGGTCTGCATTCACACAGACAATGTTGTTGCCTCTTGCTTTTCCAACATAAAACCCAACAGTCTTTGGATTCCCATCAACACCTTTATTGACAGAAAACGTTGATTTGTTCCTGTACCCATTCTGGACTGGAGAAGGCAAGACAGGAAGGACGGGGAAGTTGGGTTTACCTCTAATGCACTTGAGATCTCCACAAAGTTGGGACAGGATGCTTTCTTGTTTGTTATACTTTACTTCAAGCTGTTCCTCGTAGCTCAGTCTCCACAATGGGGTGACCACGTCTGCCAGTCTTTCCTTCCAAGACAGATGTTGAGATGAATTAGGTTTCTTTCTTTTCCAGTGTTGCTTTGACAGAAGTTCCCTCTGATTATTGGTGGAAAACAGTAAATGTGAAGCTTTTAGATGATTACAAATGCTATTATTAGCAAATCTATATGATCTAACTACTAACGGCGCCATATAGATACTAGAGACAATTTATGAAAGTGTTGCAATCCAATAAAATGATCTTTTAAAGATCCATGCGCTTTACCTTGAGCGTGCTACGAATATTATGTGCGCCATGCCTTTTACGTCATCAATACGCGTCTAAACGCACGTAAACATTTCCGCTGCGTCGCAATGGATTCAAACAAGGACGAAGCGGAACGATGTATAAAAATTGCCCAAAATGCCATCAGCAACAACCAGCCGGATAGAGCTAGGAAGTTTTTGGAAAAGGCCCAGCGTTTGTTTCCGACAGAACACGCTGAAAGTACGTGAAATAAGTGCATAGTGGAGTAGTGCAGAGTTGTGAAATGGTGGGCCCTGGATGTGAAACCCAATCGGCTAGCTAATCTTAGCTACGTTATTGTTGGTTTATAATCTTATGTGCGATAATCCTTTTGAGAAACATGCTAAAATATATGTATTCCCGTCTAGTGATAGTGTTTCTTAGTTTAGGTGATGTGTTTAGTCTTATCTTACATGCTAACGTGAGATGCTAATAGCTTATCTTGCTAACAACTGGTAAAGATGAGCATTCTTGGTAGTTCTTGAGAACATGTTTTATCAAAGCTAAGTTGCTGCCTGACATCTGGAAGGAGGTGGATGAAAAACTGTTTTATTTGTTTTTATTTTTATAAAGATAGTTTGGTTCTCATTAAATGTAAATTCATATGGGAATGTGTGTGGTTGGTTCATCTAATGAATTAACAGGTTTTGACAAGAAGATATAAGTCTGCAGTTTTATATTCCTAAGCAGCATTGAACTAGTCATTTGTTTTAGTTATAGTGAAAAATGCTCAATGTCACTTTGGGTTATTGATTTTCCAGTATCACATTAATGTATATGTGCACTGCAATACAGAAATACCCTAACATGGATGAATCAATCAAAATGTATTTTGTGTAAACTATGAGGTATTATTATGGTTTCCCCGTGATCAACGTGAATTTTCTTACTGTGTCTCCTTTAGCTTTAAAATTACAATGCATTGTTTCTAAAACTAATAACTTTCAAAAAACAACAAATATCATGATGACAACAAATATCACTGACTTGCTCTTTTTAATACTGATGTAACAAAATATGTATTGGTTTTATATACTTAACAACAACCAACAGAATCATGATGTGGAGATAAAAAAAAACAAAGTATTGCTAGCAAGTGAGAATACCAGCTTCTCATTTTATGAATCCATGCACCTGAAGACCACATGAATACATATCATTCTTGTAAGTTTGTGACTAATTGCCTTGCAGGTTTGCTTGATTCGCTAACTCAGAATGGTAACCTGCGAGTGAAAATGGCTCTGCAGTAAACGGCGATGGTCCGTCAGTGAGGCACAGAGGTCACACAGAAGAGGCTGAGAGCTCCGGACAGGCCCACACAGAGTCGACAAAATCCTACACTGCAGAGCAGGTGGAGGCAGTCAGAAAGTAAGTTCATTTCATTCAACCACTCTCACACATTTTTTTTTTTTTTTATCACTTTGTATGCAAAACATTTTTCCTTTTGGGGGTTTGCCTTGGAAATGGCTTGTCTTCAGTATACATAACAAACTGGTTTCAGATGCTAATGAGGATTGGTGCGATTCCTAGTGATTGCATCAGTCTTGTGTTTTATAAAGCAAAGGAAAAAAAGCAGTTTACATACACATTGTCAAATCTATAATAAACTTTAGTCATTGAGCTGTTTTTCTGTAAATGAATGTATGCTTCAATTGTATTTCATTTCAATTGAGTCTTTTGAATTCTCCTGAATTCTAATGCTCAGATAATGTCAATTTTCCCCTAAACACCCATAAACTCATTTCAACAAATGTAACAAAATGTTTGAGTAGACTTTGCTGACAAAATTATTTATTTTATTTATTTATTTTGCACGATCAAGGTGCAGTAACTTTGCTGAGGTTTAAGTCTTGCACAAAATGTGAATGAACTTTAAATTCAAAATCACAAAATTGTAGAAATAGAATGTACATGTTTCTATTTCTGATTGAGCTCATTTTCTCAACTTTTGCTTATATAAGCTCATGAGATTTCTAAAGCTATTGCAAAAATAACATAACAATCTATTGACTCGACTGAATGTACAGTATGTGTGGTTCAGGTAAGTGTTCTCAAACTGTGGTTAACTAGCTTATTCTTTTAATACACAAACACCTTTTCAGTTCTAGTGTTCATCATTTTATTCACACCTTTTGCTATTCATTGAGTAATATCTTTAGTCAAAAAACTTAAGCGTTTTACCATTTAGACCTGGTTAATAATTATGAATTAATTATTTACAACACAGTTTGGATTAACTTACTTCTGTTAGTATAAAATATTTTCTTTGGAAGTACTGAAAAAAGTTGGAGAATCACTGTAATGGTAACTAATGTTTTATGCACGTTTGTTCCAGAATTAAAAGCTGTAAAGATTACTACCAAACTCTCGGAGTAGAAAAGACTGCATCAGAGGAAGATCTGAAAAAAGCCTATAGAAAACTAGCTTTGAAATTTCACCCGGACAAAAACCATGCACCAGGAGCTACAGAAGCATTTAAAGGTACACTTGATAATGTTTGTGTGAAGTAATTTATTATTTTTGGTCAAACTGAAATAAAAATGTGACATGATTTCGTCAGCCATTGGAAACGCCTACGCTGTTTTGAGTAATCCTGACAAAAGAAGACATTATGACCAGTACGGGGAGGAGAGTGCACAACCAAGCAGCAGACACAGGCATCACCATCGCGAGTTTGAAGCTGACATCTCACCTGAGATCTCTTCAACATGTTTTTGGCGGTGGCTTCCCAACAAGTACGTTCGGTAGATTAAAAGCAATGATTGCATTCATTTCTGCGAGTTTTGTCTGTCTAAAAGCACACGTATTACGCAAATGCATGCAATTTTCCCTTTTATAAATATTGGAGTTGTATTTAGCTTCATTCATACTTGTCTGTTTAGTCTTTCCTCTAAGCCTTAAAAACAATGGCAGCAAAAAAACAAAACACTAAATTCTTTATGTCTATTAATCATTGCTGTATACATTTGGAACTTCTACCATCCAACTGCTTTCAATACAACTTTATGCCTGCAATTTAGCATGCCGAGATCAAGCTAGGTTTGTTTATCTCCCTATGTGCCAGTAGAATTGACTAAGTGACTAAGTTTCATAAACACCCCTTTTGCTGAAGTTTTCTCCTGATTTGTGAAGTTTGTTGTCAGAGAAAACACAACTTATCATTCACTGCCTGATATAGTAATATTTATTTTTAGGAGACAGTGAAAATCTTATAGAAACAAACTAAATAGGAAATTAACATGCTGGCTAGATGTTAGCATTTTAAAAATAACCCAACTGACGTTCTGTGCAAAAGTCAATTACCAAATAAAATGTATACAGAGTAGGAATGCAACTAACAATTATTTCAGAATCAATTAGTTGGGCCATTATTCTTTCGTTAATCAAGTAGTTGTTTGGAACACAAGTCACTTTGAGCTGAGGTAGTGTTTTACACTTTTCATGTAATTTCAGTTCAGCTCTCAGCTCCTGGCTTGTTTTAAAGCTTTTATAAACACCAGTTAAAGATTATTTGATTACTAAATTCCTTAGGATAATTTAAATAATTGATTAGTTAATTAATTGATTAACTTGTTGCAGTTTTAATTCCAAGCTAACCAAATATTTGAACTTTAGAGGGCACGACCAAAAGGAACTTGGTACAGATATAGTATAATAAGAAACATAACTTAAATGTATGTTTGAAGGCCATTACTTACAACTATGGATCACTAACAATATTGTCTGTCACCTCCTGGCACTGCTTTGTTATTCCTGTTGTATTTGTTTCAAATCTAACTATATTTATTGTTTTAGGTAATGTACATGTTACAGAAATGGAAGAATGCATTTTGGCCATCATAATACGCACGAAAGAAGAGAACAACAAAGAGACGTACGTCTTTCAGAGTAGTTCTGATTGATGTAATTAACAATATATGTTAACTTGTCATTTTTTCACGCAATAGGGAGGTCTGGCTCTGTTTGTCCAGCTGATGCCCATCCTTATCCTCATTATTGTCTCCGCTCTAAGCCAGTTAATGGTGACACAGCCTCCCTACAGCCTTAGTTATCGCCCGTAAGTAGCTTAACAGCTTGATAGAGCGACCATGTAGCTATGCTTACTTTTTTTTTTTAAATAACCCAAATATCTTATCAATTCCATAGGTCAGGTGGACATATTCACAAAAGGCATACAGCGAGCCTGAAAGTGCCTTACTATGTAGGAGAACGCTTCAATGAAGAATATTCTGGAAACAATCTAAAGAATGTTGAGAGAAGTGTTGAAGAAGACTACATCTCAAACCTCAGGAACAATTGTTGGAGAGAGAAACAACAGAGTATGTTCAGTAATTAATTTTACCGTACATTGATATTTTATATATTTAAACATAACTGTACATAATACATCTTGTTTATTTCAGAGGAGGGTTTACTGTATCGAGCTCGGTACTTTGGGGATTCTGAGTTGTACCAGCGGGCGCAGAGGATGGGGACACCAAGTTGTTCAAGATTATCTGAAATTCAGGTCATGTTGGATGGCTAAAAACCAGCGGACACTTAGTAAGTTGCCTGCTGCACAACAAAGAGTACTAGTAAGATTTTAAAATGTATAAAGAGTCTTTCACACCAACGTAGCGTAGTTTCTTTAGGGCTCATCGATATAAAAGCACACTGCGCACTTAAAATATTCTCTGTTTCAAACATCAACAAAAGACATTTTGCAGACATTATTTGTCTCACAATTGCAGGGGAATTGTAGATATTAAATTTGCTTGTAAATGCATGTGCTTTCATCTGCCTCTACATTTTAAGAGCTGTGTTGCTGCTCTGATAGGCGTTTATGTACGTATGCATCTATGTCTCTTTTATTGAATTACAACCATAAAAACATTCAACATTTTACAATTTCTCAAAAGGCTGAAGCACTAAATAAACAAAAAAATTTGCACGGTCTGAAAAGGAAATGGACAGAAGATTGAGCTGCTAGCACTTTTATCACAATATACAATATGCACAATAAATAAAGTTACAAGAAATATGAGTATCTTCTTTCAGCTTTAATTTTCACAAGGAATCAGCAGAACAACACATGCTTCAAATGACCCAAAATACTATATGTTGTCATCATCACAGAGATTTACAAAGACATTTAATTACAAGGTTAAGTTCTGCACATTCTCCCTGAAGTTGTGGAGCGGCAAGTCGAACTAAAAATCTGCTAGTGTACAGAAAACCTAACTAATTCTAGTTAATTTTAATAGTGTACATAATCCATTATATTTCAAGAAAAAAATGAAAAAGGATCATTCTAAATGCATATTGTCATGGATAAAAACAAGCATGTTTGTTATTGGCTTTTCACCCAAACAGTACCTTTCTCTTCTCTATGATGCAGTCAGCTGCATCATCTCTGCTCATGGGTCTTTTAGTGTCAAAAGTGCATAGCCTTATGATTTCAAAACCATATTCAATAACTACTATTGATCTTCCTCAAATATGGATAAGTACTTGAAGATAATGGCTATGTACGTAGATATGTATTCTAACCTCGGTCAGGGTGAATGCAAATGATTCTGAACATGTAAAGTATTTGTTAGATGAACCTTCAATTATTATATACTTGTATAATATACATGTTCTAAGACTAGTTCCACAGGGCAGCACAGTTACAAGTAACACAACGAGCCTCAATGTTGATTGAGAAGTTTAGAAATAAATTGACTGTCAATTACAAAAGCGGTGCTGCATTCAGAATGTCCTATGACTTTGAAGTATCAAAAGCAAAACATATTGCTTACTTGTATGGTCACAAGATGTTTTTGTCCTGGTACTTTTAGTTCCCATTTTATGTGCTTTACATAGAGTGGCACCTTAACTACAATACCTACTTTCTATTTTGCAGTATGAAAATCATATGCCACAGATTTTATGTGTAGATAGTGTTTCTACTACAGCTTTACTTCAGCTGCCTCTGGCAATGTTCTCATCACATGACTTTGATGTCCCCGGATCAAATGGCTCAAAATACTTGATATTATTGACTATTACTTGAATATTACAATTTTTAAGATGATATCTCAAAGACACAATGCTTTTCTATGGTCTTTATTTCACACAAATGAAAAAAAGACTGTAAGTTTCCCATAGTGAATGAATGAGAGTGAATATTTGTCTGTATCTAACCCTGCCATGAGTTGTCCACTATCCAAGGTGTTCCCCCGCCTAAAGCCCGAAGTGACTAGGAAAGGCTCCAGTTACGCGCAAACAAGCTGGTGAAAATTAGCTAAATAAACATTAGTTGCAGCTTTAAAGTAATAACATTTGTTCTCCTAACTCCACATAATTAATTATTCAAATTTACCACACTTTACAGATGCTAATGCTAAAGCCAGTTAGATCCACTTTCAGCCTTTGTCGTGTGAACACATGCAGGGGGTACTGGATGCTTCCTGTAATTAAATAGGGACTTTTCTAATTATTTCTTTTCAATATTTGAGAGTTGTGCCAACATTTTACCAACTGTCATGTCTGAACAAAGGCCATGTGTGAGGAGGGAAACAGGTTTCATGAAAACCTAAAATACACTCATGTGGAAAAAAAAAAAGTGCATAATGAAATATTTCGATGTTGAAAACACATGGATTTACATGAGGTATCCCAGCTTTTAACACTTTGTGTAAAATTATTTTTTGTTGTCTTCTAGGTTGCTTGGTACTTGAATCTGAAACAAATGCCCACTCATCTGGAGCATATTATGTTAGCAAACCAAGAGAAGAGATGCCTTACTCGCAGTGGGCAGCGGACGACCTCATCAGGGAACCTCTCTGCAACTCTGTAGACGGACTTCCTGTAGAACTGTGAGACGCTTGAGTTGACTGCTGATATTTTTTACTCTACTACAAGATCCCATGTCCATTCAATGTTGCAGAGAAATCAAAACACCATAGAAAAGTGGTTTGTGATTGAAGAGGTTGACAAGCTGCTAATTTAAGCTTTCTTTGTCCTGATTTTTTTTTTTTCTCTACCTGAAACTTTAGAGAAATCTCCCGGGCCTCCTGTTCTCTTATTTTCTGAGCCACTGAAATGATGTGTGTCATTTTTATAGTTCTTGCCATGTATATATCTACATTTTACTTTTTAACAGTGCAGGAGTCATGGGATTAATATAATAAAATATGCTGTTATTATGTGGATTTGCCTGTAGCTCGTTGGATTAAGTATCAGAAATGATTGCACAACTGAAAGTAAATCTTATTATTAAATTAACATGCTAACTTTAATATGTTTCTTTCATTAAAATTGTTAAATTATCGTTGGTGAGTCAATTTTTTATGCTTTTTGTTACACTTAACTTTTTTTTTACTCTGTACAAAGGGACTGCTAACTTTAGCCAGTAGATGTCACAGTAGCCTACCATTTCTGTTCTCTGCGTTTTCCTTTCATTCTCTGTTTTGATTGGGTCTGCAGCCCTTTAATATATCAAGATTTGAACAATGAAAATCAAAGCTTTTTAGTGAACTTGAACAATTTTCATAATTGCTCGCCTCTGTTTACTTCTCACCTTTGCACTGAGTTTCCAGGCTTTTTAGGGAAAAGAGGCCATATCCATAAGCTGTTTTTATCATTACATTTTCTTGATTTAACAATAGTTGTGTCAAATTAAAGTGACAATGACAGGTTGAACTACTCATTTCAGAAAGACTTAGTTAAGATCATTATATTTAAGATTTTACTCAACATTTTTCAATTTTCATTCCAGTTGGGCTAAAACTCTTCTAATGTAACAACTTTGTTTAATTTGAGCCAAAATAAATGTTACAACTCACTTTTTTGTTAAATGCATGTTTACAGGGCCATAAGAGAAACTTCTTGTGAGAAAAGTGAAAAAATCCATGTCTCGTTTAGAACTGTGCTCTTCTTCCTGGTATTTTCAACATATTTTCATTTTTTTTCTTCACTAACTTGTTCTTGATCAACATAAAACTATCATTGTAATTACAACCGGTAATAATCTACCAAAATAATTGAAAATTTGAAAAATGTAAAAATCTGTCACGGACAAACATGTAAAGAATAGACTACTACATTTTTGCATTTTTTGAAAGAGCCTATTTCTGAAATTGTTACATGTAATTTCTGAAAGGTGATTGTGTATTATAAAACACAAACTGCCCTGTAAAAATACCCTGCAATGCAATTACAAATGAAAACCATGAAACAATAGTTTATAAAAATAGATAATTTATTTAAAAAGTATCACATATAAAAAGTGTGACCATATTTGAGTATCAAATACAATGTTATTCATTGTGATTAGGATTTCACATAAACAGTGAAGAGAATGAGTCTTTCATCTGTTTGTAGGTGAGCAGCTGCCATAATAGAGAAGAGTTTCATATATAGAGAATAAAGTCACAGTTCAAGTACAGTATGTTTGAGAATGGCACTAGTGCATTCATATTTGTTTGTCCAAATATAATAATAGGGACAATAGTGCTCGGTCAGCAGCATTCCTCTATTAGCAGCTCTCCTGAACAGTACAGCTTCTTCTTCATGGCTCTGAAACTGCGGCTCAGTCTGAGAGTGGGCTGAGGCTTTGTGGGACGCTGTGGAGATTGACTGCCCTTTAAGAGCTTCTGCACTTTAGGCCATAGTCCGCTGGTTTCGAGCCTCAACACCAGAGTCACATGAAAAGTGGGCACCACATAGGCATCCACTGCGATTTGATCCACAGTACACAAAGAGCTCTGATCCCTCTGTCCACACACAGGTCAATGAGAGCCCCTCTGAGGCCGCACGGTTCACTGAGGGCCAAGTGGACCAGCTCTTGGCCAATGTTGTGCACCAGACAGTCAGGTACAATGAGTTTGGAGCAGCCCAGTCTATGTGAAGCTTCACTCAGGCTTTGTGCAATGGTGGCCACAGCTTCAGAAGCCAACGACTCCTCCAGAGGATAGAAGCAGTCACTGCTGTCACTGTCAGACAAAGACAAGTCTGCTACAGAACCTACACAAAGGGGGAAAAAATAGGCTTATGTTAGACATGAAGGTATTACAATATTTATGTACTTAACTAAGTATGACAACTTATAGGCTAATTGCAACAACTTGGTAACTACTGTGTGTTAAATGCAAAATTTGAATGGAACAAAGTTATATATTTAACAAAGTTAATAGACTTACCAGTGTCACTCCAGTTGCACTGTTGTTCTCTTTGATTCCCTTTGAGTTCCACTAGTTTTTGCAGCAGACTGCCCCAGGACAGTCTGTTTACACTCCTGTCCTCAGCAGGGGAAGGTGGAAAGCTGCCGTCTAGAGAGTGGCTGCTAGAAAAAGACATATTTATAAAATATGCCAAAAAAATTGTCAAGGTGTCTAGAAAAAAGTGCAATAGTTGGTATCCTCTTTACAGTTGGTCCCCTTCCCCAGAGCCAGACCAGCTGGAAAACACAACCAGCAACAATGGAACAAAGCGTTAAATAGCCCAGGAGCAAGGCTCCGCCCACTATATTTCTCAGCCAATCAGCTGTGAACTCACGTACCCAGCGCTCCGGTCTGCCTGGTAACATTTGGCCCTTTGATGTCCCTTGGCTTGGCCCCTGGCCCCCGGGCGTCTCTCAACTCAACCTCTCCCAAACTATGAAATTAGCATTTTTTACCTTTTAAATGAGCTTGTGATATTACTTTCTGCGATGTGGCATATGGCTAGTGGTGCATCTTCCACAGTTAGTCATGAGCGAACAGAGGACACGCCCCTTTACTTTGGGACAAAAGAAATGTTGAGAGAGCTTAGTTAGGAGACGCGTCATGACAAGCGGATCCCCCGGCCTCAGAACAACTACACAACAACTCTGCACCCCTCCTACACGTACGGCACGTATCCCTCACGCACAGCACGCACCTCTTTAACCGGATATGTGTGAATGCTTACTAACTGTGACAACTAAGTTAACTGGAAACATTTCAACATAAGGAAAACAGAGAAATCATGACTAGGCGCATTGTAAATTATTCACACAAGGATACGTGGAAAAAACAAGCATCCATAGTTACGTGACTTTAGAGACAGTCTACTATACAAATAACGCAAGTGTTTTGGCATCATTCGTGTAATTAGTTGCACCAATCTGTTATTTAGCTAATGTATGTGCACAGACTAAATGTATTTATTTTTGTACACGTGTTAATGTTTAAAATGGCTTGTCTAGTCTATTTATTTTGTGTTTTTCGTTAGTGTCTTAACACTTGTCTAGGCTATGTTTCTCTCTCTCTCTCAATAGGTAATGCATAATAAAGATACTTTTTGATTTTTGGCGTCAACTAGCCCAAGGCAAAGTGAGACTTTTTCACACTTTTTGGCCCCTGCCCTGGAACACGTCTGCACTAACTAACCATCCCCCTTCCTCCCAGTTAGACTAGCCCTACTCAGTTTCTATAGGCTATAACTTTTGAAAAGGTCTGAACTTGTTGACCAGCTTTGCTACAGCCTGTATCTACTACATATAGTATGTTTTACAACTTTTATAAACTTTATAGGCTTTGGTAGCCTTGTTGATTTATTATGCATTAAAAAAAAAGAAAGAAAGAAAAGGAGGGAGGGGTCAGACTAGCTGTTGCTGTTTGTATCAGCATTTTACGATATGTTTGCAGTTCATAGGCTACAACTACCACTATGAACAGTCTAGCCAAATAAGTAGCAGGCAATAATACACAATTTGGAAATAGTTATGAAAACATATAATAATCATAATCACAAAATGTTATTTGTTTCCCAATTTTTAAGAGGACTTTTTTAATGTTCACTTACTAATGTGTTGAACTGTCAAACTTTAGTAAGAACATCTTGGCACAGAGCTAAACTAGGCCTACTTACCTGGGAAATCCACAATGACATGTCACTGTATTGCTGCTGGGTCCCTGGCAGCTAAACTACAAAAAGATAAACAAAACTCATTTGGTAATTTTACTTGAACAAAGTGAAGAATGTCTCTCCTCACTTCATTGCATATGAAACAATTTATAAAAATATATTAAATTACGATATAAAGACTTGGAAAAACTAAAAGTAGAGGACTTGGACTCAACTCGGACTTGTGGGCCCTGACTTGGGACTTGCTGTGAACTTTTCTTTCTTTAACTTAATTGAGACTTGACATGGACTTGAGACCAAAGACTGGAGACATTATTGAGACCTGCAAAACACTTGGTCCCATTTCTGCAAACAATGATATTTTGAATGATGATATTGCAGTATTTGCTACAATTGCATTATCCATTGAGATCTCATTCAAAATGTCTAACATTTGCTGCATTTATACTTTATTAACCCCGACAGTCCTTGACCAGTAAAGTCACTTTTAAAATCTTTTGTTGGGTTTCAGACAATGTCACATCATTTCATCAGCCAGTTTTGAAAATAGATGTTGAACAACTTTGAAGAGTGTAGAAATTCAGGTTTTGTTGTGAGAAAGTTCGATTATTGATAGAAAAAAACAAGTTCAATGTTTGTGAATTACAATTTTAGGTATTCCATTAAAAAACTCATACAATAGTTTTGGTTCACTTGACAAATAAGTCAATGTTATTTCAATCATGTGGAGGACAGCTAAAAATGTAGTTTATTTTTGTATAAAAGTCAATGAATAGTCACCAAAATCAACAGATTTAAATTTTTGTGAAATATCTTATGGGATATTGCCCTCCTTCTGGCTATCCTACAATGATCAATTAAACACAGAGTGCTGCTGAAAGACTATTCATGTTCTTCACACAGAAGTCACAGTAGCAAAATATTAGAGTCTGACAAAGCAATAAGGAGAAAGCTCAACATAATGACTTTTTGTACTGTGGCATTTGAGCCAGGTTTGAATTTATTTTCCCACACAACAATGGAAAATATTTGTTTTTTTCTTTTTTGCAAACTTGACGTTTGTGGTATTTTATTCTTATTTGTATCTTCAGAACAACAACAAAACAGCGAGACTGATGCTTTCTGTCTCATCACAGCTCGTGACTAAAATTGCTGTGGCCGTCGCTGAATGATCTGAGAAGTTTATACATACATTTGTTTGTTTTTATTTTGACCAAGTGCACTTTTTACTATCTTCAAACCTTCTGAACTGTTTGTGAATAAAGTGAATAGTTTTGCAGTGTGCAAAAAATTGCAATTTTGTGAAAAGTTATTATTAAAAGATATTGTAAATCAAATCAAACTTTTTTTTTATAAAACGCTTTTCATACATGACATATAGAACAAAGTTATTTTTTTATTTTTTATTTACACATGGTCAGTAGCCAGTCTAGCTACGCCTAAAAAATAAGAAATAAATAATCAAAAGTAATACAAGATTCCAATGAGATGTATAGAGATGGGCAATATATCTAATTTAGAAAATATCGTTATTTTTAAAGGCACACCATGTAGCTTTTTTTGTATGCTTTTCCTGAACTAAAATATCTTATAAAATGCATGTCTTATTGTGTGCCCTTGCATCTTCCCAAAATAGACTTTTTTATGTCTTGGAGGAGAGCCTTCTCTCTCCTCATTCATTTCCATATAAATGTTGCTCTTTTTCACTTTCACAGTCTGTCATTGATGTCTTATCAACCAAAATTTGCAAAGGGATTTCAAAGGATTTTTTTTTAAATATATGAAAATCTTATTCACCTGCATTTCTTTCCTGTGCTGATAGTTCTATATGTAATATCCAATTTTCTGAGAGTTTAAACATACTGTATTCTGACAGTGTTTTCTCATCAGTTTTTCCAAAGTTCGAGTCATGCATGTTTGAGTAATGTTGGATTGTTCTGCAGCAGATGGTCCAGTGATCAGAAAATCTTCTTCACCTACCACCTATCCCTGCCTACTTGTCTGTATTCACTTTGTAATTATTCATACAATTCAGATTCCAAGTAAAACATGTAAAGTTCAAAATTATCATGTGGCTACTTTCCAACAACGAAAATAGTAATTTAAAATAAGCTTGTCAGTTTTTAAGTTTTGAACAGGAAGTCAATGAACCAGCTTCTATTTCCAGGCCGTCTTAGAACTTTTTTGTGTTTTATAATAAAGAAAATGTGATTTTTTTTCTCCATATGCTATAGTTTCTTCATAAATAATCGAAAATCTCATTATAGATCTCCTTTAACATGCAAGCCTGTTTTCTTGTGAGTGTAGTTTGGGTCAGATATTTGGTCAGATCATTCACACACTTAATGGTGTCCTTTTGATTATTAGTATTCCTTGTTTTAAGTCGGTAGAAAGACACTAGTTAACTTGAGTCTATTTGTGTAATCATTATGCTTCAAACTTATATATATACATTTGAACAAGGAAACTGAAGTCTGAATATCATAATATCAAAATATGCCATAAAAAATTATCAAGATACCTCTTTTGTCACTGTGGCCCAGCCTTAGGGATGTATGGAAACACATTTTGTCTGCAAAGTGATTCCTCTACAGACTGTAATATACTTAGGAGCCACACAGGGGCGACCTTGCTACATTCTCAGGTCAACCATGGGACAAGTTGAGAAGCTGATTTCCACAGTTCCAACACATTTGCATGTTCATTGTGTTTTCCTGAGCACACTTACAGTCTGACCACACAAACATGCACCAATAAAAGGCATTCCACCTAACAGGCTTTCTACACTGCAGCCACAAGTCATGCTCTTTTTGCACAAATCTGCTTTCTTTTCTGTAAAAAGAGTGAGTTTTGAACCTAACCACCATTTGTGTCATGTCATGGAAAAGAAAGGCAAATGTAAATGAGCAAATAAAGCGTGACAAGAGCTGTGTTTTACAATTCAAACAGCTTTGGAGTGCTGTCAGCCGCCCCGGGCCTTTCTAAAGCATGGATAATACATTTAGCACCTAATGGTTTGTTAAATGTAAGGGGCTAGCTTTTATTCCGTTTTTTTATCGCTTTAATTAAACTGCACCTAGGCAAAATGGCCATTATGAGTGTTAAAGAGGACAGGCTCAGATATTGTATGCTCTTAATATTATGAAGACTCTTGTGCGGCTAATTAATTCACAATTGGTAAAGGGGTTTGGCATTGTGGAGGGTAGCTATAGCAACAGCATGTACTTGTCACAGAGTGCTAAACTGCTGATGGACATTTTTAAACATCTTTAATTATCAATCTTTGCATGCTAAAGATTCATTAATTAAAGTCAAAGTTATGTTTCTTCTTCCTATAGCCAGTTACACTCTATAGAATTTTTTTATTTACATTTAAGCTTACAATATAAACATACATAGCTTTCACTTTTAGTTTAATACAAACAAATGAATACTGATAACATGGAAAACTTTAAGCAGATGTCAATTAACTCAAACTTCTTACTTTAAATGAACTCAACAAATCGACATAACACAACATATAAAATGTGGCAACTTATCACCTAGAAAATAATTTGACTTTAATCATTTATTGCAAAATGTTGGGTTAAGCTAGGCTTAATCATTTGACTTTCCTGAGCATCTGGATATACATAATAAATTACAAATATACTGTAGTTACATTTATGGATTACTAAAATTTTATTATTTGATTTATACAGACAATCTATTACTTTATACTTTATAAAAGCGGTCTCTCAATATTAGTTTGGATTGATTCCTGCAACTGATATTCCAGTGCTCAAAAAATTCCATTATAGTACTTGTGATTACTCATAAAATAAAGAAATGACATAAAGAAAAAAAAAATCTGAGTAAAAAATATATGGTTTTAAAAGGAGCCTATTCCGTTTTTCTATGTATTTAGTAAAAAAAATAGAACATCTGTAGATCAAAATTTACCTTTTGTTCATTGTGAAACTAAATTAACCTAAAAAGGCTTAAAACAGAAACACATTTTTTGACTTATGAACACTGCTTTTCATTGTAAAACTTGACTTTTACCAGCTGCTTGTTTTAAATGACTTGTTTTTAATGCTGTAAAGTGGCTTGTGGACAATTTTGAAAGCTATGATTTACTTGGAACGTGATTTTATTGAGAAATCACAATTATATACAAACAAGTGGGCGGGGATAGGTGGTAGGTGAAGATGTAGACTTATCAAGCACTCAAGCATCAGCTGCAGGACAATACAAGATTACTCAAACATGCAAGAATAAATTCAAATACATCTGTGAGTAAAGTAATGATGAGAAAACACTCTATTACATTGTGACACTCAGAAAAGTGGATTACACACAATATGTCCCCTTTAAAACTGTCAAATAGCCACTTTCTACAACAAAATATTTTTAAGGGGACCTATTGCATTTTTTCTTTAGGACAAAATATAAGCAGATTAATAATTTACATTTGTAAACATAAAATTGATGTAAACCAGCTTAGAAATAGAAAGAGGTCCATTCATGTACAAAACTGCCGAATGTGACAAGCAGCGGATTTAAACTTGTAACTTTATTGTTGCAAAGTGGCTCTGTGACGATTTATTTTTTACTATGAATCTGAATATTTTGAATAATCCTATTAATACAGGATAGTGGGCAGGGATAGGTGGTAGGTGAGGACAGGACTTTTCTGAGCAGGACAATACAAGATTACTTAAACATGCATGAATCATTCTTAATAAAACTTTGAGTAAACTAATAACAAAAGAAGTCAGGATAACAAGGATGAAAAATAGATTTTAGCAATAGGTCCCCTTTAATATTTCCTGCTTGTCACTGAAGAGCGGGGCTTATCACTTCTGCTCTTTGAACAGCAAGTCAATGGGCCTGTTTCTATTTGTAAACTGTTTTTGTGTTTACAATGAACAAAATTACTGATCTGCATATGTCATATTTTTTACACATTTCTATAGAGACAAGCAGGTTCAGACCCCAAAGTTTTATTTAAATAATGTGAATTGCAGCTGACTATGCAACTTCCTCTGCTTAGGTCTCAGCCTTGACAACAGGGTTTCACCTAAACAAGAGGTAAAACACATTCTCATTTTTCTTGTCTGCTAAATGCCATCCGAGCCTTATGTTTATCTACAGGCCTCTGCTGCACTGACGGGACAGGGCCAGTGTTCTGCTGTGTGCGCCTGCGTCACCTGAAGCTGGACTGCGGACAGGACGCGCCTCCATTTGGGTTTTGATTTATTGCTGGAGGAAGCAGAAACAGACCCGGGCTCTCGAGGGGGGAAAGTAAGTACAAATGGTGATGTTTTGGCAAGTTCTGCTGAGGCCTACTCTTCTTGTTCAAAGCAGTAACACTGTTTTGCCACTCGTTGCAACTTAATTCATGTAATTGTCATTTTCAGTACAAGAAGGATAATAACTTAAAGGTGGGGTAGCTGATTTTTACACTGCAAACACGATTTAAGTTTTAAATCTGACAACTTTCTCTCCTAAATCTTTCAGTACATGGATAATATTGACATGTATTCATTTTTGGTTGCAATTATGGCTTATAAACTTCTTTTTACAAATTGCAAAAGTGAAAATGGAGAGGACCACTTAAGCACAGCCAATCAGAGACCAGATTTCAGCTCCTGATGAGAACTAAAAATCTTTATTGTTCAATTCAGAATTTCACAAAGTGCTGCATTTATCCTAGACTTTTAAGTGGAAAACACAAAGGTTACTAATTTATATCTAAAAATGTTAGTTACCCCAACTTTAGGTGGTTTTAGTATTGATTGTGCCGCGCCAAAAGGTTGTGTTCACATGCTGTTTTTGAAATCTTTTGTTTGGGATTGGCTACACAAAACAGCCATATTATATGCTCTTTTGTAATTTATAATTGTACAGGCAAATAATATTTAATTCAGATGTAGGAGAGCTAAAAAGAATGATGACTATTGTTTAACTAAAAAGTTATTAAGTAGGGTTAAACAAGTCATGTTGTACAAAAAAGTTAATTTGCTTTAATTACATAAATAAATAAAATAAATAAACAAATAAATAAATAAATGTGGTTTTAGTTTTGGGGTTAAGAACAAATCAGTGTCAGCAGTACTGTAAGTGCCTGCACATTTAAACTGAGTTCAGCAGTCTGGCAACTGTATAAAAAAAAAAAAAAAACTATTACAGAACTAGCGGTCCGGTAAAAATACTTCAAGGCATCATCAGCTGTGAGAACAGGCCATGAAGTGGGTGTGAAGGTCTCTGATGACATTATGGCCGAGACAAGCAGCACTTGGGGCAATGGTACTACTTAGTAATTAAGAACTGTATTTTGGAGCTGCTTCAAATAATTTAGTTGGGGTCAGCAAAGTTTGTCTAAGCATGATTCCCCACAAAACTAGTGTTTTTCTGACTGTAAAGTACCTTTACCCTAAGCATGAACTAAAAGTGTGACAAAAGGTAAAACCACTGAGTTGTAGAGACAGCGTATAGCCAAGCCAAGTGACCAAGAGTCCACAAACTATTAGGAAGCTGAACTGAATGCTTTAATATTTGAACCTTTTTGTATTTGTAGATTTATTTATACTTCTGTTAAACCAAACCAATTGAAAAGCATACTTTTCAGTTATTAATTAGACACAATAATGATGAGTGTCTGTGTTCACGTAATGTAATGACAAATAAATAAATGTTAAATTGTGCATCAAATGCAGCCCAGTGCTGCTTATAGGCTGAAAATTTATCTTCACATTTCAGAAAAAAAACACAGACAGAAACAATTCTGTGTAGTTTGAGCCATAAATATATAATTATGTGTTAAATTACTCTTTTAATCTATTAATTGTGTGACCTTGTTTATACATTATTTTCAACTAGAATGTTCTACCTCTCCTCTTGCTGCAACTGCCACGGCCACAGGCCCCATCCTCTCTAATCATTATAATTACTCAATAGATAAAGCTACTAAAAAACTACAGTGTCGTGTACCTAAAGTGACTCTGTATGTACAGTGTAATGCACGGACAACATTAAATAGGAAACATAAAATAAACTTTGGTTGGGTGTTCCAAAGTTAACTTGAGAAAGAATATTATCAACAACTTATGTAACAATAATACAGTGTCAAATCAGTTTTACTTTGTCAACTTGTAATGAAAAGCATTAGAACATTAGAACGACTCATTTACTTATGCAAACTGAATGTAACCTGAAGGGATCGAAATAAGAAAAAGTTCATAATAATTTATAAGTACACTTTTCGTGACTGCTCCTGTTCAGCCGAGTGGAGCTATCTCTCATTCTGAGGCACATGCATTATTGAGGATGTGTACTGCTGCCTATCTTATGTTTTCTGTTTGCTCCTGAATTAATCAACACTCTGTGGACACTTCTGACGGACTGATTTTTCAGACCTAAATTACTCGGGTTATCATTATGACTCACACATACTGAAGTCTGCGTACTCCTGGTTTTATTTAAAGGGTTGTACATTGAGTGGTGGTTGTGAATACACATTTATAAGAGAATAAGATGTACTTCTAGTAGGGATAGTAAATCATTTGAAAACTTACAAAATAGTTTCCTGTGATAGACTTTGTGATAAATATTTATATAGTTTTGCATCAGTTAGGTTGCAATTTATGAAGAAATTGACAGCTAAAAGTAGAAAATTACAGAAAGTAATCTGTCTAAAACGAATTCCCTCCACGTGTTGTCAAAAAGTGCCAAAATGCAAAGACAATTTACACACAACTGACTGAGATTAAACGATAGTTTAACACAATTAAACTGTTATAGGTTGTAATAATTTGTCACATTGTCACTCCTGTGTTATTTATGTTGATTTTGACCCAAGATTTTTATAATGTGGTTGTCCCAAAATCCCAATACTTCAGTGGCCCCGATCATATTTAAAACCTGATCGAAAGTGTTGCCTCTTGTCCCTCTTGGATGTTTTTTATAAAAGTGGTTTGTGAAGCCAAAGTTCGACATGGTGTATCTCCCTTGCAAGTAACGTAAAAAAAAAAAAAAAAAAAAAAAAAAAAAAAAAAAAAGTAAATAACCGAATGCCTCTCTATAGTTAAAAAAAAAAGTTAAAGTAACTTGAGCTGCTTAAGAGGAGACCAGATGGAGATGCACTTTGCTGTGAATAAAACACAAGTGTTCTTACTGTAAGCTCACTGGCCTCTCCACATTTGAGCTGATGTCACCTGCTTGACCCCAGGAGGTACGTTTTACAGTCAACCTGCACACAAAAGATAGAAAAGCATTATTAGACAAACAATAGTTGTGCTGTAAATATAAACTTGACACCTGGGTTGGAAAGCACAACAAATAACACCGGTGATTGATACCAAGACGCCTTAAGCAAGCAAATATCATCTTCTGCGCTAGCATTCCGAGCGTATTTTCCTGTTGACATGTGTTTTGTATCATCTGATCTTTGTATATGCCCCCACCCTGCAGCCACACCAGATAACACACACTTCAATTTGCTCCCTGTTAGAACCAGCAGACCACACTTTGACTGACAGACAGGCAGACAACTTCTCAAGATTTCCCAAGGAGATTACCTGAAACTCCCCATGGCTCTGGCTCTAAAATTACTCTGCCATTTTTTCTCCTTTTCATCGCCTTCATAATAAGAAAGTCACTGTTGCCGTGGTATGTTTTTGCTTCTCTTTCTTTGCATTCACAATCTGTAAAGTATAGGATTTTCTGCATTTCGCTTTAAGGTGTTTAAATTTAGACAAAGCTCCAAAAGCTCCAAAAGCTTACAGTCGCTGGTATTTTTATTGCTAAAGAGAAACAAAAATGGTTCTTAAAGCTGAGTAAGTGTCTGCCAGGCTGTGAAATCTGGAACAGGAATTGATGAATTTCCTTCACAGCTGGTTAAATGGTTAATAAAGTCTCCTCTACATATAAATCATACTTTGTTTGGAAGACTGCAGAATACTTGTCGTGTATTTAATCAACTCTTAAAGGCGCAGTACACAGATTTTGTAACTGACTCAAGTCGGAGTTGAGTCACTATTGGGATGACTTCAGAGACTTGACTTGATAAAATGAACAAAGATTGGGACTTCACTTGAAGATGAGAAACCTAACTGTGTCTCAGGAAAGTTGTGCTTCACCTTATAACTTGAACATGTCTCTCTTCATTTGTGACAAAGATTTTTTAATGCAGTGTTTTCCTGTGTATTTTAGGTGGGACAATGAAACCTGGCTCACAGCAGATTGATTTGTGTATAACTCTGAATTGAGTTCTACACATTAGGAAAAACGATCATGCAAGTATTTGAATCTGACTGATCAAAGCATCTGAACCTGGAAGTAGCCAGTACATGCAGTCAAAAGAAAAACACAAACATCTTTCCCATCCAAAAATGCACAAATCTCTTCTGTGTAGGTTTTTAGTCAGTTTGCTAAAATTAGCTGAAATCTTTTGGCGCTGCCATGTTTGTTTTGGTGTGCTGAATTGGTTTGCTGCTGCGTTGTGATTGGTCTGGCTAACCTTGGCTGTCTGTAACCGTACGGCAGGGATCTCTCCAGATGGATTCCTCAGATTTGGTAAAAATCACAAATATTGCAAGAACCATCTGGTACAGCCAGGTTATGGACATGTGCAATAATCATAGAAACAGCAACAAAACGTGTATGCCGTATTTAGACTTTTCAAGGCCAGATGAAACGACTGTTAAGTTTTAAGTCACAAGCACAATAAGAAAATAAAACTTCAATGCGCATTGAACTCATCATCATTCATGTACTAAATGTTGCATTTTCATTTCTGTTTGTTGAATATCCTGCTTCGTCCTTCAACTGAGGCTGGAGTGCTGAGAGAATTATTGCTCTTAATCTGAATTATTTGAAAAATGAACATTTTGAGTGATACGTGTTGATATCTAAAATGTCACACAGTTATTTCAAACAAAAATCTACTGCTTGCTACAATCCAGCCAGAACATGAATTGAATCAACTGTTTCTAATACTTTTATAATTACATTTGCTGTTATAACAAGTGATATTCTGCTATTCATTACAAAGTATCACAAGCATATGTCTTCATTAAAGACTGTACAATAATATATCCTCTCATTGTTTTTCTTAGCCTATGCAGTTTATTGGTTATTGGCAAAGGCAGCGTCAGCGAGAGCAGCATTCCAGTTAGGAGCTGTCACTGAGTGTGTTTCCCAGGGGAGCGACTTCAGATACAGTAGACAGCACAGATTGTAAGATAACATGGCAGGCGTCCCTTCCCAGAATACACTGAGGCAATATCTAAATGCCATCAGAACACTATCGGGATCCTGGAGAATATTGATTTGTTGTCTTATAATTTATTGAGTATTGATTTTCATAGAGATGCAGCATTTGGGTCATTTACTCATTACAGTGATATGCTAATATTGATTCCTCTACTGTAGATTAGTTTTTTTCCCCCCTCAATCTCATTCCACATCTAATCTTCACATTAGACCAGCTGAGAAACTAATATCTGCCACATAATACACAGGCCTATGTTGTTTTATTTGATTATTTCTGTCTTTTTTATTATTATGATTATAGGAGCTACTTTTTGACAAAACTTATTTGAATTGAAGCATGTTTTTGATGGACTCACTCAATAAATAATATGACAACATGTGTTTCTTTACTTTGACCGGGCTTGCCTGGCCATAAAATTTACTATTACAGCAATTCACTTGGAGGAACCTCATCCTGTTTTTAATAAAAAACAAAACAAAAACAAAAACTGACATTATGGCCGAATACACAATTGTCACTATTAACAATGTTCCTGAGAAGTTACACAAGCAACTTTAAAGCTGTACCTGATTTTAACATCTTAAGAACAGCAGTTGAATTATTTCGGCAGAGTGGATAGCGCTCTGGCCTCACAGTAAGAAGATTGGGGTTCGACTCCCGCACAGCTCGGGCCTTTGGAGTTTTTGTCTGAGTAGTCCCTCTCAAACATGCAGGTTAGGGAACACTTGGTGGTCGGAGGTTGAGGCGCCAGGTGTTTAGCGAATTGCCACCACTGAGCTGCCCCAGGAGCACTTATTTCACTGAGGAGAAGGGATTGCTGTCTCACTGTGAACACTTTGTGACTCTTTGTGTGTTTGTGAAAAGCGCTTTCAATTACTTACATTTAATTGCTCAGGTTTTTCAGTGTTGAAGTAGTTTTCACAACTTTCAAAAGTCAGAACGACAACAACAGCATGCAAACAATAAACCTTTTTTTCCCGCTGTGGCAAATTTTGACATTGAATTACACAAGTTAATAGCTCTTTTATTCAAAGCCAGAAAATGTCCCATACAAAAACATAAAATGGGTGAAATAGGCACCTTTTGAGAGGAGCAAGGTTACAGCTTCCATGACATGTTATTGTGTCCCTGCATCTTTTTGCGGTGAAATTTACGTCGAATATAAAAGCATTTTGTTCTCTGAAAGGTGCACGTATTTATAGCATGAGCTAGCCCCATTGAGCACACTAATGTGGCTCAACTTATGCTGGCTTTTGCAAGTTGTGAAAAGTGCGAAAAAACAGGCAATGGGTAAGTGAGCAAAACATGTGACAGCCCGTGACAAATAATTTTTAAATAAAATGTTTGTCTTAATTTTTTGTATTAAACTTGTAAACCTAAAACATGGAAAAATTAACTACAACATATGCTTTCTGGATGGGTATAAAATGTGAAATATGAACAAGATGGCACTCATAATGCTTGTCAGAAAATTTGCTCAATATTTTTCTAATCATGTTCAGCCCATTTCCAGTTACTTTCAGGTTGAGGTAAAGAGGTTATTTGTTGCCTGGTCTATGAAGTTTACTGTAGACTTGTTTGTATTTTCTCTGACATAAATATAGCCAGAGCAGGCGTAATTAATGAACTTAATTATAGCTGCCACGCTGTTAGCTGCTCCACTTTCTGAGGCTATACCTGCTGCCTCAGTGTCTTAGTGGGACACAGGCTGTATATAGAGCAGAGCCACCGTTAAACTTATCACTTACACCTGCGCCTTTCTGCTACATCAACAAAACAATCCAGCTCTTTGGAAATCTGTATTGCAGCACTTTTAAAAAATCAATATTTTCTGTCGTGGTTGGAAAAATTACATTCTTGATAAAAATGTAGGTGTTTATAATAAATTAGGCTATGTACTGCTACTGTAAAACATAACGAACACAAGTGTCAAACAAAGCCAAGGCATAAAAGCACTACATAGCCAACAATTTATTCACCAAGTCTAATCCCAAAATCAGATCACTTAGACTAATATATAAGTTCATTTGAATGCATTAACTTTGACTTGGTGAAATAAGACTATTTGTAGCCTTTAATGGCCTAAATCCTTTTCACAACGTCCATTTAACTATTAACCTACACTTGAGCTGTGAAGCTAAATTCTCTCTGAGTCTTCTTGCTCGGCAGGACAACCATATGGAGGACTTTTCCTATGTTCATGTTTTGGTGACCTGAGGAAACCATCATATCAGAAGAACACGCAAACTCACACAGTCGAACCTGCAACTCTTGCTGTGATGCAAGACTCAGGAGGGCTAGTCACGCTGATGTTTTGTTTTATCCTTGTTGGACAGTGACATTTGTGGTCATGCTTGTCAATGTTCAATCTCATCAAGCTAAGCCAGACAGGGCCTGGTTAGTACTGGACCAGAGACAATGGGGACAGGTTGTCTCTGTAAGACACATTCCTATTTGCTGTGATTGGTGGTGGTCGGAGCAGCAGCACATAACAGTAGCTTGGACTAAACACTGTAAAGAATCTTTGGTGCCAGATTAGGGTGACCAGATGTCCCTATTTACCTGGGACAGTCCCTATTTTAAGTGCTGTGTCCTATGTCCCAATAAATGTAACAAAAACCTTTATTTGTCCCAGTTTTACGCACAAGAACCCCAGTTTTAGATCA
The DNA here is from genome assembly GCA_038363315.1 of Mugilogobius chulae. Lineage (NCBI taxonomy): Eukaryota > Metazoa > Chordata > Actinopteri > Gobiiformes > Gobiidae > Mugilogobius > Mugilogobius chulae. The sequence goes on from CM076407.1 coordinate 9,460,628, forward strand.
TTTGAAACCCCAGCAGCATTAAATAGGCTATGGTATATTGCCATTTCTTTAGGCAAAATTGGGAGAAACAGTGTCAGAATTCTCTTAGATTTTATACTGACTCACTGTAAGAGAGTGAATTAACCGACTGCATACTAACATACGGCCTTTTTAATATTGTATGACTACTTTTAACCCCCATTCAGGTGTGTCTCAGTTTTTAAATGTGAAAATCTGGTCACCCAATGAAGATACACTCCAATGCTTATTTAATTATTTAATTACCCCTAATTTACCTCCATAGAGAGGTGACCAGACCAATTTACAAGTCAGCTCTACAGAGAGGTGACACTCTCTGGAAAAATGCAAGTAGGCCTAGCAAAATAAATTAAAACTTTAAAGGTGCATTGCGCAACTTTTTGACCAAAAGGACAATAAATAATTGTATGTTTTTGTTATTTAGCCATATTTTTTGACCAAATGAAAAATATAATTTTTTTTTGCAACTTTGAAGTTGAACCATCGTGTATGACCGCAAAATGGACCATTAGGCTATTTGACCAAGATAGGCCCTCTCCCTGTTTCTTTCCATTAAAAAAACGTTCTTTCGCGGAATAATTTCACATTCTGTCATAAAACAAATGTATCCTCAATCAGAATGCAACAAAACAATTTAATAGCATTTATTTTATTTTTCAAGTGTGTATTCGATTTTTCACCTCCAAAAAGTGACACAGTGCACCTTTATGTTTAACCGGATTCTTCTAAGCAAAACAACAACATAAAAGAGACAAGCAGGTGGCACACCCGCTGTTAGAAAAGTTCCAGAGAACCTTCAGCCTTTCATTTCGACCACAGTCTCACCTGCTGCAGTCTTCCATACCATTGGTCCATACCTTTGCCCGGCCCAGCAGCAGCAGCAGCAGCCTCCCTCGCGCTCTCCCGGCAGGCACAGGCAGCAGCGCGCTCCTATAGGCTAATCAGTTGGTAGTTTTCTCCCAGCCTCAGCAGCATCCTCTGTCCTCTCTCCTCTTTCCTCCTCCAGCAGCAGAGGAACCGCGACAGCACGAGCGTTCACAAGTGTTTTTGACCGCGGACATGGTGGGAATGACGGATATGGTGTGCCTTCTCGTCCCGCTGGTGATGCTGGTGGGCTCCAGTCACCAGACCGATGCGAAGAGCGTCAAAGAAGCGGATAAGACGGGAAATTTCATGGAAGACGAGCAGTGGCTGTCCACCATTTCACAGTACAGCCGCAAGATCAAGCACTGGAATCGCTTCAGAGACGTAAGTCCGCCGTGTTGATAGAGATGCGAGGTAATGCGGTAACCTGAGCTCACTGGCTCCAGGAAAGAAGCAAAGAAAAGGCACTTTAGACACTGTTACGTGTAATATCACAAAGATAGATAGACTATAACAAACTTACCCTCGTTTTTTCTATTTATTTTAGAGGACTCACCTGCAAACATGAGTACTGTTTAAAAAGTAAAATCACTCTCAAATGGTATTTTTTTATAATAGGCTACACATGACCCACCTGCAAAAGGCTACAGAAAGAGGAAAAACTAAGCTTATTTTATGAACAAAATAGTACCTTGACACGTTTATTATGGCATGGATGTTGACAAAAAGTTGCTGTTCGTAAAGCTCAGCGTTTTACGTGTAGGTTAAACTTGTTTTGTTTGGCACCGTATGCAAATTGGAATGGAAATCACAAGTTAGCTTAGCTCCTCAGATAGCAACAATGGAAAAAAAAAGCTTGTTTACACAACGGGTGAATCATGGGGTGAAATGCTGAGCTAAGAATGCTTATTTAGTGCAGTCTAAATTTTGGCTGATCACTGTGAGTTTGAAGTGAATAAGATTTTACAAGAATCTTTACAGGATCAGGTGAATTTGACAGGATTGGTTAGAGTGAAGCCTATGTGATGTACCTGTGTTGGTGTGAGTGGAGCAACAATAGGCTACAACTACTGAAATAGCAGACCATAAGTTTGTGATTGCTTATTTACATCTCGTTCACAGTTTATTGATATTTAACTGCAAATAGTGCATTGCATATATTCTGATAATTTACAAATATGGTTTTCTTTCCTCTTTTTTTTCAAGTGGTCAAAAGTGGTTTTGTGCACATGGTTTCTCTAAACTTGATTATGTAAAAAAATAAAAAAAATAAAAATAGGCCTAGTAATACCTATCTACTAGATTCTCACTGATACCTAAACATTTCTCATAAACAGGACAAAATGTTACTTTCCTGAATAGATTTAGAACAGGAGTGTCCAAACTTGGTCCATCAAGGGCCGCTTGTTAAAAGACAACAAAGTGGAGGGCCGATCTGAGCCATATTAAATGGACAAACAGTAAAATATTTAATGGATGCACTTCAATCATGTGTAATTAAACTACAAAGCATTTATTCAGGCCTAAAAACACACAACATGCAGTAAAAAGCTTGATATTGGCTTTTAAAAAGGTATTTTTTAAATCAAAACTCACTAGACAATATATTACTTATTGCTTTTGCGTTCAGGATGGCTATGAAATAATAATCACTATTTGTCAAATCATAATTGAAATCACGATTATTCAAACCATTATTTGCTTAGACAGACTACAGAGCTTTAGTGTAAGAGAATGAAGAGATAAAATGAAATATGTGACACATCTCACAGAATAAATGTAAATGTATTCTGCAATTGTAAAGACAGACACCACCTACTTTACTTATCAAGGACATTTATGAGCAGGCTTATAGTTACAGTAATCACAATTACTCGATCACACAAGCAATAATCATAATTGAAATTGAGATTTGATTAACAGAAAAAAAATTATAGAACGTATTTATAAATCACAGTTATTCTCAAAAATTCTCTTAATCTTGAAATAATTTTTGAAATTTTACGATAATAACAACACTAGTGGAGACACAGTTGATATAAAACCTCAAAATGATTTGCAGCACATCATTATAATTAGCTGCCGTTTCCTATCCCTCCCTGTTTCCTTGGTAATAGACCCTTGTTAATTACCAGCAATTAATGTGGTGAACCCTGCTGCAATAACAGTAGCTCAGACCCTCTCCATCACTCTGGCCTTAATATAGGTTACCTCGGATGTGCTTTCACTTTTGCTCTCTGGAGGCCCCTCAAACAGGAGAATTTAACTATTATAGCTCTGGGAGGGTGCAGTTTGATTGATGACTGTTCTTGCCCTGTGCACAGACTCAACAGTGTTTCATTGGTTTGATTAAAGTCTATGCATGTTGATAAATGACTGTATCTACAATAAACCTATGGATGTATCTGTGCCTCCAGCGCCGGGAAATGATTACTAATGGTCACAATAGCTGGGTTTGAACTGCTCAGTCGGATTATATTCCTCGCGAATCCCGTTAAATGAGTTTTAATTGATCCGGGGCGTTTGCTGTAGCATGTGATGGCTACTGTTATTGGATTGGAGATGAGTAATTGTCTTAGGTCTGCCATAGGAGAACAACACCATGTCTTCTTAAGCGAGGTGGTGAACCGTCCTGCATATAATGATGACCATTCCAGTGAGACCAGGTTGTTTTTGATCGTAAGTCATCTCTACTTAAATTGTGCGCACTGGACACCCCTGAAGGACAAGGTGATTGTGTGGGAAAATTGGCAGGCGGCCTCTTGGGGAAGGATTAAGTGTATGACTGCGATTAGTGAAACAGTATGCTGTGTCCTTTGGAACTGTACTTAGAGCGGTAATGAAAATGTGGGTGTTGGAGATTGAAGCTGAATTGTTGTGACATTATAAGTGACTGCAGTAAAGCTAATGCATACATAAGTCTATAAAGCTGCAGGAACAGATGTGCCTCCCTTAGAGAATGCCAGTTAAACTTTGCTTGGAATATTCAAGTCTCAATAAAATCAAAACACCATCCTGCTGTAGCAGAATAAAGTGAAATAAGGATTTGAATTATAGCACCTTATATTTCTAGCCTGTAAACACATTCACCATTTTGTATAAGTTGAGCACTAAATGGCAATGTCTTAGGTTGTCTTTCAATTAAAAAACTATTCAGTTTATTTATTATTATATTAATGGTGCATTTCTACCTTCAAACACCTTAAAGCATAAAAAAGGTAATTTTTGCAAACACCTTTTATGCAAAAGTGAACATTTGTCGTTATTATAATGTTTCTACATCAAAAACGTATGTATTGAGCTTTATTAACTAGTTCTATGATTCCTGTATGTGGACAGCATACAGTGGTCTCATCTTGAGCTAATTTTACTATACATTCTCCCATGCATTCTGGGGAATACCCTAATGCTTGGGGGTGGGAATGGCTGTAACTTGTTTGACAAATCTTCAGATTGATATAAGTAGGACTGTGCAATAGATTGTGTACCATGCGTACAGTATATGGTGATATAAAAGTTAGTGTCAATAATATTGTGAAATGATTACATGTGCGCCGCATATGGTTTTCTTCCCAAAGTAGACACAGTGTATGTATGATAACTCAAAACCTTGAACAAGACTGATTTAAACAGGATCTGCAGAACCATGGCATGAAAAGTGGAAGAGAGAACATACAGCGCTAACTTATTGTAAATAGACTACCACAACCCCTCCACTAAAAACATGATCAGTTGTGCCTTCTCCACCCCCAGGATTACAGATGGAAATTCTCTGTAAAGCTAGAATTAGGTACAAGCATCTCTGCTATCGTACCTAATGTAATTGCACAATAACACATAACTTGAACTAGGGCTGGGGAAATTTATAAAAGTAGATATCAGATAACTTTTTGGCATATCTCGATTACTATATTCTGACAATATTACGTCAAACCAACAGGACCATGTTAAAACATGTCTTTAAATTATTATTTGAAGTGTAATGATCAAACTAATAAGACTGTAGTCCACTTAAGACATATGTTTCAATGACTGACCAAACATCTAACTCAAACTGCACTCAAAATACCACAGGCTTTTTTATTTTAAATAACTATTTGTAAAGAAGGTGATGGGCTTAACTTAGTATAAATACAGCCAGTCTCAGATCACTTCCATCAGATTGAAAATGACTTTCAGATGAGAGTCGAAACATCTTGACCTTCGGAAACTCTTTCCAGAAGACAACTTTGAAGCCTTTCTACTATTTGTAAAGAAAACAAATGCAGCTAACCAGTCAGACTAATACAAATTTTGGTTAACAAAGCCCAAATAAGTGAAGAATTGGCTAAATTATCACATTTCTACCCAATTTTAAAGTTCACAAAGTAACTTTCTTCATTTGCATTGTCAAACAGCTCATATTGTATAATTTTTTGCTATCAGCGATACACTCGGCATTCAGTTATGCATATCTTCAAAACAACTATCATGATTTATCTAAAATTCAATATATTGCTCACCTCTACCTTAAAGAATGAGTGCAGAAAACATAAAAAGCTATTGCAAATTTTTTTATTATATCTTAATACAAATTTAAGACCATCAATAAGTTTATCTTATCTTCTTACCTTCTCTTAACATTGCAGTGAAGTAGACAGCTGAGGTGGCTGTTGGTTTTGCTGCTGCTCTGAGATTTGTGTGAAAATGTGGTTGTATCCTTTGAATCACTTGAAAGGATATTGGTTAAAAAGCAAAGGCATCAGGCTGGGATTAACTGACTGCAACAAACAAGTCCTATAAGTCTCCAAATACTACTAACACTAAAGAGCAGCTACGCTAAATGGACCATGTATTTACAGCTCTGGATGGGTTTGCCCTGCATTAAGATGTGAGCTGCTACCTTCACTTTCTCTGCAATTTAACATCAAAGCTCCTTATACCAGCCCCAGCTCCATCTATTTCATAATGCGCTATCTGTTTTAATGATCATAATTCCCGGAGGTAATTTTGGGCCGTGTGTGCGCGTGGATTTGCCGGCGTTTACACAATCTTCTCTGGATTCTGTGGAGACTGTGGAACGTGCCAGTTTGTGTCATGTGTTTGTAATGAAGTGTTAAAGGCCATCCGTGGCGGTAGCAGTGTCTCCGGTGAAGGCGATGGTGGTGATGATGATGATGATGAGAGGAGAAACATCACAGAAGCAAACCAGTGTAAGGACCCGCGGGATTCACCGAAGGAAAGAGCTTTGATTTCAGCCGGCTGCCGTAGCAACAGCAGCCCTCTCCGTTACACTGTGGAAATGGAGCATGTTTCATTGGGAGTTTGATGACTCTATCCACAGCAGTCCCGCTTCAGGCTCATGGAATATGTGGAAAGACGTTCTGAAAAATCCATTTCAACTCTGCAAGACTGACAATTTATTTCTGGCAGGAATATTCGGAGCGATTCTTTTTCCCTGCACATCCGTTAGTTTGACTTTCTCATATTCTTTTAGGTGTCAGACAATGTGCTCAGTTGGCTTCAGGATAAAATATGTACTGTGAAACAATAGGTAATGTGTTTCTAAATGTCACACCTCAACATTGCTTTATTTTCCTGTGAAACAACTAGACAAAATGCAAGAGGAAAAGATTTATACGCTATAATATTGTTTGTACCAAGTTTGTCCAAAAAGGGTTACCCAGATAGTTCCTTTAACTGGTATAATTTGCGAAGTGAGGACATAACAGTATATTGTAATAAGGTTACAATAGCAGTTCATTTAGTGGAGACCAGCTGTGACCTTTTTATTACAGGTTCCACTGGAGTAGGTGTGGTCGTAGTGGGGTGGCTCATGTCATCCCAGTAGATCTGCTCTTTGTTGTTGGAAAGAATTCACAAAAAAGACTGAAGCAGACGCATATAGTGACAAACCAATAAAATATTGTATTTTTTGTAAAACAATTTTTATGCAGAATAGAGTGGGTGGGAGTCCTTGTCAAGTGAGAGTTCAGTTTCGGGTTTGTTCACGAGTGAGGGAAGGATGGAGCGTGAGATTGACAGGCGGATCGGTGCAGCGTCTGCAGTGATGCGATCGCTGTACCGGACCGTTGTGGTGAAGAAAGAGCTGAGTCGAAAGGCAAAGCTCTCAATTTACCGGTCAATCTACGTTCCAACCCTCACCTATGGTCATGAGCTTTGGGTAATGACCGAAAGGACAAGATCGCGAATACAAGCGGTCGAAATGAGTTTTCTCCGCAGGGTGGCTGGGCGCTCCCTTAGAGATAGGGTGAGAAGCTCAGTCACACGGGAGGAACTCGGAGTAGAGCCGCTGCTCCTCCACGTCGAGAGGAGCCAGTTGAGGTGGCTCGGGCATCTGTTTCGGATGCCTCCTGGACGCCTCCCCGGGGAGGTGTTCCGGGCATGTCCCACTGGGAGGAGACCTCGAGGAAGACCCAGGACACGCTGGAGGGACTATGTCTCTCGACTGGCCTGGGAACGCCTCGGGATTCCCCAGAAGAGCTGGCGGAAGTGTGTGGGGATAGGGAAGTCTGGGCCTCCCTGCTCAGACTGCTGCCTCCGCGACCCGACTCCGGATGAAGCGGAAGAAAATGGATGGATGGATGGATAGAGGGATTATGGGTGACATCACTTTTTTGATAACATGCATGTTAGGGAACACTTGGTGATAGTCGGAGGTTGAGGCACCAGGTGTTAGGTGAATCGCCTCTGCTGAGTTGCCCCAGGGCAGCTTACTGTCACTGAGTGGGGAGGGGTTCATCTCACTGTGAAGCGCTTTGTGATCTGTGTCTGAATGCGCTATACAAATAAAGATTACTTACTTACTTACGCTCTACTGCGCATGCCCATTGTAGAAAGAGACACTGTCCGTCTAGTTAGCTGAGAAAACTTCTTTAATTAAAACTACAAAATGGGATGAGAGCTAACTGTTTTGATCAGATATGAACCGATTTAACAGACGTCTGCCTCCTGAAGCTTGAGACAGTGTTTTTCTCGCCGTTTTTTCATTCACCTGAATGTAACGTTTATGGGTCATAGGGTCGAATTTCATTCACAAATGTTGATTTAGCAGCATTACTTTGGTTTTCGCTCAGTGATAACTTTTTGTTAAACCTGACCCCGAACAGTGTCAGACGATTTGCCAGCTCTTGTGTATACATAACCTCTATATGAAAGACTTTGTGATGCTTATGTTCCACTCATTGTGTTAGCTAATTTCTTCTATTCAGTTTGCATTTCAATTAGATTGTGATTAAGCTTGGTAAACATATTTGTTTGTTTAGCTGAAATTAATGTAATAACATTAATTAAAGTGCATGACTGAATTCTCAAAAAAAATATATTTAGATTTGACTAAACATTTTACACATTTTATCCCAGTTTAGCGATTTATTTAGGAAAAAACATGTACAGCACTTCCTGATTATAAAGGATGACATCACACAAGGAAGTTGCCTAGCAACCAAGTAATAAATTAGGCCAAACTCCATAATGAAACAGGGTGTTTTAATTTATTTGTACAGTAGCCTACAGGGTCTCATGAGAAAATTGAAAATGTTCTTGTCTCCCGAGTGTGATGTCATCAGTTTAAAACTCTACTTTTTGTTATTTTCAACATATTTGGGAACTTTTCTTCACAAGCGTTCATGGTTCATGTAAAAATATAATTTAGACCATATTTACACTTGGTATTGAACAACCAAAGTAGATTAAAATCAATTATATAAAACTTATCATATGCACTTTAAGTCTTCACCATTTTAAATAGACATTAGCTAGATTACAGTATTAGCACTTATTAGCCAACATTTTGCCTAATGCTATTTTCAAAAGTCAATATTACTATGTGATTTTCCCTTCCTTTTTATAAGAAACAGAAAATCCAGCGTGAATGTCAATTTTGTTTGTGTTTACAGCTTGCTTCTGCCGCTGCCCAAAATCCCAAACACTTGCTAAATATGTCAATGATGTAGCAGCCCCATCTGAACCAAATTGAAAGTGAAAATAAGCGCAACTGTTTTGGGAATTATCTAGTTGATGCTTCTTATTCTACAGCCAATGACGCACTTATAGGCTTTTCACATTTCACAGATAGGCCCAAATTAAAGTTGACTTGCGCAATCCTCAGAGACGCGACGTTGAATATTAACTTAGCACTGGAAAGCAATAATCAAAGCGGCGTAACATAAAAGAGGAGTTCTTCTTTCCCCCTTAGCATGTACACAATCTGAGACACACACCAACACAACAGCCAGCAAAACACACTATAAATATTTCACTTTCATTTTCTCGGTAAATGTGAAAGGCAGCCAGCGCGCTTAATTCAGGACAGAGGCTCTTTGACGTCCAATAAAAATAGCTAGCATACTTCCATTCAATCTATTCGGCAGCATGACAAGGCGATTAGATTTTACAGTTAGCCTACAAATAACTGAATGGAATACCTTCAATCCCTTTAAGCTGACAGGTGCACCCGACGTTTCATTTCACTAATGCACCAAATCCCGACAAAGAGAGAATGCCCGCTTAACCTGCAATAGTGTTTGAATACTGCAATTTGAAACTTAAAAATACATGGTGCTCCGTAGTTTGTAGTTTTTTTTTAAAATAACCTAATATTGTTCTTGTTCAGAAAAGACATAAGGCTGTAAGAGTCATCACAATCAAATACAAATCTCATTAAAAAACTTAAGTTTAGCTATTTTGTACAAATCTTACAGCTAGCCTACTGAACTGAAACTTAACATATTTATCTATTTTTCTAATTTTTTGCGTAAAAAGATTGAATAAAGGCATCAGAAAACATCTAAACACATTTTGCAATGGTAAAAAAAAAATCTAAAAGCCAGGGCGTCTGTAGAGAGAAATTCGGGTTTTGCCATTTCTCGTCCTTGTCTAATAACAGAATATTTTCCTCAAAACCCAGGAAGTGTACTTTTTGTTGTTGTTACAATTGCTGGCTGTTGTTAGCTGAAAGTTGTATGCTGTAAAAAAAAAAAGTTTCTTTTTTAAATGTAACTTTAATGAATTCTGGTAACATTAAGTAAAAACAAATTTATTCAAAACTGATAACTTGATTTTGATGCATGTATCTATTTATCTTTAATAATTGACAGGTTTTGCCTTTCTTCTGAGATAGATTTTAGATCAACATTACTTTTCTGGCAGTTTACTGGATGAAAATGGTTCTGTAATACTTTGAAATAAGTTTGAATATGTACTTTCTTTCTTTATTGTATCTTCATTCTAATAATCATGGCTGTCCATTGGAAAGCAACTCGGTGTACAAATACTCATTAAGGTTACTATAGTTGAGTGGATTTTGAAATAGTCTACTTTTTAGTTGTATTTTAGTTTCAAACATATTTGTAATTGAACATTATTGGCCATTTGACTGTACTAACCTTAGTGCAGTGCTCTTTCCGCCACTGATAATAACCATAATATTCTGTAACCTGCATGAGAAATAAGACCTTAATATGTCTCCATGAGATGTTCCAGAAATGCAGCATATTGTATTTATGTAATCATTTCCCCAGAGCACAAACCAAGATTAATATGGCTGCGTATTTACCAAAATAGCCCAATGGAATCCTAATATGACGCCCAAATACCCCGGGACAATTAGACGTCTGCTGGGATCATCGCAAATCAAGCAGTTGTCTATTTCCTTTCCACTACATTAGAGCATTTTATGCAGAGCAAATCCAATTTGGTGCATCTTCAGAAAGCAAATCCACACTAGATTCAGTTTTGTACATGTCCTGTAAAAATAAGCTGTCCATGAAATTGGTCTGAAGTTTTATTTCTGCACATTCAAGATAAACTCTATTATGTTTGTCAGAAAGAATGATGATACCGGCTATGCTAGTTAGCCGTAGCTTGCATGTTAATGCCATGTTCATGCCACAACAGCAGAAATATATTTATCTCAGTAACAATATGCATTTTGGATATCTAAATCTTTTGATTATTTGGTGTGATTTTTAGAGAGTCCCCAGAGCCTTGTCTGGTCAGAAGATTGAAATATAAAATACTGTGACCATATTTATTTGTTCCTGCTTCAAGCAAGAGGAGCTTTGAGGAAAAAAGGTTGGAAACCACTGGATCAGAGAATGACACAGACTTATTTCTGAAAGAAATTGAACCATTTCCAGTGCCCAGCAGACACAAGCAAAACCTCCATTTAGTGCTCGTATCATTAAACCATATTCTGATTTAGTTTGACAGATCCATTTACCAGTAGTGATGATCCAGCAGTTTATCAATATGATCCAGCAGTTTATCAAGATGTTCCTTTGTCTGCACTTTCACTTCAGTCTCATAACAAGCGCTGGTCTGTCTCCACTTGGTAAGTCCTTATCTAAAAAGCATCTCTTCAGTTCAACCAGGTCATTCTTCTTCCGCCCTGCACCTGTTAGTGCAGGAATTTATATTTAATGAAGAGAAAACAACTCATGCCAAAGCAACATCGTCATCCAAGTATGTTAAAAATGTACGAGGTCAAAAGCATAAAAAATGTTTTCTGACAATAATAGATGATGGAGGCCTAGTCATAAAAAGTTGTTGACGCTTCCATGTTTCAACTGTATATTTTCCACCAAATATATATATATAAATACAGCATTTTGCACCAAAACTAGATACTATACTATAGTACTGTATGATCAATAAACTATTTTATTTTTCATAGACATCCAAAAGCAGTGCTCTGATTGGTTGTGGTCCTTTCCAGTTTCACCTTGATGTCTGTAAGAGTAGACATGTTCCCAAGATGTATTTGCAGCCAAAATTAATGCTTGTGAAAAGATATGTGAAAGTAAAAATCAGGTAAATAGCTTTAGAGCGATCAACAATCCCTTTTGTAAACGGATATAGTCAGCAGTGTATCTGGATTGGAGGTAAACAATAGGAAAAACTCTAATGATTCAATGAAAAATTTTACCTTTTCCTTTTACTGATTCTTGGAAAATGAAGTGTATTTCAAGCACAACTTCAATACTTGAGTGTTAATGGAAGTTATTGACGTCTGATTTCTCAGAAAAGCAGCAGACTGTTCTGTAGATGTGAAAGCATTATCAGCTATTTAGCACAATTTGCGCTGTTGGATCACTTTGTTCATCATCATGTCTTCAGGTCTGTATTTGGCACAACAGGATGTGGTTGTTTAGTAGATTATAAGGCTGTTCTTTAAAATATCAAATATACCTTTAAAATATTGTTTAATCAGTCAATCAATTTATTTTTGTATAGCCCAAAATCACAACAACAGTCGTCTCTGAGGACTTCCCAAGGTTATTAATTTTAGCAAATATGAATAATAGGAAATCAAAATAAAACAATACATATTCAATGAAACAATACACATTCAATGAAACGTTTGATCAGCAAGTCAAAGCAGATTATTAGTAGAGCAAATGAATGATTGTCCAGAGCATCCCCTGTCCTTAGACCCTCCTTCTCGGCAAGGAAAAACTAAAAAAAAAAACTAAGGGAAAAAGAGAAACCTCGAGGAGAACCACAGTGAAGAAGGGATCCACTCCCATGGACGGACAGACTGTAGATGTAAGGCAAAGTTATAGAGTTTATGTTTGTGGAGCAGAGTCCATAAGCAGAGGGAAACGTTCAGTCTTACAATGTAAAGTTTGATGTGTGTTGGAGCTACTTACTATACCTGTGGGAATAAATGCAATTGTTAAAAGAAAACTGACCAAAAACATATGTATCTTTTTAGTGTCTAATATGAAGACATTGCAGTGTATTTAAACAGCTATTTTTCACAGATCTGCGTGTCTTTACCTGGCAATTTCAAACGCCATTTCCATAGCCGTGGGAACATATTTTGCTCAGGGGGTGCTGAACATTAAGTTATAGACTTGGTCCTAGCGGGTGCATCAATTAGCCTATAATATGTGTACATGTGTTCAGTGTTGGGCAAGTTACTTCAAAACAGTAATTAGTTATAGTTATTAGTTACTTTTCCAAAAAAGTAACTGTGTTAGTAAGTGTGTTACAGAGTGATGAAAGTAACTAGTTACCAGGAAAAGTACTTTTCCTGGTAACTAGTTACGTAACTATTAAATTACACACCAATCCCAGAAATAGCTTAAACAATAATAATAATTAAACAAGTCTGACCTTCCGATTGTCCAAATTTACTGCAAACAACCAAAGTCAACCACCAGCAGCGTTATTTTACGCTCTTCACCTCCAGCACAGTCACAACAACACAGATCAAACCTCTGGACCAAACAGCACAAGAACCAAACACCCGTGGACAACAGAAGATAATAAACATCTGCACGCTTAAAACAGAGGAGAACCCAGACAAATAGACAATAAAAATGCGGTAATTATGAGAGAAAAGAGCCGACGACTGCTGTAGAATCACTTACTGTGGCTGTGATCTGTAGCTCCAAACACAAGACGTAAACTCCGAACACACGAGCCGATATGTAAACTCCAAACGCACGCGGCATTCACGCCGTCGTCTGTTTTAACTTCCAAGTAATAAAACGGCAAAATAACGGTATAATACCGTAAAATGAACTGAGAAGATTTCCTTGACGTGTTTTGGAAAAGGAGCACGGAAGACTTGCGTCAAGCTCAACCAATCGATGATGTCGGGAAATTCCCTGCACCCGCCCAGCTCTGCTTCTGATTGGTTACTACTGCAGTTTTAAGCCAATCAGCGCCTCTTCTCTGTCTCTTTCTTCCCCAAACAAATAGAGAGAGAGAGAGAGATATTTAAAGTTAAAATGTGAAAATGTAGACTTTTATTCAAAATGTAACGGTTTTTATACAAAACAAATGTAATATATATTTCTTATATTATGGTAAGATTTTTTTTTTTTTATCAATCCAGACGCACCCTGCGCACCCCCCCTTCCCATGGCCTTGGCCATTTCCATTTATTTGCCTGCTATTTCACGTATGCTACCTCAATTCATTTCTATGGTGGATGTAAAAAGGTCTTATTATTTATGAATATTAATCTTAACCAACTCCAAACCTCAGACTTAAACTTACACAGTTTTGTAACTACAGACCTAAACTTTGTTGTTAACCCCCAAAAAACTCATGTCTGCCCTGAACCAAAACGCGTGCCTATGCAATTCTAGGATAATAGGCGCATAAAAGACACACAAGAATAGGACAAATGTTGTCATAACACGCTATTTAGACACACAATCCATGAGAACAAATTTCTTTACATAAGTATTAAACTAAATTTTAGTTTCACCTGCTTCAATTACACCTATCTTCCTGGTATTCACATCCTTTGCACAATATGTGTAATTTCGCCGTGACTCACTATACCATACGTAGCATAATAGTAGATAATAGCCACTGTAAAACTGAAGCCAAATCCTCCATTAAGGACTATCCAGATGAAGGCTGCCTGATTATCGCTACGCCATGGTGCTCCTATCTCTCAGCCACTCATCTCCGCAGAGCTGGAGTGTGTTACAATAGACCACAACTGAAGCATGACGGATATAGCTGATAATAACAGCTTATCAGACAGCCATTAGTCCGACTACATGCACTTTATGCCAAATTCTTATGAGGCTCCAGAATTAAATGTAGAAGACAATCAGAATGTAACAATAATGAAATCTAATTTGATGGTACGAAATGTTGTTTATGAAATGCGCTGGAGATTTTATACAATGATATATTTATGAGCTGAAATGTAGCTTTGATATTCTAATCTTTCCCCTCTGAGCTTCAAAAAACAAAATTTCCAAGATTTGTGACGTGATGGGTACATCTTTGAGATCATACCTGTGCTTTCCTGGAATGATCAAAAAATGTTTTTCAGCTGCTTTTGCTCCTTCAACAAATCAACTTCAAATTTTTGTTGTGATGTTTCGCCGTTTCCTAAGCTTTCAGCATGAGCCACTGATTCATTGTACTACTTAAAGAAATACAATAAAAAAGGGCAGTTTTTAGTGATGCACCAGTCCAATACTGGGATTGAATATCGGTGGAGATCCATTAAACTTTGGCAGTGTCGAGTATCGGTTCAGTTGATGATATCATGGTTGTGTCTGAACGTAATAAGAATGTTTGCTGCGGCTGGGCGATATGGACAAAAATGTACATTTATCTGATATCTTTGAAATTAAATTTTTAAGTGAAATACTTTTTCTAAGCCTTTAGTCTGCTAATCAGAAAGTAGAATTGTACATTTTCATTGAATAAATTCATTTTGGTCATGCCTTTTGCTGAGTAAAACTAAATTAGCACAAGTTTATAATTTGACTATTACCACAAAAAGAAAATTTAATTGATCTTCTCCATCTCTTTGTCTCTTTTCTTTGTAAATGTGACTTATTTTCATCAGTTTTAGAAGCTCTTTTCACCAGTGATACAATATCTCTATGTATGATATTCCCAAATTCATCTGTCAAGCACATATCTCGATATACGATATATATCGATATATCACCCAGCCCTATTACTGGCTGATGTTGACTTAGAACATCTCTAAACCTATGACTCTTTATCCAAAGTTAGTTTGTAAGTTGCACAATAAATAACGGAATAGGTCAAATTGTCTATAGTGTTAACTATAAGTTTCAAGAATGAAAAAGCTTTTTTTCAGTCCGTACACTAGTATTGGGTTATTATCGGGTATCACCTAAGGTCAAAATTGGTATAGGAACTGAAAAAGCTGGATCGGTGCACTTCTAGCTTTACCAGAATTGCAGCTTGTCAGATGAATGAGATTGCAAGTCAGTAATACTACAGTAAATCCAGATAATATTAAAAAAAAAATGTCATACTTTCTCCTCTTTATAATTCTGAGCGAGCATCTAGTTTTTAGTTTGATTTGTATTCCTGCAAACGTATTCCGTCTTTTCCATACTTGACTTGTATTTAGCTCGCCGCTCTGGCAGAACTAGCATGAACCTAGGTGGGCTGTAATTGAGTGGGGAAAAAGCCCCCTTTCATCATGGCCCCCGCTCTGCTCTGCTCCAGCTGCTCGGGCCCGCTCCCTTCCTCCCTCTGCAGCACACCACAGCTGAAGGGCACAGGTGCTGCAAGAAGAGAGCCGGGATTCACACCGAACAGGCAAATCAGTCAAGATACTGCCTGGAATATCAGAGTGAAGCTAATGAGATAGAGCTGCCGCCACAGCTTGTTCAAGTTGACATTTTTAGACTATTTGTTCTAAAGTTTCTAATAAATTTGGAAAAATATCTGCTTGGACAATAGAAGATGAATCTTAATGGCCTAAAATCTTTAAAAGAGAACATTTTCATTAACAAGATAACCATACATGTAGCATCCAATTAGGTTCCTTTAAAATGATTTGTATTTGCTTGTTTCTGGCTATTTTTTTATGACTACACAGTATATGACTATATTGGAAGAACAATTTTGTTTTGTCACGATTAAATTTTTGTCTTGATACTTTGTTAAGCCTCACAAGGCACAGGAAACTACTTTTTCTGTTAAATCACTAAATTAAACATGACTTATCTTGGTCAGTTTTTCCAAAACAAAACGGGACAGAATGACAAAACTCCATTCTGTCTGCTATTAACTACTTTTGACTGAAAAACGAAAGTGGAATAAACCTTTTGTAACTTTGTAACTTCACAAATGATAAAACAGAGGCATGGAGGGACACATGAGAATCAAATCCAACATTAACACCTTACCGAATACATTATCAATACTATTTTTAGTATTGTCCCATCCCTACTATTTTTTTATGTTTTGTTTCTGTAATTATTAGTGTTTTACTCTCTGCAGAGCCTCCACAGTCTGTGTTTGGGTCGCTCATGTTGAAAGCTTTCAAATATTCAAGCAGAAATTGTAGAAATTAGCCACAAAATGTGTATGCTTTTTCTAAATAGAGGTCAAAATACAGAACGTGGAAAGGATAACTCAAGATACAAGCTCACAAACAGCAGGTATTCTGATTAAAAAAAATGACAAGAAAATGAACATAAGTTGCAAGACAGTAGATGGGCAAACAAATTCTTATTTGTTGTTTGCGAGAAGGATCCACTGTGCTTGGTGTGCAAACAAACTAGTTGGACTGAGTCATTTGGAATTCCATTTTATTCACTGGGCTCTGTGTTTTGGACGGAGAAGCTGCAGAAGAATATGTACAAATGTAATTTATTCAGGTGAAGTTTTGCAGCTTGTCTCTTCTCTTTGATCTGCCAGTAGTTTTCATAAAAATATAATCAGGACCACTACACATAGGGCCACCCAATATTGTGATAAAAATCAATTTGTGAGCTCATCCCTGTGACAATCTGCTTCTTTGTTCAAGCTGTCTTAATGTGATTCACCATTTCTATTTGATGCAGCTGTCTGACTAGTTTTTCCCACTTGCTTCATGTATTGGTCAGCTTTTGTCCTGCTGAATGACAGATGGTTTTTAATCAAACTCATTCAAACTTTATTCATTTAGTCCTTGGGAACGCGAAATTACTCAACTTAGTATTAAAAGCCATATTGAATTAATAAGCTTAATAGGAGAGAGAGATTGCAACATAAATAGTGCAAATCACTGCATTGAAGCATGACAATTTTCTTCTGAGTTTTGTTGAACTCTTTTAGAGGCCACACAAAACCTGGGGTTCCAGCATATCGCCCACTTCTGATGACACAAGTGAAAGCATTGTGTAATCTAAACAAATGACTCTAAATCAGTGGCTCTCTAAATTTTTCACACAAGATAGCCTGATGTATTTTTGATGTTTCATTTCACTCCGTGGAAACCGTCTGAAGCAGCAGCCTTAGAGCTTGTTTGTTGTTGCTGGAGTGAAATGAAATGGAGCTGAGGCACTAGGTGGCGTTAGCCTGGCTACCAAGATACTATTTGGGTCTCCAATTGTCACCAGATCTAATTTTGGATTATATCAGGCCTAAACTAGCATTCTTAATGGATAAAATTAGTCTAACATGTCTTACATCAGTTGTACACTGAGGGCCAGATTTATCAAGCATTTGCAGGTTAGGGGGAGCAAAACCTTGGCAGAGATGACATTTTCTCTCACACAAACTCTAAAGATGCAGAATTTTAGGTGGTTCATATCTGTTTTGTTTAGTTTTGTCGTATGTGCATCTTCCAATGTTAACGTTTGTGTAAAATGCTCAGAAATAACACATGATTTTTTATTTATTTATTTTTTTTTTTTTTGCACCCGCAATTTAGCACCTGGCTTGATAAATCAGGCCCTGAGTGCAATCTATGAGGTCCGCGATAAGAATCCACAAGTAGTCTACTTTTTTGGAGACCTCTGTGGTCTGGTGGAGCTTTCAGGTCATTGTGCCAGTGTTCTCTTTGGAGTCCACATGAATCGGTGCAGCTTTGGACATACATTATACGTGCTGCAGCGCACTGGTGCACTTTGCATAACAGCCGCAGGTGGCCTTGAACCTAACCAGCCTCGCAGTCAGTGTCCACCCAGTGTTAAACAAGATTTAACAATAGATAAGGCTGTTTTGAATGATGACCAAAAAACTATAGGACAGAATGTATGATTCATCTTCAAATAAAAAACACTGCTCTAGATTATGTACAATTCTTGGCACAGTTCAGTTTGTATATCAAAACCAAATAGCGTGGCTTTTGTATAGTACAGTATTTCACACAATGCTGACAAACAATCTTGCTGCATAATATGAGAGCTGTTAAATAAGGCTGCAAATTCATAGCCATGGGATTCTTTTCCACATGCTGCCTCACCAACCTCTCCATTTCTGTTTTCTATGCATGAATTTCTAACCTGCTGCTGTGCTTGTGGGAGCTGGCATTCCAGGGCTGTTTGCTGCATAGACCGCGTGGCATTCAGGATCGTCTAATGAGCTCTGTGCAGGAATGCGGCGATAAGTTCCTCTACATTAACTATCTTCAGTCTGCTCCAAACAGGCCATCATCGACTGTTAAATCTACAATGTCTGATTACAATGGGTGTAAGTGTTAAGTATAGCTCTTTATTTGCAAATTGCACCGAGGCTATTGAAATTGTAATGGTGATGTGTGCGACTTTTGAGAGTTGACATTCAGTTGGACAGGCGGCTCGATAAATCAGCAGCTTTTCAGAGCTAACAATAAGTCTAAGTGGCGGTGGCGGTCCCTACAGAAAGTGCTGCTACCTTTGGGCTGGAGCCAGGCTGAATCAGAGCCAGCGGGAGACCAGCAGTCACAGGTACAAACAGGGCTGCAGGCTAAGTTTGCAAGGACCAATACAACAACTCCTAACTGCAGAAAATGGCACTGAATATCAGATGGGATGTAATCATAAATCTGATTTTTATTAAAGCTGGAGTACCTTACACGCACTGCAAAATTGAAGAAAGTATTTGAATGCTTTTAAGTCTGACAAATCCTTTAGACATGTTTAATATTCGCATGCATAATTTTTGGCCACAGCTACAGCCGGAAGTTATTTTACAGACAGAAGGTAAACTGAAGAGGATACTGTAAGTGCAGCAATCAGAGCGCTTATTTGGGCTAAGTTGGAAAAATGGAACAAAAATAAGAAAAAATATGTTGTTATTCAATTCAGAACTATTCACTTTTTGTATTAAATTGCAATGCATTGAAGCAGTGCAGCAATAATCCCTCTAATTTTTTTTTTTTAATTAATAAAGTGGTGTAAGTTGTTTAAGAAATATGTCAAAAGGAGCATTACATTCAAAATGCACCAATATCAGTTTCCAACCAGATCATTTAAAAACTTAAAGAACCTTGTTTTATATGTAAATATGATAAAATGTTCTTTGACTGATGCTTTGTTAAAGTATTAGTGAAGTATTACTCAGTTTGGGATAATGCATTTTATTAATAATTCACAAATAGCTCATCAGTTTTCCTCTATATAATGTTATTTACAGAATTCATAAATTATTGTTTAGAAATTTTGTTTAGAGTCACTTTTTTGTTGTAATGCAAAACGTGAATCTCGTCTTTAATAGAACTGATCAGATTGAAAATGTGTAAAATGACCTATACACGGACGTACAACTGTCTCTTTCCCACCATCTGACTTTATGACATCCAAACATTCTTGAAAGTATTTTATTGAAAAATTATGATTCAAAAAAACAAGAAAGACAATGTTATTATCTGAATAATAAAAGGTAAAGCTGAAGGCAGTTTGTAGCTCAGCTGTTTCCAAAAGCAATTGCTACACTCTTTAGTTACTATCTCTGTGAAACAACAGAAGAAAGCTATAATTTCACAAGCCATCTTTATAGAAGCAATTGAAAGATGATATGTATTGGAAAACGTGGCCTGAAAGTCCTTTCTTAGACCCAAAAGAGGATTCAGTCATCACTGTTATTGGCACGGTTGACCAGAAGCACTTAACTCCTCATCGATTTTAAAGCTATATTTTCATCTCACTTTTAGAACATCACACCGATGATTCAACCTTCTTCTACGGCTTTGTTTTTTCTCACAAAGCAGACCTCAATGTGATATCTGATCTATTTGTAAGCCTCTCATTCGATTGCATTGCTTTTGATTCTTTTGACTGAAGGATAATCAAAGCCAATTCTTATTCTTTGTGTAGCTTGTTTCAAGGCAACGTTATTGATTTTTGATTGTTGGACAAGACACGTTCAGTTGATTGTGGTGTTTCCAGTGAAGTGTGAAGGTTCTGGCTGTTTGTAGCTGCTTCTCTAGTGAGTTGTTTTCCCAGTGGGGTGCAGAAGTCACAAGGCCTGATTTTATTTATAGATACTGGCTACAAGGTTGGCGTTGAGAGAGCAGGCACAGTGAGCTTGGATACAATATTGATTTTCATATGTCTGAATTACTGTTTGCATTTCTGGAGATTTTGAATTATGGAAGTCAATGGTATGAGTGTAAATATATGCTAGAATATATTCACCTTATTCTGCCCAAACAGGTAAAAATAAACCCAGTAACTGAATAGTACAGGCTATCCACAGCTAAACCAGGTGTGCACTGCCAAGAAAAGTGGGCGGGACAGAATAAGGTGACTACATTCATGCAGCAGGGACAAATGACAGTTGATTTCGCCTGACATGCTAATGCTGTAGAAACGTTCTAAATCTGTATGATTAATGGGCGTACAAAAACATGCAGAAGAAATCAAAGATCTAAATATTACATCACAGATCAGAAACATTAGTAGACAAGTTATCTGAGAAGAATAGTATAGTATATCTATAGACTGAACTCCTGCTCTGTTTTTAATGAGGAAGCAAGGTTACTGCATGGTCAAAAAGTCAATATTACACACTAAATCATTTATAATGATCGGCAGCATATGGTATAACTATGAAATAGATTAGTTAGTCTTTTTAAACTCTATGAAATTATTTAAGATTGTCATAGTTTTGAGGCATGGGTGTACTTCCAGATTACTTCATGTCTCAAACTGTTTACATAAGAAACTAAAAATTGATATTAAAGACAATATCTCTTGTTGCTGCATATATTCAGGTGAAAATTAGTCTCTGTCTAATAATTTTCTAATGTCCCCTTTGTTCCCCCATCGCCACTAAGTTCGTCTGTTGTTGTTAGCATGCCAGCACGTTTCGCTCCAAACAGCTGTAAATAAAGCTTAAAACGCATTGTGGTCACGAATTTTAGAGGCTCCGAATGCATTAGGTAAGTGAGCAAAACATGTGACTAATGTAGGAAGTTTAAAATGAATTATTTTCTGTATTGTTTTACATTTTTAAGGAAGCAAAAATCAGATCTACATTGGTCTTGTTCCTCAAACAAAACATGTTTTTTATAAAGCTAAAGTAAAGCCTCAAAACATTCTCAAATATTACCTCAGCATTTGTCACCATAAAAAGTCTAAAAGATCAGATTTACCATTTCAGTTTGCCTTTTAGTCGTCCTTCACTGCCTCTAATAATTCATACATTACTCATCAGTGCTTCCGTGTGGAGAGTACAGAACCTCTTTTAAATGTAGAACATTATTAATACGCTTAATGCATAGTACTCGCTCCTCTCGCCACCGTATTTAATGAAGTCTCGATTAAAACCACTCACAGAGGAGAATGACTGTGGCGCGTACAGTCCAGACAGTGGCTACAATGGATTTTAGAGCGAAAATTAAAACAACAGACACATTCATGTTATTTTAATGCTTGAATTATACTTTCAAATGTTTTTTTTTTTTTTTCATTACAAACCGTGTCTTGTTTGGTTTTGACTTGAATAGCAAACTTAGTCAATTACATGCCTGCTGGACGCTTTTCAGTAAAACCTCGTCTGAATTGAAAAATGAAAAATGCATGTCTTGATAAGTTAAATATCAATACAACAAAGCAAATTAGTTCCTCATTGCATAATATGGTGTTTGTACTTGGATCGCATCATTCTTGTTTTTGAGGAAAGCTTTGGAGAGGTGCCCATATTGAGTGACTTGCAAATTGGAACCACTTGTAAACAACTTGTGTTTGTGCAATGTTTGCTAAGACAATACACCCAAGTCATTATGCAGGAGCTTGTTTTGTTAGCATCGGTCAAGAGCTTGTAATAAATCCCATTTTCTTCAAATATTCAGATGGCTAATGATGAAAGTCACTGGTGTTGTGTCTTTGAAATGTTCTTATTTGAAATCAGATTGGAATGTGTCAACATTGTAAGCAATACAAGCACATCTTTCACAATAAAGCCACTGAAATCATTTTTTTTTTTTCATCATAACTGTATATAAAAATCATGTTTCAATTGACCATGGTCTCCCAAATCTCCAGATTTTTGGAGCATCTTGGGATGTTTTGGTTAACAACGTAGTGCGCTTCCGTTCCAAAAAGACTGGCTCTGCTTCTGCATGGCCAGCTGATGCCATTCACATAATGAATATTTTTATTTTAATAAATACAGTCTAAATTGCAGCTGACATAGTAGCTATTTACATTTAGTTATTTCAAATTTAAACTTAACAAGAAAGGAGTGCTGGTTTATCGACAGCTTTCTTTTGGGGTTGGATAATGTTGCTGCCATGAACCCTAGGAGCGACAACAACAGCAACACATTAGAATTAGCAGACAACACATTACAACTAGCAGACAACACATTACAATTAACCACATTGCATCACAAATACAAGAACACAATACATTACAATCCAAAATGTAAACATATACAGTTTGCGTAACATTCTAATTTGTAAGGTGTTGTAAGGTGTTGTTTTGTTTTGTGTTGTTGTTAAGTGTAAGCTGTTGTGGACATTTTGTTGTTTTGTCTGTTAATTGTAATGTGTTGTTGTGAACCTTAGGGGCCACCATCTCTTGGACATCAACAAACAAGAAACAACTTTACATTAGCCAAACAGCGCCAGGCTCCAATGCTTAGTGACACCTCTTAAAATAAGATATTTGAAAAAGGTTTGCACAATTTTTAAACATTTCATTATGCTTACCGTCAGTGTAATTAGCGCTTTACATCTAGTGATTATCTTGGCTTCCTGTGACCTTTACAACCAGGTACACCGGATGCATTGCTTTCATTTTGACATTCCTTTCCTCACGTAACATTTGTGTCTTCTTCACTTGTAGGAAATACGCGTAGTGTTGCTGACCTTCAGGCGACTCTGAGACAAATAATAATTGCAAAAGGCCATAGATATACTCGTGTCCAAGCCTCCTCTTTTTTTTTTTGACACATTCTAAAATTGTGGAGATTTTAATATCTTCTTGTCTGTTAAGATATTTATTCATTCACATACATGGAAGATATGCCTAAATATTTCTGTGAACACCATGAACTTAAAGGAACTGTGCTGAAATAACTTAAAAGCAGTTTTCCCCAAAAAACAGATATCTTGTAGCCTATCTATTCACATAAAAATGAGTCTGCAATATCCTGACTACTTTTAATAATATCCCATTTGTTCACCGTTCACCATCTTCGCTAGTTTTGTCTATTGTTCTTGTTGTTTTTGTTGGCATTGTGACTCACTCCTAATAGATGTGAAAAAAGCTTAAAACATATTGCGATGAACAATTGATTCAGAATGCATTAGGTAAGTGAATAAACCATGTAGACTAATTAATTATTTACATTTGTTTACGATTTTAAGGAAGCAAAAATCGAGTTTAGCACCTTCAAGCTACATACTTAAAAACCTATTCAGATCTCCACAGCCCTGCATCCTCTCTGCCTCAAAGCTTCCCCTATTTGCCTGCTGAGAACATAAACAGTGGGGGAATATTTTCAGGGGCTCATTTCTTCTTTAAGACAGGTCTCGTGCGGTGTGTAAGCTCAAACTGCAGGTTTCAAGCGAGACTTTACAGTGAGAGGAAGCGAGTAGATACCGTATGTTGTCTCAGAAGTGAGGAGAACCATGGGGCGCATTCCACTTTTATGATATCAAGTTCTGTTTTGCACCACAGTAGCACCCAGCAGTGAAAACTTTATTAGAATATAAAACAGAAGTACGCATTGAGGATTGGCAGTGTTTTTCCTACTTGGGTTTTTGGCTGAGCGTTGTCATAATTGGCATGTTTGGTTATTAATTCGCTGGAGGACACACTCTCATCTTCTACAGCTGATCTTTTGTGCCTTCTGTCTATGGAGAGGCGCTCTTTTTAGTTGTGGTGGAGGTTGTTTAGTCGGGGAAAGAGGATAAGGAGCACGTAGACGCTGCAGTGGAAGATGTAAGCTGTTGGTTGGCACGGCGATGAAGCCTGAGGGGACAAGAGGCTGCTTTTCAAAGACACAATGCACCATGAGGCGTTTGTCAAAGAAGGTGACATTGCAATTGAGAAAGGAAGGAGATTTACAGACTTTTGAACTCCAAATTAGCACATAGTTAAAACCAGGGCTGTGCAATATAGAGGGAATTTGGTGTCATATGTTGTGAAATATAGCTGGAAGCTTGGAAAACCTGTTTGGATTTCTGTTTTGTCTAAATGTAGCCTTTGTTGCCTTCTTTTCCACTCTGACACAACTTGCCATGATTAAAGGTGCATTGTGTAACTTTCTGGAGGTGAAAAGTCATCTAAACAATTCAGTAGCAATAGAAAGTTAAATCTATACTTAGGAGATGAATACAATTTATGCGATAATATACAAAAATTCCGCTAAAGGAACAGCTTTTTTGCTTAAACAGACGTGTTCGGGCCCTCCTCTAAGCCAAATAATAGACTATTTTGTGACCATGCAAGCCCACTCAAAGTAAAAACAGATTTTTTAGTGTAACAAAGGCATCTAATGACAAAAATCTGCATTTATTCAAGTTTATTTTTCAAGTTGCGCAATGCACCTTTCATAAAATGTAACAAATGAGAAAAAACAGGCATAACCAAAACAAAAGCTGCTGCCTTAATTGCTTTATTGTGCAACTGTTAAAGTATTTGTATTCAGACAACAGAAAACACAATGCACGTGTTATGAATGTAAAGCTTCACATCCCGCATATGTATTTTGCTCAAAGCATTGATCTGCACACCTCTTTCTTATCTTCATTGTCAAGTCAGACAACGCACAACACAAAAGCCATTACATGCATGAATTATAAAGTATTTCTCAATAAATGTAGCTATCCAATACAAGATGTGATTCTAGCAGAGAATGCTTAGATTACCCTTATTATTTTGTAGATATATGGGTAGTGTTACACCAAATGTGACAGAACTCTCTAGGCTAAATATTGCATTAGCTTTAATAGCCCTATTTTGATGCATTGTGTGTAATGGCTGCAAAAGCATATAATTAAGCGATTAGCTCCCACTTAAGCTGCAAAGCCAAACCTCGAGTTGGCAGCATATTAAACGCTGGGATACAATGGATTCAATCTTGAACTAGCCATTTTTACATCATCAAAAATACACTCACTAATAATAGCATGAATAATCTGCATTCAGCTGAGGCCATCCGTCATCTTAGTGTTATCCTAATGATGCACTCTAAACTTTATTAAATATCTTCATTAGGCACTATCAATACACTCATTTAGCAGTCGATGGTATTATCTTTGAGCAGAGCAAGATGCAGGGTAGTATTAATAGCAGTAGTAGAAAACATACAGCAGTAGTAATTAGGGATTTAACTGGGGTGTAATGAAGCACTTACAACACGTTCATGTGTGCTGTTTCAATAGTATACAGTATGTAAAGAAAAATCACACATCTCTCTTCTCAGGAAATAGGCACAAACACAGTGCATCACACATTACGTTAAGTAGTTCAAGCATATAGGCACAGTTGAGAAAACAATCATTTTAATTAGAAGAATTACCTTGCTGAATCTGAAGACATTTTCTGAATCACGATTCCCACAGCAGCCCACAGCAGAAACAACTAAAGAACTAATGAATAGTACATTCTGCTATTCTTCAGCTTTTCTGAACCTAAAATGTACTGATAAATGCCACCGCCTCCTAAAACCAAAACTAAATCTAATATGAATTGAAAGTACTGTTACATCCCCAGTAGTGACAGCAGTAGTAAAAAGGATAGCTTCAGAAGTTTTTAATACAGCTGGGAGAAAAATTGTGAATTATTTTGCGGTTTGTGTGCTCAGAATACGTAGTTTCAAACTCCAAAACATGCTGGGACTCTTGATCATTAACCATTTTCAACCAATACTTTGCAAGTGCTCACAATGTAGCCTATATTCTGAAAATACCGTCCTTCTACCATAGTGTAAACAACATCACATGGAGCTCCCAACTTGTGTATGTTTCTCATTAAGCACATTATTTTCCTTCCGAGCTGAACCTTCCGAAGTTAGCCTAAGAATACTCAAGCTGCTGTTAGTATTGCTGCGACTGCTATATAGAAGTTACTGCTCCGATCCAATTTAGCAGAATCTACATAAATGTGGCCAGCCAGCCAGGAGCAGAGAAATACCTGGGCTACACTAACACGTGTACTTTTCTCTCCTTAGTTATATATTTCTCTACCTGCTTATATGTTGAGTATGTTTTCCTATCAATACTACTGCTTTATTCATATTGCAGTATTGTTCACTGGTGCATAAGTGTGAATAAATTAAAATCTAGTGAGCCAGCTAGGAGCAAAGAAATACATATGAAGTTCTTTAAAGATTTTCTGACCTTTATTCTGATTAGAACTGAAATCTACCTGTCACATTATATGCTTTTTATCTTTTGTTGTTTGCAAAGAAAATAATATTATCTAAATACAAGTTTTGATTTTTCATAACTTTAACATTTGAACATTTAAAACATTCAACTCACAGCCCTACCTTCCATTGCTTTCCTTTATTAGTTACACGGCTGTGATTCACTTGACTGTCAAATGGAACTAACCCCTAAGGAGAAGCCAGTGAACACAGTGCGTATGTGACAGCTGACATTTGTCCAGAAATACCTGTCAGCTTCCCTCTCCAGTTGTCACACATCCACACACTGGCACCATTCAGTCACTCCGCTTTTTTCTCAATCTTTTCAGCAGGCAACAAACATATGGACTGTCCCTTTCAGTTCATGAGATGCATTGTGTTGTCTAAAAATGTAGGTTAAGTAAGTAGGCATGTTGAGATGCTGAGGGAGCATCCCACTGGGGTCACAGTAAGAGCGTGTTAGTTGAATGAAACAGAAAAAAAATGCCCACTTGACAACGATGTACATTTTCAAGCTTAAAAATGCTTAATAATGTGCTTGTTTGTCCTAGTTTGGTGCTGATTTGAGTCCAGGTCAGTCCTGATGTTGATGTAGTTTGATCTAGCTCGACAAGCACATTTTTATTTCTGGCCAGGCATAGCAAATATAGATGCGTAGTGATGCTAGAAAGAAATTATGTTACCCTTTTGCTAATTAAAAACTGGGGTTTCCACACAGGAAAAGTACATTCTTAACCAAACACCAAGAACTGTGGTAGAAAATCTCTTATGGGCTGTACTAGGATATAAAGTAAAAATTATGTCAAAATGAAGTCACTGTGTGCTGCCCATATAAAATTATAGATGGCACTTTTCAAAGCCAGAAGTGCGCTGTTAACAAAGTAGCTGTTCTTAGTTCTGTTCGCAAAGCATGGAAAAATATAGTGTATTATCAGACATTTTGCCGAGATATTCAGTCTGGATGTGCCTAGTACCTTATGCTAGGCAGGAGAGACCTTAAAATTTTTCTGGCAATGGTTTAAACAAATACTGCTTAAGCCTTATCTATGCTTCATTTAATTTGACATGATGGTATCTCTTTGATAATCATTGCCTTAACAATTCTTTCTAAACCATTTGTAACTGGACCACTTAAGCATTTGTAACCAGCAACCACAACACACAGAACGTTACCCTGCTGTACAGAGCAAAGCAGTCTTCAGACACAGTTTTGTCAAAGCCATGTTCCTCTTGACTTGAGCCCAATTTAGAGGGATTGAGTGCGAGGCGGCCCTGATCCTTAGCCGCAGATACGGAGGATTGCGCTCTGTCAGTCAGTATTGTTCAGCTCAGCGGGGAGCCCCAGTCGTGCGCTTCAATTCTGTGTGAACAACCCACTTCCTGCTCTGCTTAACAAGACAGGATCTCTGTGATGTTATCAGGTGGCAAACGCAAGATCACAGCACTTCTGGGCACGGCTGACGGTTTTCAACCTGCTTCCTCTAATCACCTCAGAGTCAAAAGCGGCAGCGTCTTTCATCAAGCTCCTTCGCCTATGAGTCATGTTTCCTATGCCATATAACCTTTGCTATGTTTGGCAAATATGTCAGGGCTGCTGCTTTTCACCCCCTTCTTTTCATCACATTGTACGCTCAAGAGAATTTATTTTTCCTTCCCGATACATTTTCTGCAGGCTTGTCTTTATGAAACCATTGATCCGGTCCTGTCAGCGCAGGGGACGCGTTTTCTCATCGGGCTTGGCAGAACTACAAATAAAGACGGGGTTGCTAAATAATGCACAAGCCAAAGCATCAATAACACAGATGTGGGAGGCGTCTGATTAACAGCCATGTCGTAAACTCTTAAAGGCTTGGTCCCAATGATTCAACTCCTCGAACTGCCCAGTTGGATTTTATATACATGGTGGTAAATCACAGTTGTTGTTTTTTTTTTCCAGTGGACTTGTACTTGCCAAATCTTCTAGAAGTTGCACAGTGTACCTTTTGCTTTGCTGCTTGAGTTTTGTTGTCATTTTGAAGTTGTCATACTCAATGTTTTTCCATGTAGTGGTAGAAAAAATTTATTGTACTTGTATAGACATGTAAAATATTTTCAAAAGAAACTGATATTTGTAAAAAATATTTTGTTGCACGCCATTGTTTTGAGCTTTATTGTAACAGCTCATGAAGTAATGAAAAGTTTACTCAAAGTGGTAAAATTTAGGAAGCTTGTACTTCCAAAAGGAATAGCATTGATCTGCAGGAAGAATTGCGATTTTGAGAAGGTAAAATGTGTCAACACAAAATATATAGAATAGAATATATAGAAAGGTAAAGCGCAAGGTATTGGTCCAATATTTGTTTAAAACCCTGAATGTGTAAGTATTGCCAAAAGCCTTCTGATACAATACGTATTCCGATACGGGGGTCACGATACAATACGTGTTATCCAATACATTTCCACAATGCGATACATATCAAGACATATTTGAGTACAGGACTCCATAAAATCAATGTTAAGATTGTAACTTGATTATGTAGAGCAGGGGTGTCGAGCTCATTTGACAAGCCAATTGCATCGGTCACCTCCAAGGGCCGGTTTAACTAAAATTAACCTACTAATCTTTGATATACGACAAATAATAGTTGTATTTGATTATTGTATAATTTATTGAAGTACAAGAACTGAATATACATCTGCATTAGTCTGAAAAATGAACCTATACTCTTTAAGTTTCAGACTAATGTTTCATTAGGTCAAGGCATGAAGATTACTTCTGGCACCTAAATAAAATTAAAGTAACTTATAAGACCTTGAGGGCCGCATGAAATAAGGTGGAGGGCCGCATCTGGCCCCGGGCCTGAGTTTGACACCTGTGATGTAGAGTAACAAAATGTAGGAGAATTGTATTTTACCACTGCTCTTAATATTTGTTACAAGTTATGAGTAGTCCTTTTGTTGTTATGAATAAGTCCCTTTTAGCTCAGCAGTTTCGGCCTTCAAGCAGCAGTTCGGGGTCAGAAAGTATAAATTTATGAGTTCTTGTATCTTGTTACACATCCCGATACATCTCACTGTATTGATACACGTTAACAAGTTTGCAATAAGTTTGTAACAATATATCCCGATACCGATACATTGAGTACAGTTCTAGTAGTTTACCATTAGGTTAAGGTTTAAGGTACACTTTTTGTCCCCGTAGGGAAATTTGTCCTCTGCATTTGACCCATCCTTCCAATGCCTCTGGGGCATTCTCCTCAGGAGCAGTGATCGCCGCAGTGCAGCGCTCGGGGGACCATCTCTTTCTTGCTAGGCTTGGTCAGGACTACCGTAGCTGGAGGATTTTACCCTAACATGCATGTTATTGGGTAGTGGGGGAAAACCGGAGTGCCCGGAGAAAACCCACCAGACACGGGGAAGAAACATGCAAACTCCACACAGAACAGGCCCTGGCCCCGTGCGGGAATCGAACCCGCGACCTTCTTGGCTGTGAGGCGAGAGCGCTAACCGCTCCAGCCACCTGCCGCCATTACCGCACAGACTTTCCATGTCACTGTAAAGAGAAGCGTAGCAAATGTAACATCCAAGAAAAATTTAAGTAGACACCTTAAGTCTTAGGAGGCCAATGTGAAGCCAAATGCAATGGACAGTTATGGTGAGTGAAGAGCATTACTAAGAGTGCATACAAAATGGAGCTCCGGGGCACATCATGTGAGTAAGCTTATAATGAATTAAGTCATAAAACCAAGGGCAAAGCAGTCAGAATAAATGGCTGTCTGGAGATTCTCCTATAATTTTAATATTTCACTCAGCGTCTCTATTATTATGTTATATGGCTGTCTTGTGTTGATGCGACAGCTGCAGATGTGCTCTGTGTAGTAAATGAGATTTTGTTCGCTCTAAGCTTTACAACAAGAGAAATTCAAAACACTTTTTATGCATTTTGTCTGCAGATGGCTACCAGTCAAGTTTTTTAATTAAAATCGGTTTCGTTCCTGGTTCGTCCAGCAGTGATCCGTGGTAGAAAAGGCTTCAAAATTTGTCATGTGAAGTTTGAGAAGATAGAGACATTTTATCTATAGTCTGATTCAGGATGTCCGACCTCTGCCATCCATGGTAGACATAAATAAACATGGAGTCACGCAAGTTGCTCCCTCGTCAACATTGTGATGCAAAAACACAAATTCATATTAAAAAAGAAATATATGATGAAACAGGCATATTGTGAGCAATCAGACTAAAATCAATCTTCTAAAATGACAAGCTTTGAAGCTGTTTTTACAACAACTTTCAGAAACTATAGGTCTTTATTATATTACTCATTATTTGTCATTGTTTCCATCTATTTCAGAGCACAAAAGTAAGTATAAGCACTAACTACTACATAAACTTTGCACATCTTTTGAGCTTGGCAGTTGAAGCACTTCAGTACAAATGGCCGACCAATAATGTCTCAAGTAGAGCCATGAAATTCAGCTCAATTTATCTTTATATACTGTAGTAGCAACCCATTTATCATCTCACGGCACTTTGGCTATCTGCTTATGGAGTATGTCATCAGTTACTGCAACAGCTCTCATTCTGCTTACAGCATCATACTTTCTGCCCAAAATATGCCAAGTAGTGGAAAGTGCAAGGAGAATTCTGCAAACTTGCCACAAATAACCGTCAGCAACATGTAATATAGGCTAATGCTTGGCTATGCCCAGAGCAATTTAGTATTTCTACATTTATATGGACATAATTTTAAAATATAAAATGTAACTATTGCTAAACTCTGAGTAAAACTTGACATATTAGTTAGGGGTATTCAGATTTACTTTTTTGAGACCAGCAAGAATATTATGGTGAACTGGTAAGTTTGGCGAAATCAATTGGAGCAAAGAGCTGGACATTCAGCCCTAATAATTTAAAAATATCTGGAATCGAGCATATTAGAGCATCTGTAAGAGGCGGAGACAGACTTAGGTTGCTTTAACAAAGAGAATCCTTTTGGATATATACATTATCAAAAGCAAAGGAATTTCCTGGTTTGAATGATGATTTTACCCCATTTTTGTAAATTGTTTTTCTGTATATATGTGTCTGTAGTTGTGCTAGCTCATGAACTATAACTATCTTGCTCACTATGCACTCTTTGAGCTGCTCATGTGACTGGATCACATGACTGCCTCATATAAAAAACAACTCTAGCAGCCATTTTGTTTCTCTAACTTTCCTTGATGTAGGCAAAATGCTAATGTACCATATGTAATACTATCAATAAACTACTATTATCCATAAATAATAGTAGTAGTAGATTTATTGTGCTCATAAGGATATTGGTTTGCAGTGAGTAGAAAAGACTCTCAACAAAAGCAGACGACAAACACCATAAAAACATTTACAAAAATAATACATGCAAAACAAAACAAAAAAAACAGGCTTGACAAGAGACTATGAATAAAACTCTTTCATCAACAAAGTGCACAGTTCATTGTCATGAATGTGCTCGGTCCAGCTGAACCAAATCTAAAAGAATTTCTATTAATTAAGATAGCTTAAATGTTTGTTAATTGCCCAATCACCTGAGACACAAATAAGTACCTTGACCTCCAGCCTGAACGAAGCAGCTCAAACTCACTGAACAGTGGAGGTTTAGGGTCAGAAAGTATTTTATGAGCTTTGCCTTTAGCTCAGGATAAGTAAATATCTTGTAGACTGTTGAACGTAACGCCCTGAGTTTTGCTGGAAGATTGTTTTTTGTTTTTTTTTTCAGAGTGTGTTCTTTTGGGCTCCTGTTGCTCCTCCAAAAAAAAATCCATAAAAGGCAATCAACTGATAAAGGATTAGTTTTGCCTTTTTGTTTACAATGGAACAGTTAGACTGTTAGCTTGTACATATTACCTTTAATGTTTTCAGCAGCAATTAGAACTTTTTATTCACTGTCTAAAATAACTTCCAACAACAATCTAATACAAGATCATTGTGGGAATTAGTATACATCAGTGCATGCTAGAATCTTTTCAGGTCCGTGGCATTGACAAAGACATTGACAGCAATGAAATAAAATGTTGAGGTCAAGGCGAGGGTTCTCACTACTGATGAGGACTGCTTATTTCTTGTGTTGCAGTCGGATTTATGGCCTTCTTGGAGCTGTTTTTGGCGAGCACAACCACTACAGTAAATGTTTACAGTGATGAGTAAGTCATCACAAAAGAGGGGGAAGGTGGTAGAGAGGGAGCACACTGTAAATATGACTCATGTTTATTATCGTACACAGAGATTCCTTATGGCACAAGGATTGCTTCTGCTGTTTTATCCTTCGTATGATGTAAATGTGTCAAGGTTATGTAGCGTGCTGGCTTAATGACGCTGAAGTGTAAGATTTCATTTCTTACCTCAGCTGATCACAATCTGCTACTTTTGCTTTTCATCCAATAATATTTAAAGTCACATCTATCTGTCTGGGTTAGTGAATACACACATACTGTATTTTCACAAAGTCACTCTGTTATCTATTTTTCAGGACAATACTATGGACATTAACTATAAGCACTTCTTTTTGACAGAGAGCCAATCAGAGGTGCACTGTTGATCAATCACAACACAATATATCAGCTGGAGATTGTTTTCATGTCAGAGTCATCCAACCAATGAATAAAAAGGGAAATATTGTGTTGATAATAAATGCATCCCTAACCCTATGGCAGGGCAATATGGCCTAAAATGTTTATCACAGTATAAAAGAGAACATTTGCGGTAACGATATTGCTGATGATACCTGTACTATTGCATTTATCATTGTTATAATGTGTTTCAGGAGTTACAGTGTAATTTCCTCTTTTAAACACCATGTTGTACTTCTTTCATTATTTGGGTTTTAGCCTCGTAGAGCTACTCTTGTCTGGGCATAGGTTACTTTTGTTCAAGGTTTTAGAGAGATCAAATTAAAATAGCCAAGATTTGCATATTTAAGTCTGCATATTTATAAGAACTTTGGGCTTCTTTATTTGGAAAGTTGACTGTGAATTTTGACAGTCAAGGCAGTGTTGTGTTTTTTCAAGTTTGATCCACAAAAATATCACCACTAATGACTAAAGTATGAAGCAAAAAATGTGTTTTAAAGTCTTTTTTAAAGATAAGATACTTTATATTGGCTTTTTTTCAAAGGCTTGTTGCTTATTAAATTGAAATCTGGCAACACTTTGAATTAGTCACAATTTCTGTCTGCCTCGGCTGCAAAATCAGCTGTTGTGCAAGTATATCACCATAGTCTAAAATTAACTTTTCCACATAAATATCGCAATATACATACCCTACACTTAGATATCTTTGGTTAAGAAAGGAACAGCTCAAAGTGTGCTGCATTTGTGAGCTGGGCTTTTGTCGACACCAGAACATGACATGAATGACAAAAATGTGCACAGGTTACGAGTGGCGACAAATTTTATTTAGCTTTTCTGATAAATGTAAGCAGAAACCCGTCTCCTCCTTTGATGAAAATCTATGAAATGCACAAACAAACTGTATTCCTTATACAATCAAAACAATCTCTCCCTCCTTGTTTGCTTGCTTTTTCAACAATCCTTTGCACAAGTTCAATCATCAGCCTCCTCTGCCTTTCGCTCCATCAACAGTTTCTCCAGTCTACAATTTTTCTTTCTGTATAGTCTCTTCTGGTTGAAGTACACGAAATATAAAGCTCTGTTTGTGAATGCAGGAACTGTGTCTCATATTATTCTCTTCTTTTCTTTTTCTCTCTTTCTTGCTGTCATTTCACCAGGAGGTAGAGGTCAGTTTACTTTTTCTTCTTTTTCAAATAATGTCTGCCACATTGCATCTAATATCACATTTGTGTGAAATTCAAAGCATGAGAAGATACTGAAAAAATAATCTGAACACAGTTTTTGAAAATGAAGTGTTTCAACTGGCTTTTGGAAATTGTATTGAGTTGAGAGAAACTGCATGTACTGCAATATCAAGCTACAGACTATAAAGCAGCCATTTTTTAAGCAATATTTGTATAGCTTTGTAATCAGTAAAGCTTTGTAGTCAATAGCAGTGATGTGAAGCTTCTGAACAATGCTTATTTGAAAGATTATTGACATCAAAATATTCTAACCACACAAAGGGCAGCTAACATGTAAATGTTTTTAACTCTAATACAAAAAATGAATGGATCTCACTAAGTACAGTAGTATGTTATGTATATTAGTAAAATGAAAGACTTGGCTCATGACTTTACAACTTTATTACATTTTAGAATGTGAAGTCTTTTGATAGCAACTAAAGATGGCCAATATGCTCTTTCATTATATTTGTGGTGACATGATAAGCCAATTTAAA
This sequence comes from Mugilogobius chulae, assembly GCA_038363315.1. Taxonomy (NCBI): domain Eukaryota; kingdom Metazoa; phylum Chordata; class Actinopteri; order Gobiiformes; family Gobiidae; genus Mugilogobius; species Mugilogobius chulae. Next base: position 9,495,857 of record CM076407.1, read on the forward strand.
TATTTGTTTTTCCAAATTACTCACTTAAAATTGACTAAGAACTCCTGCCCAGTCTCTGGAGAAAACATAGATATACAACAAAATGTCAAAAACATACGATAAGGGCGTTTTCACACCTTTTTTACGTCAATTTGTTATGGAAAACCAAAACGTATATAACGAGGACTTTTGGTTGAAGCTTAGTGGTGACATTTTTTTGGGGGTAATCTTAACCTACCCCAATCCCCACTCCCAAACTTACCCATTTTAGTAACTTGAAGGCTAACTTACCCACTAAACTCAAAGAAAATGTCACCATGTGGCTTCAACCAAAATTTTTCGTAACATATTGACATAAAACTGCGTTAAAGCGTAGTTATCACGTGTTGGTCACGAACTCACTCACAGTCTTGTTTTGCCTCTGGCATGTGAAAGAAGAGAGCACTCTTGTTTTGTGTAGTTTGATTTCCACTAGTTAAGTGTTAAAATCAAGCTTTATGTGTGTTCTGTAAACAGGCGGATTGGCCAAACATAATATTAATCTGGCCTCATAATGCTAAAAATTTATTTAAAAATGCAAAAATGAAGACCTCCTAAGTTTGGCTTTACTAAAACTTTAACTGAATATCAAACATTCTCCATGTTGTCCTTGTTGTCTAAATTATAGCATCAACATTTGAGAATAGCTTATAAACTTCTGCATTTCTATGCCAACATACCGTTTGTACAAAAAATCTTTCTATTTGCACATGCAGGACAGTAGTGGCACAGTGGACTGAGCAGTCGGGCAAGTTCAAAACCAACACTACGTATATACAATGAAATACAGTTACACCCAAATAGAATGCTTTAGTATACCCACCAAGATAATTTTAGCTCTCTGCCTAGATCTCATGCAAATGTGATATTGCTCTGCACTTTCATCTCCACTCCCCTGTCCGTCCCCTCCACCCTCTTTGTGCTTGTCTTTCAACTCCGCCATTTTAATTAGGGTGATAAATGTTCTAATTAAGTGTAAAAAGAGGCAGAGCTCTCCAAACAGCAGCTCGCCCCTGACACATCCTCACACGAGCTGTGCAGTCCGCTCCATGAAGCTCCTCTGCTTTACCGTCTGCTCCGTCTCATTATCATTCTGCAGCACTAATGTACACATTGTAATCAGTGTGCAATGATGATGTAAAGTGGCTGGTGTCTTCCGGGCTGGATGACAGAGAGAGTCTTATATGGTTCCACTGACAGATAAAGTAAAGCTTAATTTAGTCCTATAGCTAACAGTTTTTTTCTTTGCTTTGTGTTTCTTTAGGATGATTATGTGCGTACCTGGGATGAAAACCAAGGTTCCAATGACAGTAAGTAACAGTGAGAATGTGGTAAAGCTCATGCACATCATTTTGTGTTTTTTCAAATTGGTTATTGGCATGCAGGGACTTTCAATTTTTTCTACCAAACGCTCATATCTGTATTTAGACAAATAGCAGAGGCCATCACATGTGTAACTTTAATTGTAATTTTTATTAAAGGTGGGGTGCCTTGATTTTCACAATAGGAAGCACAGTAGGTATTTAAATCACATGTCTAACTGATCCTCCCTCTTGCAAATCCCTTGGAACATGGTTGAAATCCACAATTACAATTTAAGAACGTCTTTTTACAGACGCTAAACTGAAATTGGAGTGGGCCACCTAAGCTCAACCAATCAGAGTTCTGCTTTTGGCTGTTGAAAACTTTATTATTCAATTAGTAGTACACAGTGGTCTGATTTTGTCACAAAGTGTTGCATTCACTTTGGATTACTAAATTACAACTAAAAAAGATGAAGTACCCCAAAAGGGACTATACTCGATTAATGAGTCTGCAACATCCTGTCTAATAATGTCCCGTCTGTTTACTGATCGACGCTAAGTTTGTTAGTTTTTGTCAATGCATTGTGGCTGACTGCAGTTAGCATACTGGGACGTCTCGCTCCTAACAGTAAAAAAAAACTTACATTAGGTAAGTGAGAAAAAACTGATGATGATTTGTTTACATTTTTAAAGAAGAAATAATCAGATACAGGTCATTTAAGGACACAAATAGTGTTGTTACAATACTTTAACTTGATTTTGATCATAAGAAAGCACCTTGATACTTGACACTAATTACGATACCAAAAGAAAACCTTTTTTTTAAATTATATCTTGCAATATTATTTTAAAGTAGTATTAGCTTATGATTAACTTGAATCTTGAACCATAAGTTAAGATTGGACTTTATCCATTAACACACACAATTACTGTTAGATTAAATGTACTCTTCTGGTCTAAATCCAATTAATTTATTTCATCGGTCTGTCATACACTTTATCTTTTCCTATGCAGCTTCTACAGTACTTCTTGTGTAGTTTTTTAGTGTCTTTTTAAGTTTGGAAGTAAAGGCATGAAGTTTCTTGTCCGATTATGTATCATTTATTCCCTTCCGTAATGTCCTTTTTAAAGTTAATGACAAATGCATCCTTTAACATTTAGCTTTAGCTTTTCGGTAGTTTCTTTTCTGATGACCAACATAACAAATAAGAGCCATTCTAACCATATATTTAGCATCCATCATTTGCCCTATTACCCTGTCACCACATTTCCACTTGTTCTTCTCCTAAGCTCCTATGGTTCAGGCCACAGCTTCTTTATATTGCTGTATCGCCTCTCTACATGTCCAAACTGTCTCATTCTGCCCTCTCCGTCCTGTCCAAGTCTTCCAACATGAGCTGTCACTTTGATCTATACTTATTCTTACTCTGTTCGCCTTCCTCACTCTCACAAGGTACCCCTGAGAAGAGTTCTGAGTACGGAGTAAAAGGGTGCAAGCTTTGAAGTGCAAGTCTGCAGAAACCAAAAGACTTGTGCAGGATATTGATAGAGTAATATAAATATTCTGTCCGATATGTCCAGTTTGTAGCATAATCGGTTTTGGCGTTAAATTTCCAGGATGGTTAGACATTTTTGTTTGAGCTGACTAATCAATTGAAAGATGTAAAGCCTAAAATTTACCCTTAAGCCAGGTGCACACTCGAGGAATTTAAATCTTTCACGATTTGTCTCGTCGTATCATGTCATAGAAAGGACAAAAACACCACTGACATGAAAAGTTCATTGACAATTTTCTTTGCCATAAATCCCAGGTCCAATGTCAGAATCAAAGCATCATAATTTCTCAGTGAGTGTAGGAGTACTTTTCACAACTTTTAGAAGCTAGCGTAAGTTAAGCCATATCTCTAGGCTAACGAAACATATTCAAATGCTAAAACAATAAACAAGCAGGGCCTTTGCAAATGATAAAATAGAATTATAGATCTTCCCTGTGAAATTGTCAGATTATAATTCACCTTTTTCGAATACATTTTGTTGTCTGTTCAGTTACAGACTTTTTTGGGCAATTCTCCTATTGGTCAGTCTTTGTTATGCTTTGAGTGAATGGTAGCTGGATTCAAACACTCGTTCTGAAGTGAGAACCTTTTAAATAAGACAGTAACATGAATGAATTTACAGGAGACTCAAAGAAAATATTTTTGTCATATCACCCATTTCTAACGTTTGTAATAGACCTGTATAGGTTATAAGTTATATATTATCCATGAAAATAAACAAGATGATGTCCTACTGTGGTACATTAGACAGGAAATCAGATTTAAAGGGCATATTATGGTCATTCTATCCATGCTATAATGTAATTTCCTCATCAAAAACACACCTGGGGTTGTGTTTTCTTTCATTTACACGTGTTGAACACAAATTCTGCATATTATTTAGGATAGATTGTGTTTTTAAACTTTGCACACCTTTACTAGAATCATTGAATTATTTCAGTCTGCAAACTTTTAATTTTTCAGTTACAGCTAATGTTTTGCCTCGTACTGATTGCAGAAATATTGGAAACCTTTTGTCTCAACTGAACAAAAGAAGAATCTGACTTTTCAAACAACTCGGTTTTATTTATATATATATATTATTTTTTATAAACCAGTTCAATAAGATAAAAATGTGGTCAATGTATGCCACGCAATGACATCACAACGTGGAACAAAGCGTTTTGAGCTTTGCAGATTGAAACAGTAGCATTACATGTGTGAATGAACGAAAACACAACTTAAGGATGTTTATGATGATAACAAGCAGCAATCAGCCAGCATAGTGTAGTATTTTAGTTTCCTGTCTTCTTTCTTAATTGCAGACTGTATTTTCAGAGCAGCAGGTAAAGTCCACAGAAACAACGCACTCCTTCCTTTCTCTCTCTTAGCTCAGTACGGTGTCATGGTACTTTTCTATCCATACAGACCTTTCCTTGACCGGTGCTTGACCTGCGATCCATGCCCAGCTTGAATCCACTGCACCAGACAACAGCATGTATGTTCTGTTGTATTACGAGGTCAGCTGCTCCGTGTCACACTTGTATCCACTCCGCAGTGAAAAGGTTGAAAGATGTTAGCGCTCTGCTTTATCTGCCTGAGTGCGTCGGATGTGGCTCCCGCAGGACATGCTAGCGTTGGCCTGACTTCAACACGCCGCCGGCTCTCTGTTCTGTGTTCCCTGTTTCTTGTATACGCTCCCTCTCTGCGCTCTAAGGGACAAGTCTTCTTTTGCAGTCAGCACAGCCTTAATTGACCCCCAGTGTTTACGTGCGGGTTTAAAAATTTAATCATTAGTTCTGTTAGAGTCATAGTAAGCCACTATGCAATACAGTTCAGTAATAGTCCTTTGCAAACTGGCCCACAGTTGTGTATCCAGTGTGAGAACAGAACATAGTGCAATATTGGTACTAGTTTTTCAGAGATAGGTTCAGAGATAGCTTTGTTTACTCTTTACATTAGTGATTTTACTTATTACGCCTATGTATTTTATCTTAATAACAGTAGCATAGACAGAAAAGCTTTTGTTGACAATATGAAGTCATGTGAATACATTTTTTTGTTGCTGTTGAAGCAGTCCTGTATATGATTCAGTTTTCAATGGATTTTGTATGAACTTTTTGTTTGGTACAGTATTTCTTTTGTCCTTTCAATTACATCACTTTTAAGCTATAAATGAGATATTACGTCAAAATCAGGTTTGCTTGTGTAATTTATTTCCCCATTTTTATTTATTTAGTTATTTCTGAATTTCCTCTTGGAAATTTTAGTTGATTAATATTACTTAGAAGTAGCTACTTACTTACTATCACTAACCCTGGATGTACACTGACTGCGAGGCGGGTTCAGTTCGGGACACGTGTGGGTAAAGTGCCTGCACCAGATGCAATCAACTGCGGTCCGGGTCGTCCAAAGTCATGCGGATTCACATAAATTCCGAAACATTCCGAAAAAACTGTGGGAATTGTTTCCGCAGACCCACGCAGCTCCAGCACTTGCATCCGCACTCCTCGGAGGTCAGTGTACATGGGCGCATTGGTTTTAAGCACTTTATAAGTTCTGTGTACATCCAGGGTTGGGCCACTTTTTAGCTATAGCTAGTAGTTATACCTACCACTGCAAGTTTTTTTAAGTGGCTTAATGATTAGCGAGCACCTGAAGCTGTTCTAGGATAAACACTTGCAACCACAAGTTTAACATAACATAATAGGACAGTGCTCAACCTGACCTGTATTCTTTTTAAGTTAAGTGTGGGCATATATAGGGTGACCATGTGTTTATTTACCCAGGATAGTTCCAGTTTGAGCAGTGTGTTCCATGTCCCATCCAAAACCCCCCAATTTGTCCCAGTTTAAACAAGAAATGTCCCGAATGTCCCTTTTTTAGACCACTTTGGTTCACATCAACAAAAAGAGAGAATGTTGTAATGTCTTTTTTTGCCAAAAATTGAGGAAAAACATGCTTGAAAGGACCGTAATACAGAAATTGCACTACATTTTATTGGAAGGTGCTTCTCAGACTGTAAACCTACTCAGAAGTGAATTGTTAAAAACATGTCATGGGTCATGAGTTGACCGAGCGGATAATATCGTACTTTTTGGCCATTTTTTTTCACTATATTATTACTCCTATCCTTGTGTGTCCCCAGTATTTATTTTCTGCAGTCTGGTCATCCTAGACATTTAAAATGTAATTGTAGCTTACACAGGGACCATCTGTTGCAAGCTCTCTACTTCTGCCCAGTCAACTCCTCTCATCAGTCAGTCACAGGTGAAGAAAATGGGATGCAGATTATGCAAATATATTTTTTCAATTTCCGCTGTAATAAAACGTCTATAGGTTTGATATGTTGTCTAATAGATACGCTACATTTATCTAAATAGCACCTATACTTTGACTAAGCGGTGCATGTAATTTTTATGCATGACTCCTGCTGTGAGCGAGCTTTAATTGAGCCCGTGACAGATGAAATGGTGACACTGAAGTCTCGTCCTCTAGCACCCGAGTTAAATGAAGTCAACTCGACGGCGCAGTCCATTAGCGCGTTTCCCAAAGTCTTAATGAATGCTAATTATGGTTTTCAATGTCAGAGATTTAGGGCCATGCAACGAACAGGACAAGTGCAGTTTGAGAAAGTTACTTGGGAGAGGAAACTTTAAATATTCAGACTTAAATGATATGTTCATTCACAAAGAGGGAGACAAAGGAAGCCATTAGCGTGCCAAAGTACACCCTGGTGCAACATTTTCCTGCAAGATGCTAAAAAGAACATAGTGGTGGAAAACAGAATGGAAGAACGTTATGATCCTTTGTCAAACGCAGATACAAGATGATTCACTTTGAAGAATTGTATTTATATATTTTATTACTTCATAAAATGTCTTGAGCTTTTGACTTTTATCTGAGCAGATATTGCATTATTTGTTATGTCTAGCAGCTTGTACACTTTATTTTGGAGATCTCATAACACAATTCGAATAGAGAAATAGTTTGAAAAATAGCTTAAGATTTTTTCATGGCCAGATTTAGTTTAGTTTTGGATCTCAGTAAATACTGTTTATAATTGTGCATTTTGTAAATTCCTTGCGAATAAGTTCAGGGCAAGGTTGTTTATTTCTCTGGATTTCAAATATGTTAACACATTTTTGTTGCCTTTTGTGTTTAGTTTAGTTCATTTGGTTTGAACAGAGGTTCCTGTGTTTTTCCATTCATGTTTATTTCATATCAGTGCACGATAAGCTGTATTTTCCATTATCTTTTGGAAAATGTTGCAAGTAGTCAAGAGGATTATATCATTACAAGAGTTTTGGAAGAATGAAAATAAAACTCTTGATGATGATGATGATGATGATGATGATGATGATGATTATGATTATGATGATTATGATGATGATGCAATAAACTATTAAAGTAAACAATTTTCGACCTAATTTTATGGTTTTCCAATGTTCACACACATCCATTTTATTTTGCTGGGGGGTCACAAGTTACATGGTTATTTTGAGGCACCCTGTCTGAAAAGTTTGGGAACCACTGGTATATATGATATGTGTTGCAGCCCCAGTTTATTTCTATGGTGGATGTGAAGGTGTGTTATTACTTATGAATAAAAATCCTAATCCTAAACGTAACATATAAATTGACCTGTTTTAGTAACTTGAAGCCTAAACTTGCCCGTTAAACCTAAAGAAAATGTCCCTACGTGACTTCAACCAAAACTCATGTCTTATTTTATGCTTTTTTATAATGTGCAATATATATTCGTTGTCGCATATACGCAACAAATTGTGCTCATCATACGCTATTCAAGTGTCAGAGGTGACAACACTTATGACATTTGTCGTCGCTTAAGATAACTTTTTATCTATTTCAATACTAATTTAAAAAAATAAAAAACAAAAGGCTTAACAGTGCTCTGCAAAATAGTTTTGAGATTGCCTTAACCATAATTAAATAGAGCTAATATCAACCTAACTGGCTCTACTAATAGATTCTCACAATAGTTGTGAAGTTTACAAAAGAATTCATCTAAAGAGTTGCAGTTTAATGACGGCAACCGTGAGACTGACCTATCACAGCACAGCATCAGACATAAAACAGCACGTATATGGATGGGTACTGAGCCCCAGTTTCATAACAGCACTGAGGCTGGGGCTTAATTGACCACTGGATCAATAGGCTCCAGCTCTATTGGCGCTCTTATGGGTGCTGCGGAATAGAGTTGTCACTATACAAAATTTTCTTGAAAGATTTGACTCTCGAGACCATGTTCGATACCATAATGATGATTAAAAATGCTTTTTTTCAAGTCAGATTTTTATACAATAGACATTTTCTACACAAAAGTTTTCATTTTTATTAGTATGATACTTTGATAACCCTGAAGTGTGTTTTATAAGATCTGTCCCGAGCATGCTCCCGATTGGCTACACTTTCCTTGCAGATAGATAAATATGAATTAAATAAATACTGGGAAAAACTACAGCTCCCAAGTCCCTAAAATAACGCTCATTTTATGTTCACACTCAGCACGCAGCATCATTCTCTCTGCTCATTTTTTAAACATCTCTGCTTAGTGACTCACTGCGGTCCTCCCTCAGGTGATCCGCTGAATCCCACAATTATTCCACTCTGCTCCTGCCCCGTTATCCGTCTATTTCTCTCCATTGACATGAGCACACCATCTTTTTATGCCAATCTGACTCTCTTTATGAGCAACGTAACGAAGCAAAGAATAGAAAAGTCATAGGATTGGAGCCCGTGAGACATTATTAAATCAATTGTGATGTCTTTACTCTGGGCGGCCAGACACTCATGATAGCGCCGCATAAAGGAAGACAAAGAGTTCAACTGTCATCACTGCTTTGGCGGAGAGTCAATTTTGAATTCCAGCATCATAGCAGTGCGCGTACAGAATGCAGAGGTCAGGGTAATTTGCAGTCGATTTCTTCACCCGATTCATCAATCCAACTAGTGGGATTGTAAACAACGGCGGAACACTTGTAATTTGGCCGTGCGCAAACTACTAATTGTGCTAATGTCAGGAAGGTGTGGATTTTCAGCACGAAATAGAGCGTATTTAAATGCACTTTGCTTTGTAGGAAGCTTATCTTAGTAAAACAAGCAAGGTGAATGGACACTTTCCGGTCAATCAATGGATACACATCGATAGCAGACAAGACTGGATGGATAAGAGCATGCTGAGCTGCAGAGGGTCAGTGGAAGGTGTCTGTGGGTTGAAAGGAAGGGCAACATTTATTGTAAAATACAAAATCAAAAATTCATAATAAGGGAATAAGAGAACTAAACAGTTAGAAAGTATGTTGTTTTAAATTTCAGCCAGGTAACATTAGTGTTTCTTGAAGTTTTAAAAGCATGTATAGTTTGAGTTTATTCATACATGAATGCCGGTGTAGTCCCTCATTCATCCAGGAGTGATCCATAGTGGAAGTCTTCAAAGTAGTCATCTGGACAGTGTTTCCGAAGACTTCCACTCATACATGAATAAATACTCTTTTCTTATTTTTAGTAAAGTATTGTGTTATTGTTTGTCTGTTAAATCACTGTCAAAAATAATCTAACCAAGATAAACATTGCTTTATTTAAGGACCTTTTAACGTAATTATACAAAATTGGCTTTTTTGAGTTTTTAAATTCTGTTAACATTGCTTTAACATCGAAAACACAGCTGTAGTTTTGTCAGTGACATTTTTTTATCTGAGCTCAGAAAACCTGTTCTGTCCCAGATTTGTGATATCATAGCTGAACTGTTTTTTATGTCCTTAAATCATCTCTCATTTGAAGCATTTCGCAGCATTAGGATATCAGGCAAGCTTGTTGGATTGGATGTGTTTTCCCTGTGTAATTTTCTTTGCAGTCAGTAGCTGAAGCTCTAACTCAGTTTCTGAGGTGGGAAAAACATATGATTGACACGCACATTTTACTACATTTTTGTATTGGTCCAGGTTTATGATGATCCAAATTGAGAGTTGCTCAGGTTTAAAAGGTGGGGAATTTGGAATGTGTGCCATCAAAGAATGGTTTACAAAGTGTACAACAGCTAGTGGTTTAAAAAGGAATTACAATCACAGAAGAATTTGGGTTGCCAAAGTGTGAAAAGGCCCATAATTTCAAGTTAAGAAGCTGCTGACTAATTAGGAACCAGGTTGGCTATGAATCATGGGTAATAACTAGAAAGTCACTTTCTCAGACACTTGATTCTTTGTCATTATTTGTTCCCAAGTTTTATATTTAAATACATTGTGGGTGGAGCCAGAAATGTATGGAGTGCATGAGCCTATCACAGACCGCTGTGTCTGTGGTGCAACATCAGTTCAAACTCAAACATGTTCCTGTCTCATGGTTCAAAATTAACTTCAGACTCTAAGAAAGAGAGTCATGTGAGGCTCATTCTACTTTCTGATTAAAAACCAAAACACCAAATGAGCAACAACAAATGAGCATCATGTCATTGCTCTTTTTTTTTTTTAAATAAACAAAAACTAAACAATACATTTACAAAAACTTTCAGTCAAATTAATAGTATTTTGTCTGTGGACACATATAATTTGAAATCAAAATCTTACATACGGTTCCTTTAAATTCCAATAACAATACAACCTTTAGGTGAATTATGCAGCTAGAATATTCCACCCCAGTATCTACAGGTCAGCAGTGATATTACATAATCACTTAGACTGCCCCCTCCTTCTCCCTGTAATGCTGATTACTCTAATCNAGGAGCAAAGAAATACATATGAAGTTCTTTAAAGATTTTCTGACCTTTATTCTGATTAGAACTGAAATCTACCTGTCACATTATGCTTTTTATCTTTTTTGTTTGCAAAGAAATAATATTATCTAAATACAAGTTTTGTTTTTAATTTACTTTGAACATTTAAAACATTGAAATCAGCCCTACCTTCCATTGCTTTCCTTTATTAGTTACACGGCTGTGATTCACTTGACTGTCAAATGAACTAACCCCTAAGGAGAAGCCAGTGAACACAGTGCGTATGTGACAGCTGACATTTGTCCAGAAATACCTGTCAGCTTCCCTCTCGAGTTGTCACACATCCACACACTGGCACCATTCAGTCACTCCGCTTTTTTCTCAATCTTTTCAGCAGGCAACAAACATATGGACTGTCCCTTTCAGTTGATGAGATGCATTGTGTTGTCTAAAAAAATGTAGGTTAAGTAAGTAGCATGTTGAGATGCTGAGGGAGCATCCCACTGGGGTCACAGTAAGAGCGTGTTAGTTGAATGAAACAGAAAAAAAATGCCCACTTGACAACGATGTACATTTTCAAGCTTAAAAATGCTTAATAATGTGCTTGTTTGTCCTAGTTTGGTGCTGATTTGAGTCCAGGTCAGTCCTGATGTTGATGTAGTTTGATCTAGCTCGACAAGCACATTTTTATTTCTGGCCAGGCATAGCAAATATAGATGCGTAGTGATGCTAGAAAGAAATTTGTTACCCTTTTGCTAATTAAAAACTGGGGTTTCCACACAGGAAAAGTACATTCTTAACCAAACCAAGAACTGTGGTAGAAAATCTCTTATGGGCTGTACTAGGATATAAAGTAAAAATTTATGTCAAAATGAAGTCACTGTGTGCTGCCCATATAAAATTATAGATGGCACTTTTCAAAGCCAGAAGTGCGCTGTTAACAAAGTAGCTGTTCTTAGTTCTGTTCGCAAAGCATGGAAAAATATAGTGTATTATCAGACATTTTGCCGAGATATTCAGTCTGGATGTGCCTAGTACCTTATGCTAGGCAGGAGAGACCTTAAAATTTTTCTGGCAATGGTTTAAACAAATACTGCTTAAGCCTTATCTATGCTTCATTTAATTTGACATGATGGTATCTCTTTGATAATCATTGCCTTAACAATTCTTTCTAAACCATTTGTAACTGGACCACTTAAGCATTTGTAACCAGCAACCACAACACACAGAACGTTACCCTGCTGTACAGAGCAAAGCAGTCTTCAGACACAGTTTTGTCAAAGCCATGTTCCTCTTGACTTGAGCCCAATTTAGAGGGATTGAGTGCGAGGCGGCCCTGATCCTTAGCCGCAGATACGGAGGATTGCGCTCTGTCAGTCAGTATTGTTCAGCTCAGCGGGGAGCCCCAGTCGTGCGCTTCAATTCTGTGTGAACAACCCACTTCCTGCTCTGCTTAACAAGACAGGATCTCTGTGATGTTATCAGGTGGCAAACGCAAGATCACAGCACTTCTGGGCACGGCTGACGGTTTTCAACCTGCTTCCTCTAATCACCTCAGAGTCAAAAGCGGCAGCGTCTTTCATCAAGCTCCTTAGCCTATGAGTCATGTTTCCTATGCCATATAACCTTTGCTATGTTTGGCAAATATGTCAGGGCTGCTGCTTTTCACCCCCTTCTTTTCATCACATTGTACGCTCAAGAGAATTTATTTTTCCTTCCCGATACATTTTCTGCAGGCTTGTCTTTTATGAAACCATTGATCCGGTCCTGTCAGCGCAGGGGACGCGTTTTCTCATCGGGCTTGGCAGAACTACAAATAAAGACGGGGTTGCTAAATAATGCACAAGCCAAAGCATCAATAACACAGATGTGGGAGGCGTCTGATTAACAGCCATGTCGTAAACTCTTAAAGGCTTGGTCCCAATGATTCAACTCCTCGAACTGCCCAGTTGGATTTTATATACATGGTGGTAAATCACAGTTGTTGTTTTTTTTTTCCAGTGGACTTGCCAAATCTTCTAGAAGTTGCACAGTGTACCTTTTGCTTTGCTGCTTGAGTTTTGTTGTCATTTTGAAGTTGTCATACTCAATGTTTTTCCATGTAGTGGTAGAAAAAATTATTGTACTTGTATAGACATGTAAAATATTTTCAAAAGAAACTGATATTTGTAAAAAATATTTTGTTGCACGCCATTGTTTTGAGCTTTATTGTAACAGCTCATGAAGTAATGAAAAGTTTACTCAAAGTGGTAAAATTTAGGAAGCTTGTACTTCAAAAGGAATAGCATTGATCTGCAGGAAGAATTGTGATTTTGAGAAGGTAAAATGTGTCTACACAAAATATATAGAATAGAATATATAGAAAGGTAAAGCGCAAGGTATTGGTCCAATATTTGTTTAAAACCCTGAATGTGTAAGTATTGCCAAGAGCCTTCTGATACAATACGTATTCCGATACAGGGGTCACGATACAATACATGTTAATCCCAATACAATTTCCACAATGCGATACATATCAAGACATATTTGAGTACAGGACTCCATAAAATCAATGTTAAGAGTAACTTGATTATGTAGAGCAGGGGTGTCGAGCTCATTTGACAAAGGGCCACATTGGCATCGGGGTCATCCTCCAAGGGCCGGTTGTAACTAAAATTAACCTTACTAATCTTTGATATACGACAAATAATAGTTGTATTTGATTATTGTATATTTATTGAAGTACAAGAACTGAATATACATCTGCATTAGTCTGAAAATGACCTATACTCTTTAAGTTTCAGACTAATTGTTTCATTAGGTCAAGGCAGAAGATTACTTCTGGCACCTAAATAAAATTCAAGTAAACCTTATAAGACCTTGAGGGCCGCATGAAATAAGGTGGAGGGCCGCATCTGGCCCCCGGGCCTTGAGTTTGACACCTGTGATGTAGAGTAACAAAATGTAGGAGAATTGTATTTTACCACTCTTAATATTTGTTACAAGTTGAGTAGTCCTTTTGTTGTTATGAATAAGTCCTTTTAGCTCAGCAGTTTCGGCCTTCAAGCAGCAGTTCGGGGTCAGAAGTATAAAAGTTTAATGAGTTCTTGTATCTTGTTACACATCCCGATACATCTCACTGTATTGATACACGTTAACAAGTTTGCAAAAGTTTGTAACAATATATCCCCGATACCGATACATTGAGTACAGTTCTAGTAGTTACCATTAGGTTAAGGTTAAGGTACACTTTTTGTCCCGTAGGAAATTTGTCCTCTGCATTGACCCATCCTTCAATGCCTCTGGGGCATCTCCTCAGGAGCAGTGATCGCCGCAGTGCAGCGCTCGGGGACCCATCTCTTCTTGCTAGGCTTGGTCAGGACTACCGTAGCTGGAGGATTTTACCCTAACATGCATGTTATTGGTAGTGGGGGAAACCGGAGTGCCCGGAGAAAACCCACCCAGACACGGGGAAAACATGCAAACTCCACACAGAAAGGCCCGGCCCGTGCGGGAATCGAACCCCGCGACCTTCTTGCTGTGAGGCGAGAGCGCACCCGCTCAGCCACCGTGCGCCATTACCGCACAGACTTTCCATGTCACTGTAAAGAGAGAAACGTAGCAAATGTAACATCCAAGAAAAATGTAAGTAGACACCTTAAGGTCTTAGGAGGCCAATGTGAAGCCAAATGCAATGGACAGTTATGGTGAGTGAAGAGCATTACTAAGAGTGCATACAAAATGGAGCTCCGGGGCACATCATGTGAGTAAGCTTATAATGAATTAAGTCATAAAACCAAGGGCAAAGCAGTCAGAATAAATGGCTGTCTGGAGATTCTCCTATAATTTTTAATATTTCACTCAGCGTCTCTATTATTATGTTATATGGCTGTCTTGTGTTGATGCGACAGCTGCAGATGTGCTCTGTGTAGTAAATGAGATTTTGTTCGCTCTAAGCTTTACAACAAGAGAAATTCAAAACACTTTTTATGCATTTTGTCTGCAGACGGCTACCAGTCAAGTTTTTAATTATAAAAATCAGTTCGTTCCTTGTTTGTCCAGCAGTGATCCGTGGTAGAAAAGGCTTCAAAATTTGTCATGGGAAGTTTGAGAAGATAGAAACATTTTATCTATAGTCTGATTCAGGATGTCCGACCTCTGCCATCCACGGTAGACATAAATAAACATGAAGTCACGCAAGTTGCTCCCTCGTCAACATTGTGATGCCAAAAAACACAAATTCATATTAAAAAAGAAATATATGATGAAACAGGCATATTGTGAGCCATCAGACTAAAATCAATCTTCTAAATGACAAGCTTGAAGCTGTTTTACAAACAACTTTCAGAAACTATAGGTCTTATTATATTACTCATTATTTGTCATTGTTTCCATCTATTTCAGAGCACAAAAGTAAGTATAGCACTAACTACTACATAAACTTTGCACATCTTTTGAGCTTGGCAGTTGAAGCACTTCAGTACAAATGGCCGACCAATAATGTCTCAAGTAGAGCCATGAAATTCAGCTCAATTTATCTTTATATACTGTAGTAGCAACCCATTTATCATCTCACGGCACTTTGGCTATCTGCTTATGGAGTATGTCATCAGTTACTGCAACAGCTCTCATTCTGCTTACAGCATCATACTTTCTGCCCAAAATATGCCAAGTAGTGGAAAGTGCAAGGAGAATTCTGCAAACTTGCCACAAATAACCGTCAGCAACATGTAATATAGGCTAATGCTTGGCTATGCCCAGAGCAATTTAGTATTTCTACATTTATATGGACATAATTTTAAAATATAAAATGTAACTATTGCTAAACTCTGAGTAAAACTTGACATATTAGTTAGGGGTATTCAGATTTACTTTTTTGAGACCAGCAAGAATATTATGGTGAACTGGTAAGTTTGGCGAAAATCAATTGGAGCAAAGAGCTGGACATTCAGCCCTAATAATTAAAAATATCTGGAATCGAGCATATTAGAGCATCTGTAAGAGGCGGAGACAGACTTAGGTTGCTTTAACAAAGAGAATCCTTTTGGATATATACATTATCAAAAGCAAAGGAATTTCCTGGTTTGAATGATGATTTTACCCCATTTTTGTAAATTGTTTTTCTGTATATATGTGTCTGTAGTTGTGCTAGCTCATGAACTATAACTATCTTGCTCACTATGCACTCTTTGAGCTGCTCATGTGACTTGGATCACATGACTGCCTCATATAAAAAACAACTCTAGCAGCCATTTGTTTCTCTAACTTCCTTGATGTAGGCAAAATGCTAATGTACCATATGTAATACTATCAATAAACTACTATTATCCATAAATAATAGTAGTAGTAGATTATTGTGCTCATAAGGATATTGGTTTGCATGAGTAGAAAAGACTCTCAACAAAAGCAGACGACAAACACCATAAAAACATTTACAAAATAAAACATGCAAAACAAAAAAAAAACAGGCTTGACAAGAGACTATGAATAAAAACCCTTCATCAACAAAGTGCACAGTTCATTTCATGAATTGCTCGTCCAGCTGAACCAAATCTAAAAGAATTTCTATTAAGATAGCTTAAATGTTTGTTAATTGCCCAATCACCTGAGGCACAAATAAGTACCTTGACCTCCAGCCTGAACGAAGCAGCTCAAACTCACTGAACAGTGGAGGTTTAGGGTCAGAAAGTATTTTATGAGCTTTGCCTTTAGCTCAAGATAAGTAAATATCTTGTAGACTGTTGAACGTAACGCCCTGAGTTTTGCTGGAAGATTGTTTGTTTTTTGTTTTTTTCAGAGTGTGTTCTTTTGGGCTCCTGTTGCTCCTCCAAAAAAAAAACTCCAAAAAAGGCAATCAACTGAAAAGGATTAGTTTTGCCTTTTTGTTTACAATGGAACATTTAGACTGTTAGTACATATTACCTGTAATTTTTCAGCAGCAATTAGAACTTTTTATTCACTGTCTAAAATAACTTCCAACAACAATCTAATACAAGATCATTGTGGGAATTAGTATACATCAGTGCATGCTAGAATCTTTTCAGGTCCGTGGCATTGACAAAGACATTGACAGCAATGAAATAAAATGTTGAGGTCAAGCGAGGGTTCTCACTACTGATGAGGACTGTTTATTTCTTGTGTTGCAGTCGGATTTATGGCCTTCTTGGGAGCTGTTTTTGGCGAGCACAACCACTACAGTAAATGTTACAGTGATGAGTAAGTCGTCACAAAAGAGGGGGAAGGTGGTAGAGAGGGAGCACACTGTAAATATGACTCATGTTTATTATGGTACACAGAGATTCCTTATGGCACAAGGATTGCTTCTGCTGTTTTATCCTTCGTATGATGTAAATGTGTCAAGGTTATGTAGCGTGCTGGCTTAATGACGCTGAAGTGTAAGATTTCATTTCTTACCTCAGCTGATCACAATCTGCTACTTTTGCTTTTCATCCAATAATATTTCTATCTGTCTGGGTTAGTGAATACACACATACTGTATTTTCACAAAAGTCACTCTGTTATCTATTTTCAGGACAATAACATGGACATTAACTATAAGCACTTCTTTTGGACAGAGAGCCAATCAAGAGGTGCCACAGTTGATCAATCACAACACAATATATCAGCTGGAGATTGTTTTCATGTCAGAGTCATCCAACCAATGAATAAAAGGGAAATATTGTGTTGATAATAAATGCATCCCTAACCCTATGGCAGGGCAATATGGCCTAAAATGTTTATCACAGTATAAAAGAGAACATTTGCGGTAACGATATTGCTGATGATACCTGTACTATTGCCATTTATCATTGTTATAATGTGTTTCAGGAGTTACAGTGTAATTTCCTCTTTTAAACACCATGTTGTACTTCTTTATTATTTGGGTTTTAGCCTCGTAGAGCTACTCCTGTCTGGGCATAGGTTACTTTTGTTCAAGGTTTTAGAGAGATCAAATTAAAATGGCCAAGATTTGCATATTTAAGTCTGCATATTTATAAGAGCTTCTTTATTTGGAAAGTTGACTGTGAATTTTGACAGTCAAGGCAGTGTTGTGAATTTTTCAAGTTTGATCCACAAAAATATCACCACTAATGACTAAAGTATGAAGCAAAAATGTGTTTTAAAGTCTTTTTTAAAGATAAGATACGTTATTTTGGCTTTTTTTTCAAAGGCTTGTTGCTTATTAAATTGAAATCTGGCAACACTTTGAAATAGTCACAATTCTGTCTGCCTCGGTTACAAAATCAGCTGTAGTGTAAGTATATCACAATAGTCTAAAATTCAACTTTTCCACATGAATATCGCAATATATGATATACATACCCTACACTTAGTATATCTTTGGTCAAGAAAGGAACAGCTCAAAGTGTGCTGCATTTGTGAGCTGGGCTTTTGTCGACACCACGAACATGACATGAATGACAAAAATGTGCACAGGTTACGAGTGGCGACAAATTTATTTCGATTTCTGATAAATGTAAGCAGAAACCCGTCTCCTCCTTGATGAAAATCTATGAAATGCACAAATAAACTGTATTCCTCATACAATCAAAACAATCTCTCCTCCTTGTTTGCTTGCTTTTTCAACAATCCTTTGCACAAGTTCAATCATCAGCCTCCTCTGCCTTTCGCTCCATCAACAGTTTCTTCAGTCTACAATTTTCTTTCTGTATAGTCTCTTCTGGTTGAAGTACACGAAATATAAAGCTCTGTTTGTGAATGCAGGAACTGTGTCTCAATTATTCTCTTCTTTTCTTTTTCTCTCTTTCTTGCTGTCATTTCACCAGGAGGTAGAGGTCAGTTTACTTTTTCTTCTTTTTCAAATAATGTCTGCCACATTGCATCTAATATCACATTTGTGTGAAATTCAAAGCATGAGACGATACTGAAAAAATAATCTGAACACAGTTTTTGAAATTGAAGTGTTTCAACAAGCTTTCGGAAATTGTTTGAGTTGAGAGAAACTGCATGTACTGCAATATCAAGCTACAAGACTATAAAGCAGCCATTTTTTAAGCAATATTTGTATAGCTTTGTAATCAGTAAAGCTTTGTAGTCAATAGCAGTGATGTGAAGCTTCTGAACAATGCTTATTTGAAAGATTGTTAACATCAAAATATTCTAACCACACAAAGGGCAGCTAACATGTAAATGTTTTAACTCTAATACAAAAAATTAATGGGTCTCACTAAGTACAAGTAGTATGTTATATATATTAGTAAAATGAAAGACTTGGCTCATGACTTTACAACTTTATTACATTTTAGAATGTGAAGTCTTTTGATAGCAACTACAGATGGCAATAAGCTCTTTCATTTTATTGTGGTGACATGATAGCCAATTTAAATATTTGTTTTTCCAAATTACTCACTTAAAATTGACTACGATCATTAGCCCAGTCTCTGGAGAAAACATAGATATACAACAAAATGTCAAAAACATACAATAAGCACGAAAGCCAAAACGTAATAAAGCCAACGACTTTTGGTTAAAGCTTAGTGGCGAAATTTTCTTGGGTTAACAGGTAAGCCCCAGTCCTAAACTTACCCATTTTTAGTAACTTGACGCCTAAACTTACCCATTAAACCCAAAGAAAATTTTGCCACGTGGCTTCAACAAAAATTTGTGGTTTTTTGTGTTTTGACTTTTCGTGACAAATTGACATAAAAACAACGAGAAAGTAGTTCTGGTATGTTTTGACATTTTTTGTAAATCTCATTTTCTTCGGAGACTGTGCTGACGAACTCACTCACAGTCTTGTTTTGCCTCTGGCATGTGAAAGAAGAGACTACTCAAGTTTTGTGTAGTTTGATTTGATTTAATATTAATCGGGGCCTCAAAATGCTAAAAATGAATTTAATAGTGTAAAAAATGAATACCTCCTAAGTTTAGCTTTACTAAAACTTTAACTGAATATCATAACATTCTCCATGTTGTCCTTGTTGTCTAAATTATAGCATCAACATTTGAGAATAGCTTATAAACTTCTGCATTTCTATGCCCATATATCGTTTGTACAAAAATCTTTCTATTTGGCACATGCAGACAGTAGTGGCACAGTGGACTGAGCAGTCGGGCCAAGTTCAAAACCAACACTATATACAATGAAATACAGTTACACCCAAATAGAATGCTTAGTATACCCACCAAGATAATTTTAGCTTTC
Organism: Mugilogobius chulae; assembly: GCA_038363315.1. Lineage (NCBI taxonomy): Eukaryota > Metazoa > Chordata > Actinopteri > Gobiiformes > Gobiidae > Mugilogobius > Mugilogobius chulae. Next base: position 9,515,591 of record CM076407.1, read on the forward strand.
TGCCTAGATCTCATGCAAATGTGATATTGCTCTGCGCTTTCATCTCCACTCCCCTGTCCGTCCCCTCCACCCTCTTGTGCTTGTCTTTCAACTCCGCCATTTTAATTAGAGTGATAAATGTTCTAATTAAGTGTAAAAAGAGGCAGAGCTCTCCAAACAGCAGCTCGCCCCCTGACACATCCTCACACGAGCTGTGCAGTCCGCTCCATGAAGCTCCTCTGCTTTACCGTCTGCTCCGTCTCATTATCATTCTGCAGCACTAATGTACACATTGTAATCAGTGTGCAATGATGATGTAAAGTGGCTGGCGTCTTCCGGGCTGGATGACAGAGAGAGTCTATATGGTTCCACTGACAGATAAAGTAAAGCTCAATTTAGTCCTATAGCTAACAGTTTTTTCTTTGCTTTGTGTTTCTTTAGGATGATTATGTGCGTACCTGGGATGAAAACCAGGGTTCCAATGACAGTAAGTAACAGTGAGAATGTGGTAAAGCTCATGCACATCATTTTGTGTTTTTTCAAATTGGTTATTGGCATGCAGGGACTTTCAATTTTTTCTACCAAACGCTCATATCTGTATTTAGACAAATAGCAGAGGCCATCACATGTGTAACTTTAATTGTAATATTTATTAAAGGTGGGGTGCCTTGATTTTCACAATAGGAAGCACAGTAGGTATTTAAATCAAATGTCTAACTGATCCTCCCTCTTGCAAATCCCTTGGAACATGGTTGAAATCCACAATTACAGTTTAAGAACATCTTTTTACAGACACTAAACTGAAATTGGAGTGGGCCACCTAAGCTCGACCAATCAGAGTTCTGCTTTGGCTGTTGAAAACTTATATTTCAATTAGTAGTACACAGTGGTCTGATTTTGTCACAAAGTGTTGCATTCACTTTGGATTACTAAATTACAACTAAAAAAAATGAAGTACCCCAAAAGGGGACTATACTCGATTAATGAGTCTGCAACATCCTGTCTAAAAATGTCGCTTTTGTTCACCAATCGTCGCTAAGTTTGTTAGGTAAGTGAGAAAAAAATGATGATGATTTGTTTACATTTTTAAGGAAGAAATAATCAGATACAGGTCATTTAAGGACACAAATAGTGTTGTTACAATACTTTAACTTGATTTTGATAATAAGAAAACACCTTCATACTTGACACTAATTACGATACCAAAAGCAAACCTTTTTTTAAATTATACCTTGCAATGTTATCTTAAAGTAAGCTTATGATTAACTTGAATCTTGAGCCATAAGTTAAGATTGGACTTTATTCCATTAACACACACAATTACTGTTAGATTAAATGTACTCTTCTGGTCTAAATCCAATTAATTTATTTCATCGGTCTGTCATACACTTTATCTTTTCCAATGCAGCTTCTACGGTACTCCTTGTGTAGTTTTTTTTTAGTGTCTTTTTAAGTTTGGAGGTAAAGCATGAAGTTTCTTGTCCGATTATGTATCATTTATTTCCATTGTAACGCCCCTTTTAAAGTTAATGACATATATACAGCCTTTAACATTTAGCTTTAGCTTTTCGGTAGTTTCTTTTCTGATGACCAACATAACAAATAAGAGCCATTCTAACCATATATTTAGCATCCATCATTTGCCCTATTACCCTGTCACCACATTTCCACTTGTTCTTCTCCTAAGCTCCTATAGCTCAGGTCACAGCTTCTTTATATTGCTGTATCGCCTCTGTACATGTCCAAACTGTCTCATTCTGCCCTCTCCGTCCTGTCCAAATCTTCCAACATGAGCTGTCACTTTGATCTATACTTATTCTTACTCTGTTCGCCTTCCTCACTCTCACAAGGTACCCTGAGAAGAGTTCTGAGTATGGAGTAAAAGGGTGCAAGCTTTGAAGTGCAAGTCTGCAGAAACCAAAAGACTTGTGCGGGATATTGATAGAGTAATATAAATATTCTGTCCGATATGTCCAGTTTGTAGCATAATCGGTTTTGGCGTTAAATTTCCAGGATGGTTAGACATTTTTGTTTGAGCTGACTAATCAATTGAAAGATGTAAAGCCTAAAATTTACCCTTAAGCCAGGTGCACACTTGAGGAATTTAAAATCTTTCACGATTGTTAGACATTTCAAAAGAAACACAGGCTACAAGTAAGGAGATTTTGCAGCAATTATTTGTCTTGTCGTATCATGTCATAGGAAGGACAAAAACACCACTGACATGAAAAGTTCATTGACGATTTTCTTTGCCATAAATCCCAGGTCCAATGTCAGAATCAAAGCATCATAATTTCTCAGTGAGTGTAGAAGTACTTTTCACAACTTTTAGAAGCTAGCGTAAGTTAAGCCATATCTCTAGGCTAACGAAACATATTCAAATGCTAAAACAATAAACAAGCAGGGCCTTTGCAAATGATAAAAATAGAATTATAAGATCTTCCCTGTGAAATTGTCAGATTATAATTCACCTTTTCTCGAATACATTTTGTTGTCTGTTCAGTTACAGACTTTTTTGGGCAATTCTCCTATTGGTCAGTCTTTGTTATGCTTTGAGTGAATGGTAGCTGGATTCAAACACTCGTTCTGAAGTGAGAACCTTTTAAATAAGACAGTAACATGAATGAATTTACAGGAGACTCAAAGAAAATATTTTTTGTCATATCACCCATTTCTAACGTTTGTAATAGACCTGTATAGGTTATAAGTTATATATTATCCATGAAAATAAACAAGATGATGTCCTACTGTGGTACATTAGACAGGAAATCAGATTTAAAGGGCATATTATGGTCATTCCTTCCATGCTATAATGTAATTTCCTCATCAAAAACACACCTGGGGTTGTGTTTTCTTTCATTTACACGTGTTGAACACAAATTCTGCATATTATTTAGGATAGATTATTCGGTTAGTTTGAAAACATGCTGTTACACCTTGTGATGTCGTTTACTGTTGATACAGGAAGTGCTCTACTGTGTTTTTAAACTTTGCACACCTTTACTAGAATCATTTGAATTATTTCAGTCTGCAAACTTTTAATTTTTCAGTTACAGCTAATGTTTTTGCCTCGTTTAAACTGATTGCAGAAAATATTGGAAACCTTTTGTCTCAACTGAACAAAAGAAGAATCTGACTTTTCAAACAACTCGGTTTTATTTATATATATTTTTTTTTATAAACCAGTTCAATTAAAGCTAAAAATGTGGTCAATGTATGCCACGCAATGAACATCACAACGTGGTACAAAGCGTTTTGAGCTTTGCAGATTGAAACAGCAGCATTACATGTGTGAATGAACGAAAACACAACTTTAAGGATGTTTATGATGATAACAAGCAGCAATCAGCCAGCATAGTGTAGTATTTTAGTTTTCCTGTCTTCTTTCTTAATTGCAGACTGTATTTTCACAGCAGCAGGTAAAGTCCACAGAAACAACGCACTCCTTCCTTTCTCTCTCTTAGCTCAGTACGGTGTCATGGTACTTTTCTATCCATACAGACCTTTCCTTGACCGGTGCTTGACCTGCGATCCATGCCCAGCTTGAATCCACTGCACCAGACAACAGCATGTATGTTCTGTTTGTATTACGAGGTCAGCTGCTCCGTGTCCACACTTGTATCCACTCCGCAGTGAAAAGGTTGAAAGATGTTAGCGCTCTGCTTTATCTGCCTGAGTGCGTCGGATGTGGCTCCCGCAGGACATGCTAGCGTTGGCCTGACTTCAACACGCCGCCGGCTCTCTGTTCTGTGTTCCCTGTTTCTTGTATACGCTCCCTCTCTGCGCTCTAAAGGGACAAGTCTTCTTTTGCAGTCAGCACAGCCTTAATTGACCCCCAGTGTTTACGTGCGGGTTTAAAAATTGAATCATTAGTTCTGTTAGAGTCATAGTAAGCCACTATGCAATACAGCTTCAGTAATAGTCCTTTGCAAACTGGCCCACAGTTGTGTATCCAGTGTGAGAACAGAACATAGTGCAATATTGGTACTAGTTTTTCAGAGATAGGTTCAGAGATAGCTTTGTTTACTCTTTACATTAGTGATTTTACTTATTTACGCCTATGTATTTTATCTTAATAACAGTAGCATAGACAGAAAAGCTTTTTGTTGACAATATGAAGTCATGTGAATACATTTTTTTGTTGCTGTTGAAGCAGTCCTGTATATGATTCAGTTTTTCAATGGATTTTTGTATGAACTTTTTGTTTTGGTACAGTATTTCTTTGTCCTTTCAATTACATCACTTTTAAGCTATAAATGAGATATTACGTCAAAATCAGGTTTGCTTGTGTAATTTATTTCCCCATTTTATTTATTTAGTTATTTCTGAATTTCCTCTTGGAAATTTTAGTTGATTAATATTACTTAGAAGTAGCTACTTACTTACTATCACTAACCCTGGATGTACACTGACTGCGAGGCGGGTTCAGTTCGGGACACGTGTGGGTAAAGTGCCTGCACCAGATGCAATCAACTGCGGTCCGGGTTCGTCCAAAGTCATGCGGATTCACATAAATTCCGAAACATTCCGAAAAAACTGTGGGAATTGTTTCCGCAGACCCACGCAGCTCCAGCACTTGCATCCGCACTCCTCGGAGGTCAGTGTACATGGGCGCATTGGTTTTAAGCACTTATAAGTTCTGTGTACATCCAGGGTTGGGTCCACTTTTTAGCTATAGCTAGTAGTTATACCTACCACTGCAAGTTTTTTTAAGTGGCTTAATGATTAGCGAGCACCTGAAGCTGTTCTAGGATAAACACTTGCAACCACAAGTTTAACATAACATAATAGGACAGTGCTCAACCTGACCTGTATTCTTTTAAGTTAAGTGTGGGCATATATAGGGTGACCATGTGTTTATTTACCCAGGATAGTTCCAGTTTTGAGCAGTGTGTTCCATGTCCCATCCAAAACCCCCCAATTTGTCCCAGTTTAAACAAGAAATGTCCCGAATGTCCCTTTTTTAGACCACTTTGGTTCACATCAACAAAAGAGAGAAATGTTGTAATGTCTTTTTTTGCCAAAATTGAGGAAAAACATGCTTGAAAAGGACCGTAATACAGAAATTGCACTACATTTTATTGGAAGGTGCTTCTCAGACTGTAAACCTACTCAGAAGTGAATTGTTTAAAAACATGTCAATGGGTCATGAGTTGACCGGCGGATAATATCGTACTTTTTGGCCATTTTTTTTCACTATAATATTACTCCTATCCTTGTGTGTCCCAGTATTTATTTTCTGCAGTCTGGTCATCCTAGACATTTAAAATGTAATTGTTTTTTTTTTTTTTTTTTTTTATTTATTTAGTCACCAAGTGTACAATACAGACAAAAATACATTAGATACATAAGATATATGGGGGGGGGGGGGGGGGTATTGTGTAGGTGTGTGTGTGTGTGATGGATGTGTTTGTCTATATATTTATTGAGTAGGTAATAGGACAGGAACAAAAGCGCTGATGACTGGTTTGTGAACTGTAAAGGCAATCATCATGGTATTAATTATAATATTTGTTGGAGCTGAATTTTTGTAATTGAAAGGTGGAAGAGGTTTAAAAAGAGAGTCGTGGTTTGCTGTCTAAGAAAGAGACAAAGAGAGGAAAAAAAAAAAAAAAAAAGATAATAATAAAAATAAATAAAATAATATATAGAAATATAATAAAAAAATTAACAAAATAATTTTTATCTATAACAATAATAACAACAACAACAACAACAACAGCAACTCAATTAAAATATAGGAGAAAAAAAAAAAAAAAAAGGTTGGAATTAGTATGGGTTGTGTGCGTGGTCTAGGGTGCATTAAAAGAAGCAGACTTGGAGCAGGTGACTAGAGGTGACTAGCCTCTGTCTGCCAGTCCTCCTACTTGCCCTATGTGGAGATGTTGTAATCTTTGTTTTCAAATATTATTATCATTATCATTTTTATTATTATCATTATTATTACTGTTGTTATTGTTATCATCACCATCACTACCGTCACTATTACCATTATTATCATTATTATCACCATTATTATTATCATTATCCCTGTTATCATCGTCATTATTATTATCATCACCATTATATTGTTTAAATCTGACCCTTTTTTTTTTTTTCCTCCCTTCCTCTCCTTCCTCTCCATACTCTCTTCCCGACAGCTATAGAAATATTCAATTGGATTTCTGATTAGTACTGTAATGAGTTAATACTGAGGATTTGAGTTTGTTATGTGTGCTGCTTATGATTGCCAGAAGGCAGTGAATGGAGAGATGTAAGGAGTGTCGTCTGGGTGCGAGAGGTTATTTTCAAAGGTAGTGTGTTCTAGTATGAGGTTTTTCCAGGTGGTAATGTGTATTTTTTTTCTTGATTTCCAGTTGATTAAGATTACTTTCTTGGCGATAGTTAGCGACACAAGTAGATGTTTTTTATTGCGTTGATTAAGGCTGATATTAGAGGTGTTTCCAAGTATGCACAATAAGGGGGACATTGGGATATGGCAGCCAAAAATTGAAGTGAGTGACTGGATGATTGTTTGCCAGAATTTATTGACTGGTGTGCAGTGCCAGAGTGCATGTAAATAGTCATCTTTCTTACCTAGTGTACAGTGTGAGCATGTTTCTGTGGAGAATCCCATTTTTGATAATTTGTAGCCTGTATAGTGGTATCTGTGAAGGACTTTAAACTGTATGAGTTGTAGATTGGAGTTGGGGGTCATAGAGTAAATGTTTTTGCAGATTTCGGTCCAGCAAATGGCATTGGGAGCAGCACCTAGGTCTTGTTGCCATTTTGATATTGGAAGATAATTTGCGGTGTCTGTTTTTGTGATCAGTTTATATAATTTAGAGTTAATTTTTTTTGGTGTTATACTGAGAAATTCTGTGACTGTATTGGGAGGGTCTGAGTTGGTTTTGGTATTAATTCTTTTGTGAAATATAGATTTTAGTTGTAAATATTCGAGAAAACAGCTGCTCCCAATGCCATATTGCTGGATGAGTTCTGTGAATGGTGTTAAGGTATTGTTAGTTAAAATGTGACCAAGGTGAGTTATTCCTTTTTTTTCCCAAGATTGAAAAAATAGTGGTTTATTGTTGGTTGTGAGATCTGGATTGTGCCATAGTGGTGTGTATTTGGAAAGTGTAAGTGGGGTGTTTTTGATTTGAAGGAGTTTCCACCAGGCTGTCAGAGCTGATGCTATTGTTGGTGCTTTAAAGAGAGGTGTTTTCTTAATTGATTGGCTTAAAAAAGGCAGGTCTGAGATGTTTATATTTTTGCAGATAGATTGCTCGATGTCTGTCCAAATTAAATCTGTTGTGTCTGGGTGGATCCATTTGTAGATGAACTGCAGATGGTTGGCTAGTGAGTAGTGATAGAAGTTTGGTGCATAAAGTCCTCCTTGTAATTTTGGTTTCTGAAGAGTGGAGAGTTTGATTCGGGGCGTTTTGTTTTTCCAGTAAAATTTATTGACAATTGAATCAAGTGATTTAAACCAGGATGGAGTGGGTTGTACTGGGATCATAGAAAAGAGGTAATTGATTTTTGGGAGGATTGACATTTTAATTAAAGAGATTCTGCCTGTTATGGAAATGGGGAGATTGTTCCAGCGTTGTAGGTCGTATTCTATTTGTTTGAGAAGTGGGGAAAAATTTAGAGTGAACAGCTCTGACAGCCTGGGGAAACCTTTATTCCAAGGTAGGTGATGTGGTTGGTGGCTAGTGGTATTGGGGTGTTTGTTGCTGCCACATCCCAATTATCTGACTGTAGAGGAAGTATTGAGGATTTGGACCAGTTAATAGAGTACTGAGATACTCTGGAAAACGATTCTATGAGTTTTATTGCATGGTGAAGTGAAGAGAGTGGGTTTTGTAAGAAAAGAAGGATGTCGTCTGCATACAGGCTGATTTTATGTTCGATGTTCTGTGTTTGAATTCCTTTGATATGGTTATTTTGACGTATTGCTGCTGCGAGTGGCTCTATGAAAATTAAGAATAACAATGGAGAGAGTGGGCATCCTTGACGGTTCCCGCGTTGTAATGTGAAATGTCGTGAGGTTAGGTTATTTGTGATGACAGTGGCAGTGGGTGAAGTGTAGAGAATTTTAATCCAGTTAATAAATGACTCCCCAAAACCAAACCTCTCAAGTGTGGCAAACAGGAACGTCCAATCAACCCTGTCAAAAGCCTTCTCTGCATCCAAGGAAGTGATAATGGTTTCTTGTTGTTGTGATGTTGACCAGTAAATTAAGTCGAATAATCTTCGGGTATTGGTAGATGAGTGTCTTCCTTTAACAAAGCCTGTTTGGTCTGAGTGAATTATTGTTGGTATTATTTCTTCTAGACGGTGGGCGAGGGTTTTAGCAATGATTTTGTGTCTACATTAATGAGAGATATGGGTCTATAATTTTCGGGAATTTGGGGTCTTTGTTGGTTTAAGTATTAGAGATATAGTGGCTGAATTCATATGAGGTGGGAGTTTGGAGTTTTGTTTGATTCGTGTAGCATGCGCATAAATAATGGTGAGAGTACTGACCAGAAATGTTTGTAGAATTCAGCAGGGAAGCCGTCTGGACCAGGAGATTTGTTGTTGGGCATTGATTTAAGTGCAGAATGAAGTTCTGATTCTATGATTGGTGATTCTAATTTTGATTTGTGGTCAGACGAAAGCATAGGAAGGTTTATGTTACTGAGAAAAGAGTTGATATGTTCTAGGTTTGGTTCAAGATCAGATGAATATAAATGGCTGTAGAAGTTCTCAAAAATGTTATTTATTTCTGTATGAGATGTTGTAGGCTTCCCTGCTGAATTCACAATTATAGGTATTGATGTTTTTTCCTTATTTAGTTTCACCTGATTTGCTAGATATTGCCAGATTTATTACAATGTTGGAAGTGTTCTTGTCTAAGTCTGTGAATGAGAAACTGAGTTTTTTTGTCTGTGATTTCATGCAGTTTGTATTTCAAAATCCTTATTTCCTTCTCCAGGTCTTCAGTTGGGTTAGTCATATGTGTTTGTTCCAGTATATGTATTGTTTTTTCCAGGTTATTTGCAATTCTTTTCTTTTTTGGATTTGTGTACAGAGAAGGCTATAATTTGACCTGTAAGGACTGCCTTTCCTGTCTGCCACAAGAGAGAGGGTGAAATACCAGGGGAGTCATTCAGTTCCATAAAGGATGCCCACTCTCTTCTAAAAAAATCATTAAAATCCGGGTCTGACAGAAGTGATGTGTTAAAGCGCCATCTAGAGGTTGGTTAGGTTGATTTGAGTAGTTCCAGGAAATGGATACTGGTGCATGATCACTGATAGTTATGGGATGAATTTGTTGGTCTGTGATTTGTGGCATAATAGAGTTGCTATTGAGAATCAGATCAATTCGTGAGTATGATTGATGAACTGTTGAGTAAAATGTATATGTCTTTTTGTTGGGTGTTTGAGTCGCCAACTATCGCCAAGGCCATAATCTTCTATTAGGTGTTTGAGTGTTCTGTAGATTGCCAAGTTCGTACATTTTTAAAGTTTGAACGGTCTATTTGGGGATTAAGAACTGTATTAAAGTCCCCTGCAAGAATAATTGGGCTGGTGGAGAATGTTAAAAGTGAGAAAAAGAGTTTGAAAGAAGTTGGTATCGTCAATGTTCGGTCCATACACATTACCAATTGTAATAGGATGTTGTTAATTGAAATGTTAATAATTATGTAGCGTCCTTCTGGGTCTGATATAGTTGAATTATGTACAAATTGAACATTTCGATGTATTAGAATGCATACTCCTCTTTGTTTGCTGTTATAGTGGGCAGAAAATAGATACTTATATTGTGGTGATTTAATATTTTCATATGTTGAATCTGTTGCGTGAGTTTCCTGTAAGAGGCAAATGTCAGCTTTAAGGTTTGATAGATGATTGAGTACTTTCAGCTTTTTTTTCTGATGCCAATTCCGCGGATATTCCAAGTTACCAATTTAAGTGCAGTCATATTGATTGTAGTTATTTAAAGGTAGATAGAATTGTTTCCTGATGAATGAGATTGTGTGGGTGTGTGACTGCATGTGTGTGTGTATGTGTGGGTGGGGAGGTCACGGGAAACAAAACAAACAAGCAAACAGACAAATAACCAAAAGGTGTCAGTATAGCATAAAAAACTATATACGTTTTGTACATTGTTATTGTATGGTGGTCTTTAGTCCAAAGTCCAGGGAGGGGTGTGGTCATTTTCTCTCCCCAGCCGCAAAAAAAAAAAAAAAGTAAGTGTGATGGAGTGGGGAACAAAACAAACAAACAGATGAGAACAAGAGAAGAAGAAAAGAAACAGTAATAATAAGAAGTTAAGTTACTAAAAGAAAGAAAAGAAAAGGAATAATAACTAATTTAAATAGTAAAAATAAAATAATAATAAAAAGAAAATAATAAAAAAAAATACACTAAACTATTAACTTATTAACTGGTGCTACCAATAATCATAGAAAAAAAAGTAATAATAGAGCTCTAGAAAGAGAATGAGTCGACGCAGGGAAAAAAAGGATATAGTCAGAAGCAAGTGTCGCTCGGATGACGTCAACACTATGCGCAGGTGTTTACCTCCCCTGGTGGTTGGTTTAAAATGTAATTGTAGCTTACACAGGGACCATCTGTTGCAAGCTCTCTACTTCTGCCCAGTCAACTCCTCTCATCAGTCAGTCACAGGGTGAAGAAAATGGGATGCAGATTATGCAAATATATTTTTTCAATTCCGCTGTAATTAAAACGTCTATAGGTTTGATATGTTGTCTAATAGATACGCTACATTTATCTAAATAGCACCTATACTTTGACTAAGCGGTGCATGTAATTTCTTATGCATGACTCCTGCTGTGAGCGAGCTTTAATTGAGCCCGTGACAGATGAAATGGTGAACTGAAGTCTCGTCCTCTAGCACCCGAGTCTAAATGAAGTCAACTCGACGGCGCAGTCCATTAGCGCGTTTCCCAAAGTCTTAAATGAACTGCTAATTATGGTTTTCAATGTCAGAGATTAGGGCCATGCAAACGAACAGGACAAGTGCAGTTTGAGAAAGTTACTTGGGAGAGGACAACTTTAAATATTCAGACTTAAATGATATGTTCATTCACAAAGAGGGAGACAAAGGAAAGCCATTAGCGTGCCAAAAGTACACCCTGGTGCAACATTTTCCTGCAAGATGCTAAAAAGAACATAGTGTGAAAACAGAATGGAAGAACGTTATGATCCTTTTGTCAAACACAGATACAAGATGTATTTATATATTTTATTACTTCATAAAATGTCTTGAGCTTTTGACTTTTATCTGAGCAAATATTGCATTATTTGTTATGTCTAGCAGCTTGTACACTTTATTTTGGAGATCTCATAACACAATTCGACAGAGAAATAGTTTGAAAATAGCTTAAGATTTTTTCATGGCCAGATTTAGTTTAGTTTTGGATCTCAGTAAAATACTGTTTATAATTGTGCATTTTGTAAATTCCTTGCGAATAAGTTCAGGGCAAGGTTGTTTATTTCTCTGGATTTCAAATATGTTAACACATTTTTGTTGCCTTTTGTGTTTAGTTTAAGTTCATTTGGTTTGAACAGAGGTTCCTGTGTTTTTCCATTCATGTTTATTTCATATCAGTGCACGATAAGCTGTATTTTCCATTATCTTTTGGAAAATGTTGCAAGTAGTCAGAGGATTATATAATTACAAGAGTTTTGGAAGAATGAAAATAAAACTCTTTGATGATGATGATGATGATGATGATTATGATGATTATGATGATTATGATGATGATGCAATAAACTACTAAAGTAAACAATTTTCAACCTAATTTTCATGGTTTTCCGATTTTCACACACATCCATATTATTTTGCTGGGGGGGTCACAAGTTACATGGTTATTTTGAGGCACCCTGTCTGAAAAGTTTGGGAACCACTGGTATATATGATATGTGTTGCAGCCCCAGCTTATTTCTATGGTGGATGTGAAGGTGTGTTATTACTTATGAATAAAAATCCTAATCCTAAACGTAACATATAAATTGACCTGTTTTAGTAACTTGAAGCCTAAACTTGCCCGTTAAACCTAAAGAAAATGTCCCTACGTGGCTTCAACCAAAATCATGTTTTATTTTATCCTTTTTTATAATGTGCAATATTCGTTGTCGCATATACGCAACAAATTGTGCTCATCATATGCTATTCAAGTGTCGGAGGTGACAACACTTATGACATTTGTCGTCGCTTAAGATAACTTTTTTATCTATTTCAATACTAATTTTAAAAAAATCAATACGAAATGCTTAACAGTGCTCTGCAAATAGTTTTGCCTTAACCATAATTAAATAGAGCTAATATCACCCTAACTTGGCTTTACTAATAGATTCTCACAATAGTTGTGAAGTTAAAGAATCCATCTAAAGAGTTACGTTTAAAGAGGGCGACTGTGAGACTGACCTATCACAGCACAGCAGCAGACATATTACTGCACGTATGGATGGGTACTGAGCCCCAGTTTCATAACACTGAGGCTGGGCCTTAACCCTCGTATGGTGTTCGGGTCTGTGGGACCCGTTTTCGGTTTATATAATAAAAAAATAAAACAATAAATTAATTTTTCAACCTTAAATTCTATGGCTTTGGCTCATTTTCTGTGAAGAACATAATCAAACTAATTNTTTTAAAACCTAGAATAACAAATTCAAGAATTTTCATAGCCTTAAATTAAAACTTTTCTATTTAAGTCTCTTTCCAACCGACACAGAAACCCTGAACTGTATTTTCTTTCTTTATTATGTGGCCTTTTAGTAGTTCTGATAAAGCTCTAAAATGTTACAAAACTGGTCAAGAAAAAGTCAAATTGTGTCATGTTAATTAGTGATCAATCATCATCAATACTTTCTCAAATCAGCCCTAATCCATACCACTTTTGTCATCATTTAGTACCTTTTGACGGCCTATAATTCTGATGATGCCTACGATAAATCACACATGCTCCGGCTGAAGGCATTTATGCATTCTCTCGCCGCGCTCCTTCAGCTGAAATGGCGAGCTGTCAGGAGAGCTGGTGTTTCTACTTTTGACAACCTGCCCGTGTCCATGGGAACTTTCAGCACCCACTGCAGCAGAATAGTTTCTTATCTCTCTCTGACCTCACACACCTTTGATCGTCTTGCCCCCCCCTTCGGCCCCAGAATCTCCAAATGCCAGCTCTGACCCACCCTGTAATATTTGGATACAGGAGCGTGACCCAGTGGAGGTCAACTGGATTTTTGCCCCATGACAAGAGGTGTATTTTGTGAGAAAATATACAAGACAGATTTTGAAGTATTCTACTGTCTTTGTGACATTTGTATCATGTTTGTGTTTGATTGTTATTATGCAAATGGTTTGATATTTATTCAAACCAAAGGCTGCACTGTTTTTAGCCAAAGTCGGATAGTTTTTAACCCTGTCCAGTTACTGTGATGTTTAAGTTTTTAGTCATCATCTTGTTTTTATTGAATTTCTCCAGCTGTTCTCCAATTGTTCCTTGCAACACTGTGATTTGCCGCCTCGTTAAGCTTTTACAGTTACAATAATCCATAGATTCCTTACAGATTTCCACTTTTTAAGCCTATAAGACGCATGTTGGAATATTGTTACCTAATCCAAAACATACCTGGAGTTACTGTTTGCTTCATTTAAGGATCTTACAACATTAAGACTGTCGATATGTTTCTAAAGCTCTGAGTTGTCTATATGAAGTGACCATTTTGAAGTTAAAAGTACACAGCGTGACTTTTTAGCCAACAAACAAGCATTGTTCTTTTTAATAGATGTTTTGTTGGCTATAGATAAATGCTGTATGTCCTTAAATTAAGTCTTAGTGTCTTATAGGAGCCTCCTATTGCTTGTTTCTATGCAAATCTTTTTGTTTAAGCAATAATATTTTACACATGACATGAAAACTGATGTTTATCAGAGAAGCTAATGTTTTAACTTTCATTTCTTAGAGATAATGTGTTTTTTTAACACTAACAAGTTGCACAATGTCACTTTATCAAACGTGTTTTAGTCACAAATATACAACAATATTATACAGTATGTATATAGTTTTTAATAAATTTTTTTTATGTGCATAAATAGTTGATGTGTGTGAATGAGATTTGAAAATCTTGTGAATGAAATAAAACACAATTCCAGTGTTTCTTTGATGAGGCAAAACATCATTTAACATACAGTAAGTTAAATGTGTGATACTGTATATGCTCCACTTAGCTTCCATTAGGTGTCCTGACCTGCCCAAACAATTTGGGCTTTTGGTGGCTCATATTTACACCACTGCACATTTCAGCCTTATATACATTAACCACTGTATGACAACTTCTATCTCTACTTTGCTCGACCCAGGGGCCTGGCATTTTAGGAATGGATTTAACCAGGGGAGTGGCAACCTTACAGCTTAAGATTCCAATAAAAGACTAACACCAACAGAACACACTTGACCCAACCATGCACTTGCATATGCTTGATTCTTTTAAGCCTACGAGGATCGGGCCCGTAATCCTATAGGAGGACAAATGAAGAGCAGCATTCCTTCAAGGAGAGTAGGACATCTTCTGCTGGCACTGCTTTCCCTCCACACACACATACAGACAAGAACACACACCACACATCTGCTGCATGGTGAAACATTTTATCATCAATATGCAACACCAGACACTCTGTGCAAGGTCAAGGCCACAAACAGGTTTCTGCCCATTTTCTGTTGGGTTTATTTATGCACATCTTGCAGTATTTGAACATGTTGCGGACAGTTGAGATGTTTAGGAGTTATTATTACCAGTCTTCAGACCAAAAGTATTATTTTTGCAGAGAGTCGGTGAGGCATGTGGACAGGGGAAGGCCGGGGTAGCACCTTTACCCCATCATGTCCTCATTACAGTCCACAAATAGGACCTGTTTTGAACTCACATGTTTGCGTCCTTAAGGCTTTAGGCTAATTCAAAAACAATCAGTCAAAAAAAAAAAACAATCATTGAGTTACAGAAAAATGTAATTGGAGTGGAGGATTGCATGACAGCATAGTTAAAATTATATGCTGCATTAATTGAATTGGTGCAGTTACATAATTGATGACACGTAATCTTGCATAATCCCATTGTAGGCGTCTGATTATGCAGTTTATAGCTTAGCTTTATTTTGCAAGATAATGTGAATTTTCATTGTCTCCTTCATCTGGGAATGTGTAAATCGAGAATTTAAAAGGTATCGACATTAAATTTGTCACAATGTTCACAATTGTAAATTCTGGTCTAAATCATTAATTTATTTATGGTCTGTCATACACTTTATCTTTTCCTATGCAGCTTCTACAGTACTTCTTGTGTAGTTTTTTAGTGTCTTTTTAAGTTTGGAAGTAAAGGCATGAAGTTTCTTGTCCGATTATGTATCATTTATTCCTTCCGTAATGTCCTTTTTAAAGTTAATGACAAATGCATCCTTTAACATTTAGCTTTAGCTTTTCGGTAGTTTCTTTTCTGATGACCAACATAACAAATAAGAGCCATTCTAACCATATATTTAGCATCCATCATTTGCCCTATTACCCTGTCACCACATTTCCACTTGTTCTTCTCCTAAGCTCCTATGGTTCAGGCACAGCTTTTTATATTGCTGTATCGCCTCTCTACATGTCCAAACTGTCTCATTCTGCCCTCTCCGTCCTGTCCAAAGTCTTCCAACATGAGCTGTCACTTTGATCTATACTTATTCTTACTCTGTTCGCCTTCCTCACTCTCACAAGGTACCCCTGAGAAGAGTTCTGAGTACGGAGTAAAAGGGTGCAAGCTTTGAAGTGCAAGTCTGCAGAAACCAAAAGACTTGTGCAGGATATTGATAGAGTAATATAAATATTCTGTCCGATATGTCCAGTTTGTAGCATAATCGGTTTTGGCGTTAAATTTCCAGGATGGTTAGACATTTTTGTTTGAGCTGACTAATCAATTGAAAGATGTAAAGCCTAAAATTTACCCTTAAGCCAGGTGCACACTCGAGGAATTTAAATCTTTCACGATTTGTCTCGTCGTATCATGTCATAGAAGGACAAAAACACCACTGACATGAAAAGTTCATTGACAATTTTCTTTGCCATAAATCCCAGGTCCAATGTCAGAATCAAAGCATCATAATTTCTCAGTGAGTGTAGGAGTACTTTTCACAACTTTTAGAAGCTAGCGTAAGTTAAGCCATATCTCTCTAGGCTAACGAAACATATTCAAATGCTAAAACAATAAACAAGCAGGGCCTTTGCAAATGATAAAATAGAATTATAAGATCTTCCCTGTGAAATTGTCAGATTATAATTCACCTTTTCTCGAATACATTTTGTTGTCTGTTCAGTTACAGACTTTTTTGGGCAATTCTCCTATTGGTCAGTCTTTGTTATGCTTTGAGTGAATGGTAGCTGGATTCAAACACTCGTTCTGAAGTGAGAACCTTTTAAATAAGACAGTAACATGAATGAATTTACAGGAGACTCAAAGAAAATATTTTTTGTCATATCACCCATTTCTAACGTTTGTAATAGACCTGTATAGGTTATAAGTTATATATTATCCATGAAAATAAACAAGATGATGTCCTACTGTGGTACATTAGACAGGAAATCAGATTTAAAGGGCATATTATGGTCATTCTATCCATGCTATAATGTAATTTCCTCATCAAAAACACACCTGGGGTTGTGTTTTCTTTCATTTACACGTGTTGAACAAAATTCTGCATATTATTTAGGATAGATTGTGTTTTTAAACTTTGCACACTTTACTAGAATCATTTGAATTATTTCAGTCTGCAAACTTTTAATTTTTCAGTTACAGCTAATGTTTTTGCCTCGTACTGATTGCAGAAAATATTGGAAACCTTTTGTCTCAACTGAACAAAAGAAGAATCTGACTTTTCAAACAACTCGGTTTTATTTTATATATATTTATTTTTTATAAACCAGTTCAATTAAAGATAAAAATGTGGTCAATGTATGCCACGCAATGACATCACAACGTGGAACAAAGCGTTTTGAGCTTTGCAGATTGAAACAGTAGCATTACATGTGTGAATGAACGAAAAACAACTTTAAGGATGTTTATGATGATAACAAGCAGCAATCAGCCAGCATAGTGTAGTATTTTAGTTTTCCTGTCTTCTTTCTTAATTGCAGACTGTATTTTCAGAGCAGCAGGTAAAGTCCACAGAAACAACGCACTCCTTCCTTTCTCTCTCTTAGCTCAGTACGGTGTCATGGTACTTTCTATCCATACAGACCTTTCCTTGACCGGTGCTTGACCTGCGATCCATGCCCAGCTTGAATCCACTGCACCAGACAACAGCATGTATGTTCTGTTTGTATTACGAGGTCAGCTGCTCCGTGTCACACTTGTATCCACTCCGCAGTGAAAAGGTTGAAAGATGTTAGCGCTCTGCTTTATCTGCCTGAGTGCGTCGGATGTGGCTCCGCAGGACATGCTAGCGTTGGCCTGACTTCAACACGCCGCCGGCTCTCTGTTCTGTGTTCCCTGTTTCTTGTATACGCTCCTCTCTGCGCTCTAAAGGGACAAGTCTTCTTTTGCAGTCAGCACAGCTTAATTGACCCCCAGTGTTTACGTGCGGGTTTAAAAATTTAATCATTAGTTCTGTTAGAGTCATAGTAAGCCACTATGCAATACAGCTTCAGTAATAGTCCTTTGCAAACTGGCCCACAGTTGTGTATCCAGTGTGAGAACAGAACATAGTGCAATATTGGTACTAGTTTTTCAGAGATAGGTTCAGAGATAGCTTTGTTTACTCTTTACATTAGTGATTTTACTTATTTACGCCTATGTATTTTATCTTAATAACAGTAGCATAGACAAAAAGCTTTTTGTTGACAATATGAAGTCATGTGAATACATTTTTTTGTTGCTGTTGAAGCAGTCCTGTATATGATTCAGTTTTTCAATGGATTTTTGTATGAACTTTTTGTTTGGTACAGTATTTCTTTTGTCCTTTCAATTACATCACTTTTAAGCTATAAATGAGATATTACGTCAAAATCAGGTTTGCTTGTGTAATTTATTTCCCCATTTATTTATTTAGTTATTTCTGAATTTCCTCTTGGAAATTTTAGTTGATTAATATTACTTAGAAGTAGCTACTTACTTACTATCACTAACCCTGGATGTACACTGACTGCGAGGCGGGTTCAGTTCGGGACACGTGTGGGTAAAGTGCCTGCACCAGATGCAATCAACTGCGGTCCGGGTTCGTCCAAAGTCATGCGGATTCACATAAATTCCGAAACATTCCGAAAAAACTGTGGGAATTGTTTCCGCAGACCCACGCAGCTCCAGCACTTGCATCCGCTCCTCGGAGGTCAGTGTACATGGGCGCATTGGTTTTAAGCACTTTATAAGTTCTGTGTACATCCAGGGTTGGTCCACTTTTTAGCTATAGCTAGTAGTTATACCTACCACTGCAAGTTTTTTTAAGTGGCTTAATGATTAG
Organism: Mugilogobius chulae; assembly: GCA_038363315.1. NCBI lineage: Eukaryota > Metazoa > Chordata > Actinopteri > Gobiiformes > Gobiidae > Mugilogobius > Mugilogobius chulae. The sequence continues at coordinate 9,534,057 of CM076407.1, forward strand.
CGAGCACCTGAAGCTGTTCTAGGATAAACACTTGCAACCACAAGTTTAAATAACATAATAGGACAGTGCTCAACCTGACCTGTATTCTTTTTAAGTTAAGTGTGGGCATATATAGGGTGACCATGTGTTTATTTACCCAGGATAGTTCCAGTTTTGAGCAGTGTGTTCCATGTCCCATCCAAAACCCCCAATTTGTCCCAGTTTAAACAAGAAATGTCCCGAATGTCCCTTTTTTAGACCACTTTGGTTCACATCAACAAAAAGAGAGAATGTTGTAATGTCTTTTTTTGCCAAAATTGAGGAAAAACATGCTTGAAAGGACCGTAATACAGAAATTGCACTACATTTTATTGGAAGGTGCTTCTCAGACTGTAAACCTACTCAGAAGTGAATTGTTAAAAACATGTCAATGGGTCATGAGTTGACCGAGCGGATAATATCGTACTTTTTGGCCATTTTTTTTCACTATATTATTACTCCTATCCTTGTGTGTCCCAGTATTTATTTTCTGCAGTCTGGTCATCCTAGACATTTAAAATGTAATTGTAGCTTACACAGGGACATCTGTTGCAAGCTCTCTACTTCTGCCCAGTCAACTCCTCTCATCAGTCAGTCACAGGGTGAAGAAAATGGGATGCAGATTATGCAAATATATTTTTTCAATTTCCGCTGTAATTAAAACGTCTATAGGTTTGATATGTTGTCTAATAGATACGCTACATTTATCTAAATAGCACCTATACTTTGACTAAGCGGTGCATGTAATTTCTTATGCATGACTCCTGCTGTGAGCGAGCTTTAATTGAGCCCGTGACAGATGAAATGGTGACACTGAAGTCTCGTCCTCTAGCACCCGAGTCTAAATGAAGTCAACTCGACGCGCAGTCCATTAGCGCGTTTCCCAAAGTCTTAAATGAACTGCTAATTATGGTTTTCAATGTCAGAGATTAGGGCCATGCAAACGAACAGGACAAGTGCAGTTTGAGAAAGTTACTTGGGAGAGGACAACTTTAAATATTCAGACTTAAATGATATGTTCATTCACAAAGAGGGAGACAAAGGAAAGCCATTAGCGTGCCAAAGTACACCCTGGTGCAACATTTTCCTGCAAGATGCTAAAAAGAACATAGTGTGAAACAGAATGGAAGAACGTTATGATCCTTTTGTCAAACGCAGATACAAGATGATTCACTTTGAAGATTGTATTTATATATTTTATTACTTCATAAAATGTCTTGAGCTTTTGACTTTTATCTGAGCAGATATTGCATTATTTGTTATGTCTAGCAGCTTGTACACTTTATTTTGGAGATCTCATAACACAATTCGATAGAGAAATAGTTTGAAAAATAGCTTAAGATTTTTTCATGGCCAGATTTAGTTTTAGTTTTGGATCTCAGTAAAATACTGTTTATAATTGTGCATTTTGTAAATTCCTTGCGAATAAGTTCAGGGCAAGGTTGTTTATTTCTCTGGATTTCAAATATGTTAACACATTTTTGTTGCCTTTTGTGTTTAGTTTAAGTTCATTTGTTTGAACAGAGGTTCCTGTGTTTTTCCATTCATGTTTATTTCATATCAGTGCACGATAAGCTGTATTTTCCATTATCTTTTGGAAAATGTTGCAAGTAGTCAAGAGGATTATATCATTACAAGAGTTTTGGAAGAATGAAAATAAAACTCTTGATGATGATGATGATGATGATGATGATGATGATGATGATGATATGATGATTATGATGATGATGCAATAAACTATTAAAGTAAACAATTTTCGACCTAATTTTAATGGTTTTCCAATGTTCACACACATCCATTTTATTTACTGGGGGGTCACAAGTTACATGGTTATTTTGAGGCACCCTGTCTGAAAGTTTGGGAACCACTGGTATATATGATATGTGTTGCAGCCCCAGTTTATTTCTATGGTGGATGTGAAGGTGTGTATTACTTATGAATAAAATCCTAATCCTAAACGTAACATATAAATTGACCTGTTTTAGTAACTTGAAGCCTAAACTTGCCCGTTAAACCTAAGAAAATGTCCCTACGTGACTTCAACCAAAACTCATGTCTTATTTTATGCTTTTTTATAATGTGCAATATATATTCGTTGTCGCATATACGCAACAAATTGTGCTCATCATACGCTATTCAAGTGTCAGAGGTGACAACACTTATGACATTTGTCGTCGCTTAAGATAACTTTTTATCTATTTCAATACTAATTTAAAAAAATAAAAAACAAAAGGCTTAACAGTGCTCTGCAAAATAGTTTTGAGATTGCCTTAACCATAATTAAATAGAGCTAATATCAACCTAACTGGCTCTACTAATAGATTCTCACAATAGTTGTGAAGTTTACAAAGAATTCATCTAAAGAGTTGCAGTTTAATGACGGCAACCGTGAGACTGACCTATCACAGCACAGCATCAGACATAAACAGCACGTATATGGATGGGTACTGAGCCCCAGTTTCATAACAGCACTGAGGCTGGGCCTTAATTGACCACTGGATCAATAGGCTCCAGCTCTATTGGCGCTCTTATGGGTGCTGCGGAATAGAGTTGTCACTATACAAAATTTTCTTGAAAGATTTGACTCTCGAGACCATGTTCGATACCATAATGATGATTAAAAATGCTTTTTCAAGTCAGATTTTTATACAATAGACATTTTCTACACAAAAGTTTTCATTTTTATTAGTATGATACTTTGATAACCCTGAAGTGTGTTTTATAAGATTGTCCGAGCATGCTCCCGATTGGCTACACTTCCTTGCAGATAGATAAATATGAATAAATAATTACTGGGAAAACTACAGCTCCAAGTCCTAAAATAAACGCTCATTTTATGTTCACACTCAGCACGCAGCATCATTCTCTCTGCTCATTTTTTAAACATCTCTGCTTTAGTGACTCACTGCGGTCCTCCCTCAGGTGATCCGCTGAATCCACAATTATTCCACTCTGCTCCTGCCCGTTATCCGTCTATTTCTCTCCATTGACATGAGCACACCATCTTTTTTATGCCAATCTGACTCTCTTTATGAGCAACGTAACGAAGCAAAAGAATAGAAAAGTCATAGATTGGAGCCCGTGAGACATTATTAAATCATTGTGATGTCTTTACTCTGGGCGGCCAGACACTCATGATAGCGCCGCATAAAGGAAGACAAAGAGTTCCAACTGTCATCACTGCTTTGGCGGAGAGTCAATTTGAATTCCAGCATCATAGCAGTGCGCGTACAGAATGCAGAGGTCAGGGTAATTTGCAGTCGATTTCTTCACCCGATTCATCAATCCAACTAGTGGGATTGTAAACAACGGCGGAACACTTGTAATTTGGCCGTGCGCAAACTACTAATTGTGCTAATGTAGGGAAGGTGTGGATTTTCAGCACGAAATAGAGCGTATTTAAATGCACTTTGCTTTGTAGGAAGCTTATCTTAGTAAAACAAGCAAGGTGAATGGACACTTTCCGGTCAATCAATGGATACACATCGATAGCAGACAAGACTGGAAGGATAAGAGCATGCTGAGCTGCAGAGGGTCAGTGGAAGGTGTCTGTGGGTTGAAAGGAAGGGCAACATTTATTGTAAAATACAAAATCAAAATTCATAATAAGGGAATAAGGAACACTAAACAGTTAGAAAGTACGTTGTTTTAAACTTTCAGCCAGGTAACATTAGTGTTTCTTGAAGTTTTAAAAGCATGTCTAGTTTGAGTTTATTCATACATGAATGCCGGTGTAGTCCTCATTCATCCAGGAGTGATCCATAGTGGAAGTCTTCAAAGTAGTCATCTGGACAGTGTTTCCGAAGACTTCCACTCATACATGAATAAATACTCTTTTCTTATTTTTAGTAAAGTATTGTGTTATTGTTTGTCTGTTAAATCACTGTCAAAAAATAATCTAACCAAGATAAACATTGCTTTATTTAAGGACCTTTTAACGTAATTATACAAAATTGGCTTTTTTGAGTTTTTAATTCTGTTCTAACATTGCTTTAACATCGAAAACACAGCTGTAGTTTTGTCAGTGACATCTTTTTTATCTGAGCCTCAGAAAACACTGTTCTGTCCCAGATTTGTGATATCATAGCTGAACTGTTTTTTATGTCCTTAAATCATCTCTCATTTGAAGCATTTCTGCAGCATTAGGATATCAGGCAAGCTTGTTTGATTGGATGTGTTTTCCCTGTGTAATTTTCTTTGCAGTCAGTAGCTGAAGCTCTAACTCAGTTTCTGAGGTGGGAAAAACATATGATTGACACGCACATTTTACTACATTTTTGTATTGGTCCAGGTTTATGATGATCCAAATTGAGAGTGCTCAGGTTTAAAAGGTGGGAATTTGGGAATGTGTGCCATCAAAGAATGGTTTACAAAGTGTACAACAGCTAGTGGTTTAAAAAGGAAATTACAATCACAGAAGAATTTGGGTTGCCAAAGTGTGAAAAGGCCCATAATTTCAAGTTAAGAAGCTGCTGACTAATTAGGAACCAGGTTTATGTAGGTAATAACTAGAAAGTCACTTTCTCAGACACTTGATTCTTTGTCATTATTTGTTCCCAAGTTTTATATTTAAATACATTGTGGGTGGGCCAGAAATCTGTATGGAGTGCATGAGCCTATCACAGACCGCTGTGTCTGTGTCTGGTGCAACATCAGTTCAAACTCAAACATGTTCCTGTCTCATGGTTCAAAATTAACTTCAGACTCTAAGAAAGAGAGAGTCATGTGAGGCTCATTCTACTTTCTGATTAAAAACCAAAAACCAAATGAGCATCAACAAATGAGCATCGTGTCCATTGCTCTTTTTTTTTAAATAAACAAAAACTAAACTATAAATTTAAAAAACTTTCAGTAAATTAATAGTATTTTTGTCTGTGGACACATATGATTTGAAATCAAAATCTTACATACAGTTCCTTTAAATTCCAATAATACAACCTTTAGGTGTATTATGCAGCTAGAATATTCCACCCCAGTATCTACAGGTCAGCAGTGATATTACATAATCACTTAGACTGCCCCTCCTTCTCCCTGTAATGCTGATTACTTATCTGTGATTGACTAATCCGTCCCAATAAACCTGATCGCTGTCGATACTTAGCTGCATAATCGCACTGCAGAATCCTGTCTCCAGCTGACCTGTTGACCTTCACTACACCTCCTGACCGGGGCGCCTCTTCCAAATCAGACTTGTCTCTCACTCGGGAGTCTGACCTTCTCTCCTGTCAGCCCGTGTGCCCAGTTACATCTCTCTGAACAGTCTGTGGCCTCCTCACCTTCACATGCCCCGCTTTTGTTCACCGTCACTCCAAATATATTTTTGCTCCACACCTGGGACCTGTGAGCGAGAGACAGTAGGAAAACTCTTTGAAGCTCTTTTTGGACCCCAGTGGGAGGCGTAGGGGATCCATTTTTGTAATTACCCTTCAAAGTGAGGCTGTGTAATGATATCTCAGTGGACAGTTTGGGATGAGTTAAGTGTACAGTGTGAAGGGGAATGCTTTCAGATGTCCTTTGTGTTCTATCTGCTCTGGTGCTTGTTTATTATTAACTAATCTAGTGATGGTGTCATTGAAAAATACATGTGATTACACAAATTAACTTAGTGCTGGATTCTGTGATACTAGAGGTATGTCATTGTGACCTTAATACAAGTTTCATAAATTAGATAAAATGCTTGGATGGAACCTTCTGTTACTGTTATTTTTATTTGGCTGGAATGGAAGGCTATTTGGCAAGGTCAGCGTGACCATTTTTCCATTTTCTCGAAACTTTTTTATATGGTTTTCTTAGAAATGTTTCATTAGGTAGTAATTGGTGGGTCACAATTATGACTTAAAAGAGAAGTCAAAGCCACACTACCAGGAATATTTTCAATTCTTTCAATTGAAATGATTTTTTCATTTGAGTTGTTTTTGGACATTTTAATAACAGTATGCTTCATGTTTCAAAGCTTAAAGTTCTTAGCAGGAGTGTCATTAATGTGGAGTAGGTGATTTTCACACTGCAAACACAATTTAGGTTTTAAATCTGACAACTTTCTTTCAGAAATTCTTCAACACATTGTTAATATGTAAGTTTTGGTTACAATTTTGACTTAAAACCTGCTATTTTTTTCCCTTTTACAGTGAAACTTAAGCGGACCACCCAAGCTCAGCCAATGAGAATGCTGCATTCTGCTCTTGATTGTACTTCTACAATTATTTATTATTCGATTCAGAGAGTACTTGTGGGCTATTTTTTCACAAAGTGCTGCATTTATCATATTTTTGGTGGAAAAAACAAAGTTTACTTATTTACAACTAAAAAATTTGCTACCCCAACTTTATGGACCAATAAAATAGTTTCTCCTCATACTTGAATTGAACATACAGCATCAGTCCTGGTTCACCATGTCACCAAATTCTGGCCTGAAGAACCCTTCTCCGTTCTAAAGACGGTTCCAGATGGTCACAATGTAACTGGAGATCTGAGTCAGGTTAGACACGTGGTGATGATGAAATGCGTCACTGCCACATTTGCATCAGTTGTTTTGCTTGTTTGTTAACCAAACTATTCTTAGTATCAGTCCAGTCCTATCAGATCAAATATTGTAAACACCTGCCTTTTAAAGATAATTGTTAGTTTTTAAAGCACTTTCTAAGATCATGGGTTGTTCTCCCCACACACTGACCACAGAAGAATTGTTATATGTAAATACTAAGCTAGAATCTATGCACAATGGATCCTGACAAGCTCAGTTGTTGTAAATTGTAAACTGTTTATTTATATTATAGCAGTTTTGCACCTTTCAAGGCTGTGAATCCAGTCATCAGACACTCACTAATAGGGCTTTTCCAATAGTACCTGATTGGCCCTACTCTACTCTACTCTACTCGGCGCGACTTAGCCCTGGTGCGGAGCTTTTCCATTTGGGGCTGATCCCTGGGACCAGGTACTTTTTTAGTACCTGCTTTGACCCAGGGCCAAAGCAAGCCGAGTAGATACTAAACCTGACATCAGACGCACCTCGCACGTTGCGTCACACAAGTGCCACTGGTTTGTTGTTGTTATCGTACGCTAACGTGAGTCGCCGCTAATCTAGCTCATGTCATTTGCAAAAAAACAGCTAAATGACATAGAAAAAACTGAGTCCCTGGTCCAACACCGTGGTCCAAACTTTTATTATCTTGATAAGGGACAACACGATACAAATGCAGCTAGACGGAGTCACAAGAAACGAAAAAGTGTATTAAGAGCTCACCGAAAAATTGTTTTGAAAGGACATGAAACTGAAGAAAATCAAAAGCGACTATGTTCGTATTAAAAGTCATAATTCGCAAAGCGGAGCAGAGCGCAAGGACACTGCCCATTTTCACAACAGCCCCACTCGGCCTCTCTTGTAATGGAAATGCCCTCACTCTGAGCGGGGCTAAGCCGGGTGCAAGCTCGTAGAGTCGAATCGAGTAGAGTAGGGCCAAGCAGGTACTAATGGAAAAGCCCGATAAGACAAGGTGCATAAAGTGTCTTGCCTTACAACTAATCTCTCTACATGTCCCACTGTGGCTCCTGGTGTTCTACTGGTCTCCCATTAGTCCTACGGCCTGACTTGCTTAGCTTTTCAGATGTGACGGGATCAGGTGTTGAGAAGCAGGTTACTATTTTGGCTCCTATTAAATATAAACTTTTTTTTTTTTTTACTACTGCATTAATACAATACTTATGGATCATGCAGTGGACATAGCTAACTGACCAAGAGACCTTCTCGCATTCAGCAGTCTCGCTTTAGAGCTGGACAAACTATAGATTATAGACTGCTGTTGAAACTAAGTGTGGTGTATATTTTCAGAACACTTCACCTTGCCAATCTTGTCAGTGAAAACCAAGTCCACTGGAATCATCAGGGTATAACACAGCAGTATCTCTGACAATCAGATTAATAGTTTCCTTTATGAAAAGCCAGTTCATTAAGATCAAGCCCATTCAGCACTTTCATTAACAATGGAACATGTGCGTTCATTTAGCCAGAGCCAGTGGCCGAGTTAGCGTTGACCGTATTAGCCGTTTTACTGGAGTGTGTAAATAGTGGATGAGAACGTTGCCCTGCCTATGTTAGCCTCCATCTACAGGGATAAACCGTACTCAATCTGATTTGGATTACATTAAAGCACCAGGAGCCTAATTAGAAGAGCTTCATCGCCGCCGGCTTTAGTTTAATACCAAACGAAAGACCTTCCACAAGTCCAAATAGAAGAAGGTTGAGTTTTAGCTATACACTGTAGGCAAAAGTGAAACCCCAAAATAGAAGGAGTTTTGTTGTTTGCTGTTGTTGTCTTGGGCAGATATTTTTATTGATACCAAGAACCAATTTAACAATTTCTGAAATAAACTAAGATTATTCTAAAGTTGTAAGCAATAATCAAACACAAATGAAAACTGCTAAATGAACTAAGGATTACCATCTCCAAACCTAAAACTAGATAAATTCGACATCAACTAAACTATGACCTTTAACAGCGGCTAAAACTAAAATGACACTAAATTTCTTGACTGAAAAGGGATCACCAAGAACTAGAGAAAATCTAGCCACGGTCTAAACTCAGCATTTACAAAGTTAACACAAAGGTAAAGGCACGGAAGTATAGGGCTGGGTGGAGAGCATTGATCTAGAATGTGAACCCATAGCACCTTAAACCAGGCCCAGGGTTCGATATATTTCAGGCGTGTTTATATACTCTTTATTCTCCGGCAGACCAGAATGCCCAAATCAGCACTATTCAATAGGAAAATCAGTGAACATGCTGTTTTATTTTGTAATTTTAGATTAATTTATTTTTTAAAACATCTTAACTTCATTTAAATGATTCACTGTGATGTTTGTTTTTTTTTATGTTAGCTGTGTAATTTTTAGATTGGATAAACTGGGATTTGGTCACCATCTGGATTTATGACATCAGATTTCGCAACACAACCTAACCTGAACAAAACTGTTTAAAGACATTTTAACACATTTCACTTGGATTGATAACATATCATTACTGAGATACTTAAACGAATATTCTGATATTCAGTTTTGTCATAATTGCTCGGCATTCCAATTTTTGCATATCTTAAAAAAAATGCATATAGGTTAAGTGCCAGTCAAAGTGTTAAAATCACATTGGTTTAGCCTTAACTGAGCTGCTTTGCATGTTTTGTTTACTATTTAGAACACTATAATATCCTTTATTTATCACTTTTATTTATATTTGTTTGCAGTTAAGAGACTACCAAAGAATGTCTCCAATATTACAGAGAAGTGAACCAGTCAAAATGAGGTGAAAACAATAGCTGTAACTTCGCATTTGGGCATGACTACTGAAGGTGTGTGATGTTTACGAATGAAATGAAGCACTTCCTGTATCACAATTTGATGACATCAATTTAAAGTTGCTTGATTCAATTATTTAAACCTAATTTCAAGCATTTTAACTAATTCAACTTCTATTTATTGTAGAGACATAGATATTTTTTCTTGTTTCAAAGTGTTTCAATCTGATTTCAAGACATTGATTACCCATTGGCATTTTTTTTTCTTCTTTTTTTAGCCAAATTTTCTTATAACCAGTTAAAATTGTCTTGAAACCAGTGAAATATTCTATATCTTATCCAGTGAAAATAGCTCAAATCTGGATTAAAATTCTGATTCCAAGTTATTTTAAGCAAGTCTAGATATAGTTTTGCCGTGAACAGCTTGTAAATTGTGTAATATAGGCCTTTTCAATGAACGTCTGTCTTTTTGCCATCTCATTAAAACTGCTCTCGATCCTAATCTGAATTTGAAGCCTAGTCCACCACCAGAAGTTGTCCACACACCACCGTTTGCGACGCACTAATCCAGCAGCACAACGCAAACAGGCAGAAGATGCAAAACCACAAAGTGCAGCTTTGACTGACTTGATTGTTCGACAGGGGGTCTCGGACGTTCTACTCCGCCACTCGCAGCAGATACCACAGATTGAGCTGCAAATCACAGCCGGAGCCAGAAATGATTCCCCCGGACCGCCGAGAGCCTGTTGCCATGGTAACGTCATCATCGGCAGGCAGCGCTTTAATCCACGGAAGCCTGTTAAGTTAACATGAGGCTCCGGCAGCCACCTTATGCTTCCGCGCTCACAACACCGCAACACTGCCAGCATTGTAGACGCGGCACCGGCTCCAAGATTTATTTACTAATGTTTGGCTATTAGACGGAAGGATTACATGCACTGCTTATGCTCTGTTCATTTGGCTGAGCGGCTCTATTAGTTCAGTCGGCGGTGAATACTTTGTCTGAACTGAGTTATTATCACCGTAAGCCCCTTATTGCTCTTTGTTGCACAAGAAGCAGTAGGAAGCCAGCAGCTACTTAGCAACCAATATTTTTCGCACAATACACAAGATCTGTTGTGACATTTAAAAGGCAGTAAATCAAAATAAATGTGTAGCAGTAGTGATGGCGTATGATGAGGATGAGAACCTTGGATCAAATTTTTGTTAGTTGGCTTTATTTACATTGGTAGGATTTAGTGTGAGAGTTGGGAGTGAAATATGAATTTAATATGTATTTTAAATTGCATTCTTCCTCAGACTTCCAAGACTTATTATGTAAAATCTCCTTTTCTGAGTTTGTTACAGTGTTCTTTACTTATTAGTTTACTCACAGTTGTATTTGAATTGATTCATGTGTGTTTGAGTAGTTGGTATTGGATGTGTTTTCACTCACCACATATCCCTGTCCCTTTCTCTGTATTGTGATTTCTCTAAAAATTCTGATTCTGAGTCAAACATGTAGGCCTCACGCGCTAATTACCAATAAAAAAAATATTTAAATGATGCAGTAAACTTTCAAATAGGCAACTGATTGACATAAACACAAGCCTGCGCTGTTGTTAGTTGACTACAAGAGTCATTGTAAAAAAAAATTATGCTGCTATTTCAACATTTGTGAATAAAATTCAACTCTAAAACTAATTACACATTATATTTAGGTTACTAACAGGGAGCAGGCGCAGTAGAGCGAAAAGTTACGTTGACCGATAATCCCTCTTGTTACGGGCTAGGCCGTCTTGTTGTTTTGCCTTGCCTCGCCTCCTCAGATCAAGTCCGCTCCACCTCCTCATCACCAGCACCTGCCTCAGCAATCGGCTGAGGCACAAAAAGACCGCACCCATGCCCAGACAGCGACGAGTGGTCCTGCACGCTGCAGCGTTTTCATTTGCACCATTTTGATTTATTTTTTGTATTATCCATTTGTTTGTGTAAAATAAATTTTTGTTAATACTTTTTCAACCTCCTCCACGCTCCTGTTTTGTTTCATCACGGGTCTTTAACATCTAAAGTTACTGTGCCAGCCATCTTTTTGGCACGTAACACCTCTATAATATAACATACATGTGTAAGGAGCGAAAAAAGTAATTTTACAGGCATTTCACATTTGTGAACCAGTTAAACCAAAAATGTGATGACGAGTTTTAACAAATTGATGCTTGACTGACATATCGTCCAAATATTGTCATCATCATATTCATTTTTGTCAGTATTGCTCCCCAGCTTTATTTACAATGGCCAAAATGTAAAATGCTGATCTATCCTATAACTAAATACATGAAATACTTCTGTTAGATTCTTCTAGTGTGCACAAATAGTGTTGTGGCCTTTGAATTTGATTAGCCTTTGAGATTTTTGCAAATCCTGTTCAGCTGCTGTCTCTTTTAGTCGACTAATCAATGAGAGGGCAGGTATTATACTGTAGTGAGGAAAAGTTCCTTTACTCCTCACCACTTTCTCTGTGTATTATAATGCTACCTGACTCGAGGCAGCTGCTGTCCAACATGATGGAGGACAGGGTCTGTGCATCTCTGTGTGCTCCTCCTCTGCTGCGTTACGCAAGCAGCTCACAGGCTCAGCCATGACAGAGCGCTGTATTGTTTCAGATTTGCTTCTGAAATCAGATATCTGCCTCTCCGCTTCAATAATCCTGTGGCGGATAGAGGCTGCAGCATTAATATTTGTGTCCTGAGCCAACACCGGAGGGGACACGAGAGCCGATTTAAGCCCAAATTACAATACCGCCAAACAGGATACAACTGGAGTGTACAATCATTTTCTGTCTGCCAGATAAGAATGGCTTTGTGCTGTGATTGACAGAAGGAACAGTAGCGTTTCACTGTTGTCATAAACGTTGACAACATGCACACAAAAGCCGCAGCTATTTTGTCTAAAAAATGTGTACGCTGCTTAAAGTAATTTTTGTACTCTTTCCTCATCAAAACATACTGTACCTGGAGTTGTGCTTTGGTCCATTCATGAAGTCTGATTAAATCTGTAAATTGTCTCTTTCAGGGCTTCAGAAAAACTCTATTTGCACGCTGTGTTCTAAAAATGTTCTAGTTTTGTGGCATCACAGACAAAGCTCAGAAATCTTCTACGCTGCTTTGTAATGCCAATAATGACAATTGTGAACAATTGTCATCCAATGAAATGAATTGCGAGTCTCCATTAGCATGCCTCAAGCCAGCTAGGTTTGTTTATTATATCTTTGTACTTCTCTCTGCAGCCAGAAGATGTCATGAATTGCCAGAAAGATAAGTTATGTGTAACGTAATGTGTAAAATATTTTTGAAGGAGCTAGAATTAACCATGTTTTACATTCATTATTTCTCGTGCATCCTCTTAAAGTTTTATAGTGGTCATGCAATTTTAGTTTCATCTGTATTCTTTAAAGACAAGACACTAACAGACTTTTCTACAAATTACACATTTTAAGCGCGTTGGGGTGAAATGACGGAACAGGTACATGATTTCTATGAACTAACAAACTAGTAAGAACCATTTGTGCTTGAAACGTTTGCACAGATCTAAACTTTAAGATTTTCTGAAAATACTTTTGAGCTTTTGCAGTTTGCTCATTGCGTCCGTAAACTGATCTGATTTGCAGCTCTACCATCTATAACTTACAAGAAGACAAAAGTTATCCTTGACCTTGTGCTTGTGCAATAAGATCTAATAAGATTGGTGGTGTGATGTAGTTGAATATAGACCGCGAGCTGAAGAAAATAAAGTGTGACATGCAGGTGGACCTTCAGGGGGCCTGCTCCAAACAGACAGCTGTGACATATGAGTGCGTGTGGGGCCATGACACCTGGGCTAGCGTTAGCGGCTAGCCCACAGTGTGATGGATGGAGGAGGAGGTGAGCTAGCCGTGTGGAGCCTCAAAGCAAGGCGGCAGAGAGATTTGTCCCAGTATGGAGCAAGAGGAGCGTTTCATCAAATGGCAAGGAATCTGAAGCTGCTTTACTTTGAAAATGGAGGCATATGTACGTGTCCACTGAAATGACACTGGATCATTCAATCAAACTGAGCAACTTGTATTTGAACAGTGGAGATAGCAGCTGCTTCGATAGGCTTTAAAGGAGACTTATAGTGTTTTTAGTACGGCTGTCAATTATATCGCATTAACCTATTACTATTTTAATGGCAATCTTTTTTCTTTTTTAAGCAAATTAATTTTTACCATTGTAACACTCCAAAGGTTTATAGGAAAACGCAGTACACAAGCAGAAAGAGGCCTAGACAAGGCTCACTTTTATAGACTTTTCCACTTGGTCACACTTTTGTCTGAGCAAGGATGTAAGCCGTGTGTCTGTATGTTTGTTTACCTCGGCTCCGTACTTGTGCTCATGTGTCTCTCCCATGTCTTGATAAAGTCACTGCTCGTGGTCACTAAATACGATGTTTGTCCACTCAAGTTGTTGAAAATATCCAATAGAATAGTCTTTCAAAACTCTGGCAAAAACCTTCAAAGTTCTACTTTTGGCCACTTCAAGGCTGCGTTATCATTTCCTCTGGCTCCTACAGCTGCAGAAAACTATTGTGAAAGAGCAGTGTAATAAATGCTTATGAGTGAGACATCTCAATACCACGATTTGGCATAATGGTCTGTTAAAGCCTACAAAACATTATTTTACAACAGAGTAATATATTCTACAATTAAAGACATAATAAACAGGAATGACAGCTAAATATTTTTATTAGAATGCATTTTAACTCAAGACAATCATGCAATCTAGTAATGAACAGTAATTTACATGTTGTCCATTGAAAAACAAAATTGATTTAAAATGGCTTAGAAATATAAACAGGCCTTAAGACTTCCTGTTCAAAACTGCAGAACATATAAGCCTTTCTTTACAGTGATAAGCCCCACCTTGTTATTGTAGAATTTAACTATAATAAGCAGCTTTTTTAAAATTAAGTCGTTTTTATAGTTGATAAGTAGATACAATTTTAACCCTACATGTTCTACTTGAAATCTGATCTTTATGTATAATCACAAATAAATACAGACAATTGGGCATAAATAGATGATAAGTGAAAACAAGAAGCATTAAGGACCAGACTCATTGATCATGCCCCCTAGAGTAAATGCAGTACCACCCTCTCTGTCCATTCTTTACACAAATCACTAAAACCTATACTGTGACGGCCTTCTTTTTAGCAAAAGAAAATGTCTGACAATACATAAACTACTTAAAAGCATTTCCTCAAAGCACCTTCAGTTCCACCTGTTTGTGTTCTGTCAGTCCATTTGCTCTGGGTGTAAATGTAATATAAGCACTTTCCAGCCTCTGTCAGTTGTGAGCTTGTGATAACAGAAAGTTGTTGGTGGAAGTAAAAAGCTAAGGGCCCAGGGGTTTCTCAGAGCATACTTCTAATTTCCTGTGTTTCTCCCAGATGTAGACACAACCAAGGACCCCTGTCAGAAGGTTAAGTGCAGCCGGCACAAGGTGTGTATCGCCCAGGGCTACCAGAGAGCTGTGTGCGTCAACCGCAAGAAGCTGGAGCATAGGTAAGCATTTCAACTATAACCCACACCTCAGTGCATGCATACTCGGGAGAAAGAAGAAGAATTTTGGTCTAAAAAAGTGTGGAATACTACAAATTATACTGTTTTCACTAACAGTTTTAATGGGTGTCTGCTACTTGTTTGTCTGGTTGAGATATTTCAGCTTTACACGGAATATTCCTTGGTTTTAAAGTTATTTGTGTCTTTTGTTACACTATAGCTAATTCCATAGAAAGCAGATCTCTGTAGTGACAAACAAGATGTAAAATTTACACCAGGAAAAGTACGCATTTTTAAATGAATCTATTGTTTTTCTATCGTAATATAATTTGTAACTCGAGGTTGATGTGTGTTCTCTTTGCACTCATCTTTTTAGAATCCATCTTCCTTTAAGTATTTTCCTTTAAGCATCTTTAAGCAATGTTTCAGTTGATCCCTGACATTGAGTAAAATAAAGATTGTGGCCCAGTGAGATGTTGCTAAAGCTAGAGTAAACAAGAAGCTAAACTCTGGGCCTCTTTCCCAACAGTCTCCGGATAAAACGTAGATATACAACGAAATGACGAAACTTACAATAAGCACGTTTTGGCACTTTTGTGTGAAAACGTACTTATCCTATGTCTTTGACATTTTGTTGTATGTCTATATTTTTTCAGGAACTGGGACACTTTGCTGCATTTTGGTGTATCATTATACAGTATATTGCTTTAGATTAGCTGATGCATTGAAAATAGATATTTTTCATTTAAACAGAAGTGACATGTGTCAGTGAACAAAAAACAACTGATGCTAAGTGCTAACTCATCCAATAATTTATTTCAAAAGCAACCCAAAAGTGACTACTAGTGAGGTTATGGTAGCTTATGCTTGGTCCAAAGTGAACCAGTAAAAACAAGCAATTTCATTAACAAAAAATATGCCGTTAATTTTCAGTTTTTAATATGCTGTGCTCTACTTCACTGCCAGCAGGACATCAGACAAACGTTTATACATCTTGTCCTTACAGACTGAAGCAGCCCGCTCTCCGCTCTCCAGACGGCAGCTGTCAGCCCTGCCCCATCTCCTCCACAGGGCCTGTGTGCGGCTCTGACGGGCACAACTATGCTTCCAAGGTATGAGCCTAAGAGTTAGTTTTGCCAACACTTTACAAACAGGTGTGGATCTGGAATCATGTCCTTTCAACCCTGATTTCAAACGTATGTGATTAAAGAGCAGATTAACCAATCTGAGAAATGCACTGGTAGATTTCTATAGAATCAACAAACAAAGCACAAAACTTTTAACCGTATGACATATTAGCAGCTGTCATTGGACCGTCCCCAGTTAGGAAAAGCGCTATACAAATAGATCTTACTTACTAACCCATTTACTTACTTATCTACCTACCTGCCTGCCTGAATGCCTACCTACTTACTTACTTACTTACTTACTTACTACTTACTTACTTACTTACTTACTTACTTACTTACTTAACACCAGTCAGACTCTTCTCCATTCAGGCTGAATATAGTTAGAATGTATTAGTAAGGTATTACTAATAGCTCTCAATATTAGGGTTACAGTTTTCACAACATATGTCAGCATTTATTTATTTATTTATTTACACTTTGCACTAAAAACACTAGTATAATTTGTAGGACAGGGTAATATTACCTAAAATTCTTTATCAAAATTAAAAAGAGAACATTGATTGATCTTAACTGTGGTTTTATTATATTTCTGTGTAATTTAGTTTATAGATATAAGATCTGCTTGTAATTTCTTTCATTATTATTGTTTTAGCCTCTGCAGAGCTTCAACAATCTGTGACTACTTTGCTCTTGTTCCAGATTTTAGAGCAGTCTATCAGAAATTGTAGGAATTAGCTATAATCTGTGTTTTTGTCACAACTGGGTGGTGTGCCCCCAATTACTGTAATTTCCTGGATCTTAAGTCGCAAGCTTTGAACCCTGCGGTCTGTTCGATGCAGTTAAACTATACACTAATTTATACATTGACTTACTATAAACAAGTAAGACCTAGATATTAACTTTTTTTAATCTTGTTAGTGCGACTTATATTAAGGTCACATAAACTGTATATGAAGATACAATATATAGGCCTAGTAATTAGGATAAGTCACGAATTTGTTATCACACCACCATTTTTAGAATATGCATTTTCCTCATTGAAAATAATAACATGTCAAGTAGCCTATATAAAGTGATTCCTTGTGGTTGCTTCTTTCTGCCCTTATCAAACTGTCACCGCAACTAAACATGGATGATGCTTTTAAGGTCTCATTTACACTCTCGCCTCCCGCCTCCACCACCTCTCTCCCACCTTATGCTAGGTTTATATTTAACACATATAACATCTCAGGAAAAGGCAGAAAAGTGTTAAGAAGTGTGTCAATAATGAATATAATGTCACTTCTGTCAACCCGTGACACAGATTGCCACAATATTGTTACCTAGACGCTAATGTAATGTGGCAAGACAGCTGCATGAATAGTTAAAACCAGCTCTCACTGTTCCGAGGAGAGCATTGTAAGAAGCCTCCTATGGGAGCTACGTAGACAATAAGGCGTGATATATAGGCTCTGAAGGACCAATTGGTGGTGACGGTGACAGAATCCCCAGCCTCCATTGATTTATGCTTTGTCTTTGGGATCACTATTGCTGACCTTGTGAGCATGTAGAGGTGAGAGAGCGTGTTCAGCAGCCACTCTCTGATTCAAATAAGGCTTACTGTAGGAGGACTCATGAATATTTGATCCATTATAAGTCATTTTTCTATTGCACTGCAAAAAACGATTGCCTAGCATGGGTTAAATATTTACATTTGTGCAGGTATATAAAAAAAATGATGACTTTAATTTAGGGGTGTCAATTCTGGCACGTTATTACCGCATTAACGCAAAATCATTTTAATAGTATTTATTATTTTGACATAAATTAATAGCTAGTTTATTCTTGGCCATCTGTGTGCACCAAATGATATTAAACGTGATGAAACTGGGGCAAGATTCATGCTCTAAGCAGCGTGCAAAACTACACACTGGGACACACTGGGCTGTTCTGGCTGTTTCTGCAGACTTCAGTGACTTTTGTTTACCTCATCCAAGCTGGTCTCATTCATATGAAGGGAAAAATGTCAGTGTCTCTGTGTTAAAATCATGGTTCATAAAATGCTTGTTATAATATAGGCTTTTTCAAAATTACTGCTGTTTGCGATGTCAGATTGCCGCTGCTTAACTAATGCTTCTGTTGTGGTTCTTACACATAAAAGTACCGACATGAGGAGTAGAACAAATGTAAGATCTGTCCTTTCTCTGTGACTGTGTGAGCTGAGGCTGTCTGGTTGCTCTTGGGCTCAGGAGTGTCCAACTTGATTTCCCTCCCCTTGGCTCTGGTCTTGTCGACAATTCAAGCTGAGATTTTGGCAACTTCAACGCATCAAATAAGACAACATTATTGCAGTTAAATTAGGAAAGATATTTCTTCCAAAACATTTTTAGATAGTGTTAGAACCTCCAAATTAGAACATTATAAAAGTTAACAGTAACCAAAAAGGGAAAATGCTAAATATGTGGAAAAACTAAATCTAAGTCAGTACAATCAGGATTGATTAAAAATGTTAATCAAAATGTTCGGTGTTTGAATATCTTTAAGGTCCTGTACCAATTTAACCAAAATAATAAATTTTAAACTTTCTACATCAGTCCACATGTTTTGCTCACTTATCTAATGCTTTTTGAATCAAGCTTTTTCACATCTGTTAGGAGTGAGGCGTGGTGATATGATAACAGCAGTTAGCCACAATGCTAACAACAACAACAACAACAACAACAGATGATTGTAGTGCAGTTTGGGGAAAAACAGACATTATTAGACATAGTCTGGACATTGAAGACTAATTTCCACCTGAATAAATACATAAAGAGATCTGTGCTAGAATGAAATAATTTAAGTCATTTTATTGTAAACATTGAGTATAGTCTCTTTGAAAACAACTTTACTAGTACCTCTAAAATTCCTAGAGCTAACTGATGCTAGAAACTTCCCAGGTTGAAAGGAACAAAACAATCAATTATTACAATTAAACTAGAGACTGCAAGTTAAATTTAGATACTGATTTTAAGTTATTATATGGAAAGATGAGAACCTTGAGAAGTCAACTCTAGCTTTACTAAGTGACTCAGTAGTATCGGCTGATATTTACTATAGGCCTATTTTGGTGATTTCAGCAATTGGCCAAGGTCAAAAAATATTTGTGCTGGTTGACGTGCAATGTGTCAGTCTCAATTTGTCCTCAAAACATATAATTTATAAATAAAAACAAACAAACAATTAAGCTAAAAAGCATGTCTGTCTATTCACATAACAATTCCACAGATTGATTTGCATCCAAGATAAATACATTTAGTTTTTTATTTTTAACTAAAGTGAAAAACAAATGTGATCTTGTGAGCCTTGCTTTGGATTTTAAGATGCAAATATCGGCATAGGCAAAAATCCTTCTTGTCCAAGCTACTCTAAATAGGATTAATAAAAGTCTCTCTAATTAGATACACATATTTTGCAGTGCACATTTGCTTCCCCTGTTGTGCATTGAAACACGTGTCTGTTATTTCACGCTGTTCTCTTGCTGTTTTTGTTTGCAGTGCAAGTTGGAGCAGCAGGCTTGTCTTACAGGGAAGGAGCTGACGATGAAGTGCTCCGGCCTGTGTCCTTGTCCCACCGCCGCTCCCACCGCCAAGGACGCTAAACGCGGTAAGGAGCAGAGAGGAGATGAGGCCGCTGACAGAAAACGTGCTCAGTATAAATAGTAACAATAACAACAGAAGGAAGCAGCAGTCATGGTGCCAGCCTAGGCTCGCTTTCCAAATGTGACTCAGAGTGACTCAGGAGAAGTTTGGGAGATGATTTGAACAATAAGTCACCAGAATTATTATTGCCGTATTACCATATTTCGTTCATTGAATTGAACTGACGGCTTAATAGTGTGCATTATATTTTTGTTGATAGTTTGTTACCATGGAGATATTCTTCCTGGGTGCAAATAAAGTACACATGATGGGATTTTATAATTTTAACTTTATTTAGAAGAGTACAAGTAAATATAAATGTCAGGTTTACATGGATCAAGTTTCTTTAAGAAAAGTAAAAAAAAATGTTGAAAAAAGCAAGAAGTTCTACACTGTTGACATAACATGAGGGAGACGAGGACATTTTCTATTTTCTCATCAGAAACACAATAGAGTTCAGGGATAATGACATCCAATGGTCCTCCTATTATTAAACCAATGGAGATCTTAAAATGCTTAATATTGAAAAAAAAAGTTAACTCGAAACTAGAGTCGATACAATACGTATCTTGATGTATATCCCAACACAATTTCTTCAGTACAATATGTATCAAGATATACTTTTGAAAAAAATAATCGTAAAAATAAAAAAAAATATTTAACGTTTTATTTTTGGCTACATTACCTTTATTAGAGCACAACTGATTTATAGATCATTAAAATTTTTAACTTAATAACATAAGTGATAATAATATTACACAACATTTGCCTGGAGAATCCAGCCTCACCGCTGTACCAGCGGATGAGTCTGGTCGCCCCTCGAGTCAACTGGATTTCTAGGGCGGAACAAAGCTCACCTAACAGACAGCGGAGGGAACCAATCAGAGAAGAGCATAAAGGCTTCTAGTGCCGTAAGCTGTTGGGATTTCTCTTGCGCTGTCATCTGCCGATAAGGGCGGTCCCCTTACCGGCTCGAGCCGACTGCACTGCCTTGACCATCTTGAACACGACTATTGGCGCGATGTCTTTTTGGTAATTTAAAACGGCATTTACCAGTGAATGGAACAAACTCTCGGTTTTCCGGTGCGCCATGTTGTTTATCCTTCCGCTGCGCTGCCTAGATCCATGCGCGCTGCGCACAGCAGGGACGTTGTTAGCAAAAACCACGTGACTGAAATAAACGATTTTTATTGCACGGTACGATCTGGATTTCGAAGGAAACGCCCTTGGAGGGGAGGGCGACCAGACTGACATTTTCTCTGTGTAAAAATACAGAGAAATGTCATTCTGGATCCCAGGCAAACACAACATTTGACTTACTGACCAAAAAAAATATAGAAAGTATTATATGTTACCTGTGAAAATGTTTTCAACATGTTTCTGAATACGGCTCTAAAATCAGTGTTAAAAATGTAACTTGTAAGCAGCAGTCCAAGTTTATAAGGATAAAATGTATTATGAGTATAAGTATGCCAATAAGTATTCCAATAATACCAATACTCCTCCCTGTATTGATACATGTATTGTCTACAAGACAAGAATGGGAAAGGTTTATCGGAAAAATTTTGAAGCCTACAACTACTGAATAACAAACCAAGACAGTGAATAAAATAATTAACAAAAATATGGTGTTACATTAATAGCTGAATAAATAAATCCCATTAGCATCTTGCGACATATGACCACAGAGCCAATCTCCTTCCCTCCCCCACAGAGAGCTGCACCGGGCAGGATCTGGCTGATCTGGGCGAGCGTCTGAGGGACTGGTTCCAGCTTCTGCAGAGCAACGCCAAACAAAACAACAACAGCAAGACCGGGGCCAAGAGCAGCACACCCAACACTGCATCAGGCAAGTGCTTCTCTTCTGTGTCCTCCATGACTTACCTGGGAGTAGAATGTTACAGAATGTTACATGTCTTTTGAATCATGGAAACATGTTATTTTGGTCTCATTTGGTGAGATTTTACTGTAGGGGGGGCAATAATCTGAAATTAAACTAGATGAGAGGCACTGTTCGTAAGTATTCCAGTGTGAGAGGATTGTCCTGTGAGTTCAGAGATGCAACGATCACCTTGAACATTTCCACTGTGTGCTGTTATACATATCAACTATTTTTTGCATGTTTTATTTCAATGTATGTTTCACACCTTTTCTCTGTGGATATAGACACTTTCAGAGCCTACATCATTTTGGGGGCTTAGCCGCACTTGTGCACTCCGCAGAGTTTTCCTATAAGTTTCTATACAAAACGAGTAAGCTGTACTAATGATACTAAACGGTTAGAAAACTCAACAATGACTTCAAACGAAGCCCTGACCTCTCCTAATGTGTTCCATGGGTTTGCACCAGTTGACAGTCGTTATAACTCGTGAATTTTTCGGGCTATCTAGCTAGCCGCTAAAGGCAATAGGAACAATGAGGGATCACTATCAAAACAAATACATCGCCTCAGAGTCATGTATA
This sequence comes from Mugilogobius chulae, assembly GCA_038363315.1. Taxonomy (NCBI): domain Eukaryota; kingdom Metazoa; phylum Chordata; class Actinopteri; order Gobiiformes; family Gobiidae; genus Mugilogobius; species Mugilogobius chulae. Next base: position 9,556,172 of record CM076407.1, read on the forward strand.
AGTATAAGCTTGGAGTCTTTAATACAATAAGCTTCAGTAGAAATCAGCACAAAATAATGCCACACAGGTGCAGCATATTGTGGGTCTAGTTCTCCACTGATAATTGATAATTAGGTAACACAACTTATACAAAAATCTTAGGCAATGTCATGGTAACTCACAGCCTCTTGTAAATGAGAGAGGGAGAAAAAGAGAAAACATGCATTTGTCCAAATGTTTCTGAGTGAAATGCAAAGAGCCCAAGAGCCACATGCTGCTCACCCTTGTTCTATTTTCACATTAAAATGATCTATCTTGAAGTGTTTTTATGTCTATACTCAAAGTAGCTCTACTTGAGTATAGACATAAAGCTTCTCCACAGATGTTACTTGTAACTTCATGTCCTGGAACTTTGTGGATTTCCTAAGTTCAGTGCAATACATTGAACCAACCCAGGCACATATTCATGGTGCAACCTGCCTTTATTAGAAAAGTTACACCTTTAACATGTAACTCTATACCTACCAGCACATTCAGTCTAGACGGAATTTATAAACGCCCAAGTATTTCTCTACACATGGTACATCCCCTACACACCTTCTATAGCTGTAATCTGAGCCATTGGCATTCTCACTGTCTTTTCCTCCTCCTAAAGCTTCTGCATAGCATGGCAAATAGCGAGCAAATGAAAGGAGTCAACTTCTAAAGGTCGTGGGATGCAGCTGAAAAGTTGAATAAAATTGTCCTTCAAAGTAATAAAATGGTCTGTGTGCGGGGGCTCGATAAGCACCTGCTCTAATTGAACCTGGGATGGCAAAATCTCATGTTGGAGTGAGATAAATTTAGCATTTTTTAAGGATGCCATTTTCAAAAAGAAGAGTGAAGAGGTTTGAAAAGTAGCTGGAAAGAAAAAATGAATGTATTAAGGTAATGAGATTGTCGTCTATGGCATCATTGAACATTTATCTAAGTGGTAAAGACACACATGATGCAAAACAAATTACACAACGTTGTATTTAGATTGAATCATGAATGTTCGAATAATCCTGTATTGTTCTGTAACTGAGACTCAAGTCCTCGCAAAAGTCTTGTTGTCTCTAACCACCCATCTCCGTCCACATTCCTGTATGATTATTTAAAAAATGAAGACTTCTAGTGATACATGTGGGGTAAAACCTACATAACCACTTCAAAAATAAACTTCAAAAATAAAAACATAAAAGACAGTTTGTTGCTTCTTTATGATGAAATGTGATTATGAAGAGACAGCATTTATCAGTTCTGCAGTTTTGAACAGAATGACAATGGATCTTTTCTTTTACTAAGCCATTTTAAATATTGTTTTTTACAACAAAATTTAAAAAGATGTTCTTCCTATGTTGTAGTAGTTACAATAAAGAAGCTGCAACAAGCATAATAAGTCTCCTTTAAGTTGCAATATACATACAACAATGTACAGAGAGGATTTTTATATCTTATTTTATTTTTGTAGCTTAGAATTAGACATCAACAAGTATGTTTTGTCAAAATCTTGTTTGACAATGTAATTTTGCAAAGTTTAGTCTGTGTATGATCTTTATGTTTAGACAACAGAACAATGTAGTTTATTCCATGTGAAAGTCAATATTCTGACAGTTTAGGCAATATAAGGCTCTCTTTAAAGAACAAATTATGCCTAACTAATCACCAGAGGTGCACAATTAATTTATTCTAATCAAGCTTTCTTGTTTTAAATTATGAAAAATCAGCTTCAATAATTTGAATTAACAGATGTACAGTCAATTCTCTGTAAACCAAAGTAATTGGTCTGACTTTGAAGTAGAATCTTTAATTTATATCTGTGAGTATATATTTCAAAAAGTATATTAGAGACAACTCTGTCAGAAGAAATCTACATTACATTTTACCATTCAGTGCTTACAGATTTGAGTATGGATGACAACTCACATACTTTATGCAAACTAGACTTCCGTTGGCAGTTGTCACACTTGTCATGCAAATGCTTTTGTATTGTAAACTCCCATATGAATATTCACTCTGCTCTATTCTATGTATATGTTTGCCAAAACAGCTTTGCTAAAGCTAAGAGCAAGTGCCAGTCTGTTGCAGTGAGACATCATCATAAAGACCAAGATATGGTTTTCTAAAAAAGAGAATTACTGGTTCATTACTTTTGTATGGTTTTGGTTTATTTGCTAATATACTGAGAAAAATAAAGTATTTTACATAAGCTATGCATGTTTAAAATCAACATTGTCTATAATGATTAACTCACTAATCATGAACAGTCAACTATAAAAAATAAGCATAGTCACATTTTGAACATTGTAATTGTTATCTGGATTACACAAATTCTAAAACACAAACCCTTTATTTGCAACACTGTTCCAAGAAATAGAGAGAGCGCCAAATACTTGGTTTAAATTATCGCCTGACATTTAGCTTCATTTAAAAACATATGTGCGAACAGCAGAAGCTTGTGTCCCACCGATTATTACATTCAAGCACTGTGGTATATCAGTGTGAAAGTTCATTTAAGTTACACTGATATTGTAAAACATAAAAATGTTACACAGCTTCAATGGTTGAACATATGGTCAATGGGCAGAGCTTGATCTTTTGCTCAATTTGACATTGAGCTGTGTGTATGTGCAGTGCTGGACAGGAGCCTGGGGGCCAGCTGTAAGGACTCCATAGGCTGGATGTTCTCCAGACTGGACACTAATGGGGACCTGTACTTGGACCAAGCCGAGCTGGCTGCCATCAACCTGGATAAATATGAGATCTGTATCCGGCCCTTCTTCAACTCCTGCGACTCCTACAAGGATGGCAAAGTGTCCACAGCCGAGTGGTGCCTGTGCTTCTGGAGAGAGAGTGAGTACATCCAAAGACATGTTCTTTTTCATGTTTTTTGGTTCCTAATCGAATCTGAGCTAATTATTGTTCCAAGTCCAAACTGACATCAGCAAGGAAGGTTGTAATTCTGTAAACTCATCCAAACATCTTAATTTAAGCTTAAGTAGTTAACAACTTTAAAAAGTAGTAGTTGGCCGCAATGCTAGGAACGTGTGACAGTGCAACACACTTTTGGTGTGAACACATCACGCACTACTAAGATCTGCCTCTAGGCACTGATATTTAAAGCCAGGCTGGTGCCATGTCATGATTTTGCTCAAAAGGCATTTTCTCACGTGAAAGTCCACACATTAGCCCCTGTTTAGTTAGAGCCCTGTTCCTCACTGCGCGGCTCGCGAGCCACATGCGGCTCTTAGAGCCTTACTTGGCGGCTCTCAGCAAGATTCGGCAAGATCACATTTCACACAACAAGCGCGCTCTTAGTTTGGTTCTTTTCAGCGCTGCATCCACTGCTTCACCCTGCTGCCATTGACCAAATGAACCACATTGTATAGCTACATTCTTTTAAACATGCACGGAGCTGCGAGCTCACCCGTTAGTCTTATATTAAGCAAAATAAATGTTTTGGCGATCTAAGAAATGAATGAAGTGACGCGCTCAGACTGTGCCAAATGGTTTTCCACTCCAGCCACAGGACGCGCAAGCTCTCCTTCTCACATCAAGTTGCGTATCTTTGAGCAGCTGTAGTGAAATGTCTCGCCCACACACAGACTTGTAGTGGACATATTCTGATAGAGAAAAGTCTAAACTCTGTCCCAGTTTTTATTTCGTATTGATAGGGTCAATATTGGCGGAGATAATTAGTTCTTAACACTTTAAAAGTTGATCGGGAAAAATCTAGTCCTACACGCGCGTTCGTCCAGCGGAGAGTTTTTCCACAATTAAACGTTGTTAAATAGTGTCCGCAAAGAGGTATTTAGGTTTATTTCATGTATGACTCTGGCCAAAGGGAGAAAAACACACTTATCTTGTCTCTGTGTCAGCGCAGCAGCAGCAGCAGTGGAGGTGTGAGAAAGGCAGATGAAGGGGGCGGAGCTAGCACGTCACAGAGTGACCAGAGACGCATCAGTTTAATATTAAAAATAATAAGAATGAAGTGTAGACATATTGAATAGTAAGTACAGTGTGGTTTGCTTGGTTGGATAATGTGATGCATGTTAGATTTAAACTACATCAGGCTCATAATGCAAAACACTGATTGTTTAAAAAATGACAACAAATGTTTGTAATTTGCTATATTAAATGTAAATTGACCTGACCGTAGAAATATAACATTTATATTAAAGAAGCTACAAGTCAAATTGAAATCCCTATTTTTATAACACACACAATAATATTTAATTTGAATTTAAATGAATTTTTAGCTGCACATTTGTGCTTTATTTTCAAACATACAAACACACATTTGAGTTCTATTTTCTAGTCTGCGCTGGCCTGTTTTTGTTTGTTTTTATGTTTGATGTTTTGCGGCTCTCCCTTCTCTTTGGTCCGTCAATGTGGCTCTTCTTTAAAAAATAGTGAGGACCACTGAGTTAGAGGAACTAAACTGTCTCCATGTTTGCATTCACATAGCAACAGTTTGCGTCAGTGGGATTAAATAGCTTTAACATTAGCGTCTATAGTTTGGAACATTTAAATATGTCATTAAGTGGTGTCAGGAAAACAAAAATAGATTTTTTTCCCTTCCACATAAAACTATGATATACAAAAGCTTAAAAACATTACTGAAAGTAACAATAAAACACAAGTATTCACCATTATTCCTAATAATAGTTACTATTTACAATCAAATATTATAAGTTCGATATTACTAATTCATTACAATTTACAAATTGAAACATTTATTTTGAGAGCTACTGCATTTAAATATTATTTTTCGAGGATAGGGAAAGTTTGTCCAGGTGTGAGAATGTATAAACTATGTTTCCAAACAAAGTTGGTGTTGTTGGGGTTGGTATGCCAAAAAGGCTTGGTCAGACCAGGAGCCCCAGAGCAGGAGCTAAAAAAGTCCCTAAAGTGTAGCCCAAGTTCGTAGTTCCTGCTCTGTGTGAACATGCCTAAAATGGGGACTGTAACGGAAAAAAGTTCGAACAGTGCAAAAAGACCTAATGTCAGATGTTAGGTCATGTATTGCAGTTTTGCAGACAGTTTCCAAAAGCCAGAAAGAACATTTTCCAAATTAGAACCCGAGTTGAGACAGCTGACTATGTTTTTCTTTTTTGACTTTGTTTTAAACATTAACCTAGAATTTAATACCGTACCTTTAATTTGTGAATTTAGCATATAGAAAGGTCAAAGAATGCTACTTCCTGTTCTACACGGATGTGTTTAACTTTAGGTGCAATAAAGTACCAAACAAACCCCAATAATACGATGTCTCACAGTTGTCTGTTTTGACTTTTGATCCAAAGCTCTAAAGATTAAATTAGTACAATTCAGATCTGAATACTGTCCTAATACTTTGACATGATATAATATCCTTTTCAATAAAATATTCCAAAATAAGGTGTACCTGCCTGGTGTCACGTCCTGGCTTGTGTCCTGGGTGAGCACATATCTATCCCTCTACAGCCTCAAAACTCCATGTTGAGGTGGGCTGCTGACATACCCCCCCAGTGGAGCTCTCAAAGTTGGAGACGTCTTTGTTGTGTACCACATCTAGTGTACTGTACTGAACTGTGTGTGGCTGCACCACTCTGCCCACACTGTGCTCTCGGGCCTGTGGGGAACATCGTAACCAGGAGGCATAAAACATCCCTGCTGCTTGTTGACAGCCTGTTGCTCCCACGGACCTCTGAAGTGGAGTCTGTCTACCACCGAGCCAGGCCCAAAAGAAACACAGGCAGAATTATTTTGGAGCTGCAGCAGAGAGTTATCTATAGAAACAAAAGCCATTGTTGTTGTTGTTGTAAAGACTGAGAGGGTTTTATTGATGTGCGGAGCAGACTTGTACTACATACCTCAAGTAGATATTTTAAAAGAAGAAATTTAGATTCATTTACAAATATTTTTAAACAATTATTCATATTAGAAATGATCATGGATGTCTTAAAACAGACATAAGCTAGTTTGATAAGTGAATGAAATTATGTTAGCTTAGCTTATCAAAGAGACCCATGCTTTTTACATAATAAAGTCTGTTTGCACTAGAGTCTTGAAATGAAAGAGCCATTTGTCTAATCATAGAAAAGTTTACTATTAGTATGCTAGCTGTTGTTTTTTAAACTGTAAAAATCAGGTACAGCTCCTGTAAGGAAACATAGATATACAATGAAATGTCACCTTTTCACACCTTTTTTTTCGTCAATATGTCACGAAAAACCAAAACGTAAAATAATCACAAATTATGGTTGAAGCCGTGTAGTGAATTTTTATTTTTGGGGGGGTTTTAATTAGTACGTTTAGGCTTCAAGTTACTAAAATGGTTAAGTTTAGGACTGGGGCTTGGGGTGTGTTACCTGTAAAAAAAATGTCGCCACAAAACTCGTGGTTATTTTACGTTTTGGCTTTTACACATTGATGTAAAAAAGACAATAAAACGGGCTTATTGTGCGTTTTTGACAATTCGTCTACATTTTTTCTGGAGACTGAGCTGCTCAGCAGCTAAGCAATACAGAGCCAGGTTAGTATTGGTATGGGAGACCATTGAAAACGCCAGGTGCCCTATGATGGTCAAATTAATTTTTGTTGTGTCCACGAGCAAGACAAATCACCAGTGTGCACTGGGTAAGTGGTTTACTGATGAAAACTGCCTTGTGCAATAGTGATGCACAATAATTATCATTTATCATTTGCATAAAAATGTTAAACATATGTGAAAACCACTAGGCTCATTTCAGACAGAGCTGGTAAACTGGACAGTACAGGAAGAGAGCAGGAAAACAAACAATCAGCCAATCATGTCACAACTGTACTAAAAGAGCATGACACAATCAGTTTGGGACTATTTTGACCTGAAACTTGCTAATTTACCCAATTTGCATTAAAATAGCCCAAAATAATCACTGGGATAGTAAGCATTGCTATGTATATATATGAACAAACTTCGCAGCCAAAAAAATGTGTGTGCTTTCACTTTAAATGCTCTATTTTTGTAAAGCTGACTCCCTGCTTAAACAATGTTTCTTCACTAATACAAAGTTTATAATACTCTGTGCCACTTTGTGATGTCATTAAGTGACCATTTTGAAGCTTCTTTAGTTTTCAGATTTTGGCTCAACATAAATAATTTTCCACAATAGCCTAAACTTCAATGTTATGTTTTAGTTTCTGCTGGCCCTTGTTTAGCATTCTGACACAGCTCAACTTACACTGTTCTTTGAAAGTTGTGAAAAGTGCTTCTAAGCACATCATGCTGAAGAATTGTGAGGCTCAATCAGAATGCATTAAGTAAATGAGCAAAAATTGGGGACCGCACCTTAAGAATAACACAATTAAATATTTTTGTGCTGTTTAAAAAACATCTTTTGCCTTCGTCTTTTCCAGAACCCCCATGCCTGGCTGAGTTAGAGAGAATCCAGGTGCTGGATGGAGGCAAGAGGAAGTTGGGTAAGTCTCTTATGTAGAACAAGATTTGGATGTGGCCCGATTTGGTCAGAAGTTTTTTTTTTGTCAAAACAGATGACAAGCAGGAGGCGAGGATTAGTTCAAGATGGCTTTTGTGGATTAGAGCGTCATCATAACAGGCGGTACAGGGAAGCTAACCGTATAAGTGTGTGTTAGCATGTACAGCGTGTATGTGTCAGAAACAGGTTAGCAGTTTTTCTTCTTTTTTTTTTGGAGGGCTGACAGAGCTTTGAGTCAGGATTCTCCAAGGACACGAAGCAGAGGAGAAAGAGAGTGAGAGAGAGCAGTGTGTTCTGATGGGCCTTTGAAAGATCGTCTGCCTGTGTGGACAAACGCTGCTGATATGAGGAAAGAGGGGTAGTTTTTTTTTCTCCTCCATTTGCGATAATAGAAAAAGAAAAAAAGAATGTGTGCGTTAAGTGTACAAGTCATGGCAGACTCATCCATCTTTAATGAGAATGCTGCTGAAGACGTGGAATCATTACCTGGAAGAACAGAGTGCTCTGTATGGTGCATGTCGCAAGTTTCCCATGTTGGAAATGGGTCTTTGTTCTTCTGCGTAAAAAATAGTGTCAGAAAAGTTATTTTTGATTTGTTTTTCTAATAACCAAGCATTCCAAAACAAATCCATTCCCATTCAAAAATAAACAACCAAACAAATGACGGAATAAAAGAATCCATGGATAAAATATTAATTTATACCGGCCTGTCAAAGCCTGATCTCGTCAGATCTCAGAAGCTAAGCAGGTCAGGGCTCGGTTAGTGCTTGGATGTGAGACCCAACACCAGGTGCCACAATGAATTTTAGTTGTACCCTGTTGTAACAAGACACTTGACCTACCTTTCTCCTGTCAGTGTCTGCATACATTGGGTGACTGGATCTTTGATTTAAAGTGCTTTATTTAACTTAGTCACTTTAGAACGAAAGCGCTTTGAGCAACAACTAAATTGGGTAAAGTTGGTCTTTGTTCAAAGGAGAAGATGCTGAGTAGGACATTTTGAAATAATCCTATTTTATTACTGGTCTGACAATAGAGAGCTCCTGTTCATTCTAAGCCAACTTTTAGTCATCTTTGCAATAATGCATTTATTTATCTACTGATTTTTTTTCTCAAGGTGTAAGTAAGGGCACATAGGAACAACAATAAGTCTATGAATAAAACTAATGGACTATGTTTTGGCAGTACATCTCAATAAAGAGCCAATGTAACGACCGCATTTCCTTTTCCAAAATGGCCTAAAGCTGTTTTAAAATAAAGCTACCAACTGAATTTTCCTGTGTATGTAAATTGAAGTTAAATTGAAACTTTTCTCATCTCTATGGAGTAGTAATAGCTAGCTCACGGCTCTCTGCAGCCACCACAACCAGCTGACTGATTACATATGCTCACTCTCCAAGCCTCTCTCTGCACACAACACATTTATATTCATAGGATACTGAATGGACTGCCACATAGGGGCATAATATGTTCTTTTGTGGGTTGCTTTCATGTGATAAGCCATGATGTTGTTTGTTTACTCGCTTTGACAATATGTGACCCCTATTTTTTGAAATTCATGTTAGTTTTGATTATCTTCACGAGACTACAATAGTGATAGTGATATCCTCATGTCCAAAGTATTGCAAGTTTTTATGTAGTTCTTGTTTTGTTGCAACAGCAGACTAAAGATAGAGGGAACTACATAGACCGTGGTTGACCTACATTTTCTGAGGGTCAGATTTTTTTGAGTAGAGAGACCTCTGGACTAAATAGGGACTAATACTTGTGACATATTTGACTTCATACACATTTTTCTCAGCACTAGGTTTTAGTAATCTACAGTAACTAACCCTAACCCTAAAAATAATAAGACTAGTAGCACTAAAATCTTCTGCACACTGGTGGATTTAGGCCTGAATTTGTAGCATGATTTTCCTCAGGTAGAGACTTTAGAGAGTGACCAGTATTGTTGGATTATAATGTTCCAACCTGTCAAGAAGAACTTTAACAGAGCCAATTAGAGGAGTCGTACAGCACAAGGTCTGCTGCCCAATGATGGCTCTTAAAAGTAAAATAAGCAGATATAATCTAACAAGGTAATAATTTCACAAGGTTCGACATCACCAGTTGAAACAAAACATTTACAGCTTTAGAGATGTAAACAGATGAATAATGCAGAATTACTCAAACATGTGTGAGAGAAACAATTTACAACTATGGTAATTTAACACAAGTTAAAAGTTGCTGATAATAGGACCTTTAATTGAGTCTCATTCGAATAGATCTGAGATAGACCATGGCCCTTTACAATAGATAATAGTGCTACTATATATCATTAATAACTAATATTTCTTCTTAAATTCTTTCCACTACAGGTCGATTTATCCCAAGCTGCGATGAGGACGGCTACTACAGGAAGCAGCAGTGTGACCGGGGCGAGTGCTGGTGTGTGGACCAGGAGGGAGGAGAAGTGGCGGGTTCTAGGATCCGCGGCAAGCCCGATTGTAGTAAGTCCAACACAGCTATATTATACTGTCACAAATCTTTCTCCCTTTGCCCAACAATTCAAGGCCCATTTGTGTTCTATTCTGAGAAAGAGCTTAAAAACTGCCTGGACAAGAAATTATCCAAATGATAAATATTTGAATCAAGTGCTCACACTAAACCAATTAACAAGAAATGCGTCAAAACAATGTAAAACGACTGTAAGACTCTCAAAATGTCTGCCGTTGGTTTTGCCCCACTTCCCTCTTGGACACAGGACAGCTTTATGTGCAGAGACTGAACATAAGTCACTGCAGGGGAGTGGTGGGACATTCACGGCGTCCGGAGTCATTTGCATTCTAAAGCGCTGGCCTGTCGCTAGGAGAAAAGTGCACAGAGATGAATGAGTGCTGGTCGGACTGAACCTGCTCTGATAAGAATGGATCCCCTGGCAAGGTTTAGGAACAGCTATTAAAATCAAGACAATGTCGAGCACACGCCTCTTTTAGCCGCTAGACTGAGCACTGAATGGGAGATGCGTGCTCTAATAGAAATGCAATTTGCTTTGGGGGATATCTTTAGTGGTTTTGCATATTGGAAGCTGGATTTTGCCTTGTGCCCTTCCTGTCTTTGCTCAGTCAACATAGGCTTGACAAGTTTGTCCTTATAAGTAGAAAGGCCATGTTCGAGGAATCTGAGTTTACAGTAAAGTTATCAAGTCTACTTATTCTACAGACAGTATAGTGTACAGAGAAAGAAAGAAAGACAGAGAAGAGGAGGAAACAGATCAAGGTTATTTATATAAGTTCAGGAAAGGTTGATTCATCACAGCAATCAGTTAGAGAAATATAGAAAATGACATTATAAGTAATTGAATGATCGTTAAATGATGTGTATACAGGCTCCTTTGAGAAAAAATAAAACGTTTTCTGACTCAGATGATCAGTACTGACAACATTATTCTGTCTGTAAATGTTTACTCCAGGATGTCCTCCACCAACCATGTTACACTGTCTGTCTTTATTTTTTGTCATCTCTAATTTGTGTAGCTTAAAGATGCTTTTACAGACCTGTGCCTGTAGTTTGAAAGTCAAGTATTGGATTCACACGTTTTGACTCCCTGGACACTTCTCTCGCTACAGCCTGCTGCATTGACTGTTGTTCAGAGGAGAGAGTGCTGCCTTGAGGAGGCTTCTGATTGGTTGAATGCATCGTGTCAATTGAAAAAATTTGATCTAGTTCAACTCTGGACGCTGGACGCTGTCACCCAAGACACCAAATTTGATCATTCACCATAAATTTATTTTAAACCTGATGCTTTGGTCTGAACAGGATTTTAGCATTTTTATCGCCCAAGTACTCAAGTAGCTAAGTTATCGTTAGCTGCAGCCCTACTTAGTCAAATGAGTATTTGGTATTAATTTTAGAATACTTTATTTTTAACCCTATATGGTAATGCAACACTCTCTGAAAAAAACATAGATCTACTACAAAATGTCAAAAATGTACATTAAGCAGCACGTTTTCACATGAATATTTTACAAAAAGGAAAGCAAAAATGTAAAATAACCACGAATTTTGGTTGAAGCCACCTGGCGTCATTATCTGGGTTTGATGAGCAAGTTTAGGCATCAAGTTACTAAAATGGGTAAGTTTAGGACTGGGGTTTGGGATAGGTTAAGATTTACCCGTTATTTTAAGTTGGCTTTTTGTAGAATATGAAAATGTGCTTAGCGTATGTTTTTGGCATTTTGCAGAATATATCTTTGTTTTCTCCGGAGACTGAGCTGTGTACTGCTAACAAATATTAGCTCACTAACAGCACAATTCCTGGTTTGAATAAAACACAATGATTAATTGAAAACAGCACTCTATGGCCTCATAAACTGCCTTCACAATACATTTACACTGGGGCAAAACATGCAATTATTTATAAAAGGGACCTTTTAAATGATTCTATGAGCAAATCCACTGCAATGCTAAAGTGCATGTCAACACTGAGCTAATAGATGAGAGAAGAGGTCGCTCTTGTTGAAAGTGACATTGAAAACATGACAGATGAAAAATTCCTGTAGTGTGGCTTTAAATTGATTTCAGCTATCCCAGTTTACAGCCAACTGTCAAAGCTGACGGGAACCCTCTCCGAGCCGAAATGGAGTGATTCTATTGCAATTTATACACGATGACCCCCTGGTGGCTAATCCAATCACCTCTTCCCCTTCATCTATCCTCTCTCTCTGTTCGCAGATGATGAAATGACATATTCGGGCGATTTTGGCAGCGGGGTCGGATGGGAGGACGAGGAGGAGAAGGAGACCGCGGAGGAGGCTGAGGAGGAGGAGGGAGAGGCGGGAGAGGTGGATGACGGTGGATACATCTGGTAGAGAGCTGATCGCGGATCCCGAAATCTACAGGACCATCACCACGGTTCCAAACACCCATACAAAAACACAAAATCGGAAGCGCTCGGAACAACAGAGGCTGGAGAAAGGTGCACGAGTTAGACGGATGCATATTGTAACGTACTGGGGCTGTTTTATGTAAAAGAATGTTTGAAATGGGGGATATATATGGGAAAAGGGGGTAAAAATCACTGTAGACATTACTGGCTCTGCATTGAAGAGTGTGGTCTCTCATACTTGTGAATATTTGTTCTGTTCTGTATGTCTTAAATGATCTTTAAGCTGTTTTAGCTGATGCATAAAGTGAAACCAGGTGCTCGCAAAACATATTGGTTGCGTTTCTAACTGTTAGAATTGTAAATTGTTAAATCTTCATATAAGTGGTTCTCAGACAGTTGCACAGAACTTTATTGCATTTTTATGTTCATAGCTTTCAAAAACTGGAATGTGGTTGATATGATGTACAATCTCCATGGTCCAGTTTGTAGCCTTGTTGAACATCAAAGCATATATTTGTTTCCTTCACAGTTAGTCTACAACTGCTTTGATCAAATCACCATTCCTGTTAAAAGACAAATATGATGTATCATTTACATTGTTTTGTCTTTTGAAAATGCTTTAGGCATCTTATGTGTTAGAACTTATAATAATAAAGCACACATGTTTCCGACGACACCAAGAGCTCTCTACCATCACAAAAGAAATGAATCTAGAATTAGATAGAATATTTAACGCACAAAACCAGGAAGCCAAAAATGAGCTGATGATTAAAACAGGCATTGAAGATTTTAATATTATTATTTTTTTGAGATTCAGATCAGAAAAAAAATAGTATTTCACAGACTGAACTCCAGCAGTTTGTCATGAGAAGCAATTAGAACGTTAATCTTGCATATTATGTCTTTTAAAGCAAAACCATGTAACTTTCTATAGTTGGTAAACCACCAGCATAATCTCATTTAAATGGAAAGTTAAATCATACTCTGGAAGGTTCTTTGTGCCATGGTGTGATCTTATATACAAAGGAAAAACATTTCCATGGAAACAAGCCGAGAAAGTCGTCCTTCAGAGCACAAAAGAGTCCATTTTAGGAAGATGAGATGCAAGTCTAGTCAGAGCAAAGACTCACAATTGTATTCATGCCTATTTTTCTAACTCAGAAAGTTACACAGTGGATCTTTAAGTTTGATATTTATGGAAAAGACAACTTGATAAAGAAATGAGCAGTCTGATCCCTAAATTCTGAGATGAGGCAAAAGAAGATTTCTGCTCAGAGAAAGGATGAGAAATTATGGAAGTTTGTTTTTTGTTCCTACACAAAGTTTATAACAAAGACCCGTGTTCATTTTCTCCTCTATGAGTGGAGACAGCTGGCAGATGATCTCCAAATGCAGTAGCGAGGCAAAATGAATAAAACCGCATTTAGAGGTGTCACTTGTGATGGTCTTGCATAACAAAAGATGGATCAGAGCAGACGTTTTGGGTATGACTAGTTTGTAAAGTGATGCCAGAAAAGCTCAAATCTTCTTTAGAGCAGTTGCAGACTGACTTTTATTTTTTAGAGGACATCCACAAAGAAGGCTACATGATTGTCAGGTAGGGTACTGGGTTATTTAGAGCTTCAGTAGTCTTATCTGCTTTCCTGAGAGCACAGATCTCTAATGTGGGAGGAGACACAATTTAATGTAAAAGTAGAACACATTGCAACACTTGTATCTTGTAAACTTTTAATGCAATACCACAGACGTGAACCAATAGCACATCATGAGCAGCACATCGATCAATCACAACATAAACTGAGATCGTCTTTATATCACACATTCAAGTGTAGAAAGAACCTGAACATTTTCTTTGTTTTTTGTAATTTATTTATTTTTATTATTTTTTTTCCCCACAAGATCTGAGTTAAGTTTTTAAGCTGTTATAAAGACATTTGTTTTTTTTCCTCGCCTCAACATCCACTTACACACCAGCCTATATCCCTGGTCACGGCTGAGGAGCTTGTGCTGGCACCAGAACATTACCTGACAGAGCAATGAACATGTCACACATACAGATAGCTGTCTGCTGTTTTTGCCTGAAAAGCACTAAATGTGCTATAGTGCATGTTACAAGTGGCAGAAAATGTATTTAAATGTCCTGTTACATAGATTCTGTCAGCAGAAAACAGACTCCTCCCTCAATAGAGATCAATCAACTGCCCAAAAAAGATCATCATCATGTATCAAGGCATTGGACTAGTACTATTAAGACTCTAACCAGGCCAATCCTTTTCATTTGTATCTTCTTCAGATGTTTGAGAACCACTTCATATGAAACTGTGCTATGTTTTTAACAGGAAAAAAAAGATGAACTAGATTGTTTTGAAAAAGCACCCATTTCCATCCATCAGCTTGGGCTCATGTGTGCTGCTGCTATCGCTGTCTCATCTGTCACATCTCACTCTTAGCTTGTACATACTGTGTGCTCAAAGACAGACGCTCACATATTAGTCTTGTTACGCGCGGAAAGATTAGCAGAAACTCGCGCTCGGTTTGACAACTGTACATCGTGTCATATTGTGGATCGATTATTGTGTTTATTACAAAAAAGAAATAAAAGAATCTTGTCTATGTGGCTCCAAAGGCCACCGTACATCGACGTCTGGCTGTATTGATTCTCTTACTAGTACGGCATACATAATCATTAAAGATATTGTGTCTTGAAATATTAAGTTCTCTCAATATTTAGAGTTTTTGATTTATTATGGACCTTTGCAATATCGATGGTTAGCTTCAAAATGTGAAACTATATTGCTTGTCAGAGTAGAATTGGAAAAGCAAAGAGTATAATCATTTGACTAATCTCAGTACAGCTAATGTGATAAAATGATGGCTTTAAGATAATTATACTGTGATTTATGAACACTCATTTGTGCAGTGATTAGGTTTATTTGTACTCGTACAATTCGTACACAAAGTGATTCAAAGTGCTTTACTTAGCAGTTAAAGATACATAATATATCACAATATAAAACAATGCTAATAAAAAATAATCATCAATTTAGGTTAAAAAAAGCAAGAGTGCAAATAAAACTCTTTCAGTTGTATGTACAGACAAACAGAAATATTCTGAGCCTGGATTTGTAGAGGGTGTCTTACATCAGCAGGAAGACTGTTCCAGGATTTATGTTTAAAACTAAAACATTGATTGCACATGTGTAGTTCTGACTCTGGCACCAGCAGGAGGCCGGTCCCTGAGGTCCTCAGAGTGTGAGAGGATTCATAAGTGAAATATTTGTCATGATACTTCGGTGCGAGGCCATGGTAAGATTTGAACACAAGTAGAACTGTTTTTTCTGAGCCACTAAGCCAATGCAGAGCACAGGACGAATGTACTTTCAGTCCGATTGTCCTACAGCTCGTTTACTGGAGACAAATGCATTTCTTCAAGTTTAGTTTTGATGCTATACATTTAATTTGGGCAATGTTTGAAAAAAAAAAACAACAGTGTAGCCAGTGTTTTCTACAGATTTATATGAGACTGTGTGGCACAGAAATCTTAAAAGAAATTCACTGAAAATGTTGGAGTAATTTTGAAGTGAATGCTTACTTTGTTGCCTCCACTACAACAAAGAACTGGATTTAAAGATTAAATTAAGTTCTATATTTGTGATACAACAACAAGCATTATTTTAATATCAATTTAGCTTGTTTTTTGACTAAGGAGGGCCGCATAATCTCCTATACAATGTCAGAAAGTTTTTATTACTTAATGTCTTGGAAAATATGCATTCTTTATGCATTCTTCACCAATCCCATGTTCAAAATAAATTACATGTTAAAGAAACACGGATATACATCAAAGAAACTTATAGGCCAGGGGTCTGCAATCTGCTGCTCAAGGACCACATGTGGTTCTTTGAAGACTCCAGGGCGACTCTTTGGAGATTGAGAATGAGGAATTACACATGAAAACTAAGAGGAACATTCTGTAGAATTAATGCGTGTAAATGTGATACTTGTCCATGTAACGGGGCCCTACAAGTGTTCTTCTTTATGTTTATTTGATCTCTCTTTTCGATACTTGCTTGATAAAACATGAAAATATATGTGCTTTGTGAAGGGAGATGTGACACAAAAACAGGGACAGTGAAGAGAAACTCAAAGTCACAATGTCATTCCAAAATAAGTTAAAAATCTCAATCTCATATCTGCAGACCTTCTAAGAATATGCGCAGTTAATTATTTTAGAGGTTGCTGACATTTTTTTTTATTATTATTATCAATATTGCATCTAAAACGCACCAGCAAGCAGAAAATGGCAGATTGTTTGCTAAAGCATTTTTAAATAGGCCTACTTTGTAAAATGTGTGTATATTCATCCCTGAATTGTGGCATTGCGGCTCTTTTGCTGTTTAAGGTTGCTGACCCCTGATAGAGGCAGAAGTATGGTGTATATTGTATGTGTGTGTCTATCTGTCTGTCTGTCTGTCTGTCTGTCTGTCTGTCTGTCTGTCTGTCTGTCTGTCTGTCTGTCTGTCTGTCTGTCTATCTATCTATCTATCTATCTATCTATCTATCTATCTATCTATCTATCTATCTATCTATCTATCTATCTATCTATCTATCTCTATCTATCTATCTATCTATCTATCTATCTATCTATCTATCTATCTATCTATCTATCAAAAACTACTATCTTTCTGCAATGACCAATGTTCTGCTCAATCACAAAAACAAGATGCACATTTCTGTCAGTCCAAGAAAGTGTACAGTGTTTATTTTATATCACTATACTGAAATCAGTATCGTACTATATGCTTATGAGTGACATTTAACTAATCTACATACAATAATAAGATACTTAATAAAATCTAAAGTAACTCAGCTTGGAGGACTTTATTCAGAGTTATATTATGGGTCAAGGTTGTAGCCTCTCCTCCATTAAGATGACAAGAAAAATCTTTTCTAAATGGACTTTGAAGCTTGCTTTTATGTTCTTTGCTTTGCTCTTATCAAGGTCAGTGAGAAGTCAGTACTTAAACAGTCTGTGGATGTAAATGCTTGGTTTGTTTTTACAATTGAAACACTTTGAAGTGGATGACAGCGACAGGAAACAGCAATAATATGGCTCATGGTGTTTCAGTGTCGGTTCTATGTGATACCAGAGAGCGTAGACCCCATTTCAGCGCAGACGGGGACAGTGCTTTGGAGACTTTGGTTCTAAATGAGGCCATCGAAAACCTGGAACTAAAAGTGTGAACTACTAAAGCATTATCCATGTCTGAACACAGCTTGTCATGAAACGCCCCAAATTCTGGTTTGATCTAAGCGGAGATTATAGATTGAGTTGTAAAGAATTAGAGAATTAGCTGCTCTCACTGCAAAAAATAGATTTAAAACAAGCTAAAGTTACTTGATTCTAGGATCTAAATCTAATTTCAAGCATTTTGACAATTTAACCTTGTTTTACTGTAGAGATATAGATTATTATACTTGTTTCAAAGTGTTTCAAATTGATTTCAAGACATTTCTTTTCTTCTTATTATTTTTTAGGCCATTTCTCTTATAACCAGTTAAATATGTTTCAAAACCAGTGAAATATTCTACATTACATAAGCAGTTAAATCTTATCCAGTTAAAACAACTCAAAACTGGATTATTAATTTTAATTTCAAGTCATTTTAAGCAAGTCTAGATATAGTTTTGCAGTGCTCCTTTTTGCCAGGCCCTTTTAATATGGAAAAATATTAATAAAGTTCTGTTGTATTAAATTTTTTAAAATATATGTATATAAGTAGCTTTTCTGGTGGACAATTTGCCAATGTTTGTATTGCTTTGCCCGAATAATCTACATTTGATTTAATCTATCTTGCGATTTTTTTTCATAACTACCGGAAGTTCATTGTCACAAATACTAAGAGTGGACTTGCTTATCCGTAGATCTGACTTGACCTGACCTACTTGTTTCCATGGAAATGCTTGAATACAAATTAATGTAAAAAAGAGAGCAAAAAAGATACATTTGAATTTGTTTACTAGGCTCTTGTGTGTTTACCATTTCACATACATCATAATCATTCATAAAATAATGTAAAATACAAGTTCATTTTAGATTTACCAACCTTTAAACATTCAAAACAATGTATCTTATTTCCCTGTAATTCTAAGATGTACTCAGCAGTAAAATTCCACTTTTGCTTCTCACGAGGTGCCATTTCAACAGCCGTCCTCCACTGACAGAAAATGTAACTTATATCTACGGACAGCTGAAACAAAACACCACGACTTCAGATTCTCTTTTGACCCATGAAATCTCTCTCCTGGAGCAATACTTCAAACCTTTTCATTATTACAAAGAACAAACAGGACTCTCTACAGACTGATGTCATGATGAAGAGCACGTGGTCAGTCTCTCAAGTGAATGAAACAACAAATCTATGCATTTTCAATCTGGATCTGTCTCCACATGAACACAGCACTTCACTTGAGTTCATTGGTAGCAACAAAAGAGGTGTTAGACATGAAATATACTAACTATGAATAGATTCTTATGCTTAATTGAAAACTTCCAATCATGGTGTTAATTACTATTAAGTGTTAAACGCAAAAATAAAAGTACAGAGCCAAGCATAGGGTTGTTTTTTTAGACGGTCACTGTGTGGATCAATGTAAAGGCAGCAGCAGCAAACTAATCACAGCACAACATTGTGGTTTGGGTGGAAGCCAAACATGCAGCGCCTAAGCAACTGAATCAGCGGCATCGACATATTTCAGCCTTACAGACTATTGAAAAAGGTGGTCATAGAGGTGTTTTGCGCATTTGTGGAGGGAAAAATGCCTGTGCATAACTGAATTTAACAAAAAATTATAAAGCTGGGGTGACTTTTTATGTTGTAAACTTTGCATTTTCTACCAAAAGGTATTTTGTAAACGAAAGTTCTTTGTGAGAAAGACTGACTGCTGTGTCCTGTTTGAGTGTAAGAGTAAACAATTGTGTCTCTCATCAAGACTCAAAAGCAGCAATCTAATTGGCTGTGTCCTTGGATGGTCCACTCCAGTTTCACTTTGCTGTCTAAAAAGAGGTTCTTAAGCCACAACTGTTGCCAAAAATAATGCAAGTACATTTTCACCATGTGCTGGAGGATTTCAGCACATTTAAAACGTCACTTCCTGTTTTGCAGTGTGAAAATTAGGTACCTCGGCTTTAATTTCTCAGCTTTGAATCATTACAGTAGAATTCAATTCAGACAGAGTGCTAAATATTTGAATCTGTTGTGACACAGGTTATTGTTTAGTAGTTTATGGTATTAAATGTGTATGGAGACAAGTAAGTGTGTCACCTCTAGGCAAAACAAAAAAACAAACAAACAAAAAACTAACATTTTATTTGAGCTGCCAAACATCTATTTTAAACATTATTGGACTTTTATTGTGATGTTGCCTATTGTCACTGGGAAAACTAATAAAGTTGTTTGAATTCATTGATAAGTTAAAATAAGTCACCTGTAAAAGTCTTTGAAAAGTCCAATTACATACAAAAATAAAACTTATCTCTGAATTCTTTTAACTGCCAAACTTCTTCATAATGGAGCCGACGTAATATTTCTGTAAAGTCTTTGCCACAGAGTTATTGCGCTTTGCCTAACAGATGTCTAAAAGATTATACTGACAAGCCGTCTTCCAGCTTCTACCCAATGGGACCAATCACACACGGCAACCTGTCATCCCATTATGCAGAAAATCTCCTCTAAAAATAAAAAGATACAAGCCAGATGCATCTCAGGCAACTACAGATGCTCGAGCTGTGAAAGTAATTGATCGCAAACGTGTTGATATTGACAGGAGTGCAAAAATATACACCGGAATGCAAATAAACCTTTTAGTAAATGTATTTATTCACATTATTGGTTATTATAGCAGAACCATAGAATAAACATGTTTGATTGCTAAGCACTGAGAGTTATGAATGTCCATATTAAAGTCTTTTGTTTCCAGTGATTATTTTCCTCTGCTGAGATTGTGTGGGCATTACCAGAACAAAAGAAACTCTCAATGGACAAACATTGTATTTAGTGAGGCACTTAAGGTATATTAAGCTTGTTATTGTTGAGTCTGAGTACATTTTATCAGAACTGAACAAAAAACAAAACAGTCTTTTGTCAACACTTTCAGTTCAGGGATAAATGCTTAAACTTGAAACTCCACAGTATTTTAGGTAAATTCAATAAATAAATAATAAATTGATTAAAGTATTGATTCTCAACCTTTTTCAGTGGTGAACCCCAAAGTTACAATGAAAGGCATTTGTAACTCCTGACCATACTTACACACAAAAAAGGTTATCCAACTAGTTGTAAGGTAGGCTTATGTCTTAGATTTTCTTTTGTTTTGAGGACATACGTGGAGATAAGTTAAGCAAGTAGGAATTTAAATTATCGCTAATATCGCCAACATTTATTTATTTCATTGACTTGACTATCAAGCATGTGCCATTACTTTTGTCAAAATAGCATTTTAAAAAGCTTATGTTTTACAGAAATGTGCTTGCAATGATCATAATTTGTTACACCAATGACCGTGAAAATATAATTGCCCAGCCATGGGTCTTTGGAGTTCACCATGGTTCTGAAAAGTACATTTCTAATTAATTTTTGCCCTAGACCTTGAAAGCTTCAAGTTAAAATAATTTATATATATATTTTTTTTTGTTTTTGTTGGAATATGAAGTATGCTTCGGCTACATCTCATCAAAAACCACTGGCACAGAGGAAAGCATCTTTCTGCATGTTTTTATTGAAATGCTGCACTTTTAGCAAATATTTCCACTAGGGTATAAGAAAGAAAGACTGTGCCAAAGTATTGTTTCAGCTTTCTATTTCAATGGGAGCATGCAGGCAATTTTCTACCTGCAAAAGATTACCGGTACTTAACTTTGTATTGTCCTTCATTTGGCTGTTTTCAGTTCAGAATACACATACATACATCTTTAAAGTGTCAGAAACAAGTTTTAAAAATTGTGTAAGCTTTTTATTTATTTTGTTGGCGAAAGTGAATGCAGAAATGTATCTTTGTAACTAAGTGGTGAGCTCCATTACTTTTTGAAAAGACGAATATTACCAGTTTCCTTGAACGCATCATTATACAGTAGTTATAATCAAGCACATTTTGAGTTTGAGTTTTGATTGAGTTTGATTTTTAGCATTTAGTGGCATTGTTGCACATATTGAGGGACTGATTTAAATACTGAACAAAAACAAATTGTGTCTATAAACAAACTGAATACCCTGAACTTTTATTTAATCAGTATTTTTAAGAGTTTCTTTTGAGTTTTTTTCCTCAGAAGCTAATCAACAGCACTGAAACATAAGGTATTACAACAAAACCACAGCCAAACTCAGCAATTGGGCAAAGGTTTGGTAAGTGCACTATTGAATTACCATAAATTAAAATTCAATCTTCCCTCAAACCTCACAGCAGCTACATTTTAACACTGGTTAGAGTTTGCTTGAAGGCATCTGTAGCCTCCACACTCTCCTCACATCTTCATCCACAGAGTCCAGCGCCTTGAAAACCGTCACATCGTGGCTTTGGCTGAACACCTGCAGCATCTTCTCAAACACACACACAGGGATGCTGAAGTTCAGGTGAGGGTAAGTCACATTAGTGGAAAAGTCTTTTGTGTTACTGGATACAATACCTGGGAACAAATCAGATTTATTACCGTATTAAACTAAGGTTCTTATCAGGTTCTGGGACACTTTTGGATATTTTCATTAAAACAGGGCTTCTGCTGGGATCAGGAAGTGTTATATTATTATATAATTTAGAATTTCCCACCAGAAAATGCTGCAGCAGCGTGAAATAGATCAGGGAATCTGACGGAAATTACTTTATTAAAAATATTAAACCAGTGCAAACATTTTAAGATTTGCAATGGCAAAATTAAGACGTTTTAAATTCAAACCTTTTATTTAGAAACTCTGTTAAAAGCTACTATATGTTAAAAGCACTATTTTTGTTTCCCCAGCACAGCTATATATCATCAAAGTATCTATTTTGGTTTGTTAAAAGATTTTATTTCCTAATATCCAGGAAGTGTGCTTATTATTGTTCTCAGCATAGCTCTAGTTTCTGTTAGCGTAATACCAACACAGCTCAACTCATGCTGGCTTCTGAAAGTTATGAAAAGTGCTTCAAAACTCAACATTATGAAAAATTCTGCTACTCAGAATGCATTAGATAAGTGAGCAAAACATATGACTGAAGTGAGAAAAACAAAATAGTTCTATTTGATTAAATTCAGTACATTGCATTGAAATAATTGATAGATAATAATCTGATATTAAACACAGTCATTCAAAACAATGCAAGTAGTGAGACAATGTTATCTGTAAAGGAATCATAATTATTATCATGATTGTTAAGGAAGAAAGACTATTAATATTTTAAAAGCCAAAACAAGGGCCCATATAATTTAAACTAAAAAGTATAGACTAGATATAATGGTAGTTTGTTTTTGCATTAAAACCATTTGACAAGCAGATATGTAGCCATACCTGCTTGTCAAAGCCTGATCCCGTCAGATCTCAGAAGCTAAGCAAGTTAAGGCCTGGTTAGTACTTGGATGGGAGACCGCTGGAACACCAGGTGCGACAGTGGGACGACAAGAGTAGAATGTCGTGTGTCCTTGGGCAAGACACTGAACCCACATTGCCTCAGTGTCTGCTTACACTGGGTGAGTGGATCCCTGATTGTAAAGCGCTTTGAGTGCCTTGAAAGATGGAAAAGCACTATATAAATAGAGAACTTTTGCCATTTATGTGATTGATCAGTGCAATGATTTGAAATATTATTATATTAATTCATGCATGGCTTGCAGTGTTTAAAATGCACTGATCAAACTGGTTAAAGTGGCTCATTAGAAGTATATTCTGTTAGCCAACAAGAAAAGGAATTAGCATTTAACCTTGGTTCAAACTGTGTCACAGAAATGATTATTTTTGAAAGAGCATTTAAAATACTATATTGTTGTTGTTAAATTGGTGTTAAAAGAATAATTTCTGCCGGTAAAATGTGTACATTTAGTTACCGTTTTAAGCTTTTATTCAAAAACTACCACTTGATTTACGTAGAGGAGGGATTCTTAACCTCTTTGAACTCGAGGCCTGAATATTCATGTGTAAGTAACCTGGGGCTCAATTTGATATTAAATGTATTGTATTTTACTGATTTTGCAGCTCTCAAGGAGTTGCCCGCAAACCAACTTTTTGAGAACTCATACTATTAGCTCACATAATAAAACAAAAATATATATAGTCATAAATATATATAGACATAAAAACTTGTCATTCACACATTATTGCAGTAGGATCAAATCAATACACAAAAAAAATTGCAAACTGATATTCTAATACATTTAAATTATCTAGCTATATATGGTGTTTTTCCACCTTTCAAGGCAATCAAAGCGCTTTACACACAATAAGCGTCATAAAGTAAATATGCCTGATGAACTGCACTCAATGACACCTAATTATCAGTAGAATCCAAAACAGATAGAGAAAGACATTTTTGTCAATATAATCTCTCCCCTCTAGTGAATTTGTTCCATAGAAGTATACTTAGCCCACTCCTGCCCCCTGCTGTGTGAAGCCTGTACAGATCTCTTACCCAGAGTCTCCTGAGTGCGGTCGTATCACAGCACCTCCACTGGTGCCGCCTGTACTGCACAGGTGGTCTGGAGCATGACAGGCTGCTCTTTGGCACTGATGGATTTTGACAAGACTCCAGAGGTCAAAGAAGGGCCACAGCTTCGACCGATGGCGCCGTATCCCACCACCAGGACAGGTTCACCTACAGGAAGAGTGTCAAATGTAAATACTGTGAGCGAAAACAAATTATCACAATGTTCAAATGTTGCTAAATAGTAGAAAACATTTGTTAGTTTTTAGTTGTTACTCAAAAAAAAAAAAATTTTAAATAAAAGAAGTGTACTTTACTCAATCATAATGTCATTCAAAAAAACAAAAAATGGTTTCTAATAACTACACCTTGATTACTTAATAAATCTTAATAAAGCATGCATAATGAGTTAATTTTCATGAAAAATGAGAAATGAATGGACTAAAGTATTACTAAGGCTTAGTAACAACCTATACAAGCCCAACCCCTCAACCCCAACTCCTAATCTTAGCTCCTTAAGTGAGCAGTAACTAAGCCTTAATAAACTTTTTCATCCATTAATTGATGGTTTATTGAGGATTATTAACTCTTATTCGTGCTTTATTAAGCTTTACTAAGGTGTAGTCACCTCAGTTCTGTCTAGAACTTGCGTAATTGTGCTATCTGTTTTCCATGGAGACAGAATGACATAACAGGTGATGGCAGACTCATAGATTATCTGCCAACCAATTCAGAGCTTCACAACAAATTTTTAAGCAGCTAATATGTTTTTAAACTGTGGTATACAGTAAACCACTTCATTGAAGCAGTTTCTTAATGATAAACAAAAGATATAAGTGTCAAGCCCACCAGGGTTCCAATGTAGTACTATGGCAGGTTCAAAATATTCAACCAACTTGCAACCCCCAAATAAAAATAAACTTTTTATTTATATTACAAGCCATTCAAAAACTATTTCATGTGAAGTTTATTGCAAAAAATACAAAATCTCTCAAACGCCCAGATAATTATACCCACTACCACCACCACTGTAATAGAAATTCCTGGCAACACCATAATATCAATTGAGTAGTACAAAAAGCTAGTGAGCTGAACAATTTAATTAATTGTGTTTTAATTATACAAAGATTGCAACTATTTATGTTTTAAAAATCTGATTTTACTACATCTAGCAGTCTTGACAAAAGCACTAATACAAGTCTATGAACTGACAACTAATACCAAATTGTATGCATCTTAGAACAGTTTTGTACAGATCTAACCTTCAGAGTAGGCTGTTTTTATGCAGGATGCAGGAAGACAGGATATTTAATTTGTGGACATAAAACATTGCTTCCTTATGCAAATGTTAACTCTATTTAAATTATGATTCAATTCAACTGTGATGATATCTTGCGGCCCTAGGAAAAATGTTTTGTACACTTCATTTCTACTGCTACAATAAATACTGCACCTGTATCAAACCTCTGAGACATTTGAGGAAGCACAGCCTGACTGACAGTGTCCCTGAGCTTCACCACAGCCAGATCAAAGGGTGACGCCTCCTGAGTGGAAAACAGAACATCTCCAATCACATCGCTGAACCTGGAACAGACAAACCACAAAAAACACACTCAGTTTAGAGGACTTTGTTTATCTTTACAGACTCAGAAAATCACCTGTCCTTTTGACGAAACTTCAGCGTGACTGTAGTCTTCCCGTTGACCACATGTCGACAGGTAAGAGTCAGCTGTGAGGAAACAAGGACACCAGATCCCCAAAACTGCCCACTGTCCACCAAACACACTGTCGGATGTTGCACGGAACTACATTCATGATCTGCTGCTGTAGTCACCATACATGGCTCTTTTACTCTTAAAACTATATCTCGAAGTGGATTTTCCGGCTTTGTAAAAGTCATTAAACTTTTAAAAATCAAATGAATTGAACACACTAAAGAAAGCCCAATCCACTCATTGGCTTTCCATCCAAAAGGAGATACAACAATCCCAACAAGGAATGCTTTCTCTGGAGTTTTGAGTGCAAACAAGCCTCCACCTTCTGTGCCAGGCAAGCAGCGTGCATCTGTGAGGATAATGGCATTTTCCTGACCTGTAAGATTGCTTATAATGCCTCTACTAAGCGTACTGGTAAAGAGGTCAACGCAGAGAGAACCAAAAGGTGTCCCACAAACCAAGACAGGGCAGCCTTTGGTCAGTGAGGAGCTGTCCTGCCATGGGATAAGATCTGGAAAGGAGCTGTGCGTTGTGCGTAAATCTTTTGCTCTCAGAACAGCAAACCAGCTTAGGAATTGGGCATCTTTTAACATCTCTGCTTCTTCTTCATCCCATAGAAGCGCCATTGCTGAGACTCTGGGAAAACAGACTGGAAAGCTTGTCTGAATTGTAAGCAGTTGACCAGCATAAGGAGATCGGCAGTAGTTTGGCGCTGGTTTGGTTGGATGTCATTTTTGGTGATGTTTACTTGCGCGCATTGGTTCAAGTCGAGTTGTGCGCACAAGGAGACGTGAATTCTGAGATTTTTGCTGAAACGGTGCGCTGGTAAAACTTTTCCATTTGTGTTGAGACACTTTTTGTGGGCTGTGAAGCGAGAAAAAGGCAGGCCAGTGCAGATAATCGTTCCGGATTGAGGGTGGACAATGACACCGCTGCAACTTACGGACTTTTTGGAAGAAAAGGCATTGGAAAGAGTTACTACACAACAACGCCGTTCAATGTCGGACAAATCCATTGCAGAACAAAATGTACGCTGAAAAATAAAAATGCATAAATCTACAGCAGATTTGTGTCTTAAAATGCGTGAACGTTATTGCTAAAGCGTAATAACACATTAGTAAATATTGAGAGAACTTCGTGTTCCCGGTGAAGAGTCCAACTTCCTGGTTGTGTAACAGTCCGCCCTGATTGGTCAAAGTGCAACATAAACAGCCAATAGGATTGTGAGTTATTTAGCTCATATGTTTCTGTTAAAGGGGACGTGTTATGTTTTTTTCTTCATGTATTTAGTATGGATCTGATTTAGTACTAAACTCTACCATAAGTAGATTGTGGCAGAAGAGAAATGACATTCGAAAACCATACAGGAAAAAAAGCAAGAATGCTTAACAAAATAGCTAACACAGAATGTACTGCTGGCAACAAACCTCTTCAACAAAACCCCAAAGCCTGATGGGTGCGACTGTGAGACAGCTTAATATAGGTCCACTGCTCAGGAAACCCTATTTAACCCTATTCCCCTAGAAGGTTACCCAGTCAACAAAAACAGAAAACAGGGGTTCCGAGCAGGAGAAGAGTGGAGCGTCTCCTGAGCAGCATTGTGTCAGAGCAGACACTTCAAAGTGCTGGGGCAATGTGCAGGGCAAATACCTGGGCTGGTGCGAGAACAGGAAAACACTCTGGAAAAAGCTGCTTACAAGCATCATATCTCCCAAGCTTTGAAAGGCTATGTTGCAACGGTGGAACTCTGTTGGTAGACTGCTAATCCAGGGCACGATCAACCAAGCAGCATCTGTAGTCATCCAAGTTCAGAGTGCACCGGCGAAAAAAGCACCTTGTTATAACATCGAGTGGCTGGCCATAACTCTGGAAGTTTCAGGAGGAGGCCACTGCCAGGTCCTTGCAATCTGAGCGAGGTGCAGAGGAAAGAGCAAAACCAAAAAACATGGTTAAGGGGGAGAAGAGAAATACACTCCTAAACTGGCACTGCACCAATGTGACTCTCCAACAACAGAACAGAGTAATAACATTGATACTGTAACAAAGGATAGGTGAAAACAAAAATGTTTTGAGCACCAGTAGCAGAACAATACAAGAATACTCAAATATGCATAATCAATGCAACTTTGTGAAAAATGATATGAGAATATTATAATGTTACTCCAAAATGCTACTATATGTCTTCTTAAAAAAAAAATAGAAAATGTTTCTGGTCATTAAAAAAAATGCAATGGAAATGGACACATTTCATCTTTCAACTAATTTGTATTTAATCAAAGATGTTGAATTTTAGATTTAGGACTTAATTTGTATGTTTGAGTGGTTATTCCTCTCTCTGTGACATATTCAGTAACAAAATAAATAGGATGTTTATAAATGCTATTAAAAAAATGACATCACAAATTAAAATTGTTTTTGATTTTTTTTTTTTTTTTTTTTCCAAAAATATATTAAAAGTTATAATTCAGTAACATTTAAGTTGTATAATTTATCACTTGGCCTAGTGTCCGTATGTAACCACCTTCAACATAAAACATAAATAACTGTCTATTTACAAATATAGATAGTATTAAAGGCAGGGCAGTATGTTCTAAAAACTAAGAATTTTTGTGATGAACTGACATTATACTTAAGACATCTTTGCTGCAATTTTTAAATATAATATTTGTGCTTGTGTGTTTCATTGTTTAAGTTACTATTGTTAGTTCAGATTCCACTCTTCATGTCTTTTCTTTCTGTCAGTGTTTTTGGCCTCAGCAGAGCTCCACAGTGTGCGTTTTGATATGATCCATAATAAATAATCTGCTTCCTTCGATGAAGAGAGCAGAGTCAACCATAGCGTACACACAATTATGTCACAAGATTCCAAATTTCATAAAATCTGCACGTACAGTATATCACTATATAAGATACTGCCCAACCCCCAAGACAAGTACTCTCACAGAACGCCTGTTCACTCACTGACAGGCTCTGATCACAAAGTAGCTCCTTTGCATCAACAGACATACAATTATTATTCAGTACAAACATGCCATGTGTAGCTGCTGTTTACAGCATACAAATACAGCCTCTCACTGTGTGGTCATATTTAGACGGCTTAGCACCAAACCACGGATTGTATCAAAAATCCTACAAAGCAATTATATGTCATCAGAAGAATGATATTAAAAGAGTAACTTTTCATTATTAAAAATATAATACTGTTGCTTTGCTGTCATGGCAAACATTTGTGTTGCTTTAACCAGAGAGGAGAAACTAAAGCATTAGTATGACCTTGACAGTAAATCAACACGAGCTGCTAAAAATAGGCCAGGTCAGCCATTTGTCCACAGCTTTGACATGTTCTTCAAGCATGTCCTGCTCTGTTTGACATGGACCTAGTCTCTGCAGACTCCAGTCAAGGTACACAACCATGGCAGACGTTCTCTAAGCCATCCTGACATCTAGTTAATAAGATATGCAGAACCTGAGGCTGAGCTATAACCCCAAGACCTATACAGTTTTAAATATGCAACTGAAAAAGCAATATATGTCATACAAAGTCTATTCAAGCATGTTAGAGTCCAGATGTAAGTTGGCACAGGTGGGTTTCTGTGGAACATAAGTGTTCCAGATTCCAGCTGCATCAGTCAATGTATTGTGAGAGCCAGCGGAAGCCCTCTCCATAGCCCTGCCTCTTCAGCACACTGCACATGAACACCTCCATGGGCCTCAGGTTCAGCTCCTTCAGAGACACGTTGCCCTAAAGCGAATTAAAGGGCAAAATGTTACTAAACAAAAAAAAGGATTTCAGGAGAATGGATGCTTTAAACCAGTGATTCCCAGTTCATCCTATCCACACTGTACGTAGCAAAAAGTACTATCTATGTAAGACAAACTGTATTTAAAAAGAACATGCAATATAATCTTGATTTGAGCACACTGCAATTGATCTACTAATGAAACCAAACTTTTTGTACTTTAGATTACGAAAGAGAATATTGTTCTACTTAATAATTTAAATGATTAAAATAGGACTAAATTGACTCAAACCAAGTTATTCAAGACATTTTAACTTGCCTTGATGCTACTTTTTTGCAGTATAACTCAAGATTTTCAGGGAATACATTTTCTAGTGGTGTATTGAACATTTTTATATCTACAAATGTTTAAATTAAACTGCCTACTGCTGTCTCAAATCATTCAAGGAACCCCGGTAAGTGCTTGCAAACCCCTGGTTGGGAAACACTGATTGAAAGTATCATTGGTTGCCCTGCTAATGTTATAATTACATGGTTAATATAATGCACAGTAATTACATTATAATTCTTACTCATTCCAAAAACCTTCAACTAATGAAAGTAACTCAGAGAGGTATAAACAAACACAGATATATTTAAACACAAGACTTTGGTCAGACAAACAAGAAGCATTTATGTTGTTCTCCGTGTACTTTTCTCAGCACATAAATTAATCAGTTACTAAACTCACTGAAATAAACAATAATAAAGTGTTTAATTCCACCAGTGGCCATCAGCTAAAATGCAGTCTAATCTAGCTTCTTTCTAAACCACATACAATTAAAATAGATGAAAAAATCCTTCATTGCAACACATTTAACACAACACATGGTTTACATTGTATTGTTTTGCTCAGACAGCTTCTCCAATATAAGAATGTGCTGACTATATACGACGGTAGAAAACAAACTACGCCTCTGAAGTACAAAGATATTTATTAACAGTTTATGCACGATAAAACCAGAGAAGTCATGGTTATTCAAGTCACAATATAATCTCCAGATTTCCCAAATGAATAATTGTAAAATAAACAAAACTAAGTCTTACATAAATTTGCATTTTTAACTCAGTTTATCATCCGATTTTATAAAGCTTTCCAATAAAGGAATGATGATCTATTAAAAAAAGTCAATGAAAGGGTTAAGGAGAAAGACCTAAACATAATTTGGATGCTTGAAAATTAATAAAACTGTGGCAAAAAAAGAGTAAAAAGTAGTTTGTACATTACCTTTCCAGTGGTGTGCCCAATCAGACCAAACATGCCTCTCAAAGCGTCTTCACTAATAGCCTCTGGTCGATCAATCTTATTCCCCAAGATCAGCACAGGCACATTAGAGATGGTCTCGTCTGTTAGAAGAGCCTGCAAACACATAACATCACCTGTGGTTACCATGCTGGGCCACACACAGAATTCATATCTACAGAGGAGAGGGTCTTATTATTTAATCACTTTTTGATTTAATTCTGCCAACATCTTTGTTATAAAAGGTGAATTACAATATTTCAGATAAATATACTTTTTTTTTTTTGCCGACTACTGTATGTTTGCCAAACCAATGTTACAATATGGGCGTGGTTTCTGACTGGTTGGGATCCTTCAGAACATGGTAGAAGTTCTTTGGATTTCTCTTATTGTTATCACAACAAGACACAACCATTGTCTTTTTTTGTATTTGCTCAGCATGATGTCAATCAAGTTTTAAATATTTTGCCGACCAAAGCATCACGTGATCAACATGTGACGCCACGCTCAGTGCAACTTATAATGTACTTTTTTAATTAAGTTTTTAATGGCTTTACAATCTTAGAGTGAATGGAAACAAACGAGGAGGCAGGAGCCATTGACAAGAAAACTTTTTGTAACATTTTTGCACAAATTCGCTTGTAAAACATTAGGGTAATACAAAATATATATCACAATAAAGAAATCATCAAATACTATTTCACTCCTCAAATATTAAATACAAAAAAGAAATAATGTCAAACATAGTAATTACCATCCTATGCCTATTAGAACTATCAGTGGAATGATTAGTGTTAGTAGTGAAGTGAAATATCAGAAGCACATTCAATATTGATTTTGTAATTGTAAAAGTTTTAGTAGTGATTTCAAACCTACATCCAGCTCCACTTTGGCCTCCAGTAGTCGCTCATGATCAGCACAGTCCACCATGTACACAATTCCATTTATGGCCGGGAGGTAGTTCTTCCAGATTCTTCTAGCTGAAGGTAACAAAGCATTTTAATCATAGTTCAATGTTTTTGTGCATTAAGTTTTTTGTTTGTATTTTATTTGTGTAATATTTTCAGCACTAACATTTGGTTCTATGGGAATTTGTATTGTAATTATTCCAGTTTTCTGCAGTATTCTGTTTCATTCAGCTGTTGTCATATTGAACTGTTTACGTAGATTCTAATTTTACAATTAGTACCCTAAAACAGCTTACAACAAAAACAGGTCCATTATCTTCTTGTTTAAAACTATATAAAACTCTTCATAATGGATTTTCATTTGCATATTTTGGTGTGTTTCTCTTTTTCAGAGTTTCAGATACGTATTTTGTGACAAAGCAAGTTGTCCATGGATTTTATTCATTGATTTCTACATTGATTTTTGCAGTATTTTTGGGGTTGACCTCTGATCTCTTCACTGAGCCAAGTGATTCACCTGAATAAAACAAGCCATATTTTTAAACACTTTGTGTAAGATTGAGTTAAAAGTGAAACTACTAAGATCAAGGAGTAACAAAGACTTTTTACTGCTGGTTTTACATTACAATTACAATTTCTTTATCAAAATCTGCAAAAACGTCAGCTACACAATATAAAAATGCTTTACTACCTTGTGTGTGTCCTCCGAGATCAAACGTTGTGAATGTCATTCCAGCCATCGTCAGCTCTTCTGATGCTAAATGAGAAGAAATCACAGTGAATGAAAGAAGATGTTTTAAAAGCTAGCTTCTGGTTTAAATTTTGAATGTGTAAAGAGAAACATACTTGGGTGCAGAGTAGGAACGTGCTGGCCAAGTCGGTCATCTTTGAGCATGTGCAGTAGGGTGGTCTTTCCTGCGTTGTCGAGGCCAAGAAATACCAGCTTGCCTGACTTTTTGTATAAACCTGAAATTAGTACAACAAAGGTAAGGATCATTAATGTGGGTCAAATTAACTGTATATTAGTAACTTATGAATGTTTTTACAACATCACAACAAGCATAAAGCATTATGTCTGAAATGTTCACATTTCACACACAACGTTGTGGATTGAGCTCCATTCTTTGTTTGACTTCAAAATACTTACCTAAAAATTGCAAGACGCCGCTGAAGCTCCTGTAGAGCCAGTCAAATATGAAAGACATGTTTACGAAGTGGCTGTGAGAAAGAACAGAAATATTAGTTGTTAATAATTATATTGAAACTGGCTTGTCATCATAGAGAAGTTTTACTTTACGGATAACGTATGGGTAATCTCAAAATGATTTTATTTATTATTAATTTTTATTGCTTACTAGTAGGTTTATCATAAAAAAATATTCATTATTACTGTCAGCAGGGTTATCACTCCACAGATCTGACCTGCAACTTGACCTGGTGGTGCTTGTCTCTCCAGGAAAGTTACAAATCCAGCTTAGTCAAGATAGGGACTCTGTCAACAGTGGCTATTTCCAAGCTCACAAAAACGTATCTGATTATCTAAATTCTAGGATTGTCTTATGACTGAAATGTCATCTGATGATGGGTAATCTGATTTCTTTCTGCAGAAAGGAAGGACAAACTAATGAACAAGAACAAATGGAAAGAAACAATGTCAAAGATGTAATGAATTATTTTAAAATTATTTTTTGTATCTTGTTTTTCAGATACAGCAGTAATTCTACAAATCCATAAATTAACAACGAGTATTAGGTTGTTATAATCAAATTCTCTAGTTAATTTCAAAATGGATTGGTATGTTCAAGATTTATATTGATTATTTGAGTACTATTGGAGTAGTATTAGTTACAGTACTTTGATTTAGCACTACACTTTGAACCAATCTTTAAAAGTTGCATTTCAGATTACCTCACTGCCTGGTATGTGTAATCTGTGTAATCTCACACAAAAGCCCCAAACCACTGAAAAGGCCACAGTAAGCAGCCGGCTGTGGCCCACTCTGAGGACCCTGGTGTTCCTTGGACTATTTTTATGACGTGTAGTGGCGAGGACACTTGATCTGGCCCCTGCCTCTGCTCCTAAACACCTGTCACTCTACTCAACCGGCCCAGAGCACTGAGAAATAGTCAAACATTTCATAATTCCTGAAATACAATAATAAACAAGTATGCTGTTGCATTGTACTAATTATCTGGTATAATATACGCACCATAACTCATTTGCTGTGTTGTGCATAGACGGTCATAATAAAAACAATGTTGAGTAATAAGTTCAGCAAAATTCCAATGGCAAAACACCAAAGGTAATTATAAATACAAACTGTTTGGAGCATGTGCAAAATAGTTTTCCAGTAACTTCTTGGCCACAATAGCTCATTTCTCACGTTGACGTAAACAAAGTAAACAACCGAACCCCAGTTTAATAAAGTTTAAAAAATATATACTTTTACAAGCTTTTCGCCTGACTGGATCTTTGGTTAAAGTGCCATAGCGTTAAGTTAGAATCAGTTTTAATTAACTGTAGTGGAATAAAAGGTGTTTTTACCTGAGAACGACTGGATTTGAAAGTCCGAGTCCCTAAATTTGGTCCAAGCCTGTGCGCCCCGAGCGTCGCTGGAGGGGCAAGTTTGACAGTTCACCGGAAGTACGTCATCACGCAGCTGACAGAGGCAGACGTGCACTGTTTTTGTTTTCGTTAAAATATGTACAATATTAATATAAACGAATATTCAACTTTGTGTGTGCAGCAGTGTTAAAAAAACGACTGATACTGCATTAAATTATTTTAATATTTGGGTTTATGTTTTTGTTTTGTTTTTTTATATTAAACATTTGTTTTAGCTTGCTAGAATTTGTGCATTATTTAGTATTTTGGCCCTGATATTTTAACTCAAAAAACCTTACAATTCTGAATATTTTGTCCAACATGTACACAACAAATTGTTTTTTTTTTTTTACTTTACTTGTGAGTACAAAAAATACATATTGCAATTGAAAGTCTATACAGCCTAATAAAATAAGGCTGTGCTGTAACTGTTTACCAATGATAACTTTTGTGTTCCTCAAAGCATGTCCACTAGATGGTAGTGGAGTAGCAAACACTTCTTTCACCCTCTGCAACAGTAACACTCAAACTGAGTCTGGAAAAGCTTTATTAAAGCAGTTTCACGTCAGAGGTAGGGTACCTTCATGATCTGACAGCACATCTCCGAGGAGATTTTTTGTAAGGTTAATTGGTCATAATATTAATGCATCACAATTGTACAAGTTATTTTGCGTTCTTTTACATTATCTAAAAATTTACAGTATCTCATCCTCAAATTTAAAAACTCTAGTCTAGTCCAGTTCTGTCATTGTGAGGGTTTAGAGCGACGTGCATCTTCAATGTTGCCTCTTAGTAGAACCATTTGTCAACTGAAAAACACACATAAAAAACAATTTTAAAGAAATGTTCTTAGATTTAGTTTATGATCACAATATAAAAAAATACATAAAGCAAATTACCTGTACAAGGAATGGCGTCCCCTTCCCCACATGGACACGTCTATAAATTATGACAATTAGACAGTAATACTTTATCAGCCATTTTAAAAATATACAAATATATTGTTTGTTTACCTCTCCAACAGCTGCCTTGGCCTCATCCGCTGAGCAGCAGAAAGGACTGTCACGCGTTGAGACGCTTGTGTTTTTACTGTCAGATCACAGACAGTGGTTCACAATTATTGACAATTCACACTCAAGACAAGATTTACACCTACTGAAACAATAGTTACCAGTTCAGTTCTCCAGCATTGGCTTTTTGACAAATGAGGGCTTTCCAGAAATTATGAGTGCTCTTGATTACATTAATGGCAAAGTCCTGAAACAGAGAAGAAATTCACTTACTTCTATCAATTTATTATTGCATCCTATTGTCCAAAAGATTACACTGGATGAACCATGAATTTGAGCTTATCCAGAAATATAAGAAGTATGCATTTATAGTAGCAATGTTCGCCAGTTACCTTGTCTTTAAACTCTCCATCAAAGGCAAAGCGGTTCTCTGGTTTTCCGTCTGGCACTTTGTACCTTTTGAACCAGTCTACAGTGGCCTCCAGATATCCAGGCTTCAGACGTCTAACATCGTTTATGTCTGAGGAGATAAAAGTTGGAAAATAAATTAATGTTGCAACCATTTTACACTGCCGTATGTGCCTATTTAACAAACTAACTTGTCAAAGATATTCTGTATCTATGCCCAGCTTAAACTCATCACATAAAAGGCGCTCCTTGTCTCTGGGACGTGGCCCTTATGTACACAGCTGATTGGTAAAGAAGCTCCATCTTTTTTTTCCCCCTGGATAGGTAAAAGTTACGCTCTGATTTTCTGAGCTTTGTTCCATTACGATTTCATTTTGCCGTCTCTAAAGCTGGGGCCACATTACACAACTCTCCTGTGGTGACAGATATAGAATGTTGATCTGGACTCCACATTACACAACTGGACTGAGAGTGATTATGAGAGAGTGAATGACTGAAACTCTACACTACATGACTGCTAACAGTCACAGCAGAAAACATGTTTTCAAGAAAACAGGATTGCTCTATGAGCAGGACAACTAATAATGCACAAAACAACAACACAACGTTGCTTAATAAGTGAGCACACTTTAGGGCTTTTTTAATTTTTAATTTGTAGTAAGCCTAATATTGGTATTATCCGCTCTCTCTGATTATTTTTGCGCAGCCAGAGAGAAATCTAAAATGAGTGTTGCTTTAAAGTAATCAATACGCAAACACTTGTGCCTTTCATTAGTTAAACAACGTTATGTGACCTTTGTGTTATCAGCAAGCAGACTTAAGTGAAAACACTTGCAGGTGTGCTTCTTTTTAGATCATACATTTGAGGTTTAGGGGGAAATTTCACAATATGCCACACAGTTGGCACTGTTTCGTCTGGAAAGACGAAAAAGGTCTCTTCTGCTCTTTTTTTATTGGCCGCTGGGCTCCATTGTGGCAGTTTAAATGACTGCGACTGCGAGTCTTTTCCTGCTTACCTACTTTTTTGCAGGGAGAAAATTAAGCACCCCAGCTTTATTGTTTACAAACTATATTCAAGAATTCAATTATCTTTGAATATTATTCATAAAGTAAGTAACATCTAGATTTGCCATTTCATCGCAACGACAGAGAAGGCTAATTTCATACATTTCCTAAACTGTGGTCCAATAGATGCACTTGCACCCACAAATAAATCTGCGTTGATCTCTGGTAAAAAGGTTTCCACCCAGACTTAAAGAGTTGATGTCTTACTGTTGAATTCACTGGCCTCAGGATCGTCCACATTGATTGCAATGACTTTCCAATCAGTCTCTCCTTCATCAATCATGGCCAGAACCCCCAGGACCTTCACTTTGATGACGTCACCTCGAGAGCACACCTACACAGAAGAGCACGTTTCAAAACAGGGAATAAAATAGTACTAAACTAAAAGTAGCATAGTACTATTTTTACTAAGCATTTTAATCACAAAATTTATCTAAAACAGCTTAGATATAAACAGGTAATTTGCTTCACACAGAAAGCAGTAAAAAGCAGAAGATTCTTTTTAACTGATTGAAAGTGACTACATGGCAATTTTGAACCCTACACATTTTACTCAGAATATGAGATTGTTGAGTAAATTGTAAAAAGTAAATACAGCAAAGTGGGCAAAGATAGATGGTAGATGAAAAAAGGAATTTTCTGAGCATCAGCTGCCGGACAATACAAGATTGTCCTCAAACACAGGGCTGTGCAATTAATCGAATTTAAAGACACACCGATCCGATGCTGGAATCAATTTTTTTTTTTGCTGGATCGTGTATTGGTTCCATGATCTTGATTTTGGTATAGCTGATATCCTTGGTGTGCCTTTAATTGTATGTAATAATTAACAGTTTTTTTTTTCACATCATGTTTGACATTTTAGTAATATAAGCCTATTAAGTTGTTGCTTCCACAATTTAAAAAAAACCCTATGGGTCATTTTCTAACTAGTTAAGAGAGTTTTGGATATTAAAAGAAGACATTTTCAGGCTCTACTCTGGTCTCAGTTGATATACAGTAGAGTATCTGCAGACACAATCTGTGCATCCCTAATTCGAACTTCTAAACCTCTAATCACATACAAACATTGTGTAATCGAGTAATCATTATTATTAACATTAATTTATGAATACATTTATTGAGTGGAAAAGTAGCTTGAATAGTGTTTTCCCACTTGTAGACTTTAATTGTAGTCTAATTCAGTGAAATTAGTAGTAATTTAATTGGTCTTTCGTCTTTGCATTCTGAATAAAAAATTACAACTTAAACACAATTATTTGTCCCCTATTTCATGCAGCTGTTCATTGTCTGCTTTTAATGAGGGCTAGTCGTTTGCAACAAATAATCATTAACAGAATTGTGATTTCAATTATAGTAATTATTATTTTTTCCATAATTGAGAGGCCCCACTCATACATGCATGGTTCAATCCTTAATTACAATTTTGAGTAAATTAACGATGAAAGAACACTGTTATAACTTGGTAATAAACTAAAAGCATATCGTAAATATATCTTTGACACATTATGTCGCTCTGCAATGCAAAATAATTACATTTTTATTTACCTTGCTGCCAATTTCACACACATCAATTGGGTCGTTGTCTCCACAGCAGCCTGTGTCGCCATCCTTGTGTGCGGGGTCCTCCCATGTCTGAGAGCACAAGCCTTATCATAAATCTTACACCAACAGCATTTGTAATGTTCACTTTAGTAGGTCTAGTGCACTAACCTGAGGAATGGCTCCATAGTTCCAGATGTAACCTTTGTGTGGGAAAATGTTGGCAACATATCGCAATTTGCCTTTTTTCACATCTTGCTTGATTGGATTCAGAAGGTCTTTGGTAGCAATCTGCATGAACATTAAACAATGAAACATTAAACAGGATTGAACAGCACAAACACACACAGATGTCTGTCTGGATTTTTTCTCCTGCTTGTTCCAATACATACGTACATATCGACAAATTCTGTAATTCGCATTTGTAAACAAGAAGTCCAATGTGCCACATGGGGAGGCTAGTAATGCAATGTCACTCATCACTTCTTGAAAAGTTGATATGACTAGTTACATTCTGAGTACCTCCAGTTATTGGCATATATAAAGGAATTGCATTGACAGTGTAACGAAAAGAGCACTTCAAATCAAAACTACTGTGTGACACCACTATAACTAAGAAAAGTTTTTGTTGCATCTTTCGACTTGATTAATCAAATATTATAATATTATATAGAACTGTGTTATATGTAAATATATTACGTTTTAATCAGTGTCACTAGTAATATACTGTACATGATGTATTACAGTAACGTGACAAACACTGGCTGAAGGAGGTCTTCAAACACCCTGTACTTTACATGCTCCTGTTTTCATTAAGTCTCTGCGATCAATTGCACTTCTTAAATAAATAAAGAAAAAATAAGATCAAGTGGCGGAGTTCACAGTTAGAAGCAACTCCACTCCTGGTGGAAAAAGTAGGCGCAACTGTGGACAAACAAGCGGGCACTCTGCAATTCTTTAGACTGAAGTCCATCTGGGAGTGCATGGGGGTGTTTTTTATTCTATTTTATTCTATCCCAGAACAAATTTGTAAATAAAATAGTATAAATTTAGTACCCATCAATCTGCAGTGCATGGGGTAACTTAACAGAGATCCAATGTGCAGTTCAAATGGGCTAAAACAAAGCACAAGCCTTGATTTAAATGTATGTTTACATATAGCCTTATCATTTTGACAACGCCCAATCTCATCTGATCTTGGAAGCCTTGATATATTCCCACGTTTGCCCGTATCTTTTGTAATTCATAAAATAATGAACAAATAAATATGAAAATAGAAATGCAAACACAAAAACAACAATTAAAAAAAAACAACAATTAAGAAATACATTTGAAAATTTGATAGCTAGCTTTGATCCATTGCTAAATGAAAATTCCCACCTCCATCTTTGCGTTTGTCCATCTTGGCACCTCGACAACCATGTTGAAGATATTCTGAAAGAAAAATATACAGTAACTTCATAACAATCACATTTTTCTTTCTTTTTTTTTTTACATGTTTTAGTTTTCACAGGTATGTCTTTTTGGAGTTGGATAGAATTAGACCTACAGACAGATACAAAGATAAAGAGATACACTCTCAAGATATTGGCACAGTGACACTGACGAGAGCAAGTGCAAAGGCCAAAGTTAAAACCGGAAAGCTGCAGATAATTACCTAATGCAAGAGTAAAATGAGTGCAATAGGTCATTATAAATTAAACTTACCTGGGCTTCATCTGCACACATAGGAATGTCGTGGAATGGTGAAATATAGTTGCCTTCAGCATTTTCTGTGACAAACAGACCAAAAAAGTAACAAAATCAGAAAAACACCTACATGACCAACGAACATTTCTTTACATTTACTGCATTCAAACTGAAAACACCAAATATTACTATTATAGATTCAGATTTCTTTTAGTATCCATCTTTGCTTCACTGACAGCAGTCCACACTTCTTTCCAAGAGCTTCAGCATAAAAAACTACTAGTTTTTACTTCACAGTGCAATGTCTTTTAATAGTATAGAAAGCTATGAATAGAGCAAAAGAGGGCTGCTTTGAATAATCTAAAAAATAAAAATCTTTAAGTTAAGCTTGATGCCTTCCATGAGAATTCGCAGCATCATTTATATTGTATAAAGAAAAAGGATTATTCATATAATCAATTAGTTGTGATTAATCAATTAGCTTGCTGCAGCTTTATCCTATATAATTCAACATTTGAGTTCTCAGGTCAAATTAAAACAGCTGGTATAGCCTTTAACAAGGTATTTTTAAACTATTAGGTTCCAACTTTTTTGAGACACCTGCTTTACCTGTTGTTCAACTTGATCTTTCACAGTTTTCTCATCCAAACTATTGTGTGGGACAATATATATTCAGGTCTAACAAATCTCAAAAGAAAGACAGACCATCTCAAAATTATACGTCAGAATATTGACCAAAACAATACAGCTTGTCTAGTGCAAATTTAGTTAGGCTGATCAATGGAGGGCGTTACCACTTTTACAACAATGAACGACCTGCTTACGGGATATTTCCCATAGATATTTCCTGGTGCATTTTGGTCGCTTAAATATAAAGTCGCACTCGCAATAAAGGAAAACTTAGGCGAATCTACAAAACCGGACAAACTGGTTAGCTCTTTGACCAGAAAACTTCAAAGCATGAAATGTAAATTATGCATTATACGTGATTGTGATTTTAAACTATTTGAGATCTGATGACAAGCTCATTCATGCATTTAGCAACTAGCTACAGCCAGTAAATTAAGCGACACGTGGAGATTGGACCTAACCGGTTGCCTTACGTGAGCCATCAACGCAAGTTTACAAACTCTAGGGTTTATTTTTGGTCTTTTGTGGACTTACTGAAAAACAGGCGGTAGGACAGGGTGTTCGGGTTGCCTCTCTCTTCCACTGTAAAGGACATGATTGACTGCAGCGCGGTGTTTTGTGTTTCTATGGGATGAGGATGGCGGCGAAAGGACCTGTGCTGAGTACTGCTGGCAGCCAGGAGCAAGTGCGCATGCGCGGGTGGATAACAAGTGGCGCGTTCCAGGACTCCAAAAAAAATGTAAATTTAGTTTATGAACCATTTGTTCACAGTAAGGCATTTGGTTCAGCCAGAAAGTAAACATCAGGTCAAATTACATGTCAAAGCTGTGAAGAGCTTTTATCAATTAGGAATAGATAAAATGATCATTGCAGTTTAAAATATTGCATAAAATTACTAGATAGAGAAAGTACATACAACAAAATGTTTATTTTATCAGTGTCATGTGATTGACAACCATTGCCACCTCTTTTCATCTAAGTTGTTATTGTGCTGATCTTTTTTGTGATTTAAACTGCTGCAGATTTATTCATGACTTGACTCCAAACCTGATTTTTATGACAAGAACTCCAACCAGAGGTAATGACTGAACAGCACCACAGGAACCTTGGAGTTCATTTCTAACAGGTCTATATGTTTCTCAAACAGACACAGCACTCTGTTCAAGGAACTCCCAGGTTCTGGAGACTTGGTCCACAGTTATCAAAGGAATGGTAAATGATGAATATATAAACTAATATATAAAACAAGCAGCGAGTATTAAATGAAATTGTAAACTGAATAATAAAAATATATATACAGTATATGAATTTGAATAAGCATGGATGTATGCTTGTGAATGAATGGGTGAATCAATTCAAAATGGTTGTTGCTGAATGTTTGTCTATGCTTTTCCAATTTCAAACAAGAAGGAATATTTTGTTATAGTTGATTTAGATAGACCCAGATGACAGATATCTGCAGGGGGACAACGCATGCTTGTCTTGTCTTGCTTGCCAAAAAAGCTACTGATTTGAATGGCCGGATTTTTCTCATGTGACCCTAAGTCTCGCAGCTGGTTTTTAGCATGCCTTCCCAATTGTTTTGAGGTCTTTGGCTCCTGGTTTTTCACTTTTT
Organism: Mugilogobius chulae; assembly: GCA_038363315.1. Classification (NCBI taxonomy): domain Eukaryota; kingdom Metazoa; phylum Chordata; class Actinopteri; order Gobiiformes; family Gobiidae; genus Mugilogobius; species Mugilogobius chulae. The sequence continues at coordinate 9,598,374 of CM076407.1, forward strand.
TGTTGTTGAAGTTTCAGAAAATCATTGGTGTTTCAAATTGATCACTCTGCAAGAGAACTGGGCTGAACTGAGCCGAATCTGGGTTGAGGATGAACTGAATTTTCAGAATGGTCCCTTTGAATAAACTCTTTCTCTGGTCTGCAGAATGCTGTGGTCTTTAAGGAGCTCTCAGACAAAATCACAGCCTCTGTAGGTGTTTTGATGATTTGATTTAAAGGTTGATAAATTAAAAAACACTAGTTCATATACTTGGGTTCACTCTGACAGGCACGCTCAATAGACTGTTGACCTCAGGTGATTTCGATAGCTGTTCTGGTGTCATTTTCTTTGTTGGGTCGACTTTTCTGTTAAACTGAGCCTATGAGCTCAAGTGACATCCTGGAGAAGTAAGGCCTGTTCTTGGGGCCATCTCCTCTGCTGTCCCGGTCTCCTCTGCACTGGTCTGTTCTGGTGTTCTGGCTCCTCAGTGTACTGAAAACATCTAATCCACTGGTCCCTTTTGATGTCCTGGGCTTCTCTGTTGCACTCGGCTCACATGTGACAGACTAAAGAGCAAGGGGCAGTGCTGGGCTGGGTTTCTATAGGATTTGGGCTGATCCTGGTTCCTCGTCATAAATCTGTCTTTGTTGCAGAAGTATGAATGCACAAGAGGGTCCACCATTACACAGTGGTCATCTGGCTGCGCATTTAGCTTTTTGTATTGAAGGACCATGGCCAACATAATGTGTAAGACTTTAAATAATGGACCTTGTGTTCCATTTCAACAAACACAATGTGCAGACTGCAATAAAACCAGGTTAAGAAACAGCACTAGGCCTAATTTGTAACTTTTTGAGTTTCTATTCTATTAGGCCAGGGCTCCCCAACCACCGGTCTGGGGTCCAAAACAGGTTTGTGGGCCATCTGCTACCAGGCCCCTGAGAATCTATTAAAATGTATTTTATTTTAAAGTCTATCACTACTTCCTTGTGCTTTTTCGGAAAATATAGAGCCACTTAAAATTCAAGCAATAATTGAGTTAAAAATAAAATAACCAGTTGTATGCATTTCGTCTTATTGTTATTGGTGCTATACCAACTTCGACCGGTCCCTAGAAAAGTAAATTAAATTGTGACTGTAAGTCCTTGCAAGAAAAAAGGTTGGGACTATGTCTTGTTATTGTTGCTTCATTGACAGATATCTCTTACCTAAATATTAATCAGATTTACAAAAAAGCTATAATAAAATTTAAATTAAATTACTTTAACAAAAATTATAATTTGAAATTATGAAAATGATGTATTATATTGCTGCATTGTTATGTTACAATAAAACATCTTTGTTACACATAAGCTTGGGTAGTAATGATAATATTTGTTCTCTCGACTTTATCTCAAGTAGTTTGGACTGTCACAATAGTTAAATGTGTAAATGAGATTTTAGAGTGAATCCTTACATAACCCTGGTGTGGGTCTGGTCTGGTCCCGCGGCGTCATATCCGGCCGCTGCGGGTCGTGCTTCCTGCCTTGCTGCTGCAGAGGGGACGCGCTGACGGCTGGGAGGACGACAGGAGAGACAAGAAAGCTTTTGGGAAGATCTCAGAAAGAGGGGAAAGGCCCCGATCCACCGTCCGTCGGGAAATAAACACCCCAAGTTTGTGTAGCCGCTGTATCTGTCACCACACAGGCGCTAAAACAAAATGTCGAGCAGTCGTCAGCTTAGCGAGAGCAGGGCCATCCCGACTAGGACGGTGTTGATCAACGACACAACGCAGCTACCTCATGACTACTGTACCACCCCCGGAGGCACTTTATTCTCCACCACTCCTGGAGGTAACGCCACACATTCTCGTTTTAACAAAGAAAAGACAGATTTATTGCATGCACTTGTCTTTTGTGCAATGCATTTAGCTCGGATGGCCTTGGCTGCCTTGTCATTCTGTTCAAAACAAAAACAAAGAGAGCTCCGCCCACCGCTGCTGCACGATTGGAGCTTTGGCAGCGCACAGATTGGACCGAATCAAATGCACTGCACATTTTTAGTGATTTTGTTTGTGCAATGTATTTCTCTCGTGTTGATTTTTAGGATTTTGCAAGTGGTGAGAAATTGCCATCAACAACAGGCGTGAATCAGAGCAGTAAATGGGTTGAAGTGCAGCCAGACTGGTTTGTGATTCAGTCTGACTCTGCAGCACTTAGATCTAAAAGAAGAAAGCATTTGATATCTCCAGACAATGTAGCATCTTATTAAGAGGGTGAGAAGGGAGTGTCTGCATAGTATAAACTAATACTTTGCTAAACTATTTTAATGTGCAAAAATGTACTTTACTGTAAAATAGTTCAGTTGGACACTGCACATTTGCAAAGCTTAAACCTATTTCTATCCTTTCCCTCTGCAAAGTATTTAATATTTAGTTATAAATAGAGATCGTCAATAAGGGTTTTTCTTTGACCGATACGATATTTAATAATTTTGTCAGCCAATTCTAAAATAACTTTTTTAGTTTTAAGAGCATAGCTGGGTTGAGAGATAGTATAACCAAAAAACCTTCAACATAAACTATTATTCACAAGGAAACAAGTGCGTTTCTAAGCACTTAATAAAACTGCTGCCAAAGTCATAGAACAAGAATAAAACTTAAAGACATTTTAATGATCAAATCCAAACTGGAGACTTAGAATATTATATAAAATTAGAGAGATAAAGGAATTCTTATTGTTTCTCTCCAAACCAACTCCAGCTGATCACTGAGCAGGATTCCCACAGAGGAAAAGCCCAAACATCTGCCTGATCAGATATCAGCCAAAATTTAAGCCAATAGCCAATATGGCCGATATACAAAAAATCTAAATATCTGCCCAATATCAGGCCGATGTAGTGGTCTATCTCTAGTTATAAACTAAACTAATCTTGTCTGTTTGCAACTTGTGATGCACAATATAGATTTAATAAGCAGTCTATTTTTCTATTGCTTTGAGATGAATAAAATCAGCTTTTTCAGAAATTTCACCCTCCATTGCAGTTGGTTCAATCCAGTTTTCACTCACTCAGAACATGACCGAGACTGATCAGTAAGAAACAAAAAAATGTCTGTATTTGAAATGGTAAATCACAATTTGTTGATTTAATCTAAAAAGCAGATTATCTCAATAATGGCTCAAGTTTACATTTTTACCAAATTGCCCAGCCTAAATAGAACTGCCATCACTGAACACTGCACTTTCTACTCTCAGAGATTCGTTGATACAATATGTCAAAATTGTAATTCTCCCCAAATGTGTCTTGCTTTTGGATGTGGTGTAGGCTGCAAATTGTGGAGCCAATTTGATATATCTTTGTAAGGTTATTTAATAGAAGTTAAGGATTTTTTGTCGCTTCCTGCACAAAGTTAATTATTAAAATTATATTTTCTATTGTATCTTTTTGTAACTTGTTATTTAAATCCAAATAATAAATACACTAGAACTGATTGCAACTGTATCACAATCTATTTCAGAGACACTTCTTGTTGCAATCAGTTAATAATAATATGAATGCAAAGGGCAAGTATTTTGGAGAATATGTATATGTGTATGACACTATACTTTGTAAAAGAGAATTAAACTGGTTATTCTTTGAACAAAACATGACAGCTTAGACAGACTATGCCATACTGCTGCTTCATCAAATCAAGCACTGAAATGTGTAACATTTTAAAAAGATATCACCAAGGTTGTTCAAGGACACATACAGTCCTATCACAGCCTCTCACAAGTTTAGTTTGGGTATAATAAATGCTTTGTGATCTAAACTGAATGTAAACTGAAACCACCAGACAGAATAGAGAAGGATCCGTGACAATCTTGTGGTATTTCCTTTCCAGGCACCCGTATCATTTATGACCGAAAGTTCTTACTGGACAGGCGCAACTCTCCCATTGCCCAGACCCCTCCAGCCCACCTGCCTGTCATCCCCGGAGTGACCAGCCAAAACATCCTGACTGAAAACCACAAGAACGAAGCCAACAACCACATCAACAACCATGAGGGCAAGCCCGCAACTGGTATGCAACCACACGCTCAGCCTGCTTAAATAAAAACTTCTCATGAATACAGTGAGGCTGCAACAAGTTAATCAACTTGTCGATTATTGAAATAGTCCTCAACTAAAATGGTAAATAAAATAATCATTAAATGATCTGTACATAGGTCCACCATTTGGTATCATCACATTCTAGCTAGGACATGAAAAAAACCTAATGCACAAATGTGTAAATGTAATGTTTTTGAGGAAAACTGCCGCTCATCATGTTCCACAACTTTAATTCTTAAATGACTTCATTTCAGTACTTGTTAAATTTGTAACATTGGTGTTCAAAACAATTAATGATTGTTAGTTACAGTCCCAGAATACAACCATTTGAGGTGCTTGCAATGTAGCCAGGTTACAACACTTGTAGTTTAAAATAAAGAGAAGTCTTGTCATTGTTTATGGTTAATACAGCTGTAATTACTGAGCCTGTTCAGATGAAACACTGACCAAAGTTCAGAATATGTGTCAGCATATATAAGTGTATTATTTATCTCTCATACAGCCATGGTGTTAAATGATGAAGAATATCAAGTAGGGTTGTCAAAAGTATAATGCAACATTAAAATTATCATCAAAACTATACACTCATTTGAGCAAGTATCAATATCAGTACTAACTAAATCAAATATTCTTTTGAATAATTGTGATTTTTATTATTATTTCAATTATTGTGACAATTATTTTCATCACAATCGAGCAGCCTATGTGTTTTTGAGGTGTAATTCAGAAACTCAAACTCACACAAGTAAGATTTGCGTCCATAGAAGAGGTTTTCTTTAATAACCAAAAATGACGAAGGGCACAGATAAGTATTTTATGTACAAAAAGTCACAAACAAGGACAGAAATGACAGTGTCCTTAGAACACCTGTGCAACCAGGGAACACAAACTTCTTTTACTTTATCTTTAGATAAGAGATAACCATGCATTTTATATTTATGAGAAGCAATAGCTAAACCAAAAAAAAGTACACTCAAGTCACTTTTTACATAATTTACTAAAAGAAATCAAAATGTTTAAATCTGAACTTATTTAAGCTTATATTTAATAACATGGCATGATAGTTGAGTGGCTTTCTTTATTGCATTTGCATGTTCTTACCGCGTTTGAATGGATTTCCCAAGGCCTAATGAAGCCTAGCAGAAGGTCTGGAGTTCTCTTGGTACTCTTGATGTAAAGTTCTTTGGAATGTCTTGAAATAGGTGATAAAGTCCTGTACATAAGCAGAAGAGACTAGAATAGTCTTATTGTTTAAAATGGGATGATGTCATACTGGGTGCACGGTAGCCAAGTAGTTAAAGCTCTGGCTTCCCAATAAGGAGGTCGTGGGTTCGACTCCTGGGTCGGACCATATCAACATCTCACGATCTTTCTGGGTGGAGTTTGCATGTTCTCCCGTGTCACCGTGGTTTTCTCCGGTACTCCGGTTTCCTCCACCGCCAAGACATGCTTTAGGTAATTGGCATCACTGTAAATTTCCTTAGTGAGTGAATGAGAGAGTGATGTTGTCTGTCTAACCCTGCGGCAAGTTGCCACTGTCCAGGTGTTCCCCGCTAAGGCCAAAGTCACTGGATAGGCTCCATCACCCGGACCCTAACGGATAAGCGATAGAAAATGAATGAATGATGTCATACTGCCAAATCGTGGCAAATCAGGTTTTTACATAATCTTTTATTTATAGACCCTTATTTTGTTCTCATACTTAAATGTCATCCTGTGTACTAATGACCCCTTTCTATGTTTGTGCCTTGAAGGTGATGACGCCCAGTTTGAAATGGACATCTAGCAAACTGGAACTTCACCAGCAACAAAAAAAGCAAATAACCTGGCACTCCCACGGTGTCAGAGGCTTGGCTTGTAGAAACCAATGTTGTGAGCCCTCATGGCAGCCATCTTCTTTTCACTCTTCGTCTCTGCTGCTGGATGTAATGTGTAGTCACCTTTCGGGGTTACTTAAATCTCATCAAAGCACAGTGGTCGGACAACTGTGGAAACGTGTGCATTTGAATATTTTTCCAGGGTTACCAGCCACTGTGCCAACACAAAGTTTTGGGCCTAAAATTCATGTTCACCTAAAATCATATACTGCTTTTGTTGATCATTTCTCCAAATCTATAGCGCACGCATTTAAATTGTTGTTTGATTGGTGGAACAAGTGGTAATTTCCATACTGGCCTTATAATCTTGTCAAAAAAGCTTTGGTATTCATATAAGTTTGTTAACATTCTTATTTTGTCATTTTGAGAGTACTACTTGAATGGTCTTTGTATGGGATGCCATGTTTTATTTTTTCGGTTATAAAATGTCATCATTCCAACATACAGTAAGTTTTATTTAGCAAAGTCACAAAATTTCTCAAAGCCTTAGAAGCTGTTGAAATGTTTCCCAATGCTTATTGCCACATCGTAATCCTAGACTTTAGGTTTTTCAGTGCAATGGTAAGTTACTATTTAACTAAATCTATTATGGCCTATTTGTTTTGAGATTTGGCTAAAAGAAGCTGAAATTTATTCTTTCTAATTCTTGACAAGAAGTTCTGAACGGAATATGATGTTTAGCAATTGATTGTATAATCCCAGCAATTAGATCCCTTTTTTATTTTGAAAAATTACTAAAAAAGCACTACGATGTATTTACCTTAAATGGTATTGTTTTTGTTTTTTAAACTATGAAGAGAATTAATTTAAAAAAAAACTTCAATTGATTGTTAAAGCAATGAGTTAATCTTGTTGACAGCTACCTGATTCAATGCCACATCCAAGTTATTAGTGATGTGGTCATTTTCCAATTTTATTTTGGGGGTTAAAGTACACGATTGTTGAAAAAAACTTGAAGTACAAGATGTTTTGTATACATTTATTTTTAATACCATTAAATTGGTAATGTTTTGGTGTAACTGCTGAGAAAGGTTTGTGTGAGGCGCCAAGGAACCAGAGAACATATTAATAACTGCATTGTTTTGATGTTGTCCCATACAAGTACAACTCTTTCCCAGTGTCCTTAAACTACTCACTCGTGCCCATGCCTTACTTCACACAAATGCAGTAAATAAAGCTAGGTTTGTCCGTCATCAGAAATTTGTACTTTCCGAAAGAGGTTTATTTTTTCACGGTAACGGTTGAAAGCTAACATTGTACTTAGCAAGTGAGCAGAAGTTTTAGATTTTGTTTGATTGAGCAGCTGTTGTGTGTGCTTATTATTTGGGATGCTACATCAAAGTTTGCTGTGTGGTTCGCTTCGGGCTTCAATAGAGTGCCACATGCTCATTTGTACCCAAGGAATTTAACACCACAATCACTGTACTGTCTGCTTTTTATACTCCCAGTCACTTGGCAAGCAAATCATGTTTTTCCATTTACCGAATGACTGGAAGGAGAGAATGGCAAAAATGATTTATTTCCTCAACCTGGCTTTGTGATGCATTTGGATCTGTGATATGTGGAGGATTTGTGTGAGACTGTTTTGCATTGCACATTTTTGGAACAAGGAGATGTTTATGTTATTGCATATACAGAATGCTGATTATTTTGGAATCAGTTGGTTTGACAATGAGGGCTTAACATTGTGTGTCAAAAGAGATTTGAAACAAAACCTATTGTAACTTTCCAATCTGGTTGAGATAACATTATTTTGATTGAAACTTCAATGCCAATGGACACTGTCGCAGCAAGATCAATAAAGTTCCTTAACAAAAATGAGTGGACTTTTTTCTTCTTTTAACCAGAATAGGTTTTATTGCTATTGTCAGTGAACAACAAAATTCACAAACTAGCAACTTGCTTTGAAGCTAATGTGCAACACTGATAATAAAAGGAAAATATATCAAAAAACTATATATCAACTATGATTAAAAAAAAAAAACTTTAAAAATATATAATACATGTGTAAGGGCATGCAAAGTTAAATAGTCAGATAAAATTAGGCAATAAAGTATATACACAGTAATAAGAACAAAAGAGCAATCTGTCAGTTCAAATAGATAAGATAATAACACGAATAATGAATATTAATGAACAATGAAATAATGAATTAACTTATGATTTATGTTTCCCTACAGTGCTGTTTATTTAAAATATCATTTTAGATGTTACTTCAAATTAAATTTTTACCTGTGTCAAAATGTGTAATTTAGTGCCTTTGCGCCATCTAGAGCTAGAGGATGGAAACACTGCAAAATTACTATAATTTTCTACCTGATCGCACTACCTGCGCTGTTTTATGTAAAGTAGCAGCAAATGATTGTAAAATATTTTTTTTATTATTACATTACAAATAGGCATTATTTTATCCTATGTCACAAATGAATTATGGCTTTTGTAAATTAATAGCTTACCCAAGTGATGTTTTGTATAAGTTACAAATCTATTGGGTCTAACTAAATGTGACCAACTCTGCACTGTAGAAGGGTATTGTTCTATTTCAGGTGAACTAAATATAAAAGAAACTAATAAAGTGCTAATTTCCAGCAGGCACATAAAGTAGATCCTCGTGTTTCTCGACAGGCATTTACTCGGGCACCTCCCGGTCCTTCCTCCTTTTCTACGTCCCTCAGCGAGGCCGGCGTCAAGATGGTGAGTCCAGGGGCCGAGTTTGAGAGATAAATCCCTAAATCATCACGACCATCCTGTTCCCTAGACTTATTTTTGGCCATTTATTGTTTGCGGGTAGTTAATGTGTAAAATAAGGTGGATATTGACGATAGATTGCTTCAACAAAGAGATATTTTGCCCCTTAAACCAAACGGTACCCGGACATTGTCAGTGGAGACATGGTGCTCGATTATAGCTTTATAAACACATTCACATGATTGCAGTCCCCTTTAAACACTATTATGTTTTTGAAGTACAGACTGCTCAAAAGTGTCTTGTAAATATCTGGAATAAAGTCATAAAGAGCTTGCTGTCAGTGTAGCTGTGTGATGCTAACTCGTTAGCAAATAATGATGCTTTGGCACTTAGCATGTGTGAGAAAAGAAGCTTTTTTAGACTTGATGCGTCTTTTTAATGTATCAGCTTTCAGGTCATGACATATGTTTTAATTGCCTTTTATCTAGTTTTAATGGTTTGTGCAGATTTCTTCATGAATTCTCTGTGTTAGAGAGTAAAGTAGGAGGTGTTGTGTAAAAGCAACTTTGATGAAATAAATAGATCTGGAAATGTAGAAAAAAATGCTTTAATTTTTGATGAAAAATGCAGTGTCCACATTATGCTTGAGCTTGTTCTGTTGCATTGAATCTTGGTTTATATTATGTAACTGAATTTTCTGTTTCCTCAGAACGACACAGTGACAGTTCGGACTCGCAAATTTATGACGAACCGTCTGCTTCAAAGGAAGCAAATGGTATGTAATCTCCCCCGTTTGAATTATGTTAGTAGATTTTACTCAGATTCACTACAGTGTGCATTGTGGTCTAATTTGTTCCTACAGGTTGTCGATGTCTTGCACCCAGGCAAAGCCACCATCCCCAAAACAGAAATCAGAGAAAAGCTTGCCAAGATGTACAAGACCACACCTGATGTAGTGTTCGTTTTCGGCTTCAGAACCCAGTTTGGAGGCGGAAAGACGACAGGCTTCGCCATGGTGTACGACTCTTTAGACTACGCAAAGAAGAACGAGCCCAAGCACAGACTGGCCAGGGTTAGTCCCAATCTTAATTAACATCATCAAACTGTCTTCATCGTGACTATAACGGAACTTGTTTATACTTCTTTAGCACGGCCTCTATGAGAAGAAAAAGACCTCAAGAAAACAGCGCAAGGAACGCAAGAACAGAATGAAGAAAGTCCGAGGCATCAAGAAGGCCTCTGTGGGCGCTGCTGGCAAAAAGGTAAGAGCAGAGTTTGTGTAAAGTTAAAATGGACTAAGCACTCGGAATACATCCAAACTGTGACTGAACATTTCTTTTACAAAGCTCTTTTTCCACAAACTACTTTTTAATTCCTTTATCTTCTCATCCACTTTATCCATCTGGATCTATAGAAGGTAAACACAGGCTTACTGCAGTGTGTAGTAACCAGAGGTTTCACAAACCTTGGATGCAAAGTGCTTTACCTTTTGAATGGACGACCCTGTATTTAGACTTACCCACCTTTTCATTTTGCATTCAAAGGGTTTTAGCACTAGACTTGTAAGGCTTTGAGCTTAAATGACTCAAAGAAAATGTAACTACACAAATATTTACTACTACAGAGCATCCAAGTGAACATCCCCATTTAGAGACCTTGAGTTTACAGTTGATGCTTTATTAATATTTAAAGCATATTTAACTAGTCTACATACTAGTTTAGCCTCATATTTTTTGTTTACCCTTTTACCATTCGTTGTTTTATTTTGATATATTTGTCACATTTCTTATATTGCTTCCATGGATTTGTTTTTGCAGAAATAAGGTGTCAGTTTCAGGTACAAAAGTTGAGCGAGCGCATGGTGTGCCGTGTGCTGCACATCATAGACCTGATGTGTGCATGTTTCCTTTATGTTTACTGTTAAGTCTTTACCCCGCCACCTTAACCTGAAATCAGAGTCCTCTGTCCCATCACTGGACCCTACATCTGGTCCACAACATAGTACTGACCAAATACTTCAAACATGCAGTTGATAATATTTTAGGTAAAGCATGGATTGGAGTGACTGTCTGGCACTTACCTAATTAGATCCTGTTTTAAAATTGTTTAACAAGCATCGTGTTTGAGCTACGTGCATATGTTAAGATATTGTAGAAAAGTATACATTTTTGTTTTTAAAGACTGTGGAGTGTATTGGTTAAATGTGTAACTGATTTTGCTTTCTTTTGCAGTGAGCCTGGACTGCCGTGGGGGTCTGCGGTTGCAAGATGTTCTTGTATATTGTCAATTAAATTTGAAAGAAAAAAAAACTATTGACTCTTTAACTTTATTTACTTTTAAATATAGATATCTGGGTCTACATTTTGGCTTATCTAGGTTTGATACATTGATTATGCAAAGAATGGTTAACTGTGGAGTAGGACTGGGAAATCTGGGGAAAAATTGTTTTTTTTTTTCTCATATTGCTCAATTTAAATTTTCAATTCAACTTTGTTTAACCTTTTCAAAAACAAATGAAAACTGCTGTTCATGAACATAAAACAAACTTTTAATATGACGTTTATTAGATAAAAAAAAAAAGATACATTTTCTGCCTCAAAGATTTGCTTTTGGTCCAACTACACATTTTTACTGACAAAAGATTGTTTTTTGATTTTTCGATTCAAAACCCACCACCAAATGACGATCTGATTCTGTCACAATTTTTCAATTAATGGCCCAGTCCTACTATGGACTTTTATTCCATGAGTGTAGGAATTGGTTAACTAGTTTTATACAGACATGGCAAAAATGACAGGTACATTGTATTCAAATTGATATTCTATTCCATGTGTATTTACTTTGGCCTTAGGTAAAAAATTGTCATAGTTTAACGTTAAGTCACAGTTTGGAGGAAATTTTTTTTTACAAGAACACACATTTCAAAAACTTAAAATATTATAGAAACTTTTTTGTTTGTTTTTAACCTTGCCAGAACTGCCCTCATTAGTTTATTCAATTTTTTAAGATTGATTTATGCATGTTTGAGTAATCTTGTTGTGTCCTGCAGCTGATAGGTGCTTAAAAGCCCTGTCCTCACATACCACTTATCCCCACCCACTTGTCTGTATTTAATTGGGATTATTCCAAAAACTCACATTCATAGTAAAGTGTGTGTTTCAAAATCATCTCATAGCTACAAAAATTACAAATTTAACATCTGCTTGTTACATTAGAATCTTACAATGAAGGGCAGAGCTTATCAGTCGTGCAGTTTTGTAGAGAAAGAAATGAACCTCTTTCTATTTCTAAGCTATTTTTCATCAATTTTGTGTTTTATAAAAGACTAAATGTAAAGTACGGATTTGCATGATAAATGTCCGAACTGTAGGGCATACACTTCAATAATGTCTAAGTAAAGTGTACATTTTATTTATTTGATATTTGACTATGTTCAGGGATGGGTAGAGAAGTTAGTTTGCTCTTGAGTAAGAGTAAAGTTGATTCAAAATAATATTCCTATAATTTATGATAATACAAGAAGACCAAATGAACCTTTTTGGAGTTGTATTCCTAATGTTTGAGTAAAAGTAGTGCCATAAAGGCTAAGCAGCAAGAATGAATGTAGGCCTATAGATCTAATAACAGATTTTCTATATTTTTAATATGCAAAAAAAAAAAAGGATTCTCAAGTATAAAATGTATGTAAGTATTTATTTGAGTAGGCTATTTACCCCTGATTATATAAACTGTTTATGAAAAGGAGTTGCCCTGCCTGATTTATGCAGCATGTAGTAGGCCTATGCTACTGTAAATCAAGACGCGCACTCCTATTACTCAACCTTTCCCTACTGTTTCAACAGAGTGGAACTGTCCGTTCTTTGCTGTTGTAATACATTTACCGACCACTGGATGGCCCTCTTCACTGACACAAACACCACCACGTGCCAAACCTTCTGTTGTTTTCTTTTTTCCCCCGTTGTTTTCTTTGGTGGTGGAATTTGTGTGATTGAGCCCTGTGCCAAGAGCTTTGTGGGCAAATTACAAAAATACAGTTGGTACAGGGTTGGGAAGGGAGAGATTCTGGACTCTTGCCTGTGCTTGTTTTCTTATAAACACAATTTGTAACAGAATACTACATTTTCCCTTTCAGCGTGACCTTTTCAGAAGATTTGCATAGAAATACCCGGAGCGCGTGTGTAAATGGAGTGATTAAAATGGTGCGTCCGCCGGGTACTTCGCTCATTTAGAGCGGCCTAACCGCGTCTTCCAGGCTTCTGTGGACAGACTGGCACTTTTATTTAAGACATGCTGCTATTTGATTTAACAACTTAAGATTTCATTGTAGGCCTATGCAATCAGTTAGTTTACTAATAAAACACTCAACAGCACTCCTAGAAGAAAATAATTGATAAAGCCTAAGCAATTGCTGAGTTTAGATGTTCTACAGGCTAATGTTATTTCAATCAGATGTTCAAATTGAGTTTATTTTTGTAATACAAAAGTTAAACCCAGCAAGTTGCCATTTTATAGTCTTTTTGTACATGTGACACTATGATATTTAGGTCTAATAAAGATAAATATTATTCTTAGTATTTTTTTTTTTTTACCATAACAAAAAGGTTATGTAGTCACTAATAGGAATCACAGTACTTCATCACTAACTAAATTGGTATACCCATAAATGGGCCTATGTGGACCAATATAAGCTAACACTCTTGAGTACAAGCACTGCTGTGAGTAGTTTTCGCCAGACCAGACCATTGGAATAAGCTGACAAATGCTCATGCATCTCACTTATAGTGTTTAGACTGATTGACAACTTTGAATGTCTTGGAACTAAAAGTTCACTGTGAGCAGCTCGTGCAGAGGCTTAGGTGCCCCTTAAATTGTGGATCGAGAAATCAAAACTGAAGTCACATAATTTCAACTATTATGTGACCGTTTATTCTGCATATTTTGTTGGGTTTTATATGAAAATCGGAGTGATAGATAAATGACAGTCAGGTCCAGGGGGAGCAGGTGACACTTCAGTTGTTGTTACATTTATAAATGGGGCCATTCTATATCAGCGACTCTGGAAGATCTGCTGCTGCTGCTGCTGATGATGCTGATGATGATGATGAAAAGTTGTATATCATTTCAAAAGTCTAGCAAAATTAGCATTCATTAGAAAAAACAAACAACTTCTAACTTATGTCTGTTCAATATTACAAGTTGTTTGAAATCCCAAAATTTTCATTAGGTGTGAAAATCTGGCATTTCTGTATCACTTCCAACAAATGTACCAAATTAGACCATGTTTCAAATCTAGTAATGACACAATCCTTATAAAAATATTGACTAAAAATGAAAACCTTTCAATGACCTCAATGCAGCAGCTGTTCCCCAACCCAAACTTCCTAACACCATCAGCCTCACTGTTTACCCACATTATGTCTAATTGTGCTCCGCTCTGGCTTTCACACACAAACTCTCTGAATATAGGCCAGACATTTCTCCAGCACTTCATACGGGAACAGCAGAGACAGTGGCTCGCAGGCATTTCCATTGACACATTTTGGGACACTCTCCCAGTGGTTTCTCCTTTGCACATCCTGTTGCCCATGTGCCCACTGCATCCATGCCAGGACACCTACTTCATGTATTAGTGTATCATTTAAAGTGCACATGACATTTTTTTTTTTTTTTTAGAAGATTAAATACTAATTAAATGCTTGTAAGTGGCAGTTTTACATGAATCAAGAACAAGCTTGTTGGAAAAAAAATGTAGAAGTAGAGCAGAGTTCTAAATTGATGACATCATAATAGGAAGATGAGTACACCTGTAAAAAATCATATGGATTTTTTAAAAATTGGGATCTGTTGCAGGAGTTTTGACACAGTGGCAACTTTTTAAGGGGAGTGTGACGTCATTATTTGTAATCAGGTACTAACATTTTATTCCTAAAATGACTAACTGAAGTAAAATTAGTAAAATAATTTTCTTAAATGTTTCTTAAAACAGTCATCCAACTTGTGAGAAGGTTGTCACACAGAGACTGACACTGACAGACATAAATCACTCTCTCCTTCATTCACTAGGGAATATTACAGTGACATCACTTAATTCTGTGCAAGGAACTTCAGTTGGCTTGCTTATGTTCAAAATTGTGCACTTCTGTACTATGAGTATTTCCTGTTCAGTTCATTTCTATGAGGTTTTCAGTTTAAAACGAATAAATACACGGAAGATCAAACGGTGAACAGTGAGTTGTGATGAATGTTACAGAAAACATGTTAAAGACATGAGGAATGTTGACACTTGTTTGTGTCTAATGCTGCGTTCATGTGGTCCTCGGGTGCTCTTGTTTCCGAGATGAGAGGTAGAGGTTCCGACCTAGTTTGCATTCATGTGCTTTTTACTTCGTAAAATCGTGATGTTGTTGTTAACCATAATAAATAAATGACACAGCACTTTTAACAGCGGTTAATAGACCTAGCAGTGAGATCTGATGCTAGCCTGTCCAAAAACTAACGGTAAAAGTTGTTAGTATTTATTTTCTAACTGATTATCATCAGTCTCCATGTGTCAGTGACGTCAGGTGCAGAGCTGGGGCAGCTTCGTTTGTCCCGAGTTAGCGAACAGTTGTTCCGAGATGCTTGAGCGTTTATGTGCATTTTTAAACTCGGAACAACTTTTTCCCCGAGTTCCCGAGGACCACATGAACGCGGCATAAATACTAACGCTAACAGGAAATTCTCATACGTACAGAAGTTAACTATTTTGAATGTAAACAAGCCAGCTGAAGTTTTGTGCACAGAGCCAATTGACCTATACATGTACTGTATGTTTTGGAGGTGGCTGCAGAGAACCCACGGTAACACATGGAGAACATGCAAACTCTACCCTGAGAGATCATGAGATGGTCATTTTTGGAGTCGCACCCACAACCTTGTTTGGTGCCACTTTGGTGTACTTAGCTACCCAAAAATCACAAATTATGAACCTGGTACATAGGATTGATTGTCTTCATCGTTCATTTGTATGTAAAGGAATGTTCAATTTGACCTAAGTTCTGCGACTTGCCAACCATTTTTGAGCCTAAGGCGGAGATAATTTCATTTTGTCAAATGTACATGGCAGACCCTTTACCGGATAAGTTAAAAAACAGAATGTTGACACATAATCAATACACTTTCAAAAATATAGCCTTTATATAGTCAAATGCCCAAGAAATTGAATACAATGTCTCCCAAAATGCGCTATGCCCCAGAAAATGTCCAGTATGTTCATTTATCTCAGATGTTATTGTGGGGTCTATGGGGCCGTGGTAGAGGGAGATTTGACATAAGTGGAGCTCTCAAGCCCAGGACTGGTAACAGATGGCTCACCCCAGTCAGAAGGTCCCTTGGGTGCTCTGCCTCACAGTCCTTAGTTTGTTCCCTCTCTCTGCAGCCTATGTGCTCCTCATTTAATCTCTGCGCCCCTTAAATCCAAGTCCATGTCAAATACCATGAAAGATGAACAAGGCACAAAGGAGATGGTGCAAAATAACATCGCCAAAGCCTTCCAGCAACTTACTCATAATTGAGAGTTTGAAGCAATCTATGGAGCTTAGGTAGATTGTACACTCACTTGAGTAAGTTTTTGATACATTTCTTAGACATGGTTACTCTACATTTTCAACAAGCTTAGTGCCCCTTTTGGATAACAAAATAATTTGCAAACATTTGTATATTACTAAAATAAAATTACCTGATCTTTACTAAATGATTAGATAAAATAATAAAGAACAAACAGAATCATTTACCTCCAATTTGATGGTTAGACCATCAGCCCTTTTGAGGCAAACCAGAATTAGCCTAGCTACATAATGACAAGGAGAAATCATCTGAAATACATATTCAAATACTATCAAAAGATACTATATAGGTGTGGGAGAATTATACCAATATTGATTGTCGTATATATCACCAAATATCTTTTTTCTAAAACCTCTAATGGCCACCACTTTAGGTGCTAGAGGTAAATGTTTTTATTAGTAGAGAGACTATCTAGTTTTTAATGATATTTGTATTTCTATCTGTTCATTATTATTAAGTGTTGCCAAAATTTGTATTTCTCATACACACATGGACCAAATTGTTGGTACCCCTTTGCTAATTAAACAAAAAATCACAAGGATCAGGTTTGAAGGGTGTCTTCTCCAGATATTTCAGCTCCTTTCACACATGTTCAATGGGATTGTTGAGATCTTGGTTCACAGAGGCCACTTCAAAATAGTCTGGTACTTTTCTCTGAGCCATTCTTGTGTGTTTTTGGCTGTTTTGGGTCGTTATCCTGTTGGAAGACCCATGACTTGTGAAAGAGACCAAGCTTTCTGGCACAAGGCAGCACATTTATCTCCAAAATGCCTTGTCTTGAGATTTCTTTTTACCTTGCACAGATTCAGGACCCTGTGCCTGATGCAGCAAAGCAGCCTCAGAACACCACAGGCCTCCTCCAAGTTTCACTGTAGCTTCTTGGGTAAGATGTTTGCTTTACAAAAGGGCGTATAAATCCCCGATCTTTCTGGCTGAATTAGTTCACTACTGTGCTGCCCATGTGTGGTTTCATTCTCATGATTTTATGATCATAGGTCAGAAATCCCTGCTCTGATACCCATTACCAAAAGCCACACAGACTTGGGTGAATGTCTCACTTGTAATCTGTGAACTGTAGCCTGTTTGGGATTGAATAATGTTTGTGATTGTTTGCTGTTTTCTGTGTGTTGCTCTCTGCCTTTTGATGCAGAACAGAAACCTTCTGCATAACTGATTTTAACTGAGTCAGGCCTGATTAAAGCGGAGCACCTAATTTATAAGAAAAGAAGCGCGTTTCTATTTTATCCCAACAACTTGGTACAGTTTTCACATGCATGTTTTCTCCATTTGCAAACCTTAGAAGTTTATCATCCTCTGTACACCCATTCCAAAGTCTCATATAGTGACTAACAAGACTCTTCATTATAAGATTAACAATAAACTACAAAATAACGGTTTAATGAGTAATAGTATTTTACCCCCACAATGTTCTACTTTTAGTTTCTAAGATACAAAAAATATTATAAGCCCAAAAGAATATTAAAATAAGTGTTATCTTATGTATCACTGTATTCCATATCAAATAGAAAAAAAAAAAAAAAAGATTAACAAACTTTGCTTTCAAACCCACAAAACAAAGGGCCTTGTAGTTTTCTTTGTACGATGTGACCAAAACTCAACAGGCCCACCTCTGCTTTCCTTTAACAACATAGTTTCACCATCACTAAATGTTCTTCAAAGATATTTTGTCTTCATAGCGTTTAGCCCAACGTGTTCTCATCTCTACAGGTACACTTTTAACGACCTCTCTCGCTCCACGCCAAAAACAAACACACCAAACGTGGCTTATACCCCAAAATCTTCTTACTTTCACCGTAAAAAACGCTCTATTTTCACCCTGCAGACTTCCTCCCACCTCACCAATCATTTTGCAAAACATCCACCTGATCCAGCTTCTTTCTTTCACACATTGTCAATATTGTGTTATTTTCTCAACATGTCCACAAAGTTAATACACTATGCATTTTAATAGGATCCTTGTGCATGGGAGGAAGATCGGCTCATTTCGCAGTCCGACTCTGTCCTTTGGCGCTGGCTCAGAGTTCACTCCATCTGCCGGTTGCTAGGTGCCGTCGATGTATAAAATGATGTGTGCCTCGCTAGCCCCCAAAGCAACAGGGAAGTGATTTGCTTTTGAGGACAAAGTGTGTTTCTTGAATCCTAATTATCCTTCTCGCATCAGCGGGCCGACACAGTTTGTCATTTATCTCCCTCTCTCTCTCTCTCTCTCTCTCTGAAGGCGGGAAACAGGAGGAATCTGCTGTGGAATACAAACAATATGAGGTGAAGATTGCAAAATGGGATGTAGGAATATGTTGAGTTTTTCTTATGTTGAAAGTCCAGTGGTTGGTCCTGGTAATCTCATAGGATTTAGTCAGAAGAACATCTGCTTAGTTTACAGATGCTGAGTGATTTAAGTTTTTAATTTGAGACCCAGTCACATACAAATACGTCAAATAAATAGGTTGAATCACAAATCCGTTCATTGATGCTCAAACTGTGAACTCACTGGGGCACTCTTAGCTGTAGGTTAATAGAAATGCTGTTTTGCTGTATATTTGAATTTAAGACAATGTGTAAACATGTGATTATTATCTGGTTTTCTGGAGTCATAAGATTATTGAAATGTTATGTTTTTATAACCACATGGCTGGACCCCAAAGTAACTGCAAGCGTTAGTGCCATGGAAACCTGTTTATCATGAGGTTGAGCACCAGCAGGTGCCTTGTATAGAAAAAATCAGGTCAAGGTCAAAAACTAAATAAACTCTAGAGGTAAACCAGCCCAGTTTCTGAAGAAAACATAGATGTACAACAAAATGTCAATGATGAGCCTGTTTTCACACATTTTTCTATAAATATGTAATGAAAGCCAAAACGTAAAAAAATCACAAATTCTCTTTAGGTTTAACGGCTAAATCATAACCTACCCCAAACCCCAATCTTAAACTTACCCATTTTAGTAACTTGAAGCCTAAACTTACCAGTTAAACCTAAAAAAAATGTCACCATGTGGCTTCAACCAAAATTCATGTTTTTGTTTTTTTTTACATTTTGGCTTTTTGTAACATATTTATGTATAAGGGCGTGAAAAAAGGGCATCATTATACATTTTTGACATTTTGTTGTTTATCTACATTTTCTTCAAAACTTTGTTACATGGACATCGGAGCAGTGTGGGCATGCTTTCCCAAAAAGAATCCACAAGAAGATGTAGAGACACAGACGCCACTTGAACCTGCGTGGCTTTGGTTATTTGTGGATAGGAAAGAGGCATGTGGTTCTCTCTCAACCACATTTATTTAAAAACTTTCATTTTTTTGCTGTTGTGTTGTTTCTACCAATCAGCTTCAAGTTATTGCCATGATTTTTCATCTTTTCCTCTTTCAGCTGTCCGCAGATTCATTTCAGATAATGTGTAGAACTCAACTCTGTTGACTCAGTCTGATGTGGACTCAGGTTACCTAATCCCTGTGAAAAAAGTAAATAAACTTAAATGATCCGATTGGTCTTGTGGATGTAAACACACACACAAAGTCTGATGTTTATCATCAGTCATTTGTTCTAGTGAGTGTTTGTACCCAAGAGGTTGTTATGATGATATAACAACATTTAGTTTGTAATTAGTAAGAACTTTATCATGCAGTAAAATAGTCAAAAATGACAGGATTTCTTTTTCATCTTTACCTTTTATATAAATGCTATTAGAAGAGTATTTCCTTTTTTAAATGGCTAGTTTAAATTTGATAAGCAACTTAAACACCATGATACCAGTTGCAGCACATTACATAGATACAATTCCTGCAAAAAGGCAGACAAATATTGAAGTATCTAAACTGAGAACAATAGAAAACCTCTGCACAGTCCGGTACAAAAGATGTCTGACCCACTTTGAAGCAAACGGACTTCATTTGTGCTATAGGAGACATCAGAACAGAGAGAGGAGGCTCAGGCTGAGGGAGCGGTGCTAATGAGACACAGACATGATGATAGAACAGAGAGGGACCTGTCTGCACCCCCGGGTCACACGCAAGACACAGGTACAGCACAATGTATAGTGGACTTCACACAGCTGTCCCATTAGTGGTATGGAGGAAGACTTCAAAAAGTAGATCAAAGTTGGCTCGGGAAACTTATTTAAAAGAGACAGATTATCTTTTTTCCAGATTCTATAGTACATTACCCTTCTAGATTTTTGTAAACCTTAGTATTTATTTTAAAATTGACTAGTATAACTTTTGTTTTGAAAAGTGGCTATGTGACGTTTCATAGCACTCACAAGGAAAACAATACGCTAACAGTATAGCCACATTAGCTTCTCATATCTAATGTCCAAATCAAACACACTGTGAATCAAGAGCTTATTAAAATAAAATACTTACAAAGATGAGGGTTTGCCAAGGTTCAAACATTTAAAGTATAATCAGAAAGTGGATCTTTTTAATGAAGTGCCACCATTTGTGTCAATGGTGGAAACTGAAAGCAACAGGGCGGGCCAGAGTGCATTGACTTACTTAAAATATTAGATGGGTCCGAATGCGCATGTTTACTCTGACCGCATCAGTTAACATAATTAACAGTTTTCCAGGTCAAAATAAACACATTCAGACAACAAATGCAGACCCAATTAAATGTAAAACCAATCTTTTAACTCAATGAAATAATAGGCTTTAAGACCAAAAAGGCAGAACATAATAAAGCCACTGCTGTCCAGTCATATATATGCTGGCAGTTATAATGTTAGTGCAAATTTGTGATTCAAAAATGCTATACCCTCATTTTTTATATTTGAAACTTGCATTATTTGGATGCAAAAATTATCCTAAACTGCAAAATTTTTGTTTTGAGTATTTTATAGGTTCTTGGTTAATTTTGTTGATATTAAATGGCAAAAGAAAAACATGACAGAAGGTAAATGATATAGCTGAGACTTCAAAATGGTGAATGCTCAACAGAGAGAGTCAGAAGGTAGAAGGTTGTGCATATATTTAATGAATGTCTTGAAAGTCCTCTTGAATTGATGCTAGAAAGCTATATAACAGAAGTGGGGCGCCAAATAACAACAAATTACTTCAGCAAAAATAAATGTACAGAGGACTGCCCAAAATTGCTGAACTTGTTCTCATTCCAACAACCCGTACTGCATATGCTGAGATTTATAGATTCAATTTGAGTACAAAACACTCCCCAGTGCAGGTCCAGTTTTCCTCAGATCAATAAAACAAATTTGTGCAGTTGGGACTTGAGGAGAGAGCCTGTGAAGTGCATTGTGACAGTGTGCACCTTTCCAATAGTCAAATCAAACAGAGCTGCTCCCTTGTGTCACTGCAGCAATTTCAAACAATTGGACTTAAAGCATCACTAACCTCATTGTTTTCATAAAATTCATGTTGACTTCTTGTGTAATAATTACTGAATGATTCGACATGCCAGTATTTTATAAAGGCTAAATGAGAAAGGAGTTTTGCATTAGTTTGGTATGATAATGCAATCGTGCATCGACATAAGGCTGTAAATAGAGATTTATTTCAATGGTCAAAAAACATTCTCTTTAAAATAGAATGTTTATACAGTTTGAGTATCAGTAGTCTAGCAGGCTGTGTTAAACAACTCTTTTGTCATAGAGTGTAGAAAGGACACCGGCCTTTGCAGTGAGACTCATGAGGTTTGTGACTTTTTCACCTGAAACTTTCTAATTTGGTCAGTTTGCATCAAAATACAGCTCAAAACAAGGGGTAATGCTATTTAAACACAATTTAAACACAATTTAAATGTGTTTAGCTTTTCCTTAACAAATTAATGTTTTGTCAAAAGAGCGCTCTAAGTCCTCATCTGTGACAGCAGTTTGTCCTAGGATGAAAATTTAAAAGTACAGTTCGTGAGTCTAAGCTGAAGTTGTTGATATGCTGTAAAAAGTAAAAAAGTAAGAAGTTTTTCTGTAGATGGCAGGTGCCCAAATGTGTCCAATCTCCAATAGAAAAACATTTTGTTAATGCTTGTGAGGACAAGAGTATCTATGCTTTTATTCCATTCGTCAGGCTTTGTTCTATTTGGAGTTAAACATAATTTTTTAAATTGTTTAATTATTTCAAGGTAATAGTCTATACAGTAAAGGCATTATTTGTTTATCAACATGGGGGAAGCGCGCTCATCTGGATAGCAGAAAGAACTGCAGCTGATTGACTGACACAAGCTGTAGCAGCAACAATAACCAGCTGTGTTGTCAGCTGAATACAAGAGTTTATCACTGTGCAGAAACTAAAGTTATGCTGCTAAATCAACATTTGTGAATCAAATTCGTCTTTACGAGCCATAAAAGTTATATTCAGGTGAGTGCAAAGACGCTGAGAAAAACACTGTCTCAAGATTCAGTACCAGACATCTGTCAGACCGGTTCAGACCTGATCGAAACAGCTAACTCCCATCCCGTTTTGTTGTTTATATCAAAGAGCTTTTAAAAGCCAACTAGACGAACATACTCTTTCTGCATGTGACAGTAGAGCGGAAAATGACGTTGACCGATAATCCTTTCTATACTGTAACATGCATTTCAAGTTTTAGTCATATTGGATCTGGCAACCCAAAGTGATGAGCTGCTTAATGATTGGCTAAAAACCGAAACACACTATGAAAACAAGAAGAAACTTTTATATTTTGGTGGTTGGGAACAACATCTTGACTACACCTACTATACTGACACAATCAGTTGTTCTATGAAATAGATAACAGATGATAAATGTATTTATTTATTAATTTAGTTAAAATTGCAAACTGTTTTTTATCCGTGTAAGGCACATTTTCTTGTATTTAACCTTTTCAGTATTTTATCCTCTTTGATCCATAACCATATGTTTTTGATTTTGGTTTTTAAATGAAAGCCGTAAAAGCATCACTAATTCCTCACATCACAAGCCGCACCAGCTGATGCCTCTCTAATGGACTTCACAGCAGAAGAGGATGTTTGGCATGCACTGAGCACTTGACTGTCTCACTGAGTTTTTCCACCATGTTTTTCCTCCACGTTAGCGCCTCACATTCCTGAGTTCATATTAGCCTCTTCAATCAGCCTCACAGACTCTCTGATTAACGACAACAGTGAGAGCCATCTCCCAGCGCTCCGTTAAACCAGACTGGCATGCATAAAAAGGACATTTGCTCTTATTGCTGCTCACTTGCACTCATATGTAATGTGTCTGCATGATCATTCGAGCTGTTAGACTGGTTTACGTTGTACGTGTATGAAATAATTTTGAATTTATTCAACACTCAATTCATTCATCATTACAGTTCAAATATGCAGATGTCAATTTAGTTGTTAAAATATTTCACAGATTCAAGATAAGATGGAGGTATTCATAGGCCAGATGGTGGTGACTTTACACCAAGTAACGTCTGGGTAACTTTGACTATCTTCTCTGTAGCAGGTCTTTTAAAAAAGTAAATATAAGTGTAGCTATTTACACAGCCTGTTCTCACAAATAAGTTTTAGTTTAGTTTATTCGAGCTCATATAATATCAACATGCAATGTTTATCAGAATTGAACAATTGAGTTCAACTGACAACAATACATTACATCCATAACAAATACATATACAATTATCAAGCTCGAAGGGAGTGAGAAGAAGTAAAACTTATTTACTCTCACTCCCAACATATGATCTTTTACAATACAGTTGCGTTCCCTTGAACAATTACGGCTAGTATTATATACAGAACTAGTATGTGTACCGTGAGTGTACAATTACATGCATATATTAAGATACAAAATACAAAAGTGTATACTTGCAATTTACAATAAGTGTGTCAAATGTAGTTTGAAACAGCGTGTCAAATGAAAGTAATTTCTATTTTTGCGTGTGTATTTCACACTTTTCTGTTTCAGTTCATTTCTATGGTGAAAGATTTGTTATTATTCATGAAGATTAACACAGTCCTACTCCTAACCTTAAGCAACTCAGACCTTAACTTACCCATTTTTGTAACTTCAGACCTAAACTTAACCTACAACCCCCAAAAATACCTCTTGTTTGTCCTCAACCACAACGCTTGTCCAGACCACGCCAGAAAAAATTGCGTGTAATTGCACACAAAAAAGCAGAAGCGTTGTCATGCAATTTGTGATGGCGTGGTATTTACACTCAAGCTTCGAGAACACGTTGATAACAATGTATTGTTAAATTTTGAAGCAAATTGTCTTAATTAACCCCATATGCCAAGTGTGGAGAAATATAGCTAGGAACACTATTTTCACTGTCTGACCACAGTACCATTATGCTGCACAATGATACTGTGTCTTCTTTTTGGTTCAGATTTTCCAGGGGGTGTACCCCCAGATCCCCCCTATTTCAGGCCCCCTTACAAATGCTTTGGTTCTGTTTGACCCATATAGGAAAAACTTCCTGACTACGCTCCCACTAAAGGCAAAAGAGACAAATGTTCACTTTTTTTTTTTTTACTATATTGTTACTGTATTGTTGTATTCGTTAGACAATGTAGAAAATGAAAAGTGAGATTATCTTTATTTCACTGTTGTAAATCTACCTACATAAGCCAGCTCCGGCTGCTAACTGGCAGCATAAAAAAGGCTGCTAACAGTTAGCATAAAAAAGCATGGCCTTCTGGGCTTTCTGTTGTGAGATACATTCATAAATACCAATACAAATAAACAACCCTGTGTACATACAAATAATAGTTTTATTTTATGTATTTAATATGTATTTAGTGCAAGGAGAGTTCATTTATTGGTCAAAAATTGTAACACCATTATATTTATCTCTTCAAAACAAAGATTTTCCTCAGAGCATACCTTATCGTAACGCACAAACAAGTTAATCTCTACAATGTTGTTTTGGCATTTTAACACAAGCTCATTTTCCTGAAGACACTTACCACTAGACAAAAGCCATCTCTGGAAAATCGCCTCTATTTCTCTCTCCTCTCTTCCGTCGCATTATACCAGATTGATTCCTATCTAACATTAACTCCACAAATGCGCCGAGCATGGTCCATCAGGCTGGGACCATTACCGCGTCTCACTTGTGGGATGTGACGAGGTACAAAATTAGCTTTATGTTTTATCTCCCCCATTCAAAGCTCTGATTAAAAGCATATATATACTGCCAGCACACACACTCACACAACAGACCACCAACAGCTTGCCCTGCTTTTCTTTCTTCTTCAAGTCAAGGTGATTGCTGATAGCAGAGATAGTACGAGAAAGGCGTCCAGGTGGAAAGGCAATCATAGACAGAAGAGTTTTTGCAGTGACATAAAATGAAAGAAGTAGAACAAGGGTTTGATGTGGAGGGAGAGACTGGTAGTGCGTCAGACAGTGGTAAAATCGATAGGTGCTGACCTCAGTTGATAGAGTCTAGTACCACTTGAATCAGAATATGTATGACCATTTTAAGTAGAAATAGCTGTACAATGGCATGGTATGTAATGGAACTGATTGATTTGTAGACTTGTTGTGGCCCCACATTTAAAGCTTCAGTGCCTACAAATGTATTTTATGATCCATTTATTACTGACAAGCAGTGCATTTCAGACGAATAAGCAACAGGTGTTTTTGTAATCGTACAAATATTCCATTATTTGAGCCTCTACTTGTAATTGTTTTTGTCATCATTTTACACAACAATGTTGCTATAATATGAAACTCATGTAGAGTAAAAGAACTGGAACCAAGCTAAAAGAACAAGATTATTAGATAAGCTAACTGTGTAAAGGGATATTTTAAAGTTTTAGAGTCGGATCTTGGACCAGTTCCCCTATAATTCAGCCGCGTCGAACAATTAGAGCTGTTAGTTGCATGTTGGATTTCTCTATTCAATAACTTATCATGCATTTAATCAAATTTCAATTACACTTTTGGTTATTGCTGTAATCCAGCAATGAGCAATTGTTTTTTTTCATACTCAAATCCACAAGTAGCCCAGGTAGGGACTATGGTGTAACAAATTTCCATTTTAGCAAACACATTTCGATAAATTATATCCTATTTCATCTTTTATTTTCTCATTTTTTGTTATGTTAATTAAGAACACAAGTGCAGGCTCAAAGTCTATAGCTAATCAATAAAAGGAAACAAAGTATAACTTAATCTTAATAACATGCTTGGGGCTTGGGGCCTAAATCAGTTTGTTTGTTTCTTTGAGTTGGAAAAGTATGTCTCATAGTTTGTTTTTTTACAGTACAATGTACAACACTGAAATTCTTTGCATTCAATTTGACCTCTTTGCTCCCTGCATTCATACAGTAATGCACTGTGCAAATACATCTGTGCAAAGCAAATAATCATTTAAAAATTGTCATTTCAGTTCTTATTTATATAATTGTGATTATGGTAATCGAGCATCCTTAACATTAACTGGTCTCAGCTGTGAAAAAACGATATGTTGGTTATTAAAACAGTCAAAAAGCATTTCAAAATCAGAATAAATACTGTGTAGATCTAAACATAAAGATATACCGTGAAACTTTCCAGGTGAAGGTCCTCTTTGGTCATGATGCTTTGGAATAAGAGCAGTTATGAGACAAGATCCCTCACAATGCACCTTTCTTATCAAATTCCATAATAATCAACTCATTTGTTATGTATTTCGATGTAATCCCTCCATTCTACATCCTGCACAGCTCCTCATAGTTGCAGGCATGTAGCAGTGACTCACACAATAGTATCTTATTACAATTTAAAATCACCAGTGTTAATGAGGAACTCTGACAACACACATCATACATATTCATCACATTTGTCTTCATTAGAGCATGTAGCACCCCTGTCTTGTCTTATGAGGTGAGAGTGCGGTCAGCCTATAAAATGTAACACCTCCCAAAGCCCTGGCGTCTACATTTGAACTAGTGCAGCTGTATTAGGCTTCACAGTGAGACGCAGATTAATAATTGAGCTCTATACTCAGAATATTATGTGCCTTGGCTTGTTCAGTCAACTGCACCGGTTGCATGAGGAGAGAAAAGGACTGGAGCGAGGGTTGTATGAAATATGGATATAAAGAAGAAAGACGTGCAATGGAAAGTTGGCGTTTTGACTGTGGAGGCACTGGAGGTTAAAAGTGAAGATCTACACACTACAGGTTACTGAAAACTCAAAAATTATCTAACCAGCTACTGATAGGTCACTCCTTACTGTAAGCTTCTGTGTTTGCTTGGTTAGTTATGAGGACATACAGTATCTTGTGAACGTAACAACTTCATTATCTAAAGGAAATTGAATTATCATCTGGTAATGGAAATCTAGAAGTAGCTTGGCTAAAATGACCTAAAAAAAATAAAAATAAAGATAACAAGTTGCTTCATATTTTGTCAGGGTTAGACTGGCATTGAAAGGACACATTTTCGAGTTTTCAAGCTACTATAATATATGTAAATGAGTCCTGAAAATCTCCATTGCTAACCCTAACCCTAATCAAATCTGACCTTATCCTAATTAGATAGATATCTTGACTTAATGGATTATTTAGTTGTTTAGTTGTGAATGTGATGGAGTCAATCCATTCAGCAGCTTTAGAAACAGATCTCCATAGTGTCTGCAAATCAGACAGTTGTGTATCTCACGGATGATATTACTTCTTGTTTTACTGAAACACATGCTTGGACAATAGATGTAAACTAGTATCTGATCTGCTTATTGCCTCTGAATGAGAAAGGACTTGCAGCAATGTCATTTAGGGCTGTTTTGGAACCCTATGGGTCATAAAATGACTTTGGGTAAGCAACTAAACAATTTGATAAGTTTATGCACATCATAAAAAGATGGATTCGTCAATTTTACTAGACCTGGTGTCAGAATAACCTGCTCACGCCAGATGGATATGTGTTGAACTCCTAGTGTTTGTGAATTCACAATACCGCAGATAAACATCTGCTGGCCAGGTTAGGTCAGAAATATATGGAAGCTTATTGCATTTATTTGAATTTAATTTGTTAAGACAAAAATTTAAGTTTTTACAAGTAAAATTTCTGTTTTGAAGGGGAACATTTTGTCAAAAAACAGTTCCAAGGTGATCGGGAGATCTACTCATTTAGCTCCCAACTTGTGAAAATATCTGAATTATTTCAAATAATAAGAGAGGCCAAGATCTAAATATGGCCGGTGTTTACCAGTCCATTATCTGCTTTTATTTTACATTGGGCTTAAAGCAATGGGGAATTTTTTTTATCACTGAGTTCAACAGATTGTACAATATTAAGCTTGTCAACTTTGCAAATACATCTCAAATCACTGTGCTTGTTCAGGCGTTAAGTCTGACCTGAACACAGCCAATATGGTCTGCTCCATGGTTACAATGGTGACACAAGAAACAATTAGGAAACTTCTTCAGATATTGGGTCCTTATACTGAAGTACAACTGCGTCTCAGGAATCACCTTTATCGCCAAAACTCTTTTGTCACGTTCAAGTTGGAAATACCAGTTATTGTCATAACAAAGTTGCAACTTAGAAGACTGGTAGTAGTAGTATTGCATCAAACGAAGGGAACCGAAAGAATGTAAAGCTAGAGGGTGAGTGACAAGATTGAAGCACTTATATTGCCTCACAGCTGAAAGAGCCAATTGGAATCAACCCTAAGCTATATTGCTAAAAAGCAATTAAGGAGACAGTATTACCATCCTCCCAATCATATCAATGCACCGTACTTGTCCATCAGCCTCCATCTTCTTGTGGTGCTTTATTCTGTATGAGCTCCGATTACCACTGTGGGCCTTTTATTATGCATCTGAAAGGATTTGGACTCTACTTAAGCTAAAGTAAGCGCACAGTGCATTACATGATATATGGCTACTTTACACTTATGGCCTCCGCCTTAATGGAATCCTATACATAACCATAATTGTCTCAGTGGACCTTCACGTGTCTTCTGTATCAATACGAGACTCATTATCATTCATTAGAGGAGGAAGCTGGCAATGATCTCCCCTGAAGCATGTGCATGCATGGGTGTGTGTGTGTTTGTTGGGGTTGTGGCATTAAATAGAGCACCAGTATCCCTAATGACCATGATAACGTATGCATGATGCTAGGCTGGCGGCAGAGCTATTCCAGGAGCAGCAGCTATGATTACAGCCACAAAAGAAAGGAAGGGAAGAAACAACGACATGTGATGTGTAAGACATCTCCAATTCAGTGAAATGGGTTATGTTTGAGGCCGGCATGTCACAAGATGCTAAAGAGTTTAGAATGGGAAAGAAGGAGAAGACTCAGTTGATCATGTCTAGGTGTAAACTTCATTTTTTTGCGTCAGGATTTGAGTGTAGAGGTGATCTGATGCAAAAATGCTGTTTAGTCTGAACACCAGAATGTGATAAAGGACATTTTACCCTATTTAATTTAAATTTAGATGCTAGGCTGTAAAGAAAAATCTTTATCTGCAGTACACACATTTGTTCAGCAAATGGCGCTGTGCTCACAAGTGACACACAGCTTACTGTTTTACTCCATTTTTTTAATTCCGTTTTCGTATGATGTGTTTTTGGGACATTGCTGGAGCACTCCACAGCAAAATCATAATGCTGATTTTTTATATAGTTTCTTATGGAGCTTACACATGTGAGGCCTGAAAATGTTTTATTATGCCATTGTTTTTATTTTGCCATTGTGTTTGACTTACAGGTTGTGGGTCACAGTACTGCCTGCAGATCACAACACGGATCAAGGTTGTACTCCTGTAGGCAAATGAGCACAAAATGGCCTCACATACTCAATGAACCCACCTTTCGCTGCGTATTTGGTGTGGCACAGAGTGAATGAACAGATTGAATGAACATATAGCTTTGTTGCGTTAAAAAGAAGCCAATCTGACATCAAAACATCACTGACTTGTGGTAACTCGTCGTGTAAACTGCCCCTAACGTCCTTCCTGTTAGAAGCTGGTGTGTCAGTTTAAGGTATGCTGTAAATCTTACTAAAGGAATGCTTTCTTTGAAGTTGGGGGGAAGGAACGACAGTAGGCACAAAAGAGTCTTGACAGATGCTTCTCTTTCCATTGGCATTCATTTGTCATAAGATGATCGCTGCATAAGCACTACATAATGTTAAGCCCACCACTGGCTAGAAATGTGCGGTTGTTTGTTACCACCTCAGACTCTTCTCGGCCTTGACTGCTTGTCAAATGTTGCAACCCTTTCCAATTTACATAAGCTTGTCAAATAAAACCTTTGAGCCAACACACAAAAATTAAATCAATATTTATGCTTGTCTTATGAAATACTTTCACTCTGTGATCAGTGTCTCTGATCATTTGGATTTTTTTTTCTTCTTGTTCTTGATAATTTTTGCAAAACACTTCCTCCAAGTCACCCACTTTAGGTGTGAAAGGCCTAATTTTTTTTTTTTTTTTTTTTTTTTGTAAATGTTGAAAATGCAGTGTCTCATCTTCATACAATATGTCTAATAAGAGAAGTTGTCATTTGGTTTGCTGACACGGCTCAACCTGCATTAGTTTCTGAAAGTGTTGCAATGCATTAGGTGAGGGGTGCAACCTTTAAGATTTTCTTTGAACCACAGTTTTTGATATTGTATTTACGTGTTTGAGTCCAGCCTACTTGCTGAACACTGGGACAGGCCTGTCCCCCAGCCTGTTTGAAGACCTACATCATCTGTGGTATCTGCTTCAAAGACTTTCTGATATTGTCTTCTGCCTGTGTTTTGCACCAAAGCACTGATGCATGACGCCTGGAAAAACACAGGAGACTTCAGAGGAGCCAGAGCAGCTAAACACACATGCAGGGCTGGCTCTCAACAATCAGCAAAAAAAAAAAAAACCTTGTATAGACATTGAAAACACAAGAATGACTGTTCAGAAATATAAACAGAATTGACTTGCTGTTCAAAACTAATTTTTTTGTCATTCTGGACAGGCCTGTTTAATATTCCCCCACTGCCTGGTTTGAAGACCTACATCATCTGTGGTAGCTGGAGAGAGGAGCACCTACACCCTGGTCCGTTCTGCTTCAAAGACTTGCCCGCAGCACCCGTCTGATATTGTCTTCTGCCTGTGTTTTGCACCAAAGCACTGATGCATGAGGGGCCTGGAAAAACACAGGAGACTGAGGATGCGTTTGAAGGGAGTATTTTGTCAGAGCACATGCTAAACATTTGCTTCCACAAAAGTTGGATGGGCGCAGGGCTGGCTCTAGGAGAGGGACAACAATCTGAATGAATTTGATGATGGAATTTAAGATTTGCAAAAAAAAAAAAAACCTTGTATGAGACTTCGTTCATTGTAAAACACAAGAATGATCTAAAAACTGTTCAGAAATATAAACAGATCTATTGACTTGCTGTTCAAAACTAATTTTTTTCCAGTCATTCTGGATAAAACCTACTCATCATCATATCACTTTTTTATTTATTTATTTTTCTTTACAAGTTGCAACTTTAAAAAAGTACCAGTAAGTCTCATGAGTGATGATGTCACTTCCTGTTCTGTGTCTTCATCTGCACAGACCATGGATTTAAACAAGATTTGCTGTTGCTGTGGATAATATTTTTGCATCTTTGTTCAACTCTGGAACTGTGAATCTTCCCAACTTTCGGTGAGTCCCAATTTTGATGGCTTTGTTGACTGTAGCAGTGTCATTTGGTGCTGTTTGGAACATGTATTGACTTGCAGGGAAAGATCAGTGTGGGACATTTTGACTTGTAAGACATCTTTGAAGAGTAAATTATAGATATGTTTTTGGGGTTTGAACCCTGGGTCAGAACATCTCATGATCTTTTTCTCTGGCTCTGACTGTTACTGGCACTATACAGCTTCCTCCCTCTCCCAAAAACAGGCGACACTGTTAAATTCCTCTAGTTAGTTATGAATGAATGAATGAATGAGAGAGTGAATGATTGTCACTTTCTAATTCTGTTAAACAGAGTTGGCAAATAACTATTTTTATGCAAGTATTGTACATAAAGTTTTATTGAGTATATGTACTTTACTTGAGTATTACAAAATCTGGTGACTTTTTACATTGTTCAAGAAGTAACTGTACTTTCTACTCCTTACATTTTAAAAACAAGTTACTGAGTTACTTTTTTTAATCCAGAAAGACCTTTAAAACCAGATCCAAAGTTTTATGACTTCTAATTTGTGACATGATTTAATATGTCTTCAAAGCTGGCTTTTTTTTTTTTTTTTTTTTTTTTAGTTAAGATGGTTTTACTTGACCTATGATTGTATCATTGTTTTCTGCCTTGTTTCAGTACATGTGTTCTTATTTCAAGTCAAATTATTTGCTGTCGAAGTAAGGCATTTTTACATATTTGAGTCAAGTCAAATCTCTCGAAAAGAATCAGAAATGTCTTGAAACAAGCTAAATAAGCTGCTAGATGATACTTTAGTATATTGTATTTGTTACTTTTTGTACTTGAGTAAGTTTCTTTTTATAACTTTTACTCAAGTAAAGCAGTTTCAGCAGGACTTTGACTTTTCTCAGATTCGTTTTTATATAAGTAATTGTACTTTTACTTGAGTAGTGAACTTCAGTTCCACCTCTGCTGTTAACCTGCACAACATGTCAGTGGGAAGGCTCTATGACCCAGATCATAAAACGAACCCAGCTTGCTGTACCAAGTTAATGTAAAGAAAGAAAATGCTGATGACCAAATATATTGCTCTTTGGTTCATGACTGAATCTGAAAGCTGCATGTAATTGTATCAGGCTGGAGAGAGTGTGTTTTCTACAAGAGTCCCACCTTCCCTTTGATGACATTGTTCTCCTGCGCCACACCACACACCAACACACATAGACTTCCTTACGTAACAGCAGCCCAAGTGTTGCATGAGAGAAGGGATGTGTAAACAGCTGCAGTGTCAGCCATGTTTTATTATCAGAGGAGACCCCAGGCAGGAGCAGGAGCAGAGCCATGGCATGCATCAAAAGACTTTACGTAACAACTTTCTTTGTTTTAGAAGGAATCACAGACCCTTTTGCAGAAGCCTATATTTTAATAAACCCTGTCCATTTTGTGAATGTTGGTGATGCTGGATAAGTTATGTATGGTATTGTTTTGTTTTGTTATGCTGCAAGCTGAATACAACTTTGAGATGATGCTTTTGAGTGTGCACAACTTTTGGTGTGGAGCAGAAAGCAGATATTTTCCAAACTAGTAAAATGTAAACAATGCAAACAAAAGTATGATACACATTGGCTTAGCCAAAATAATAATAAAAAAAATACAAGAATTAAAAAATAAGAATAATATCTTAAGGTGTGGTAGCTGATTTTCACACAGCACGGTTTAGGTTTTACATCTGACATCTTCCTCTCATAAATCCTTTGACATGGTTAATATTGACATGTATTCATTTTGGTTGCAATCAACATCTTTTTTTACAAACAACAAGTGAACTAGAGTACCCCGCCCAAGCCCAATAAATCATTTCATTTTAAACTTTGCTTAAATTTTTGTACTATTTACAAGCGAGCCTTGGTTGGTATGCTAACAACCTTTTGTCACAATGCTAACAACAAAAACATGTTGGCCTTCACTTCATTAGATGCATTAACAATATGTCTGTGCTGGGGTAAATGATTATTTAAAAAATTGTCAGTATATACCTTTATCCTACATCTTTCTAATATGAATTTTCTCCTACTTAGCTTAGACCAGGTTTGATCCTGGACCTGCAAAGCAATTTTGTAGCATTTGTATTTTAGTAAACAATAGCGAGTTTAAAGGTAAGCTCACCCCCTAAACTCCACCCACAAACACATTTCAAACACTGCAAACTCATTGAAAAGCATTGGGGAAAAAGGGAAAGGAGGGGCTCAGAGAGGAGAGCAGCAGTGTGATTGGATTGACAGCAGGTGTCTGCAGTTTAGTTTTTAGTTTCTCAATTCTGAATGGACAATGCACGCTGAGGTCACAGAGCACCTGGAGCTGACATGAGAGACACAGCCAGTTTGTGACTATTTGACCTGAAACCTGCTAATTTGTTCAGGTTGCACTAAAAATGTCAAAAAATGACTTAAAACAGTAGACAATGCTATTTCAACACCATATACACAGTTTAACAGCCAAAAAAGTTATTTTAGGTTTAGCTTCTCTTTAAAGCAGACCTTCTCAAATTGTGGCCTGGGGGCCAAATGCGACCCTCAGACTGTTTTAGTCTGGCCCTGGCATGTTTTTCACTCGTTTTTTTTTTTTTTTTTTTTTATGTGATTGGTTTAGTTATAGAGCATGTGTCTTTTCTTGATGTCCTAATATTTATGATAAGAAATTGTCAACATAGTAGATTAAAAAGCATTTTTTGCAAAAAATGTGCTTATGATAATGATAATTTGTCACCAATGACCGTGGTCCGGCCCTCCACCGCTTGTCCAGGTTCGAATATGCCTCGAGGAAAAATAATTGCCCATCCATGGTTGAAAGGAATTTTAACCACGTTGTAACAGTGTTCTCTCGTCATTAGTTTGCTCACAGTTCTATTGGTTTGATTGACCTGAGATCCCATGACCACCACATCATTTCATGAACAGTTAAGTGTTATTTCAAATGCAAAATGTTCCTTTATAACTGCTCTGTAAGTGTTGTTGGTTTTCAGAGGAAATGCAGCTGTACTGTCCGCTCTGATTCTATCTTCTGGCTCTGGTGGTGTTCTGTATGTCACTTCACATGGGCTTCACAGAACGCTGCCTCTGCTCACTGCAAATGTAGAGACACACAGAACCAGCCCTCGAAACCAACATCAGTATTAAACCCAACAAAGCACTTCAGACTAGTGTTGAATGCTTGTATTATAATAAACATGTATTGTTATCCACTTTACAAGTCAGTTCATAAGTCTCTGACAGGCCAAACAAAAACACATTTAACCAAACTTATGTGGTGATCTTTTTGTTTTTGTGCTGTACCTGAGTTTATCATCTCAAAAATCTTGTAAGCAAACAGTAGGTAATAGCGGATGTTTTTGCTCTAATGCATTCTGAGCTTAAGTCTCCACAATTAGAAGTTAGCAGGAACTGAGTGTAACCTATGAACTGATGAGCCAAATGTTAAAAATATAAACAAGCTCACTTCTTGGGTTTAGGGTACAGCCAAAAACAAAAGCCAATAAAACAAGACCTTTATGTAGCATACAGTAATTTTGTGGTCTTTCAGTGTAATTTTGTATTGTTTGTAAGTAAGAGAAGTTGTGACGACATAATTTGCATCAATCACTTCAGCTGCTCTATCTTCTCTTCAAATGTTAACTCACGTGAGATGAATCTATGAGTTAGCAGAAAAGCTAAACGTTTAATCGTCCAATAATTCGTGAATCTAATTTTTGTGATCTTGTAAAAATGTAAGACGGCGAAGTTTAAGATGAACTCAGAGTGTATTCCCTGACTAAAATAAAACTCCATAATTAAATATTTCTCAGCCAGAGCACTTCAGAACTAATTAGGCACAAGGAACATCTGGTGCAGTGAGGACAGCTTTTGTTTGAACTAATTTGTATTCACCTAAAACTTTCAGTGATTTCAAAGTTTTATAGACACAAAAATAGCAGGCTGAACATGTATGAACGTCAGAGTGAGAAGAAGGGGCGGGTCTGAAGGACTAAAGGAGGGAGTGAGATAGAGGAAGGGTGGGGTCTGGAGGATTAAAGGAAAGAGGGAAGTGACAGTGGTCTGATGGACTAAACGAGAGAGTGATGTGGAGGGTGTGGTCCAAAAAACTAAGAGAGAGTGAGGTGGAGGAGGGTTAGCGTCTGAGGACTAAAGGAGAGGGTGTAGAGAAGGAGAGGTAGAGTGTCTAAGACTAAAATGACAGTCGAGAGGAAGGGAAGGGTCAGGAGGACTAAAGGAGAGAGTGAGGTGGGGGAGGATTTGGGTTCAGAGGACTAAAGGAGAGGGTGCGAAGGAGAGGTAGAGTGTTTCAAACTAAAGGGACAGTGAAGAGGAAGGGTGGGGTCTGGAAGACTAAAGAAATTCTAGAAAAAAAAGTGCATTCATGCTGACATAAATAATTCAATATGATGATAAACTAGGGAGCGATATGGAAAAAAAAATTAATATCACGATTTTCTTGGAGCCAGATCACAATTTCGATTTTATCACGATTCTTGATCACGTTTATTTTCCTATTTTCTTTGAGGTAAACACAATTCACTATCAACAGTTGAATCCATCTGTCAAAAGTTGTCCAGTGTCGCCAGATTTTCAGAGAGAAACAAGCAACCTCATCCCTTCAATAAAAAGTTAATGAAAGATTAAATTATTAGACATTGTGTGTTGCTGCAAAACAGTTGCCATTTCAAGTGTTTTTCTTACATTAATATTAACTTTTAGACATGAAAACATGCTAAAAAAAATCCATGTTTCAGTCATATAAATTTACATATTTTAACAAATCAAACCTGAAAAATTGCAAAAATTCGTTCCTTTTATGACTTAAAAACGCAGTCCAAAAGAGGCTTCAAAAAAGAAGCCCAAAGTCGCTTTAAAGACTTGGCAACTCTGACAGAAATAGGTTGAAAAAAATAGTCTTGGACAGACAGACGCATTAAATAGAGAAAAAAGAAATCATCATATGAAGATTTCTTTAAAAAAGCAGATTGTCACAGAGATAAGCTCACGATTTGATTTTTATCACAATATTGCCCGGCCCTACGATAAGCATTAGATAAAATGTACACTCCATAACAACGTGAACATTTGTGGAACCTGCCTCCTCTTTCTTTTCTGTATCCGTCATGTCATTGATGGGCCTTCAGACACATGTGGAGCAGATGGTGATGCTCCTTTTCCTCATCCCTTCTTCCTCCGTCTCTCTCTCTCTCTTCTTTCTCTTTTTTTCTTTCACTCTCTCTCTCTCTCCACCGCACTGCACATTTGTCACAGTGGCAGCCTTGGCCTCCCTGTCGCTGGCTTGGTGGCCTGGTTTTCTCACTGTAGGCTGGCCGTCCTCCCCACCTGTGCTGCTCCGAACTGTCACATCCAAGCTCATGTTTATGCAAATGAGCACAGAAACGCTTGTGGGTCAACTGTGATCCTGTGAAGATTCTGCAAAAACAGCAACTCCTACAGCCTTGGATTCATGAAAAGTTTAGATGTGAAAAGCAGAGGTAGATGTGCATTTGGAATAACAGTGAATAAACTTTAATACAGTGCAGTACAATCAGCTTCAAGTTTGTGATGATCTATTCAAGAAGAGGTAATTGGTGAATTTACAAGGATTAAAAAAATCATGGTTGACAAGAGGTGATTCTGGTTTACTGCAATATCTCTTTAAAAATTCGAACTATTTAAGGTTTTGAGTATTTATGAAACAGAAATGATAAAGATATAATGAAGAACATTCAAATTCAACAGCTCTGGTGGACAGTCAGCATGAAAATTGCACCCTCCATTCCAAACATTCAGTGCGTTTACATGATCAGGGAAATCAGACTAGGCTAGAAAACCGGACTCTTGGTTTTCCACTCAAACCAGTTGAACCAGTTTTCATCCTGTTTACATGGAAGAAAGTAAACCAATTAGCCTGGAGCAACATCAGATTCACTGCTCCATGATTCAGACTGTGTTAAGTTGATTTACCTAAACATTGTTTACTATTAGTAACTATTTGTAATATTGTCTGTAAAGTTACACACTGATCTTTCTGGGACAAGTGGGACTGTTTTAAACATTTAGATCTGTGTTAATCATGTAGTAAAATATGTGGTTGTGTGTTTCACTTTGTGCGGGGAACTTTTTTGTTGTAAAAATGTTAACTACGTATATTGCTGGAATATGGAGTGGGCAGGGGTAGTGAGCACTCTCAGTAGCATTTGTCCAGTTGTAGACCAATTGTCTGTTTACATGAACGCTGAAATTGCACTACAATCGATTTGGACCAATTGGTTTCCGAAAACCGGTTTACAGCTTCTCAATAGATCTGCCCAGATTTACATGCACTTTAGAAAACTGGTTTAAATCGGACTTGGCAAGTTATTTGGTTTTTCTGGCTTCGTGTAAACGCACTGTTTGTGTTTTATGCTAAAATTATAAATTTTAGTGTATTTTTATTGTGGCCAGCCTAAACCACACCTGTGCCATATCCATGTTGTTGGATCAACATCTTGCCAGATCTGTGAGGTAGAATAGATTACCTCATCAAAGCAGAATTCAATCAAATCAAACCATGCAGTTTATGTATATCCTGAGGCAAGGTGTAATAAGTGTCTTGCCCAGGGACACGACAATTCATTATTGCCATCCCAACTGATGTTCCAGCTGTCTCACATACTGACCAGTCCTTCACTTGCATGGCTTATGAGGTCTGACGAGGTCAGGCTTTGACAAGGAAGTAGAGAAATTTTTCATACAAACAATACCACAAATGTCCATAATGTTCCCAATCACCTCTCCTCACTCACACAACCAACAACCCACCCAAAGTCATATGGACATACACACCTACTACACGCACTTACACACAGACTCACACTTTTTAAAATACATTAGGCTGGGTACAGATAAACCAGTTGAAGGAGCAGTCTACACCATTAGCGGGAAACAAGCTAATGCTCAGAGGAGAGATAAAACTAAGACCTGCTCATAAACACAAATTTATGGCATCTGCAACAAATAGGTATTTTGTGTTTGTAGAAAATGTTCATAGTCTATCTTTGAGTTTAGCTCTTGAAAAATTTGAGCAATTACAAGTGTTAATATGTGCTACATTGTTATATACTTTTATGATGTTATCTGAAACCCAGCAATAACTCAACATTTGTTCTTTTTCATCCATTTCCAACCATCTTATGTAATTTCCTTTTCCAAAACCCACTTCTAAACTTTATCTAAGACACACACACCATGCTGCAGTTTTACCCGAGCCTCAAGCTGGTCCTCCGGGTCCAACCATGACATTGCCATCGCCTGATCCAAACAGTTGGTCCTTCTATTTTAGCAGCTGGCAGTGCGTGGAGCCTGCCTTGGCACACTTTAATTAGTCGGAATACATTAGGCCGTGCGTGTACCTGGCAGGGGTTAGCGCCGGTGTAATGACCCTGCCAGGCTGCCGTAGTTCTGCCTACCTGTGGGACCGTGTGCTGTTCCAGTGACAGATGGAGGGGTGGCGGGGACACAGGGGTTGGTTCACTGGAGCAAAAACACAGCATTCAGGCACCAACAGGCCCTACCTTTTTGCCTTACCAAAATGCTTGCCAGAAACCGCTAAGCACATGTTTACGGCAACATCATTTAGCCATGTAATTGTGTTTGGAGGGAACTACATGCACTGTGATTTGGGTTTAATTAGTGTTGTGTGGGCCTTGTGTTAGCTTAAGTACAAATGACCATTGGAAGAAAGCAAATGGAAATGTAATGGCAGGAATAAACAATGGGCAGTGTTTGGAAGAATACTTTGAACATGTATTTAGCAACGAATAGGCACTATTAAAATGTATTTGCGTTGTGCTCCATTACTTATTCAAATCAGAGACACACTTTCACACTGAAATGTACTTTTTTGTTGCTTAGTGTCTAAATTTTATCTTTGAAGTTTTTGATTTATACAAATTATCTTTATAAATGGAAACTGACAATAGTTTTTAAGTCATGACTGCAGAGCTTCACTAACCTGTTTGGTAACAACAGTTTAGGACATATTTACTGCTGTACTACAAATGATATCCTGCTCAAACAGGCTCAAAACATTTTTTTTATTGTGAAAAAAGTAATGAGATTAATGATGTCCATTTGCTACTGCTAATCCTGTTAGGCCGGGTGACTTGAGCCTATCCCAGTGACTTTGGGCCTTAGGCGGGAACACCCTGGACAGTGGCCAACTGATTAACTATGTGTGATACCAAAATCTGTGATAAATGTGATAGAAGCTACAGTCTTCTTGTTTGTCTGCTTTTCTGTTACGGTTTACCTTATTTACCCTTTTTGGCATGACTGATACAAACTCCACATTCAGCAGAGTTGGTTGGTTATTTGTTGGCAGGTTGTAGCCTCTTTTCCTGTTTTAGCTGTGTTTTGAGCTCTTACAATGTCCTTTCTCTATAATTACTGAATTCTTCCACTCATCCTAACATTTAGAATTCTGTCTTGTCATCTGCATAAACCCCATAGGGATTCCACAAAAAAAATAATATTAATAGTTTAAAACAGCTATGTGAGTATTGAACTTAAGACACACAATGTACATTTTCTGAAAGTTTTTTGTTTTTGGGCTGAAAAGAACCGCTTTATGGATATCAGTTACCTGCCACATGTCTTTATTTAAACCCTTAATATCAAAATTTTTAAAAACCCCTATAGTAATTTATAGTAGGAGTCTGTACTTCCGGAACCAAGATGATCTCCCCACTGTTGAGATTCATTTTTGTAGCCTATATGTGTTTTAGACTGAAACTACATTTTTGGAGCAATTGCCTGTGATTAAGTGGGTGGAGATACAGCAGGTCGAAGGTGAAAACAGGACTTTAGTGAGCATTCAAGCAAGGAGAAAACAAGATTTTTTTTTAACATGAATGAATCAACACAGTGAACTGAGTAAACTAATACTTTCACTGTGTACATGAGAAGGTAATTAAAAGGTCATTCCTTTAGAACAGTTTTGGGTCGGATTAGAGTTTAGAGTTAGGCTAGGTTACGTTTTTTGGCGATTAAGAATTCTTACAAGTAATGTTTAAGTATCCTTTTAAATTGACAAATTGTAGCGTTACAGCCAAATAATGATATTATATTTTTGAGAGCAACTTCATCTCTCAGGATATGGCCCGTTTATAATTTTTGTAGCTCAGAGTTTTGGTGACTACCAGTTATTCTCCATTAAATCATTAATCATAGACTTTCATGACACTGAAATGCATTAAACTGCATTTTTCTTTACCCTGGGGCAGAGCAGTGGAAGAGAAGATGCCCATTTTTCTTCCAACAACAATCAACTATTCACTTATTCACCTATACACCATTTTTATGCAAGAGTGAGTGAAGTGTCTTGCCCAAGGACACAACAAGCACTTACCATGTCTTGCTTAGCTATCCAGAACTGAAAACATTAGGCATTGTAAGCACTGCCTCTGTGTCATAATTGATAATGTAATGTACTTGGATTGTGTGTTGGGTTTGTAAAATTGGTTTGCTGAATAAAAGCTCACAATCCCCTTAAATGTATTTCCCATTGTACTAAAACACGACTTTGCATTGACTTCTCTTAATGAGCTGAGTTAGAGAGTTTAATCTAACACCATCATTGCACAGATAAAATTGAATTAATCACATGCAAAGCCACATAAATGATGAAGAATTTATAGTAGAAATTAACCGGTGTAAAAGAATCATCTCTTGTATTAATAGAGTGTGTGGAGTGTATCATCATTCATTAAACTGTGAAATTAGGTTTGAATTAAGGAGACTAGATTAGAGATGGTCATGTAAAAACTGCAGAATGGACAAATGAAAGAGGTTTTATCAACACTTTTACTGAATGGACAGACTTTGGATCTTTAACTTTATAAATCTGTACATCTAAACAGTCAGAACGATTCGAGTGTCAGAGCTTTTGTGTGAGGAATAGATTCAGCCCCACAGTGAACATGTCAGCTCTTTCCTGCTCACACAGACTGATCAGAGAACCTGTTTGAAGCCTTCACATCCCGAGCATGTTGGGAAGTCTACTGCTGTTTTTCCTGTGGCTCCTGCACACATCTCTTTGTAGTTTGCATGTGATCAGTGCTCAACAACAGCTGGAAATAGTGGAAAGCAAAACTGACCACTTTTTATCTATATCTGGTTGGTGTTAGTTGGATAGTCATTACATCCTGTTAAAGCTTGTTTAATCCAGCTGTTCACCTTATTCTGCCCCAGTTTAGCTCTGTTAAGGTGAGTAACATGTTAGCTTCTCTGCCTTGCGAGGCACTCTCAAACAGATTTAACAACAGTTAAAATAAACATAGAGATTTAATTCTACAGGATAACCACAGCTAAACAGGAAGTGCGCTGCTTAGAAAATTGGGCGGGGCAGAATAAGGTGAATAGACGCTAGCTTTAAGTTTAGCCAAGATATGCAAAAAGTTGCCGTACGCCTGATTTTTTTTTCCAACCCAGTTATGCCACACTCCCATCACTTTGCATTGGTGGCTATGCTAGCAAAAGTTTATAATTCAAAATATTTACTTCCAAAATTTGGGTAAGGTTAGGGTTAGGATTAGGGTTAGGGTTAGGTTAAGTTAATTTGGTTAAGTTCAGGATTTGGGAAAGGTATGCTAACCAGGACGCGGCACAACTGCGTTGGGAAAAATAAAGACGCGTTGCCATACACACATGGATCCTATGCACTTCATTGTGATATCACCCAAAAAGAAAGACCAATCTGACATTAAGACACTGCAGATTAGTGAAAACTCAAGCCTCCTCAAACCTGGGTCTAAAGATTAGGACTCCTTGCACCTGTAAAACACAGTACACACATGTAAATCTCACTTTTTTGTTTGTGTTTTTTAGGCAGTATTCAAAATGAATGAAACACTGTCAGCGCATGACACGAGTATGGAGCAGCATGTCTTATTTGTCAAGAATGCAGAAAATAAAATACAACCTTTTTTTATGCCGTGAGCCTATGTATCCTAAGTATTGAAAAAGGAGGTTTTTGCTATAGTATTTGTGTAAGTACCATCAATACAACACATCCTGGGACAGAGATCGAATAAGAAGAACAATTTTACAATTTGAGCATTCACCTTTACTTTTGAAAACCTTGTGTTTGCTTTGACCAGCTTGTCCAGAGGGTATAAACCTACTGATGAGATTATTTTCACTGTAGACTCGACACAGTGCATGAAAGCAGACAGGCAAGTCTGAATAGCTTCTCCAGAGAAAAAACATAAAAAGGTAGAGCGTGCACACATTCTGCTGTTTTGTGAGCTCAAGTGCTTAAATGCTGTAGCGAGTGGTTGAGCCCTAAGATGTTTTTGAACGTACAGTGTTATAAATAAGTTAGTTTGGATTTTTTTTTTTTTGTTCATGAAACCAGCTGTCTAGTCAACATCATCTGTAAAACTTTGGATATTTTCAGCAGAGAAGTTCTCACTAACGCATTTTGACAGATTTGTGAACAATAAAAAGGAAAAATTCTTCTTCCTATCTTTATTCAGCTAATGTCAAAATAGGAGTACAGTAAAACAAAAGCATTCATGCCCTGTATGTGTAATGCTATGTTTATTAGATATAAAATGCATGTGCATTTTGGGCTATAAAATTTGATTTGATGTGTACTTATTTGAATTATGAAACTATGAGTATGCAGTACGCATACACATAATCACCTTGATATACTTTTTTTTTTTTTTTTTAGCTTTGTAGCCTGTAGACATAAACACAACAGCAGCCACCCATGGAGGCACAAGGTTATAGCAAAAGTGACTGTGTCCAAAAAGAACTGATGCTCTGCTGTGAGATTATAAGACCTCCAAACCTTGCTCTAGTCCCGTTCTGTCCTGTCCATCCATGCCCGACTTTAATGGGAACAAGCAGCATAGCGCCTCCTGAAGGTTGTTCAAGTAATTATGGCACTCAGAAGACTTTTGACAGGCAAGGTCGCATCAGCAGAAGACACGAGGAGCATTGTAATACAGTCAACCCTTTGCACTCTGATGACACAGTGCTTTTAGCTATAGCTTCAGTGTCTAAGCATTGATTAAAATGTGAGCAGTGAAAATACACTGATTTTGTTAATGTTATGTTAATATTCTTAATTTAATCTTTTTAATGATTTGTAGATTTATTATCTCTACATTATTCAATATCTTTAAGTGCTGTATGGTTATAGTTGTCATTTTTTTAAAGATTAGGTTATAAGCATAGGAGAGATTCAGAGCTAGGAATTAGGGCCTCAAAACTGCTGCCATAGACACAATACATGAATACTTTGAACTTTTAGTATACACTTGTAGTTGTGTGTTTTGAAAGACCGTTTGAATAAATTTCAATATATTTAAACAGGGAATTTTCACTGAACTCAGAGTCTCCTTTTAGGGGGCTCCTGGGGAGATAGGAAGAGCTAATAGGGAAAACCAAGCAATCAGAAGAAACTCACAGACAGGAACATTCAAACTCCACATAGAAAGACGCCATGCTGCCTGGGGGTCAAACCCAGGACCTTCTTGCTGTGAGATGAGAGCGCTAACCTCTGTACCACTTTACAAAGGTCATATATATATTTAATAAAATCCAAATTATTTATTTTAGGACATATTTGAGGTTTGCTTTAAACAATGTCTTAATAAATAACTACTACACAAAGTCATGTAAAAGATCAAACTACAGTGATGCTAA
The DNA here is from genome assembly GCA_038363315.1 of Mugilogobius chulae. NCBI lineage: Eukaryota > Metazoa > Chordata > Actinopteri > Gobiiformes > Gobiidae > Mugilogobius > Mugilogobius chulae. The sequence goes on from CM076407.1 coordinate 9,642,859, forward strand.
ACCTGGGAATTGAGACCTCCATGGGTTTTGCCAAAAGATTTCTGATAAAATGGAAATTTTAAAATAAAATCGTATGAAGCCGGACACCCATCACATCCACATTTATCAATCTAAGCCTAAACATTCTGAACGTATATTCAAACATATGGCATTAATTTGTAGTCAGCCTTTTGTGTTTGGGGGTCATGACTGCCAATATTTTTTCTCTTTTGGTATTGTCACTGAAAATGGCTCAGAATAACTGAACAAATGTTGATGAACTACAACATCATCAACTGAAAGGCATTAATTACTTATTATCACAAAAGTCTGTAAAGTTGTGATGCCACATTAATGAAACCAATTATTCTCATAATGAAATCACAGGTTAATTAAAAGTTTGCTTTCACCTTTTAGAATGTGATGATTATCTAAGGCCAGGTGGTGGACAAAAGCCAGTTTTTCCTTTTAACAACATTGTACTTTGCTAAATATTATTGGCCTTAATGTTAGAATGTCACATACTGTAAAAAGTATAAGACAGCTTAACTTAAAAATGTAAGTAATTTCTGCCTTAAAGCTTTATATTAATTAAACTCTAGTATGTCAGTTGACTGTTATTCTCTCTTCTCTCTCTGTCTCTCACACCTCTCTCCTTTCTCTCTCTCTTCATATCTCTCCATGTTTCCTCTCTTGCTCTTCTTTCACTTTCTGTCTCTCTCTCTCTTTCCTCTCTTTGTCCTTTCTTTCTCTCTTATTCCTTTCTCTTTCTCTCCCTCTCTTCTCTCTCTTATCCCTTTCTCTTTGACTCCATCTTTTCTTGTTCTCTCAACCCTTTCTCTCCCTCTCTCTCACTCCTCTCTTCTTTCTTCCATTTCTCTCTCTCTCTCTCTCTCTCTCTCTCTCTCTCTCTCTCTCTCTCTCTCTCTCTCTCTCTCTCTCTCTCTCAACCCTATCTCACCTCACACCCTTCTCTCTCTCATCCCTTTGTCTCCCTCTCCCTCACACCATTCTCTCTCTCATCCCTTCTTTCTCACTCTCTCTTTCACTCTAGCTCCTCTCTCTTCCTCTCTCTCATCCCTTCCTCACTTAAAAATCTTGACTCACATTATCAAGTTATATTCATTCGTTCATTCATTCATTTTCTACCGTTTAATCCCGTTAGGGAACACCCTGGATAGTAGCCAACTTGTCGCAGAGTTAGACAGACAACCATTCACTCTCTCATTCACAGATAACCATTCACTCTCTCATTCATTCACTAAGGGAAATTTTACAGTGACACGGGAAGAACATGCAAACTCCACCCAGAGAGATCGCGAGATGTTAGTATGGTCCGACCCGGGAGTCGAACCCGACCTCCTTATTGGGAAGCCAGAGCTCTAACCGTCTGCTACCGTGCACCCATCAAGTTATACTGTATCAACATAAAGAAGGTACTTTGACATAAGACTTTTTACAGTGCATGAACGCAATTTATTGTTCCACATTTGACACACTCTCACAGTCTGTTATTAAATACTGCTAGGGTAAACCTAATTTCTGCCCTGACCAGCAGAAGGCATCTCCTCCTCACAAAAGCAGCTGTGATGGAGGACCGCAGAGGTAGGAGAGGGGGAGAAAAAAGAGAGAGAGAAGGGAGGGGGCATTGATGTAACACTTCTTCTGTGTGTTCATTTCATTTGGCCTGCTGCAAGCTGCTGTGCTCCGTTGTCAGGGGAGCAGCTTGTGTGTGTGTGCGTGTCCGTGTAAATGTGCAAATGTGTGTGTGGGGGCCTGATAGGATCCACCCGCACCTGAGAGAGCACAAGACACACGGTTGCCATAGACACCGGCAATTATTCTGCAGCAAAGTGTGTCTGATAATAGGTTAATGCTGCCGCTGAGGTGTCTTCATCACTAATTAGAGTAACTTACAGCACAGCACACAAGTCAAATGTACAGTGTGGGTGAGGTATAGAATCCTAAGGAGGCAGATGTGATAAAACATTATATTTACTTACTTTTCTTTAGTCGTGGTCACGATCACAATCAATATGCTACTTGTCAACTGTACGGAAATGTAAATAGAGATGAAGATGTACTATCTTTTTTTTTCTATCTATAGCAGTGGTGCGTTTTCCTGACCATTGCTGTTGTATAAACAAGACTTAAAACTGCTTCTTTTGTTTTCAATATACGTAAAAGCAATTATTTTTCAGACGGCAAAGTGAAACTCAAGCAGACACGAGCAACCAGTTAACATTACTTTTGGCTCCTTTGAGAAACTAAATACATTATTGTTAGCTGTAGACAGTGTGCAAAAATCTCATTTTTAAACCACAAACTGTTCAACAAAGGGTGGAAAATTTGCTCAAGTAATTGCCTGGAAAATCCAGAATCATATATCTGTATTTTTTATTTTAGAGTTGGGTTAACTAACTTTTTTAGTTGTAAACTGAGCTTTGTGTTTTCCACTAAAACGTCTATGATAAATGCAGCACCGCTGAGTCCTGTCTGAACTGAATAATAAAGAATTTTAGTTCTAATCTGGAGCTGAATGCTGTCCTCTGGTTGGCTGTGCTTAAGTGTTCTCTCCAGTTTCAGATTGTTATTTGTAAAAAGAAGTTTATGAGCTGTAATTGCAGAATAGCCAATCCGCATCAAAACAAACATAACTTCTAAAAATGTCAGGGGTGATTGAAAAGCATTACAGATTTCTTCAAAATCAAATAATATCTAAGCTATGTTTTTGATAGCACATTTCATAATAGATTTGACACAAGTTCCAATTTAAGGAGAATTGACGAGATTCAGTTTTCATAAGTAATGCGAGTTCTAGATCACAGACAAATGGCTTGTGACATACTGTATTTGGGAAATGTATTTGGGAGGAAAAAGGCAAATTTTAGTGTAGCAAGCACAAATGTGTTTACAATGAATGCTTGTGAAAATACTACCACTTACAAAAAAGTCTTATTTTTGCACTGGCTTTGGAGGAGGATCACTTTTGTACACTCAATTTTGGTCAATCAGCAATACGGAAATGGACTGTTCTTGCCACTGAGATCAAAACAAATTGCAATATGCAAGCAAATATGACATTCTAATCAAAATTCATATTATATACTGTTATTTCATTTTAACATGCAATAGGCTATAGCCCAACCCCAGTGTGCAGTGTTTTAGACCCTCCACATTCTATAGGTCCATTCTTTCTAGGCAAGAGGAGAAGCATCAACAACACTAAAAGCGTAAAAAAAAAAAACCTTTACATCACACATTTTCACATCCTTTGTTTGTTGTGAGCCATTTTAAAGGGGTAAAAACAGTCTCCAGTGGGCTGTGCTTTGTTTAGTATTTCCTGCTGCGTTGTTTACCATAAATACATGGAATATGAATGCTAATAAGCCATAACCTTCATATACTGTTGAATCCTGGGGCAAAATCGCATCTAATTACATGTATTCAATATGCATTTAAGCTTCATTGCATTAAGCTTAGGCCAGATACATTCTCGTGTGAATCCCAAACCCAATTCTATTATTTTGAAACTGTTTTGGAAAAATAAAGCCAAATTCATTTATCCAAAGATTCATTTGTCACAATTCTGTGTTTTCAATCATTTGCCAAATTAATAATAACTTTTTAAAAATGTATCTGTATCTCTGACAGACGGAAGATTAAAATTTCAAATCTTCATCAAAACATTTTTCTCTACAACATATGGTGCGCTGGTCTCTGAGGATGGCGAGCGTTACTATGGCGATATCATCATTTTTTCTGTCTGGTTTACTTCAGCTTAAATACCCTCGGCGCCAGACTGGAGTGTGTGCAGTCTTTTGGCATCAAGGGATAGATAATTAGTGGTGAGTGCAGAAAACAGGAAAGGGACGGCCACTGTAGGGCGCTGTCTGTTTTTAAGAAGATGGGCAGGTCTATTTTGCCCTTTGTCTTAGCCTTGGTCTTAAGTATTCCTCTGTTGGCCACTAGTGGCTCTCTCCAGGCGCTATACACTGTCAGTGTAGAAGGTGTGGCTTCAGCCAGATGTGGGGGTGCAATTTCAATCAGACATTTCCCAAATACAGTATGTCAGAAATGATTCCATTTATAACAAATTTCTGGTCACAAAAAAGAAATGAGGGACATGTTTCCGTTTGTTAAATTACACAGCTTATTTTTCTAAGGACAAGCTTCAAGTCGTCTCAAGTCACTGACGTTCAAGTAAATCTCAAGTCTTTGTCTATTTTGACCAATTATATTATGACCAATCACAGTTCAGTAGTGGACATTGCAGTTTAGGAAACCTGGCTAATGCCAGATAGATCAGTGTTGAAGTTCAGTATTCATCTGCAACTTTGTACTCACGGAAAGTGTTTGGGAAAAGGTGGGACATTCATTGAAATACATCCAGCTGATTGGGTGTGCGCATCCAATGTCCATGTGGGATAGAACAGGTGTCTCACACACACCTCTCTGCTCTTCTTTCAAAAAGAAAATACTCTGCTAAAACAGAATCAAACACAGCAGAAACTCGCACATCCACGGGAGCTTCCATCTTTGTTTTGTTTGAATCAAGCAGTACGTTCTGTCGTCGTTGCAACTAACCTCCGTGAACTTCACCCAATCATTGTGCTCTTGATGAAAAAATAATATTGTCATGTTGCACTTTGAAATAAACAGCACTGAGAAACTATATTTTTCTAGCATGTAATTGGTTCATTCAAATTTTCAGTTTTCTGTTCAAGTGTATTTACATTTCAGATCATTTTCATTCTGCAAGCTTCTGTTTGGTCATTGTAGGCTTCTATTTCTATGGATCCATATCGGATAGCTTCTAGCCAATACTGAATTGATTTTTCATTGTAAAGGGACCTCCAGCTGAGACTGAGAGCACGACCTTGTGTTCATATGAAGAGCCACATCAGACTAGCTCATTTTTCACAAGGATTAGAAAAAGCAGGGTATGTAAAGGTTAGGGTTAATACAATGATAATAGAAGTAGCCAGGTCAAGTAATTTGTGTAATTAGGACAAACCAATACAATGTAAACAAAACGTATTCATTACAAAGGATGAAATGAGAGAGAGTGACAGAGACAGACAGAGACAGAGAAAGAGATTTGAGAGAGATTTGTACATAAACAATATCCTTCCTTCATACAGGCACTGCTTTTCAATTCAAAATGAGACTTATTGAAAGTCAAAGTCGTGGAGATTTATAAAACCGCTCAATAAAATCAAACTTGAAACAAAATTGTGATTTTAATTGGAGCATGTTACCGAAGCCATATTTTTTCAGACTACAAAAGAATTATTTTCTCCGTGTAAACTGTTAAACCTGTAGTGCATAGATCTTATTTTTCTAACATATGTGATTCTTTCATTAGTTCAAACAGACATTTACTTCTCATCATCATATAGTACATGGTATGGAGCAAAAAACAATCAAAAATACATTCACTTTCCTTACATTTCTCAAAATGTTTGAAGGCCATAACATAAGCAATTCATTTATAAAGAGAAAGGACTCCTTTCAAAGAGGCACCTACACATTTTAGTCTTGTGACTTAAATAACGATACTATTGTATAGCTTGGCACATTCTGTAACATTGTGGGATTTGTACAGACAGACAAGACATGATATTCATCCCTCATTGCATAGACGTCAAGTCCTTAAACATCTTTCGATACCACTGTACCGACCAGTGACTTTAGCGAGACTGATAAGGTCTTGTTTACACCTGTAATGTGCACTTGTAGTGACAGAACAAGAGGTCACATCATCTTCATGACAAACATAACTCTTCAAGGTGTTGAGGTTGTAAGGTGAAGAGGTTTGTTCTGTCACCATCACGACCCATGCTAAAAATAAAATCATTTATTTTACGATAACATAGTATAGGATTAGGGCTCCATAGTTGGGTGTTCAACCAAGCCTGATGTTGTAGTCTCAGTTGAAGTGCTTCCTATTGAATTGCAAAAGGACTTTTCTCAAAATGAACACGTTTGATTTGAGGACAATCTGGCCTGATCAGCTAAAAGAGATGATCTTCCTCTATAACAGCCAGCAGCATGTGGTCTGTCTCATACATTAGCCCTTTAAGCAGTTCTGTCCGGAGTTAGCCTGTGGTGTCTGTTGTGTCTGTGCCCTCGAGACGTCCTTGTGTGCCGTGAGGATGTAATCCGGCTGATACATGGTGCTCTCTGACTGTACCTGTGCGCGCCCGCTCTCACAGACCACATTACACACACGGGCCTCTAATTACTCCTGACATTCATTTACCCACCAGGACTATCACCTTCAGATACACACCACCGCCAGCTTTTGTTAGACGCACTGTCTGAAGATGTGCGAAGGATTTTACATCTTCACTGAAGTAAATAAATATTCAATTTAAATACATACAAATATAAATATTGTGTCAATTTTAAGCTGTTTTATAGCAGGACTTTGTGGCACATAAAATCAGACCTTTCTGTCTGCATCTAAAAATTAAACATTTTCAATAGAGACTCACTGTATGATTTGGAATGAGAATGAGAGCTTTTTTGACTGTGCAGAAGGTAATAAACCTGCTTCACCTTGAAGATATGAGAAATTATTGAAGTCACAAGTGCATTGTTATGGCCACAAATGACTACAGCATAATGCAAATTGGAACACTGGACCCAACGATTTTAGATTAGAATGACACTGTGCCAAATATTACAATTTTTCATCAAAGTATATCTCTTCCACAAAGGCGACATTTTGGTGAAGACACATTGTCAAGATGTTTCACCAAACGTCTTGACAATGAGATATTTTTACTGAAGTTAGCCTATATGTTAAACAAAAAAAGCACACATTAGCATCAACTAATCACATTACAAGACCATACAATACTGTACTGTACACTGGATACATAAGCTGATCTGGTCTGTTGCAAAAGCTGTTCTGAACACTATTTGCTGCAGTATTTGTACACGGTGTCTCTCTGTCATCCAATACGCTGATTGCAGCTTTTCCTCCGCCGATACACACACATTGATTTTCTCTGGACCTCCTATTGACCCAGTAGTGACCTTAAACCTAATCATAGAGTGGTGTGCATTATACCTTATCTGAAGAAAATGAACCATATCTGCTGCTGCATGAACCATATCTGCTGCTGCATTTTTATCTAATTATAACAATGGAACACATTGATTACTCTTTGTGAAAATCTGCTTAAATGTTTTCTTGATAAGAATATAAAGCGTGTGTCACCTGCATTTCTTGAAAATAGAACTTCAAAGGCTTTACTGTGACTGTGAAACCTTTATCCACACAAATTGACTTTTTCTAACCATATAAAATAAACAGCCTATTCAGAATGCAAATTTATCAGTGAATGTAGAAGAAAATGCATCATTTGATCCAGTGAGAATCTTTGCATTTTGATAAATGTACATGTTGAGTGACTTTACACTTGAGTTTGACAGCTTAAAAATCTTTGTATAATAAATATAGCTGTTGTCTAAAGGGCAAAATTGATCATCTTCATCTAAAGGGGTTAAATTAAACAATAAATCATATTTCTGATTGAACACACGAGAGCCTATGTTGAAAAAACATGTCTGACTTTATTACAGTAGCATACAATTCAGTTAGAGCTCATGGAAATGCATTTACATCACACAATGTGAATGCATTTTCTCTGTTTGGTGTCTACGACAAGCGTTCAGTTCATTTCAGTGGCTATAATGTGATGTTATTATTTATGAATATTAACAAATCCTAATCCCCTGTCCTAAACTCAACTATTATCAAAACTAAAGTCCTAAACTTAGCCATACACTGCACAAAGGGAAAATACAGCTTGGATAAAAATTACTTGAATTAAGCATATAAATTTTAAAAGACTAATTTTAGGATTTAAGATTATTACCCTAACCCTAACCCTAACCTTATCTAGATATAAAAACTTGTTTTAAGCAAATCTGTATCTGTTTTAAGCCTCAATTGCTTGAATCAAAAATAGATTTGCTTAAAAATCTTGTCAAGAGTATTTGAAACTAGCATTTTCTGCTCAAAACAATAGCTTAGTCAAATTTTCATACTGCACTGGTAGACTATTTGTTTTGAAATAAGACATTTATACCTCAAAATGAGCAAAATTTTCGTATTTTTGAAAACTATTTGTTTTGCAATAGCAACCATCTTTTTCTACTTAAATCTTTTACAGCAGCAGTTATTTTGCCTATATAAACACAAATCTGGTGTTGGGGACATTTTCTGCAACCTTAAATTGAGCTAAAGGTTGTGATTATATATGTGAAAACACTATACATTTAAAAGTATCCTGGCTCTGTATGACATTAAAATCATCGACACCCAATCACAGCAGGTTTTATAATTCCACTAGTGTCTGCTCCACACAACCTGGTGCGTCTTATCAGCAGAGGCTCAGACTGACGGCACTATTCACTCTGTATATGTGTATGTTTGGTTGTAACATGAGCAGCCTGCCGCAGCCTGATTACATAGGGACTTATCATCTGCCAACATGCCACCCAGTCCCACCTGCGTTCTTTCAGCTGGTGGCACCCGAGTTAAGCTTCTGTCTAATATCCTTATGTACCTCAGTCATCGGTGAGAGCGGGCGTCGGATTCTTCCTGTTTCCTCGTCCGCCGCGTTCTCAGGAGATAATCAAATCATAATGGGATGTTGGAATAATATTGTTTTGGCTGCTGTTCGGAGGGTGAAATTTCACTTAATGTCTCTGGGATGCTGGGAAATGGAGATTAGTGCTGTGGAGTGTGCAGAGGAAAGCAGTGTGTGAGGAGGAGACATGTTTACAGCAGAGTCAACAGTGGATGTTAAAATCTCTGACTCTTAAGTGCAAGAAATCTTCGAGGTTCTACAGAAATACAAGTTCATTGATGAATCTTTTGATGGTATCGCACTATGGAAAGCTCAATTTACACAAACAATGGCTCATTCGATTTCTACACCTTGATCCATTTAGAGTCCTGGAGCTTATGGAGCAGTGACTTTGGGCTTTAGGCAGAGGAACACCCTGGACAATGGCAAATAGTTGCATGGTTAACACACATGCAGACAGACAGACAGATGGGATTCGAACCACGATCTCCATATCTGGAAGTCACAGTTCTAACTTATAACTACTGTGCAACCTTTTACACAAAACAGACTTTTTTTTTTTCATCTCATTTGTCGAAATACAATTTTGTGTTATATTTGTAGATTTCCTGGAGTTATGTTATAATTTTAACACTCACTGTCTCTGAAGAAAATGCAGATATACAACGAAATGTCAAAATCACAAGACAAGCACGTTTTATGCCTTGTTTACGTAACATGTTACGAAAAGCCAAGCGTAAAGTAACCACAATTTTTTTGTTAAAGCCGCATGGCGACATTTTCTTTGGGTTAATGGGTAAGTTCAGGCCTCAAGTTACTAAAATGGGTAAGTTTGGGACTGGGGCTTGGGGTAGGTTAAGATTTACCCAATAAACCCAAAGAAAAAGTATCTTCAGCCAAAAATCGTTTTGGCTTTTTGTTGCATTTTGACTTTAAAAAAAAGTCATGAGGACTTGCTTATTGTTTGTTTTTGACATTTTGTTACATATGTTTTCGTTGGAGACTGGGTTGCATAATTTACAAGCAGGGACTTACATTTTAAACTTAAAAAAGGACTAAACTGGGCTAAAATAAAAACTGTTTGCAGAAATATAACGGAGAAATGCATTTAGTAATAAACTATTACATAAAAATAAGTCATTTTGTAAAACACAAATTTGTTCTAAGGCGACGTAGAAATATAA
>CM076407.1:9653630-9845075 GCA_038363315.1 Mugilogobius chulae
AGTGTTCCCAATTTTCAAAGCAAGGATCCACTCACCCAGTGTACGTAGACAATGAAGTAGCATGGGTTAAGTGTCTTGCTCAAGGACACAACAGCAAAGTCCCACTGTGGCAACTGGTGTTTCAGAAGTATTCCATCCAAGTACTGTCCAGGCCCTGTCCTGCTTAGCGTTTGAGATCTGATGGTATCAGGCTTTGACAAGCAAATTTTAACCCTATAAAAGCTGAACCATCCTCTCAAATCATGAACGAGACCTCAGATGTAACAGGTGTTGGTATTTCTGCCAAACTGCCAACTTGATGCATCTCCTACAAAGTGAACCAGCTCAACCAGGTCAGCTGCAGAGCGGCCAGCTGATGTCAAAGTTTGTTAATGTTTCAAACTCTTTGCTTTGTACATCTTCATCACTATTTTCGCTTTATTGACGTTGTCAGCACATCTGAGGAGATGAAGTATTGATAAGATCACAAATCTCTGTCATTCATCCATACAGATAGATAATTATGTGACTGGGTCAGGGGATATTTACTCCTCCAATGCAAGGCAGAAGTTTGAGAAATATAGATGTTCTCAGGAGGGTCACACACATAACCCTGTGGTTATGTGTGATACATAATCTTAAATTAAAGTAACCAGAGTGAAAATGTCCACACCATTGTCCTCCTTTTACATTTACAAAGTTGAAGAAGCACACACAACACCTTGTATTGTATTGTAACTGTGTAAACCATTCCAGCAAAACGGTTGTTTGCTTGAAGTCCAATCCAGTAAATCCAGACTGTACATTTTAACCTGGAGAATCCAAACTGATATCTGTCTGCATTAATTTGTGCACTCATGCAATGACTTGGGTGCAGCAGAACTCTGGAACTTACACAGTCAAATGTATGAACGTTTTGGCAACTGTGGCCACAGTGAGACAGTTTAGGAAGTCATTTTCTTACAAAAAGCCACAATTTTTTGGATATATTTGGAGCAAAAATATAGATTCTCATTAACTTAATATAAACATGTGAGGGCTATATATGTACTTTTTTGCTTTCTTTTTAAAATGTGGTTGGGCCTATTCAGTGCCAAAATTACAGGTATACTTACCTGACCAGTGAGCCTGGTTTGGAAAGAACATGGATAGTTATACAGTTGATATTATAATGTAGTTGGAATCAGCTCCTGCTCATGTCAAAGAGGCTGACACAAACTCTAGATTAGGCTTAAAATGTTCCACTTCGAAATTTTCTATGGTCAGGTCAGTTAGGATCAGAAACTAAACCACAGTTCTAGTCGGGCTGCCTTAGGAGCAAATATAATGGGGCAAGTTTAGTGTGTCGGCTGGGGTGCTGTCTTCTTATTTGAACTGTTTTCCCTGTGAAGATAATTATTTAACTACTTGTCTATCTATGTAGCCTGTTCTCACTTGTTTTATTGTTATTTTCAACCATTCATGTTTGCTGGGTTAACTTTTTTAACCTTGGGAAGTCCTCAGAGACAATTGTTGTTGTGATTCTGGGGTATAAAAAAATAAAATGATTTGATTTGATATGTAGCCTAAACAAATATACTATGCAATACCAACTTAATTCATAAATCTTCAAACAACAACTGGCGCTGAGATCAAATGTGCAAAACCAGATCTGGTCAGATCAATGAGGATGAACTTGTCCAGTGGTCAGAGGGACTAGTACAAGACAAAAGTCTTACTTCTGTCACTCTGCCCCAGGGCAACTGTGACTACAGTGACATTTTACCACCATTGAGTGTGAAATAGATAAATATAATCAGTGTGAAGCATGAGAGTTTAAAAAAAAAGTGCTGTATTAGTAAATAACACACAAAGAGAACGCAGGCCATGATCTGTGACTGTGGCTCTGGTTTACCAAATTTATCTTAGTGATTATTATTTGTGTTGGTTCAGTGTCATATGTTTTTACAGTTACACAACAGAAAATATGATTATGTGGTACAGTTGTGATACTTCATTCTGACTTTTTATCGGTGATAGTTCTAACAGAATTGAACTTAGTGCTGTGTGCTCTTTTATCGCTATAACATTTAAAATATGGCTAAAACAAGACAAAAAACACAACTTTCAAGTAAAAACAAGACTAATCTACTCAAATTGAAAAAGAAAAATAAATCAAGAGGACTTTTCCAGATCAAAAAGCTCCAACAACCATCATAAGCAAGAATACAGAAAATAGCTTGAGTTCTATGGGAATTGCACCTCTGTGAGAATGACTCTTGTACTTTGAGGCTCACTGTGAGGCTGTGTTTTGAAAAAGTTGAGACATATTATTCATTTTCTGAATCCTCACATTCCAGAGAATAATTTGATATCACATTTGTGTGTTTATCATGTTCCTACAGCTTTCAGCAAGAAACGTAGCAAAACAGTTCAGAAAAATTGGTAAAAAATTGCCCTCATGTGACAGTTTGAAAAGCTGTGGTTGCCATAGTAATTATCAGAGAGGACAACAAATGCACCTCCATGAAAGACAAGATTGTTTTCTTCAAAATGATACCAAACATAATAGTTTAATCATTGTCTGCTGGGTGGTACATGGCCTGAACCATAATATGAACCAGTGTCAAAAGTACATTTTTTGACATGTGGTTTGTAAACTTCAAAGGTGGATATTTATGTTATCGCTGAAGCTCAGAAAAGTCTATCATGCAAAAATATAAAGCTTAGATCATGACCTTTCCAAAATGTATGATAGCCCTTGCCACCTCTGGTGAGCCCCGTTTTCGGTCTGGCCCATGGACTATTGTCCATATCTATTGTAATAGCAGCACTAAATCAACACTATTTTGTAAAAGCTGGTACATTTCTTTAGTAAACTAGTAACATCAGAATAAACACTTGAACTTTACCGTTAAAGTACCATCTTCAGCTATGTCCATGTCCACACAGAAGGAGATGATCTACTGTATTTCAAAGAACATCTATTTGTGGAAATTAATTGTGTGTATGTCTGGTGAGCATGATTAATCACCTTCTCTTTTCACTGTAGCTAAAGTCAGAGCCGTGTCATTTGTTCAGTTCCTTTTGTGGCTGTGGAGATAATTACCAAAGTACAGCGATATCAATAGAAGGTTACACGCTCCTGTGAAAGGCCTGACACTGACGCTGCTGGTTCAATAGAAACACCGCAGCACACAATTACAAGGGATGATTCATGACTCACTGTACACGCAGCACGGTAAATGCCGCGTTACCTTTATGTTGGTTAGCCATAGATCAATATTTAAAGGAAAACATAGTAAGGCAAGTAAACTTTATTCACAAGTTTGTTAGGATATCTTTCAGAGTCATTTTTGTGTTGAAAAAAAAAACATCAAAGGGGACTGGCGTTCAATCTTTACTCCAATAGACTTCTATTATACACTCAGTTTTTGGAGTTTTGGGGGGGCAGAATAATTTTATTTTGAGATCCGCCTGTTTTATATGAACCCTACATCCATTTCTAATCCTCAGGCCAACTCTTGAGGCGTTTACACGTTTGCCAGTCCGATAACACAACCAAACAATAGAGCAACCCCCAAACCAAAAGTGACAGAGTTTCATCAGACTGTCAATAGTTCACTGACCCCCGTTGGCATCCTGGACAGCGGTTATTTGTCGCCTCATGGATCAGCAGTAGTGTCTGAGTTGATCCTGTGGAATTGCCGCCCATTCCTCCACCAGTGCCGCCCTCAGCTGCTTCTGAGTTTCAAGAGGATGTTCATGTTGGTGGACAACCATTGGGACCACCTATGCAAAGTCCAATGATGATGTGCAGTGCACCTTTCGACTCGAGCTCGTCGATGTTGGGAGGTAAAGCACTGATCCAACATATAGCCGATATGGTCGAATATAGACAGCGCGGAGGCGATTATGGATGGTTCTGGCTGACACTGACCTGTGGTGGCATCGTGAAGAAGTGTGTTTTTGGCTTCATTCTGGTGTTTTTTTAATAGAGAAGACTTGAACACAGTTAACCAGTGATAAAAGTCAACTCTGAGTTTGTGTGCATAAACGACCCTGTAATGCACTCTTTATTGTTCTCACAATCAGTCAAGCCAAATCAAGAAATCTGTTCACTGTCTTCAGCTTACTATGGACTGAAATCATGATGCTAACCCATTTTTAAAAATGTACTTGTTTTCTCAGCAATTTTAGAAAATTAAAATGTTTCTTTTTTTCCTTGAGTGTAGTTATTTCAAAACCCCTCTAGTTAGACAGACTTGTGTTGCGACACTTTTTGGTCTTTTCCGACACAGAGAGAGAGAGATGTCATGTGTGATGTGCACCAATCAAGGCCTGATGCAACTCGGCCTTCCCTCAGAAACATGCACTTTTCTTTTTAGATTTACGTGTTTTTTGAGTTGAATTTCTTAGCAATCCTTTGTTTTTTGTTGAGACACTTTATCTAGTTTATTATTTCAAACGTAAAGTTTAGGTATGTTGCTTGTAATTTTCTGAATAGCCTAAAATTAAGTTCATTTCTCAGATGAAGTCACGTGCATTCTCACAGCATTTGAAAAGGTTGATATAGCGCCTTTAAAATTTTCTTTTTGAGTTTTCTACCATGTTCTAATATTGTTTCCCCATTAAAACCCGGCTCTGAACCTCATAATTTTATTTATTTTTTTTTTTGCCATGAAAAATGGCATCTGGCAAAATGAGATCTTCTGCATTGTTTTCAAGTTCATAAGTAACCCAGACTTTTTTTTTTTACATTCTACATCATAGCATAGCAGGTCATATCAGTTAATAGAGCATAACTTAATACCTGTCCTTTAGGGTACCTTTTCAAGATCTAATAAGATGCCAAAGACGTCAAAGCAGTCCAGAACATGTTACAAAGAAACAAACTAGGCTAGTACTAGATCATGTTTATCTTTTAAAGTCCATTACCATAGTGACATGGAGTTTTGTTAGCAGCAGCGCAACCAGTTCTCCGCCGCAGTTAAAATGATGTACAATGACTTCCAAAAGTAAAACTGCAGGAGATAAACATGAGCGATTCTTCTATTGTGCCGGCGACTAAATTAAGGCTTTCATTTTCTCACTGGCGACAAGTCCAATTATGAGATGATGAATTTTACCGGCCGTCATTAAGGTAAAGTGATACACAATGACATTTAATTAGAGCTATATTTAGTCGCTCAAACACACTTGTCAGGGGACTCGCTTTCCTCGCTGTGATGAGGCACACAAGGACTAGTCTCATACCGCCGCATCGTACAAGGCTTTGGGAAATGGAGAGCTATGAGTTATGGGTAAACTATAAGACTTAAGAAAGCAGAAAAGTGTTTAACTAAGGATGTGTGTGTATCTTTAGTGATTTAGCTCTTTGATTACTCCTCTAATTATGTGTTTGATGTCAGATTGCGATCTCTTTCAAAAAGTTATAGAAGTTAAAGATGTCATAGTGCATTTCCAAGTTATAAAAGGACAATTTAAGTGCATATAAAGCCTTCAGCAAACTATAGGAGTTTTCGAGGAGACATGTCAGAGTAAGAATTTTCACCAGTTCTTTCACTTACTGTTACATGACAGAGCTCCATTAAATGGTATAAAGTATACATTATAAAAACACAAAAACGTAAGTACTATTTCTGCCATTAAATGTTGTTCAAACTCATTTGTGAGTTGTTTGTCTCGTGTAACTTATGTCAATAAGTAATGTATAAAAATTTAGAAACACATTGTTAAAATGTTATCTGCTTAACAACAGCAAAGACAGTTTGATTGGACACAGAAGGATGTTTCGAAGTAATACTGGAGAAACATTTTTTCTGTACATAACCTTGATCCATTGAATGTGCTATTGTCTACAAACCTTGTGTAAGTGACTCACTGCAAAACCATCTACATATATGTTTATTAAAATCTACATTTTTTTTTTTTTTAGAAGTCACAGAACTTCCAGACCAAATCCCAAGCCATTGACCTCCAAGTTGAGTACCAGGTCTTATCAGGTCTCAAGTTATCAAAGTAGTGATTCAAGTCTGACTCAAGCCCGAGTCACCACATCTCTGCTGTTTCCTTCACACCTCATCATGTGTGTCTAAATTAATTAAAAAGTGTATTTGTCAATAGCTACTGTACAGCGACACGATGGCGCAGCGGTTAGCGTTCTGGCCGCATAGCAAGAAGGTCCGGGGCCTTTCAATGTGGAGTTTGCATGTTCCTATACCATGTCTGCGTAGGTTTCCTCCGGTACTCTGGTTTACAACTAAAAACATGTCTATTAATGCCTCCCCTGACCCTTCCCCCAGGGCTCCTCTGCAACAGAGATCTGAATCTCAGTGGGACTTCCCTGGTTAAATAAAGGTCAATTAAATTAATTAATAATACAGACACCATGTAGTAGTTGTCTATCCATTGAAAATGCTGACTAACTTTCTATTTTTTCTCCTTTATAAGTTTTTTTTTAATTAATATTTTATTTTATTTTTTTTTTTTTTTTTTTTTTTTTTTATTTAGTTATTAAAAGGACAATGCATATTAATTAACATTTACATGTAAATATGCCAGAATTAGCCAGGCGGCTATTTTTCATCTGGATTCCCGGACAGATGTTGGGTGCCTAAAGTAAAGTAGGTTATTATATCACATTTGTTTATTGTAAACTGCAATATTTATCTATGTGTAGAACTAATAAGCTCCTAATCTTCATGACATTTCCACTGTCATCATTAGCTCGAGCCAGATTAATCTGGCGAGAGCTATTGTTCTTCGTTGGTTTCTTATTATTATTATATTATTATTATTTTTTTTTTCTGCCTAAACAATCGCGTTTTTGACCCCTTGGACCCCCTGAAAAAGTATGTACACTGTACATCGTCGCGACCGGACCGGCGAAAAATTCGATAATTTCGACATCGCAAGAATGTCGAACCCAAACCGACTCGACAGCGCCGCCTAGAATCAGACCTCTATGGCAGAGGAACAGGTAAATTTTGGCCTAGACTCATGAAACTCAGAACAGTGATAGAGCTCCATGAGACAAGACTAAAGTTGACTTGGCGCACTGCTCTATGATGCACAGGAAGTCGGCCATTTGGATTTAATCAGCGACGCCAGTTTGATTTCGTTTTTATTTTAACGAACTAGTCCTAGGTTTTTGGGCCCAGTGAGCTCAGACTTGGCCTGCTGCATCTAGAGGCATTGAATTTCAATAGTTATCCAATTTTTTGGATACTCCTCACCGTTTCCCGCAGTACGCCGGCGAAAAACACCTTCGTTTCCTGTTTCTTTGAACACCTGTCACGGCCACAGGCTCTGACCTACAGAGCTCAGACTTCAGTCACTATTGTGTGACCCTGGACTAAACATTATGGATTCATTTTTATGGAAAGACTCCACTCTATAGCGCCCCCTACCTATACCCTGAAATGTCAACTTTGTGCGATTTTCATGAAACTTTGCCCAAAAATTCTATGCCTGCTAAGACACATAAAATTACATTATCGCTATGGTGCATTTTCAATACTTGGCCAGCAGGGGCGCAATGAATGCTCAAAAAAAAACATTAAAATCTATAACACGCACGTCCTCTGTCAGATTGACTTGAAACTTGAATCACTTATAGACTAGATGACCTGGTTACAAACATATTTATAACATAACGGTCGGGCCTACAGCGCCACCTATAGACATGCACAAACATTACAATGGGGATAGGAAATTTACTTTGACTTTTATTTGTGAAACTTTGCACATTAATCCTTAATGTGCCCCTGATCATAAAAGTCAATCAGACCTATGCTCTATTTTGTACAGTTTTGTCTCCAGGAGCCTCCAAATCTCCTATACATTGTCAATGACACTGAGACTCTTATTTCACTAATGTGAGATAAAAAGTCACGAAACAGTGACAGACTCACACCAAAGTTGGCCGAATTAAATATAATAATGTACATATCAGATTCATAACTGTATTTTACACACTTTTAACCAAACAGCTCTACGGCGCCACCTTCTGTAAAAATCCAATGGAGACTGGGACAAGTTACTTTGGAGTAGGACAATGACATTTACCACAGTGACAGAGCTGATGGAGACAAACATAAAACATAATTGGTGCAATGCTCCACGTCACACAGGAAGTCGGCCATTTTGGATCTAAAATCAGCCGCCACTGTGATTTCGTTTTTATTTTAACGAACTAGTCCTAGGTTTTTGGGCCCAGTGAGCTCAGACTTGACCTGCTGCATCTAGAGGCATTGAAATGCAATAATCATCCAATTTTTTAGATACTCCTCACCGTTTCCACGCAGCTGGCCGGCGAAAAACACCTTCGTTTCCTGTTTCTTCACAGACCTGTCACGGCCACAGGCTCTGACCTACAGAGCTCAGACTTCAGTCACTATTGTGTGATCCTGGACTAAACATTATGGATTCACTTTTATATGAAGACTCCACTCTATAGCGCCCCCTACCATTCACCTCAAATGTCAACTTTGTGTGATTTTTACCAAACTTACACAATAAATTCTACGCGTGAGGAGATGCAAAAAATTACATTACAGGTATGGTGTATTTTCAATACTTGGCCAGCAGGGGCGCAATGAATGCTGAAAAATACCCCTAAAAATCTCTAGCACACATGCTCCTTGTGAGATGGACTTCAAATTTGATTCACTAATAGACTGGATGAGCCTGGTCACAAAACTCTGTCTAACGCAATGGTCTGGGTTATAGCGCCACCTATAGGAATGCAAAACTTCCAGAGATTATCCATTTTGCCATTCAAATACTATGGCACTTTTGAAATGGGGAGAGTAAAGCCCGGGCAGTGGTCGGGAGAGGAAAATGCAATGTTGGGAAGTTGCAGGTCGAGGGCGGGTGTGTGCAGAGCGGTCGCGTGGCTGGCGAGAGCTATCATCGCGCTTTAGCGGCTTTAATTTATATTGTTATTTTTTTTTTTACTGAGCTGTATGACATTTTTGAGTCTTTCTTGTGTCATTTAGAGTAATACATTATGAGCATTCAAATCTCATTCAAATGTTTTAATAAAAGTGATTGAACAGACCATGGTTAGATTTGTTGTGTGCAAAGTTTGAGTAAAACTGTGTTTGGAAATATTGTGTGCTAAACAGTCTGAGTGAAACTTTAGTGGACATAATGATCCATTGTTTTCTTACAACTCATAAATATGGAGTTTAGAAATGTTGCAGTTTGTTTTTCTCCAGAACATCAGAAGTTGTTGAATCAGAAAACTGCAGACACAAGTGAAGGACGCTGAATCATTGTTTGTCTGAGTTATTGGGTTTTGAATCATAAAGCACTGATACTCAAGTTAAAACAAGATGCAACAGGCAAAGCTTTACATTTTCGTATTTGATTTGATTTGTCAGTTTGCTCTCTCAACATGCAACATGTCCAAACTGCTCCTTAAGATGTTTTAACATTTAATAGAATCTATTTATTCTATAGATGTGTAAATGTTTTCTTTATAGACAACAATAGAAGGGTAGCTTAGGTTTAGGAATAGTCCCTCCTCGGGGGAGGACTTAAATCAGTATAAACGAAACCTCTTGATCTCAGAGTTGCCAAGTCCGCTTCTTTATAACAACTATGGGCTTCTTTGTTTGGAAAGTCACTCGTGAATTTTGACAGTCGTGGGTTGCTGCGTTTTGGGCTTGCTCCTGAGAGGCACTTTGACATTATGAACAAGAGGAATTTTAGCAGTTTTTTCCAAATTTACTCACTGAAATGTCCTCACTAATGACAGAAATATAGACTTTAAGCACATTGTTGTGCTTTAAATCCTTTATTAATGATCAAATACTATTTAAAATATGTCAAACCATTCACCTTTGTTCTGCTGTGACACATAATGTTTAATTATTTTGATTACTTTTTATTGAGGGTCTGAAGTTGCTTGTTTTGGGCTTTTTTCAAAGGCTAGTCGCTTGTTGCTCTTTGAAATCTGGCAACCTGACAACTTAGAAGACTTTCTACTACTACATTTGTGTGAGGTACTTGTGAAGTTTCACATTGGTAGATTAATTTAAATGCAATGTTTTTTTTCCTATTCACCTGTGTCTATGTTACACTAAATAAAACATAAAAATCATATTTTTACTTTGAGCAGTCCTGGAGGAGGGCCTGCTGTAGGAACTGCTTGTTCCCATAGAAAGCGACTCCTATAGCAGATTTATTTATTTATTTATTTAATTATTTAATCATTTATTTATTTATTTACTTATTGTCATAATAATACAATGCATCTTTTATCAGAATGCTGGTTTTATCTTTGTAATTCTACTGAGTTGTGTACATAACTTTTATCTCCAGAAAGTTACACAGTGCACCTTTAAAGGGCACATATGCCAAAGAAACTTTTTTTTTTTTTTTTTTTAGTTTTAGTTTGCTTCGTAATCAAAAGCACAAACACTGTTCTAAATGTTTTTGATCTGTGATATCATTGGTAGATCTCTAAAAGTTTCTGCACTGTGTTAAAGTCCATAATCATCCTTGTTTTGAGTATTTCTGCAGCATTAGCACCTCTTGATTTTTTCCTCTGGGTAATGTGGGTTGCACATACTGTCGGTATGTGTACTTCTCTACACTTTTTACTGGTTCTGGTGCATGAGATTCCAAAGTGGAGAAGCTGGAGGAGCAGGTTTGAAGAATGAAAGCCACACTCAAATGCATAATATCTGTCCTTTAAAATGCCAGAAAGTGCTTTTATGACAGAGCCTGTGTGGTGTTTGCATGTTCTTTCTGTGTGTGCTTAAGCGTGTGCGAAAACATTTATCAAAGAGGCAGGATTCTTTCTGAACCTCACTCAAAATAAAGTAAAGTCTGTTGTTTTGAACTCTCTGTCTCAGAAGCATTGTCTCACTTTGGCCTTGTCAGGTTTAGCGCTGTTTTCTGACCCATGTCCAGACTGTTTCACTTTACTGTTCGCCCACACGTTGTTCTACCCATCGGTCTTTGGCTTCTAGTGAACAAACTTATTGAACGCAGTCTTGCCTCAAACATAAATAAAGTGCTTTGGGTCATTTCATTTGAGTTTCACACATCGAAACTCCAAACATCTTGATCAAATGTGTGAGCACAATGCTGTTTTCTATGGTCAAAGCAACATTTAGTTTATGAAAACCACTGAGGAGAGCAATTTTAGGCCATTTTCTGTCCGTTAAAGGTGCCAAGATGAGTCATGTTTCTGATTATAATTCTAGTTAACTATAATCATGAATATCAACATCATAGTCTGTGTCTGAGTATTGACACTTCCCTCGGATAAAGTCATTTCTGTAATGAATACACGCTCTATTCATATACTAAGAAGCATTGAACACGTTTTATACAACTTGACTTTTGAGTAGCTAGGTTCTTCAGGTTCATTCAGTTGTTTTTGTTTATTTGTTTTCGCAATGCCTCAAAAAAGGTTGCAAAACACTCTCGTAGAGAAGCCAAGCTACTGGTGTACTGTAAATCCATGTAGCGTAAGATCGGCTGTGGAGCGCTGCGGGACGGGCAACGTGCCAAAAGCAGAGAGGCAAAAGTGCAAAGCACCGTCCCTCTTTAAGCGTCACAAAAACGGACTCGCACTGTTGTATCTCGCAGTGAATCATGTGTTCAGCGCATTATTACCTGTACTAAAGACTTTAAACATCATAACCAGGCAGGTTATCAACTGAAATTACTGGTAAAAAAATGAAGATCACTACCCTCGCCTTTCACAGGTTATTTTTGGAACCTAACTCCAGCGATAGATGAGGGACCACTGTACATTGAAAACTCTCTGACATTATATAAAGGGTCTTTCACACCAACACAACCAACAGTTGCTGACAGTACGGAGGAGAAACGCAGCGTCTGTTCAAGTCTCTTTGGGACGCACGATGTAAAGGAACATTTCACATAAACACAATCCAAACAGCCAACAGTCGCAACCATTTGCCGAGAAAGCATGCACGTCATGTAATGCTTGATGAAAATGACAAAACATAAGTAATCTTTATTTGTATAGCGCGTTTCACAGACAGTCATAAAGCGCTTCACAGTCGATGAACCCTCCCCTCCCCACTCAGTGACATTAAACTGCAGAGGTGATTCGCCTAAACACCTGGCGCCTCAACCTCCGACCACCACAAGTGTTCCCTAACATGCATGTTATTGGTTGGTGTGGAAACCCGAATGCCCGGAGGAAACCACCCAGACACGGGGAAGAACATGCAAACTCCACACAGAAAGGCCCGAGCCATGCATGAATGAAACCGCGACCTTCTTGCTGTGAGGCCAGAGCGCTATCCCCTCTGCCACTGTGCCGACATAAAATGCACGCGAGTTGTCAAACTCTAACGGAGAACAGATGTTTCTAATCTTTTCATATCATGCATTATAAACGGCGTATGTCTTGATATGTATACGCTTTCTTGATATGTATTGCCCAGGTAACTGTTTCACTTTGTATTTCATAGAAGTTTCACCACCAGAAAATTACACATCACTTAAAAGTTGTATTGGTCTATACAACATGCATGTTAGGAAACACTCCGTGGTAGTCGGAGGTTGAGGCGCCAGGTGTTTAGAAAAATCGCCTCTGCTGAGCTGCTCCAGGGCAGTTACTGTCACTGAGTGAGGAGGAGAGGGGTTCATCTCACTGTGAAGCGCTTTGTGACTCTGTGTCTGTGAAATGCGCTATACAAATCAGAGTCATATGAAGCACATGGAACTATACCTTCAATTTCTCTGTTGAACAATAAAATAATATTATTGGACATATTTTATAATGACGACTGTATCAAAATTATATTGAGCAGCAAGCCTTTTTTATAGCATCAAAATCAAGTTAGAAATGCCAACACACACAAAAAAAACATCACAGGTAATATTACTGGTATGTGACTTTTATTGTTGTAGCAAAGCAATTTCCCATTGACAAACAAATAAACATTACATTACAAGTTTGAATGATGCCACTATTCAACTCCTCCTATTACTGTAACACCATCCAAAATTCACTAAGCCTCTTCTTTTCCTCTATTCAGGCAACCAGCTCCTCATTATGGACTCACCCGAGTGTGTAAAGACTCAAGATGGACTGTCTGTCACTTGCCAGAAACGATTTAAGATCAGACACTTGATACACTTTCTCCGCAATTCTTTCTTATTTCTCCAGAAACTATTTTCTATCCAAAGATTATCAAACCTATTTATTCCAAAGGACAGACTGCGCTTTCCCGTGTTATTGTCCTGAAAGCGCCAGACTCTTTGGCACTATTTCAGATCAAACCGGCGGATTACAAATGTGATGTGAATAATTGATCGTCTGGCATCCTGTCAGTTGTATAATTGAGCAGAGCTAAACCTTGTCTGGCACCGAAGCTATTTATGTATGGGCCATTGTTGAAAACTACAGAGAGCCACTATTGATTTGCACGGACTGATTTAGACAAGATTAGCAGGTTTAGAAAGAGTATTTTTGTTACAATGAGAAGGCAATGAGATTAGGACAGATCGAAGCCACTTGATTGAATATTGACCTAGATATTTTTTGGAGTGTTTCGATAACTATTCAGATGATATTATTCATTCAGTTTGTAGTTGTTCCTGTTTGAGGTGGCAAGTGATGGGAATGTATACCAGTGACTTTGGGCTTTAGGCAGGAGAACACTCTGGACAGTGGCTAGGGTTAACGTTTTAGGACAGACAAAGACAGACAATCATTCTGTCTTTCATTCAGTAAGACATTTACAGTGATGCTAATTGATCTATACATGTATGTTTTTAGAGACGGGAGGAAGCCTGAATACTTGAAGAAAACCCACTATTCCATGAAGTTTAAGGCATGTATCGAGTACTCAAATCCTGAAATCTATTCCTCAGATGTAAGAACTGTATTCTTAACTGTATATGGATCTCACCTGTGGAAGATCGCCCCATTACGAACTCCATAGAAATCTGACAAATTCAAATCTTAAGAGTTTAAAGGCATGCAGCAAGCTAGCCATGGATGTATTATAATATTTGCCTGACCAGCCCCGTTCCTACACGCTGCGACAGACAACTTTATGAAGATGTGACGGTCTCGATTCAGAGCGTCAGGTTTAAATTTTGATGGCGGACTTTTGGAGTCATTATTCACAGAAAACCCAGAAATTACACTAAAACAGCGACACACAAAACCGAATGTTATCAGACGCTCTCAACGCGGTTTGCTGCTCAGGTTTTAAAGAACTGATATGTTCCTGATTGTTCAAAACCGAAGCAAAAGAAAATATTCTTTCTGCCATCTTGAATGCTTTGAAACGGTTAGAAAACAAAAGTTTTGATCTTGGTGAGGAGTTGGGGAGGGGAGCGGTTGTTTGAGATTGGACCGTCCTAATTTTGGACAATGAAGTAATTGGTTCTGTCTTTGAGTCCAGACTGTTCTGTATTTGAACAGAATGTAGGAGGGGCTGGCTGCTCAGGCAATAATAATATAGTGGTCCTTCGTTAATCGCGGGGGTTAAGTTCCAAAAATAACCCATGAAACGCGAAACCCGCGAAGTAATGATCTTCATTGTTTAACAGTAATTTCAGTTGATAACCTGCCTGGTTCTGATGTTTAGTGTCACCGCGAGATTCAACAGCCCGAGTTGTTTATGTGACGCTTAAAGGCTCGTGCAGACAGGATCGATGTGATGAGCGTAAATGTCGCTTGAAATCCCATTCATGTGCATGGGGCTGTCAGCGGCACCTCAGGGCGCTCCTCCGCTGACAGACACATACACATGAATGGGATTTCAAGCGACATTTGCCGCTCATCGCGTCCTGTCTGCACTGGCCATAAAGAGGGACGGTGCTGTGCTCTTTCGCCCGCTCTGCTTTTGGCACGTTGCCCGTCCCGCTGCGCTCCACAGCCGACCGCAGAGCCACGGATCACACGGACTACAGAGCCAACATGAAACACATCCGGGCTCTAGTGAAGTCACAACATGCTTCATAAACACATCTTTGAACTACACAAATGACGTTCCAGCGTGAACAAACTTATCATGGTAACTACGAGCTCAAAGAGTCAAATCCTCACCTGGAGAAACGTCCGAGCGTCAGGTCAGCTTCCCCTGCATGATCCAAACTGTCTAAAGTTTTCTAAAAGAGCTTCTGTGCTGTTGTCTGTGAATGCTGCGATGTCACACAATCGATAAACGGTGCGTTTGAGAGAAAAGCACGCTACAGAGCACGTTCATAGGACCGCACACTCTAAAAAAAAGCGAAATTGCACTAAAAAAAATCCGCGATACAGCGAAGCCGCGAAAAGTGAACCGTGATAGAGCGAGAGACCACTGTATCTGGATACAATAATGAGCTAAAGTCACTGACATACAGCACTGATGGTCAAATTTGATGACCAGGGTGTAGGGTTAGCTAATTCAGATCAATAGTGCAGTTGTTTTCATTCTAAAATGCACATTTATAACTTTAAATTCCCAAAATTCTTAATTATACAATGTTACACTCGACTGGACCAATAACATTAATTTTAAACTGAATTATGAGGTTCACAGAAGCAGAGTGGTCAGAGTTTTTCAATGAGGAGATCATGGTTCGAATCCCTGATTGGACAAAACCAACGCTTCACGATCTGTCTGTGTAAAGTTTGCAGTTCTCTCTATCTTTCTCTCACCAATAAATGAACAAATAATTGCACAGCTTTTAATATCTGGAATTAACTTATCCACGTTTTCAAGGATAACACTTGATAGGTGTTATTTGTCACTGTCTAGTAAATCTCTCATCTCACTGATAAGCTAAGCTAATCAGCTATAAATTCAATAAAAGACCGGTCCATGCAAATGAAAAGAAAACTCATTTAAATACAGCTGGAGATTTATGACCCGGTTATAAGATGTCACTTTAAAGACACATGGAGATTCACTTAACATAAATAAACTAGAATAGATTTTTCCTGGCTGAGATAGAGGTACATTTTGAATTCTTAACACATCGCTTAAGAGACAGCCCTAATGAACCAGGAACATGAGATCGGCAGGAAAAAAGCTTTTGGGATTCAAAGCGAAACATGGCCTGGTTTTGACCTGTGGACTTGAGGCACAGACTTAGCAGTTTTACATGAGCAGACAGGGCTAACGAGACAGAGAAGTGGGTTAGCAAACAGCTTACTGCAGCAGGACAGAGCGCAACAACCAGCTGCACATGGATCAAAAGGACAAGGAGGAAAGAAGCTGCCAAGCTGTGTGCAGTAAGAATTTCTTTATAAACTTGTGAACTGGATTTTTTATTTATTTTTTTCACAGTTGTTAGGAGGGTGACGCGCTTGTATGCTAACAGCAACAATGGTTTGACTCACAGTTGGACCGGGGCCTTTCTATGTGGAGTTTGCATGTTCTGCCCGTGTCTGCTCCAGTTTCCTCCATGTGCTCCAGTTTTCTCCAGGTGCTCCTGTTTCCTCCTACAACTAAAAACATGTCCAATGTGCCTCCCCTCTGCAGGACTACAGATAGAAATTAGCTGTAAAAAGCTAAAATCTGGAACAAGCATCTTTGCCTTTGTGCTTAAAGGTGCACTGTGTAACTTTTTGATCAAAAATACACTTGAATAAAAGCATGTTTTTGTCATTTTGATTTCTTGATTTTTATTGCATTAAAACAATAATAAAAATCCTTGTTTTTACTTTAAGTGCATGACCACAAAATGGACTGGTTTTTTTTTGGCCTAAAGGAGGGTCTTCCCCTGCATGCTTCCATTGAATAGCTATTCCTTTAGCTGTATTTTTCCACATTTTGCCATAAAATGTATTTTCCTCATCCAGAATTGTTGTTTTTTTTTTTTTTTTTTTTTTTAAAATAAAGTGATTTATCCTACATCCAGTCAATGGTCACCAGTCTATATTGTCGGAGTGGCTACAGTAAGTCTATGGTTTTACCAATTCAATCGTTTCTTTGTCAAATTTGCGACGGAGCAGACCTGTAAGTGAAACAAAAATAAAAGAAAAACACGAATATCGTAGTCTAAAAAATCATTACGTTACCGTAAAAAAAAATACACATTTACATGATTATTAACAAAAATGAAAAAACTTCGATTACCATGTGCGCGAAAAATCCAACAAAAATAACTGACGGAAATAAGTCCAAAACTCGGCGGTTTTTTTACACACACATGGTCAGAAAGAGAAGAGAAAAAAAAGTCTCACGATCCGTTTCCACTTACATAGACGTAGTCGGGGTGCGAGGGGAGGCGGGCTGAGAGGAGCAGACGAGTGTGAGTCACTCACCGAGCAACCGTGTGCTGACGGAGTGACGGAAGTGGGCGTAACTGTACATTGCCCTTAATAAACATTAGCTTACACTGTTCACATTACAATTAGGGTCCGAACGATATATTGTTTAGCCCATATGAGCACTTACAAGCCAATCGATTATCGACCAAAATCTATCCCCTGGAGAGGCTTGAACACAAGCAGAGCTGTTTTTGCTTGTCTATTCTCTGAGTCACCAGTGCAAAGACTTAAGCACAGGACAAATTTCCACCTGAATAGATGTGCTAACAAGAAATGTGCTGGAGGAAATTGATTTTAAATTTTTTGTAAAAAGCTAAGTTAATTATAACTATAAATTGCAGAAGAAAAAACAAGCAAATTCCCTTTTAATTCTATTGTTTTCTTTGCAGTCTTGACTTTTAATCTGCAACGTTATTCTGTCATTTCAAACTAACCCAGTCTGTCTTTTTTTTCCTACAGACAGCCCTGATTCTAATTTTAGCTTTACATTTTCTGCTACATGGAAGTTTTGCGTCGCAGCGTGAGCCTCAGTCAGCCGCAATCAGCCAGAGCAAAGCACAGCTCTGCGACTGGAACAGGCCTGGCTCTGATGGACTGTACAGGGAACGGACGT
Organism: Mugilogobius chulae; assembly: GCA_038363315.1. NCBI lineage: Eukaryota > Metazoa > Chordata > Actinopteri > Gobiiformes > Gobiidae > Mugilogobius > Mugilogobius chulae. The sequence continues at coordinate 9,671,477 of CM076407.1, forward strand.
GGGCTGAATCTGGAGGAGATGTGCAATTATCAAACTTCTAACCTCCTCCATGTCAGTTACAGATGTCTGAGCTGCAGACATTTTTGTGTAAAGACTAATTCAGGTTTTTATAACAGAGAAAAAAATAGACAACTGTTACTGAAGATGTCTGATTTGTACAGAGGTAGGTATTAATTCAATAGCACTCAAGCTTTTAGAAATCCTTTGGCCTATACAAATACTGTTTAACCCTTGTGTTATCTTTGGGTCTTTTTGGTTAATATCATGTAAACAGAACATTTCCATTTGTTAAATTTAAGCTGTTTGGCCATGAAATTCATCAAGAAAGTTCAAACCTAAATACAGTGGAAAAAGGTTAAATAAATGAGACAAATACAAAAAAGTACAGTTATGTATATTTAAATTGTATTTGATAACCATTTAGCGTGTACTAGATTATATTTTGACCCGAGAAGACCAGGCCTGTGACTTTCTTTCACCAGAAAAAAGTGCAAAGGCTGAAAAAATAAAATTGCAACTTGCACTGCTGCTCAAGTTTGTTTCCCTTTATTCAGTACTTGTGAAGAAATATTCCAAAAATGATATGCATAAATTACCACAATGGTGTAAATGTCAATGTCAAGTTTATTTATAAAGCACATTTACAAAACAGTCCACACTGCCCCAAAGTGCTGTGCAAGAAAAAAATATTATGAAGTTAGTTTAAAAAATAATAGACATACAAATAAGAAATTCCAAAATACATTTTAGTAAAAATAGCATAAAATAGCCAAAATAATGTTCAGCTCATACCGAGTTAAAAGCCAATGCAAAAACACATTTGACCTTCTCAACTGAAGTGGCCTTTCTTATATTAAGAAGGAGACAATTCCACAATTTTGGTCCAGCTCTGGGGAATGTTCTGCATCCTTCGCTCTTTAGTCTGGACTTTGGACAGTCCAAAAGGCTCTAGTATACTCCACTGTAACAGACCCTCAAAGTTTGGATCAAAATGGCTCAGAGAGGAAGGTGCGTAGCCTTTACGGAGATAACGGGAGGGTTAACTGCCTTTTTTAAAAACTGAAGTGAATTATTGAAGCAGGCTATCGTGAGAAAACTTCAGAACACAATGAAGAAAGGGTTGTTATTAGAACATAGTTTTTGGTGGAAAAGAAAAAGTTTAGGTACTGTTTATTAACTCTTTCATTGCCAGCCCCACGCTCACTTTGACCCTCCTTCTCTGCCAGGTCTTTTTGCTAGTTTTAAACTACATATTCACAGCTCCACAAAAAAACTTTGTGCAACTGGAATTATGACGTGTTGTACATCAAAAGAGACCTACAAGTGTTTAAAAAAATTATTGTTTTGGATTCAGCCTCTTTCATGTAGCAAAGTTTAAATTTAACCCTCCAAACATGAAGAAGTTACTTACTCTGACACTTTTATCTCGCTCACAGGAGGGGAAGTTTCGTTTTCATGTCTTTTTTTTCTGACTGTCTGAAACTGTTCTCCAGTATCTTGCTTTTCTTCATTTTAAAGATCAAATATCTGCTCTAAACTTACTCAACAGTGTTTTTAGTCCAAGATATTTGACCTGTTACCCGCCTGAGAAGAAAGCCGACCTCCAGAAACAGCTGATCTGAAACAGAGTCAGCTGTGTAAATGAAAACAACAGACCACATGTATTTCCCGGTCATGTCCTTGTGCTTATCCAGTTCCCCCCTCTGCTGGTGTATCTGTAGAACTGCATCATGTATTTGAATGGAGACAAAGTCAGCACGTGCCTCAGAAAGTCCTCTATCACCACATAAAAGGTCAATAGCAGAAATGTCCTCGGCAGGGAAAGCGCTAACAGGTCTTTTTTCTTTTCAAAAGTTCCAAAAAGCACAGAGTTGTGACTTGACTAAAAATGTTGAAATAAATATTTGTTTATAAAAGAGAAGAAGGCGCTTTATGGATCGTCATGCATAAAACAGTATTAGAGTTATTGAAGATGGTGGGTAAATATTTTTTCTACTTATGAATAAGAAATAACAGAAAATGGAAAAGTCTTTTATTTTATTTACATGTTCCAAAGCAAAAAAACTAGCACATCCTTCCGTAGGACAGCGGCGTAGGAGAAGGCTCGCACAAGGCAGCAAAACTTTATGAATGAAAAATCTCTCGCACACTGTGTACTTACAACACCAGTGAAATGTATTAAATCAGTGCGTTTCGGCCTGTGGCCTTCATCAAGCAAATATCTTTCTGAGAGAGAAGTCATCTTAAATAGGGAGTGGCTGACTGCGCCACCGGATGCTCCCACAAAGGCACAGAAATGTGTCTAGTTGCAGTATACATAATATTGTCAGGATAATACAAATACATATTTCACATACCTCACATATTGATGTCATACATTTCATGGACAAAAATTATACAAAACATTATCTATGTACACTTCAAAAAATAAATAAATAAATAAATATATATATATTATTATATATATATATATATATATAATATATAATATAATATATATACATATACATACATACACAGTGTATATATACACACAGTATATACAATACACCAAGCCATTACATATTCTATAAGAATACATTTAAAATCAGTTCATCATTGAGTCCTTTTGGTGCGAGAGTCTGCAATGTATCAATCCAATAAGCTTCTCTTTGTTTGAGAAGCTTGTCATGGTCACCTCCTCTGCAGGAGGAGGGATCAACTCTATACCAACAAAGCGAAGAGCAGTAACATCATGATGGGCATCACTGAAATGGGCAGCCACCGGTACTCTCTGTCATTTCTGTGTTCACATATTCTTTGCTTCAGTTTTCTTGAAGTTTTTACCACATATGCCAATCCACAAGGGCAACGCAACTTTTTTATTTACATGACCATAAACAATGCCATTAGTCTCTGCACGACCCATACTGTATTATTGAAATGAAAAAACATTTATTGTAGCTTAGGACTGACACCAAACCATCCTGCTTGTGTGAGTTAGAAGTTTGCTCTTTGAAGCAGCGTGAGTGAAGTTGCTCTGCTTTGTATGGCTGTGGACGGCGAACTGTTTGATAGATATTGTCCTTGACCTTCCAACACCCAAGACAGTTGTGTTTAAGATATACATACAAATGAGGAAGGCCGTCCTCAACTCCTCAATGATAAATACTCAGTCTGCTACTGTCTGTGCACTTATAGAGCCTATAAAGTGATGTTAAATGATGTGTAAATGGTGAGTGACTCCTTAATGTTATACATGGTGCCTATATTCAACATTGAGCAGAAGCTTTCTCAGAATGTATTATTATTTTTTTTTTCTATGTGTAAAATTAAAATCAATATTCAAAATCAATGTTCCTTCTTTTCTAGTTTTTTTTTTGAAGGTCAAGGAAAAGACTTCATTAAAAATAGATGCACGGACTTATCAAGACCTGTATTGACACAAGATTAGGAGTTTAAACAATATGTATTGCTTCTTTTCGTTATTTTCTTCTTGCTGTTTTATAGTTTGAAGTTTTAACTATTTAAAGGTAAATAGACCTTCAGCTCCACACCTGCCTCGCTCTCTGGACCTTCAAGCCCCAAAACTACACAATAACTTACAAAATAGATCTCGTTACATTTCTTGCAGCTTCTACTTTTGCGTCCGAAGCCTGTGAGTGCAACATTAAGTGCCCGTTGGACGTAGGAAAGTGATACGAATGTGGCCATTTACCGTTGACTCTGTTCCAAGTGCATTACTCACTGCCTCCTCTGGCGTATTGTATAAAGTGTGATACCACGAGGGAGTCCCAGCATAAATACATTTCTTAAAAGCTCAGCTAATGCACAAAAACTGACTTTCAAACAGAGTACGTTTTTTTTTTTTTTTTCTTTGCATTTTAAGCTTCACAACACATGCACGGCCATTCAACTTCTTGTCTCACACTGATCTTTAAGATTTAGAACAACTGTGGGCCATGCCAGCAGCTTGCTTTGGCGGCAACAGGGATCTCAGTCCTGTGAGGTAGAGCCAGAAAGTTTGGGAAAGCAAAAGTAGCTTAGCAAAGTCCCATATCGAGTTGTTTTCCCGCGCCGCAAAGATGCAAAAATCAGATACACAGTCAGAGTGGGAACGGCAACAATTGAAATAAATAAGTAGGTTCTTATCACTTCCATTTTCTGTTAATACATATTCAACTAAAGCATTGCTGTGAGCTAAAATACTCACAAAAGAAAGTGATATCCGTGTAGAAAGTTTGTGAATGTGTTGGAGCTGTGAAACATATGGCTTATCAGTCTGAATGCAGTGACTGGCTTTAAGTCTGGCAAAGCCTCTGGTGTAAATGCGTTGCTTTGCCGACTTCATTTATCATGCATGTGCCATCTGTCTGGAGCTCCGGTTCTCAAACGGTGGGGCCGCTGAAGGTGCATATATACCAGGGATTAGCAGTCGTTTTTGATTTAACTTTAAATCTATGTATGTTTAGTAAGTGTTGCGTCAAAGTCATGCAACTAAAATCTAACTTATGAAATGTAAGATAATATTTTCAAGCATCATGTTTCTGTATAGCACAATTCATACACAAAGCAATTTAAAGTGCTTTACAAGGCAGGAAAAGAGGCAACATTATTAAAAATAGAAATAATTTACTTTAAAATAGAGAGTGCAGACAAAGCTTTTTCAATCATAAGAAACAGATAAACAAATATGTTTTGAGCCGAGGATTGATTTTTGTGTGAGATTGTCAGAGAGGAGGGCCCGTCCATGTTTAGTCCTGACTCTGGTCCGTGTTTAGTCCTGACTCTGGTCCGTGTTTAGGTCCTGACTCTGGTCCCGTGTTTAGTCCTGACTCTGGTCCACGTTTAGTCCTGATCTGGTCCACGTTTAGTCCTGACTGTGGTCCACGTTTAGTCCTGACTCTGGACGTTTAGTCCGACTCTGGTCCATTTAGTCCTGACTCTGGTCCAGTTTAGTCCTGACTCTTGGTGACCTACTGTTTAAGTCCTGATCTGGTCCATGTTTAGTCTGATTCTGGTCATTGTTAGTCTGACTTGGCCTGTTTAGTTCCTGATCTGGTCAGTTTAGTCCTGACTTGCCTGTTTAGTCCTGACTCTGGTCATGTTTAGTCCTGACTCTGGTCCGTGTTTAGTCCTGACTCTGGTCCACGTTTAGTCCTGACTCTGGACCATGTTTAGTCCTGACTCTGGTCCATGTTTAGTCCTGACTCTGGGTCCATGTTTAGTCCTGACTCTGGACCACGTTTAGTCCTGACTCTGAGATCCAACTGTTTAGTCCTGACTCTGGACCATGTTTAGTCCTGACTCTGGTCCACTGTTTAGTCCTGACTCTGGACCATTTAGTCCCTGGTCTGGTCCACGTTTAGTCCTGACTCTGGTCCATGTTTAGTCCTGACTCTGGTCCATGTTTAGTCCTGACTCTGGTCCATGTTTAGTCCTGACTCTGGTCCACGTTTAGTCCTGACTCTAGACCATGTTTAGTCCTGATTCTGGTCCATGTTTAGTCCTGACTCTGGACCATGTTTTAGTCCTGACTCTGGTCCATTTAGTCCTGACTCTGCCACGTTTAGTCCTGACTCTGGTCATGTTTAGTCCTGACTCTGGTCCATGTTTAGTCCCTGACTCTGGTCCATGTTTAGTCCTGACTCTGGTCCAGTTTAGTCCTGAACTGTGGGTCCACGTTTAGTCCTGACTCTGGACCAATGTTTGGTCCATGGTTGAGTCTGACTCTGGTCACGTTTGTCCTGACTCTGGACCTGCACGTTAGTCCTGACTCTGGTCTATGTTTAGTCCTGATTCTGGTCCATGTTCAGTCCTGACTGGCCATGTTTAGTCCTGACTCTGGTCACGTTTAGTCCTGACTCTAGACCATGGTTTAGTCCTGATCTGGTCCATGTTTATCCTGACTCTGGTCCGTGTTTGTCTGACTCTGGTCCACGTTTAGTCTGACTCTGGTCCACGTTTAGTCCTGACTGTGGTCATGGTTAGTCCTGGTTCTAGTCCATGTTTAGTCCGACTCTGATTCACATTTAGTCCTGACTCTGGTCCACATTTAGTCCTGAGTCTGGTCCACGTTTAGTCCCGACTCTGGTCCACATTTAGTCCTGAGTCTGGTCCACGTTTAGTCCCGACTCTGGTCCACATTTAGTCCTGACTCTGGTCCACGTTCAGTCCTGACTCTACTAAATTGAATGCTAATCTGCCAAAAACGACTAAAACTAAGATGAATATTCTGATTTAACTGACATTATACATTGACTTTTTGCAGTGTGGAATGACTTGGTGCAGATTTGCTACGTTGGCGCTTAAAGGGTTAAGATAGTCTTTAGATAAAGACCACATGCATATACCATAAGTTTGTGCACACATGTGGAAAGTGATCTGGTGTAGTTGTATTTGGCTTAGACACACACTCTGCTGGCAAGTTAAGCATTTTAAGATGGAAAAGCTCCAAAAAAGTTGTGCTATAAACGGCATCATAAACTAATATTTAATTAACAAGCTTGAGGCAAAAATCGTGAATAAACAATAAACTTCAGTATTTCAAGTAATCTAAGCTGACATATTTTGTAAAAGGCTTACAGGTTTATATTGACTTAATGTCTGGTTCACAAATAAGAAGCAAAAGAAGCCCTTTTCTCGTGCAGACACAGCACAAGGTATTACTCTGTATTTAACTTGTGCTCTCTTTAATTGAGCTTGTTCCCGGTTTAGAGATTTAGTCTTGATTTTTTCTGAATGCACTTTATTTTATTACATTTAATTGTTGATTTTGGCTTATTTTATAAAAAAAAAAAAAATCTTTGTTTATGTCAGTCCTTCACGTCAAACATAGTAATGATAGATGCAGTCAGCATCAGAGGCTACGCCCACTAATGGACCTTCGTGGGGGAAACATAACAGTGGACAGTGCATCGGAACAACAGTTTTATCACTGCTCAACAACCACAACAGCAAATGTGGACTTAAGGAAACATTTTGTGTCAAATTTAGAAACAAAGACATGGAAATGAATAAAGTGATCCAACTGTCCAAATATGCAAATATATCCAATAAGCTAACAGTAGCTACAAGCTAAATGCTAACGTCAAGCTAGCTCTGCCGGGCGTGTTTTAGCATCTTTCTTTACCTGTTTACTTCTCTGAGGTTACCACACATCAACAACCTCCATTTAAACATAGTTGTGACTGACTGAATTTGTTATGTAAAAATATACTTAATTTTAGGGAAGGAACGAAACATTGAGACGAGACAGGATTTTGAAATAATTTGCATTAATTGTTTGAATTTAGAATTTCAACAAAGCTAATTACAAAATTACGTTATTATGCTTTATATTTGAATGGACATCATGTTTATAACAGTATTCTTATGATTTTGAGTGAACTCAGGCTCCGCCCCCTTTCTCTTCCCCACACAGACGCTCACAGAGAAGGAGCGTATCTGTCCAACTTTTTACCAGGTTACAGATGCATGTTTTCTTAGAAAATCCTTTCTGTGTTTTATCCAGTTAGCCTGTCTCTTAACTCTGCTCTGCAGAACCGCTTCCACAGTCACACAGCTGTTTACCGGAGCTTATAACCCAGTAACTTTTAAGAACCACGAAACAAGTGTCGGCCGCCGTGAGCAAGCACTCTGCTCAAATCACAAATGACAGCAGACTCACATCAGAAGTGATAAACCCACCTGAGCCCTGGTCACTCACTTGCTGCCTCCAGTTCTCTACAGGACGTTTTAAATAAAAAGGACAAAGTTTCTTGCCAAATGATCTAATAAAAACAAGAATTTCTGATGCCCATAAAACAGGAACGGATTAGTGAAGAACAACAATTCAAGCAGACACTTGTAGGCCTCATATAATGTCCTGATTCCAGTTGCACTAAGTTTTTGTGGAGCAGTGAATATTGCTTCAAATGAGCAAAAAAAACCTGGCAGGGAAAGAGGGTCAAAGCCAGAATAGGGCAGTGAAAGTGTTACATGTCCATGTTTGTCAATCCTGCCCCCCTCATTGTCCCTGCACCACTTTTTGTGAAACAGTGGCTTACAGTGGGTCGGACCAGTCAGCCGTTTTATCCAGACATTTCTACAAAGCTGTTTCTTGATCCATAGAAGTGTGGCAGTGTAATCTCCAGCTCAGACTCTGCCCCAGGACGAAGCAGCTGCTCTCCAGAGTCTCCAGTCGCCAATAAAGAAACACTCGGCCATGAAAAAGTACAATGTGTGTTTGTTGACATAAGAAAGGGCAATTAGGCAGTATTAGTCATTACACAGAGAGAGAGATGTGGGCAAAAGCGGCTTTTATTTAGAGCATGAACTGAGCCTGACCTATAGACCATAGAACACTGTGTTATGAATTATTCTTTTTGTTTCTTTTAATGCACAAGAAATCAAAATGAACTGATGCAGCACACAAAGGGACTTCCTGAATCTATTGTTCTGAGCAGAAATACATAAACTGCATCAAGTCTTTTGATCAATGATATGTTTTGATGCTTTGAAAAACACATATTCTTACTTTGAGTGAGCTTGCCTTTTCATAGATAAGGCCTGAAACTTGGTTTGGTGTTCATGCCTGTGTCAGCACCAAATATGATCAATGAGCTTGTGAGTGATGTGAGTTTTGTGTGAGAGTGATCCTGACGTGCGGAGAAGTTCACAGCTCTGAGGCTGTGCACAGGTCTAGTTACCTAGTTGCACGTCATATTTCTTTTTTTATTAACTTTGCAGACATTGTATGAAGCCTTTGCTTTAGCCTACATAAGCACATGAGCTTATGATGTGAACATGGGAGTATTTTCTAAAATTGAAAATGAGATAAATGAAACAATGAAACGCGAATCAAACTTGCGCACCGTTGCACCTCTCACCACACGTTTATCTAGCTGAGCCAAATGACTGATAGTGTCATGTTACAGAAAGCAATTGCCTTAGCAGTTGTAGTTTTTTAAAACATAACTGCAAAATGAGGAAGTTTGCGCTAAACTCTTCAAAAACAGTAGATATTGCCATTTTGAAACCATATACACAGTTTGACAGTAAAAAAATATATATATAATATAGTATAAAAAGTTGATTCTGTGTTCAGTTTCTCTTTAAATCCCACCAGACTTGTGCAAACACATGTAAAAGTTAGAAAAAGTTTGTGGAAAGTGGGGCTAATAACAATCGTGTACTTGTTTCGCTTAGTTTATTTATTGCATGATTGATTGTACTATTGAATGTGTTCTGTATGTGAACTCTTTTAAATAGGTCCCCAGGAAGAATAGCGTCTGTTTGCTGCAGCTAATGGGGCTCCGAATAATAAACGAATAAACTGTTGAACCCGTAAATACATCGGATTTGGCCAAAAACTAATTTTCACACCTTTCTTATAAAGACAAGGGTAAAACAGACAACAACAAAATTAACAAAACATCACAACATAACCACAAAACAGCAGACAGAAACAGACAAGACATTACAATGACAGTAAACATTAATTTGAATGCACATGAGGTAGATCTATTACTTGCTTTAATGTTCATATGTGCAAAAAAAAAAAAAAAAAAAAAAAAAAAAAAAAAATACAAAAGGAGCAAAAACCTAGCACACCTTATACATGTATATGTGTATAAAAAAGCCAAATTATGAAAAAAAATAATAATAATCCAAAAAAAACACACATCCATTTTCCAATCTTAACCCTGTCAGGTCTTTAAACAGCTCCACAAAACGTATTTATTTATCTATTTATTTTATTTGTTTGTTTATTTATTTCACTGGGCACGATGACAAAACCAAAAGACCAATGACATTTTCAGAAGGTCTACAGGTAGAATCATACTGTGTGTCTGATTACAAACAGCTGCTGCAGATATCTGTTCCGACCAATCACACTGCCCCTTCCCGTGCAGCGAATGAAGACATTATCCACTCGCACACTGACCTAAAGTATAACAGAGCGTTCCCTTTTTAAACTGTACTGTTGTGTTATCAGATTTCTGGCAGTCATTTATTATGCATCATCAGCGTTCTTGATTCAGTCCCTGGAGCTGCAGAAGTAACTCACTGACTCCAAACCTCACACAGCAGCTCAGAGTTCTGCCTTTTGCATTCAAGTCAGCTCATCTAATACTGTAATCTCTCTTGGCAAAGTATGTAAAGGCTCTAATCTATCTTCTGTAAAATCTATCTAATCTAATCTTTATGTAAAAGGTCACATCTTCATTTCAGCACCACGGACAGCGACCCACACAAGGTAAAGTAGAGTTGGGTGTGTTTAAAAGTCTGACATGGATTTAGTTGCACAATTTTTGTACCAGGGTCAAGTTGTGCGCACTATTCAGAGGGTCACAAACTGAATTTTTGTGCACAGGATGAAACTACGACTTCATACATGTTTGATAATTATTGTGCAGCTGCAAAGAAAAGCTCTGATGAACTGTTCCAAGCATGTCTTCTATACGAATCACACAGCCAAAAGTGCGTAACTTAACAGTGCCAATGGTTTACCAACAGTTTAAATGATGTTTTGAGTTCAAATGTACTGTATAAAAAGATACTGGGATAAAGATACTGGAGTCTACAGTCCTACACATACACCTCTTCCAGTTCCTTGTCTCTTTCTTTCATGGCTATAACATGTTTGTTTTTTTTTTATTCCAAAGATATTATTTGCCAATAAACTGCCAATCTGTAGGAGAATTTTGATCATTTTTTTTTATTTTTATTATTATGAAATACTGTATAACATCAGGGCAAACAGACCCTTAGTCATGTTTCATCACTAACTAATGGAGCTGTGTTGTAATGTTTCCTTGCAGTTCCATCTTCACACTTACTATAGCTCTAATCTGCACTTGGTCTATGTCTTGACGTTGGCGTGAAGTAGAGTTTTGATTCTGACTAAACCACAGCGTGTTATAAGTGACCTACTATACGGCGTTTGATGCACCACTGCAGACTTGTGTATGAACGCTGAGCAGGTAAAAGAGGAATGAGAAAGAGAGACAAGGAAGGCACTTCTTTCATCCGCGCGAATCAAGAAAACGGTGAGGAGGAAGAGAGAGAGAGCGCACACATGTTTACGTGCGTGGTGAGAAAAGAAGGAACAAGAGAGAGAAAGAGAGAAAAAAATGTGCGGTGGAGGAAGCTCTTTTAGTGGAGTGACACTCTTACATGTAAACACATGGGACATCATAAGGAGCTTTTTCTGTCATTAAAATGCCAGAGTTCATTGAGTGGGCAGGGTGGGCTCACTTCAGGCTCGGGCTCATGACACAGACTGACTCAGGTTCTGGTCGGGTTCGGACACGACGTGCGCAGGCTCGGGCTGGATTTTTTGGGCCCGATCTAAACTAGAGCGTGAAGAGATGTTTTTGCGTGGTGATCACTATGAGCACCAGAGCGCACGAGGCACAACTGCAATGCTTCGTCTGATCCCAGTTCATTTAGTGAATCACACATCTGCAGAACATGACAACGGACCAGTGTGGAACAGTCAAACAACATGAAAGTATTAGGCTCTACATATCGTTTTGCTTTCAATTTTATTTCATTATTTGCTTCAGTTGAAAAAAGACGTGCTTAATGCTTTTGTTGATCTATAATCTTTTTTTTTTGTGTGTTGTGTTGTGTATTTCCTTTATCAACATTCTATTTTCCTTTATCTCTCCTTACAAAACAATAAACATATCATACATAACTTGCAATAATAATGCCGTCACCGAGGCTCACAGCTCACATCACATTCAGCTTGATGGATTGGGGTCTAAATGAGTTTTTAAATCATGACTGCATGAGCTCACACATGCGAAAGAGTCTGCAACAATCTGTTTTACTCTTGTCTGTTTGCACTTCCCATGAGAGTCATCGCTGCAGACAGAACTATACGTCCTTATCTTAAAAAAATAAACGGCACTTTAACTTAAAAATGTAAGCTCAATTTCTGCCTTAAAGTTTGATGTTGATTAAACTCGTGTATGTGAGTTGTCTGACCTTCCTTCCTCTCCCTGGCTCTCCACTCTGTTTCTTTTTTTTCTTCTTTCTCTCTCTCTTTCTCTCTTTCCCTTTTCTCAGTTTCTCTCTCTTTTTGACTCTCTCCTCCTTTCTCTTTCTCTCCGGTTTCTTTCTCTTTCTTTTTTCCCTCTTTGCTCTCCTGTCCCTCTCTTTCTCTCCTCTCTCTCTTGTCTCTTTTTCTCTCTTGTTTCTCTTTCTGTCTCTCTCTCCTGTCTTTCTCTTTCTCTCCTCTTTCCTGTTTCTCTTTCATCTCTCTTTCTCTCATCTCTCCTTCTTTTTTCTGTTCTTTCTATCTCTCTCTTTCCTCTCTCTGTTCTTTTCCTTTTCTCAGTTCTCCTCTCTTTTTGACTCTTTTTCCTTTCTCTTTCTCCCCCTGTTTCTCTCTTCTTCTCTCTCTCCTCTCCCTATCTCTTTCTCTCTGTCTCACTCTCCTCTCTCCTTTCTCCCCCTCTCTCTCCTGTCTGTTTTCTTTCACTCCTGCTACTAGTCTTTATTCTTCCCTGTTTCCCCACTCATTATCTCACTGTACTCTCTTTCTCCTCCTCTCTCCCTCTTTCTTTCTCTTCTTTCTTGCCTTTCTAATCTCTCTCTCCCTCTCTATTTTATCTCCCCGCCCTCCTTTATCTCCTTCTCTCCCTCTCCTTTCGTCGCCTCCTCTCCTCTCTCTCTGCGTCTTTGACTCTTCTCTCCTTTCTCCTTTCTCTCCTCTCTCTCCTTCTCTCTCTTGTCTCTCTTTCTGGCTCCTTCTCTTCTCTCCCTTCATCCTCTTCTGTTTCTTTTTACTCTCCTACTCTTCTTTTGTTCTCTTCTCTGTTCTATCTTCTCTTTCTCCTGTCTACCTTTCTGCTCTCCTTATCTTTTCTTTCACCCTCTCCTCTTTTCCCCTTCGATCTCTCTACTCTTCTTACTCTCTTCCCCCCTCTTTTCTTTTTTTTTCTCTTTCCCTCTCTTCTCTCCTTCCTCTCTTTCTCTCTCTCTATCTCTCTCTCTCTTTCTCTCTCTCATCCCTCTCTCTTCTCTCCTGTCCCTCTCTTTCTCTCTCTCTATCTCTCTCTCTTTCTCTCCTCTCTCTCTTTCTCTCCTGTCTCACTCTCCTGTCTCTTTTTCTCTCCCTCTCTCCCTTTCTCTCTTGTTTCTCTTTCTCTACTCTCTCTCTTCTGTCTTTCTCTACTCTCTTTTCTTTCCTTTTCTCTTTCTTCCTTCCTCGTCTCTCTTTCTCTCATCTCTTCTTCTATCTTTCGTTCTTTCTATCTCTCTCTCCATCTCTATTTCTCTCTTGCCGCCCTCCTTTGTCTCCTTCTCTCTCTCTCTCTCTCTCTCTCTCTCTCTCTCTCTCTCTCTCTAACTCTTTAATTTTCTCAGTTCTCGTCTCTCTTTTTACTCTCTTCTCCCTTTCTCTTTCTCTCCTGTTTCTCTCTCCTTCTCTCCCTCTCTCTTTCTCTCTATCTACCTCTCTTGCTCTCCTGTCCTCTCTTCCTCATCTCTCCTCCTCTCTCACTCTCCTGTCTCTTTTTCTCTCCCTCTCTCCCTTCTCTCTTCTTTCTCTTTCTGTCCCTCTCTCTCTCCTGTCTTTCTCTTTCTTCCTCTATCTTTCTTTCTTGTTCTCTCTCTTTCTCTCTCTCTTTCTCACATCTCTCCTTCTATCTTTCATTCTTTCTATTTCTCTCTCCCTCTCTATTTCTCTCTTCTCTTTCTTTCTATCTCTCCTCTCTATTTCTTCTTTCCCCCCCCTTTTCTCTTCTCCTCCTCTCTCTCTCTCTTCTCTCTCTCTCTCTTGAAGTTGAAAATCTTTCACTTACATTGTCAAGTTATATCAACATAAAGCTTAAAGTTAGTTTAACCTTTTGGCCTGAGGCTTGTTTACAGTGTTTGCATTTCTTTCACTCGTCATATTTACAAGATTGCATTAAAGGACTTTCTGACAGACAACAAATCCTTAAATGAAGAAGAACCACACATTTCCTTCGCTGCAGTGTTGCATAATTCTTTTCCCGAGAACAAAATACGGACAGCCCACATCCAGGACAGTACAAGGCTGTCAAAACATCTCCAAATACGTCCTCCTGCTTGTCAAAGTCCTGCCGGGAGTTTGGATGAATCGTTGACACTTTTGCATATCGTTTATAGCCCTCATTAACCCCCCCCAAAAAACAAGAAGTTCACGTTACAGATGAAGAGCGCCGTCTTTTAACAGCGCCAAAACACCAACTATTGACGCTTCAAAGCTCAAACCGTGACCTATTTCTGCGCAGCCAATTACATGACGTCTCCCGCTTGCATCTTTTTTCATATGTGGTCAAGAAACATGAGGAATCTGAAAATAACCGAGTAAAGTTTTAGGTTTTGCGAATACACAGAAGGTAAGAGATATTTGTTCTGTTCTGGAAGATGAATTATACATGTTTCTGAGTCGGAGGAATCAAATGTGGATTGACTGGATGAACAGAAGGATGTGTTTGGCTTAAGAGGAGAGCGCTCTCACAGTCAAGTCTGAGGGGAAGAGACTAAGATGGTGGTATGATGGTTATAGAATGAATGGTGAAAAAATGGACTTGAAAATAAAATATATAGTTTGAACTGGTGAACTATATAATAAAAAATTCATTACACCTACCTTTAAGTAATTTATATGAGTAACACTAATACAGAAACCAGCAAGCAAGCATGGGAACAAGTTTAGCAGTTTTATAACTGTACAAACTCCAAACAACTTATTATATTAGAAGTAAATAAGACATGCGACATGTAGGGTGCACAGGCATATGTAGTAGAATACATCAGCGCCTCCACTTCCTGTGCAGACTCTGACTATTTGGTGAATGCTGAAACATCATGCTCATTTTCTATAAGCATCCCTGAGTCAGTTCTCAGATATGGAATCACCAGCTGGTTTAGAAGCTTACTTGTGAAATCAAAAAGTCAAATTTGAATCTGGTTCAACGGCGGGGAAAATTATGGGCAGTGCCCTCTAGGAACTTTATGAACAGGCCATGAGGAGACAGACCAGAAGCATCCTTCTAGACCCCACACATGTGCTGTACCCTGAATATGAGCTCCTGAGCTCAGGGAGGAGGTACAGGGTACCACTGTGTCACAGTAACAGATACAAGCATTCTTTGTACCGGTTTCAGTAAAAACTGTTAAATCAAAAGTGATGTAAGAATGTAAGGAGGGATGTATTGCATCTTGTTTTTTGTGTTTTCTGTGGTGATGTGTCTTTAGTGCGTGCAGCGGATCATTTGGTCCATGAAAAATTTCTCTCTAGGGAGACAAATAAGAAACCTTACCTTACCAGTAGCAGAGTTTCTTTGGTTGTCTAGTTTTCCTCCAAAAACATGCATGTTTAGGTTGATGGGCATCACTGTAAATGTCCCTTGTTAGTGAAAGAGAGAGTGAATGTTTGTCTGTCTAACCCTGCGATGAGTTAGCCACTGTCCAGGGTGTTCTCCGCCTAAGGCCCAAAGTTACTGGGATAGGCTAAAGTCACCCCCGACCCTTAAGGGAATTAAGTGGTAGAAAATGAATGAATGTGACACGTGTCAAAAAGAGGTAGTGGTCATGCACTGAAGTACATTAATTCTGGTTTGAGATGTAATGCTAGCTCAGATGTTCTGAAAAGCCCAATAAAGCTTGACCCTCCATTGTATTTTAGGATTGGATGATTTGTCATCAAATTAAAAAACAACAAAAACAATCTTGGTATATTATGGTGTTGTACTCAATTGACAGTTCTTCAAAACTGGTTAAAAGATACCAAGCCAAACATGACCAGTAGATGGATAAATGTACTGCAAATGTTCCCATTGAAAAGGCTCACTTACCTCTTAAAAGAGAATGTAAATTAGTTTCTTCAAATATGGAAAGCGTTCATAGTATCCAAGTGAGAAGGCTAAGCAAAAATACTTATAAAGTCTGTCAGTATAAATAACATGGAAAGTGTTTTGAGCTTTTATTGTTTTCTTATCTTGCATGTTTTTATTTGCTGCGATTTAACCCCTTTAAAGACATGGTTACCCATGACAACCCTGGTCAGGTGACGGCCCAGATTTGAATCATCTGTGGTTCATTAAGAGAGAGACTACGGGGAGAGAGAACAGAGACTGGAACAGGTCCCTGGCCGCAGGAAGAGGTGAGCGCTGGGCGACTGGAGCTGGTGGACCGCAGGTGGCGTGGCAGAAGTAAACATTGAACTGCAAACCCTTGGCGGTAAAAATCAGAAAGGCGGATCTGACAGGACCGGGGATGGATGAGGCACTGACACCACGGTCTGGGTAGAGCTGCACAAGGTTTAATACTAGCAGCGGGATGATTCTGCCACCGTAAGTAACCGTACATTGTACGGCTCTCATGAATAAGACGCCTACATCTCAGGTCGTGGTGTGGATGGGATGTGCTGGCCTGTGTGTTCTGTGTGTGCAGGAGGACCTGGTGGTGTTGGCCACACCGGAGGAGCTTAGGAAAGAAGACGCGCTACGTCATTCCTGTGGGCCCTAGCCTGGCCCGCAATAGACACCGCTCATTTTACATTTTTATGCTGCACTGTAGCTTGGAGGTTTATAATTTTATCTTGTTTTTAATTATTTTTTGTAATAAGTTATTTATATTTTTAGCATGTGTTTTTATTGGTTTCAGCATCATGGCTCTCACTTCTAATTATTTTTTTTTTTTTTACAATAATTTTGTTTGTACCGGTTTAAGTAAAAAATATCCCATTCTACCAACACCGTAATAACTCCAATTTTCCACTACTTGACAAAAACAAACTCTTATTCCGTCTACACTGGCTCTCCTCCACAGCAAGCTAGCGTCCTTCTGAGAGAGGAAGTGCTAACATCTTTATACTGGCCGTGTTTATGTTGCTATTTACATAAAAAAGTGACTCTCACATTACTATGAATATTGTATGAACATAAATAATTTTACATTACAATAGTGGTGGGGGTCATTACCAGAAGACTTATTACACAAATAAAACATGTTTACGTCACAATATAAAAATACTTGTGACAGACATAAAATACACTCTTACACAGCAGCACACTGGCTCCTACAGGATAAGAACAGCAGCATTAGAACAGCTACACGTGTCCCATGTCTTTGTGAACTACATCTTTACACACACTTTATAAACGTTACATTACACTAACAACTTTGTATTTGTATCTATTGCAATAACATTTCTCTTTAATTTTAAGTAATAAAAATGATGTTTAGTGTTATTGACTTGAGTGTTTGACATGGGATTTGCAAAGACACCGCAGCTGCTCATGTAGTGTCCATCTGCTTATGTCTCCCAGCAGCGTCTTTACTTCTCCTTGTTTTACTGTCACTGTGTTTTGTAAAACTAACCACTCACAGGCAAAACATTACAGTATCTTTAATAAGGAGCATTTTAGATCATGTTGTTTTGGAGATATGCAAAATACTGTATATTCCTTCCTCTAAAATGTAACCAAACAGAAATAAATATTATTAAATTAACTGCATCAGTCACATGTTTTGCTCACTTACCTATTGTACTCTGAGCCACTGATGTTCATCACAATGTGTTTTAAGCCTTTTTCACAGCTGTTATGCTAACTATAGTTAGCCAAAATGCTAACAACAACGACAACAACAACAACAGACAAACAATACAGGGCCGTAGAAGCTGATGCCAACATCGTAACTATAAGTTCAAAACCCAACCAAACTAAGCTGTTAAAGCGAACCCTGGATATAATCACGTTTACCCTAAAACACTTATAATATCATCACTTATTTAAATACAGGATAAATACCTTGAAGTATTTGTAGTTTTATTAAAATTGTGTTATGAAGAAATGATATGGAGGCTGCCATTTTGCTTCAGTTATGACATAAAATAGTGTTGTCATGTAACAGCGTAGCAGGTAACTAAGCAACACGAATTCCTGGGTTAAACCTTGTCAGTTTGAGCCAAATACAGAACGATTATGTGGAATCTAGTAAAACTAAAGATAATCAAGAGGAAGAGACAAGAACTGGACACTGTCAGTGGTGTTTTTGTGGCAACTGTTCACAGATGAAATTGTGGGAGTAACCATGGCAACACTATTTTATGTCATCAACCAGAATGCATGGACAAAATGGCGGCTCCCAATGGCTTGAAAACAACATAAACAATGACAATTTTATAAAAAATAGTAAACAGTTATATATTTGTTTGTAATTCATTTTAATAAGAATGACCAGTACTAGCATTTTAGCCATATTTGTCTTCATAACCAGGGTTCCCTTTAAAGAAAAAATGAAAACAGGACCACCAGGTCAAACAAAAAAAAATAACTGCAGCCAGTAGGCATGATGCCACCAGCCACGCAGTGAGCAGGAGCAAGAGAGAGAGAGACAGTGCCACAAAGCGTCATTGCCATGGACTAAATTAGCCTCAAAATAATAGCTATGGGGAAACGAGGCAGAAATCATAACAGTTTAGATCCACAATACCACTTTTTCTGTCAAAATGGCATCTGTCAACTCTGGGAAATGACCTGGCTTTCTCCTGTCCTGTAAATCCTAGTGTGCATAAATACTCAAGAATCTGTAGAACTATAAATACATTTTGATAATCTGTTGAACTCAGTGGAATCGTCACTACTGGTGCATGCTGGGATAGTTTGATGTCAGCTGCTGGAGCTCTGAGGCACAAATTGAACATCTTTTGAATATCTTAATCGAAACATGTCACACAAAAAACAGCTAATATTTTTATCAATGTCACCCAGCCCTATGAGCACAACATTTCTGCACACATGAAACCCATTTTCTGAGTTGACTTTCCAAAACACTGTGGGCTTTGTGGCACATCGGGCACATATAGTATGACTGATGAGTTCTGGCTTCATGCATATCCATGATCCTGGCTCCCCTCGGCACAATCTGCTGCTAAACACTTGTCTGGACTTGATTAATGGAGCTGCCGTGAGCCAACAATAGCTCTGCTCCTGTATGAAGCTAAACAAAGGCTGGGCTGTGTTTGTTTTTGGTAATAATGTCCCTTCAGAGTGTGGCGTTTGTGACTCATCATGTTGTGTACAAATGCAAACAGAGCAGCACAATACCGCTGAAGAAGATAACAAGATTATAACAACACTGTGTATGGATTCAGAAAGGCTAGACACGTGGAGGGGGTGAGGTAATTCTCCTAAACAAGAGCAAATAAAATAGCATGAATATGGTGCTAAATTTGGTCTCTCTACAAATCTTTCGAGTGTCCATAAATAAAGCCTTCATTCTAAGGCAGGGTTTTTTTTCCCAAGGGCCATATTCAAACCGGAACAAGTGGTGGAGGGCCGGACCACAGTCATTAGTGTAACAATTTATCATTACTGCGGCACATTTTTGGAAATTGACAATTTATTGTGATAATATTAGGAAAACAAGCAAAGATGCATGCTCCATAGCCAAATCAACTGAAAAAATATAAAGAGTAAAACTTATTCTGAAAAATGTGCTGGGGCCACCCTGAAGCTGTCCGAGGGCCACATCTGGTCCCCGGGCCGCAGTTTGCCCAGGTCTGTTCTAAAGACTGGCATCAGTTATGAGGGTTTTTTTTTTTTCCTTAGGAAGCAACATTGGCATAGTCTGAAGCTTTTTTTTTTTTTTTATGCTCAACATTCCCAAAATGAGTGCTGTATAAAAACAATGATGAAAGTAATTTACAATATTTATTTTACATTGTATAATTATTTAAATATACACACAAAATATAAAGAACAAAACAGCTGTGTCTCTGCGCCTGCAGCACAGTCACAAAACATTATACTATCTATTTGGTGTTTCAGAATGAATGAAGAATAGAACTTTATTGTCTGTCATGTTTAGTCATGGCAGAAATTTGTCTTCGGATTGCTCAGCTAGCCACACACAGCACATTTCAATACATACGAAATTCAAATAAAATTAATGAGCATGTGGTATTAACATTCACTGTGGACATAGCAACAGACACAGTAACAGGCAACATGATTTAAAACATACATAAAAACATTAAAAACATTAAAAAGCCCAGGCTCAGTACGACCTCATCGCGCCCCGGAAGTCATAAAATTAATTAATCAGCAAATTAACATTTTGCTGTGACGTCACAATGACGCTACTGGTGCTCGCTTGATGTAATATATTTGACTGTGGAGTCTTGTGAATGGGAGATGGATATTTGTTCGTTGTGAAAAATAAGGATATTAATGGTGCACTGCGCAACGTTTTTGGCCAAAAATCAACTTGAATAAATGCATTTTTTTTTTTGTTATTTAGATACCTTGGTTACACTAAATAATTAATACAAATCTGTTTTTTTACTTTGAGTGGGCTTGCGTGGCCACAAAATAGTCTATTATTTGTGCTGGAGGAGGGCCCAAACACACCCATTCCTGCAGAAAAGCTTTTCCTATAGCTGTTTTTTTTTTTTTTTTTTGAATATTATTACATAAAATGTATTCATGTCCATTCAGAAACTCCCACTGTATAGTTTTAACTTTCTATTTCTACTGAATTGTGTAGATGATTTCACCTCCAGAAAGTTACACAGTGCACCTTTAATGATAATAAAACCTTTAAAATGCACCAGAATACAGCAAATAAATGCAATTGGGACCTTGGTTTCTGTCTTTTCTTGACTTTTATTCATGACATAGAGGGGGGTCACGAAGCAAATTCTGAGGGATGATTTTAGGATGTCATTTTACAAATATGATTTAATCAAAATTAAGATTGAAAACAGTTTGGGAACCCCTGACATAGAGAACTGTACTGCAAAATGCAATATATTGTATGCTACATATTATACATGTTGGATTTTTGTTGTTTTGTTTGTTTTTGGTTTTGTTTGAGCAACAATCAATTAAAACAGATACATTAAAAAGAACAGATACAAAAGAGAAATTCAACAGCAGAAAGTGGTCCTCAAAAGAAGAAGCACCACTTTCAGCTGTTGAAACACACACACAAATATAAATACATAATAGTTTGCTTGGGGTGCAAAAACTTTATATACATAAGAAATAAACAAATACTGGTCAACATTTTTGTTTGGGTAATTTAGGCTTTCAAAATGGTTTTCAGCAGAGTTTTCATCCTATTCGCTGTCCATGGTGCTGAAATGAAAAAGAGGTTGTTTTCTCATTTATTGCAAAGAAACTTTTTACGACCTAAATGACAAAAACAAATAATAGTTTTGTTTCAGCACCACGGACAGAGCCAAACACATTCAGCCCTCGAAGCACATATTGACGAAATCCAAAACAGAAGTAGTTAATCATTTTGAATAACTTTTTGTCTACACTTTCCATGCTTTCGGTGATATTGCAATGATTTATTGTTATATTATGAAACCCTAACCTTGACCATGATACTATTTGACCAAGTTTATTGTTAAGCAAAAGTAACGTCCCGAGTTTAATTCATTTGCAAAGTTTAAAAAGAAAATGATGTCTTTCGTGTAGTTCACTAACTTTTCAAAAGCCAAATGTACTTGCTCCAAACCAATGATAAACTCTACTTAACTTTTTTTTAATCTAATTTAATTTAATGTACTGTATTTTTAGGTGGAGCAAAATGTCAACAGTTATCTCAGAGGATTTCGCAAAATTGTTGATTTAGCAAACACAATGGTCAGAAATCAACCAACGCCAACAAAAACATTAGAAAATCAGATCGTTGCTCAGAAAGACAGAAGCAGAATGTCCAACAACAAACAGGCAATTGTCCCAAAGCATCCCCTGTCCTAGGTTACGTTCACACTGCAGGTCAATTCCGATTTTTTTGCCCATATGTGACCTGTATCTGATTTTACCATGGCAGTGTGAACAGCAAATTACGATTTTTTCAAGAGCGACACGCGACGCTTTCATACAGTATGTGGACATAAATCTGATTTTTTTCAAATGCGACTTCAGTCTGAACGCCATGTCGCATTCATCCGACATTTACATCACACAACAAGTCAAAGCAGAAACAGCGGCAGAAGAAACTGAAAACTGTCAATAGAGGAGAGAGCCTCATAAAGCTGGACCGCCCTGTAAACTCCACTCACAAACTCCACCTGAGCCAGACAAGAGACGACGCTAAACTGAATCATACACAGCCTGTTTAATAACCAGTTCACTATTATCACAACTACTACAGGTCAGTCCGAGGGAGAGATGCAGGACAAACACAGTGGAGAATCTTTCACTCACCTCTGGAAAGTTTTCAGATTAAACTGTTGTGTCATCCAGGTCCTTTCATCCATTCTGCACAAATCAGTCACATAAAGTCCACAGAACATCGCTGCAAATCTGTTTAGAAGTGTTGTTTGATAAAAGAAAAGTCGAAAAGTACAAATTAGTCCCTTGTGTTGTTTTTGTTTATCCGCGGCTCGGCTGGTCCAGTTATTATAGCGTCATTATCACTGGACTACTTCCTGTCAGCGTCGCCAACTTTCTGTGCTTTTTAACGCATTTCTCTGCGCATTTTACACATGAAGTAATAGTTTGGACTTACATCTATAGTAGTGTAATGTTCTGAATGTTTTCAACTTTTTGGGCTTCTTAAAATGATCAATTTTATTTAGGACAGGAAACAGAACATGCTACTGTGCACTAGCTTGTTAGCAGAACTTTTCACTGATAGTATTCTGTTACATTCTCTTTACTGCGCATGAGGGTCACTTTTGGGGCCGCATCTTGTTCACACCAGAGACAAGTTGGAGGCGCATGTTTTATGTAATGTGAACGACCACATGAAAAATTGGAATTCATGAAAAAAATCGGAATTGAGAATCCGACCCTGCAGTGTGAATGTAGCCACTCTTCTTCTGGCAATAAAAAATAAAACAAAACCAAAAAAACTGGGTGAAAAAGAGGGCTATAGATGTGACCAGGACTGATGCTTTTACTGACACATTTATGATATATGATATGACTTTATTGTCCATAAGAGAAGCTTGTTTTCACAGTAGTCATGACAGTGATGTTAACACTCACACCGATGAGTCAACATAGAACACAACAGAGAAACACACACATTTACAGAGAAACACATCAGTGAGGATGAAGATGGCTGCTGGAACAAAGCTTTTATTATTGAAGCAATCTCTTCTCCATTTAAGAGTCCTGATCTTTGTATTGGCCAGTCGGTCATTGAGATTTGAAATACTCGCTGTTGAGGAGTTGTTTTTGATGCTACATGTCTGATCTTAAGAAGTTTATTTTGTTGGAGACTGACAGTATGATGTAAAAATTTGAGCTATAAGTCAGTCAAGCCAGAGTCTGATGGCAGAGGGAAACGATTTATCTAGCAGGACGAGGCCCGACATCGACACTGGAGCAGCAGCATCTGAGACAACATGTGAATAATAAAGAACAGATTAACTTTGTAATGAAATAATAAAGATACTCACATATTTAAGAAAACAAGAGTGCAGATAAAGCATACAATCATATGCACAGATAAGCAAAAGTGATTGAACATGAATTTCATCAGAGCTTGTCTGAACAATTATTGACATACAGATAGTTCATTATGAGCACTTATTATCAAGAGGTGAGCATCTGTGAAGAGACATTCACATACACTTACACCTCTCATACACTGACTGCAAGGCACGTTCGGTTCAAGATGTGTGCAGGTTTCTTGCAAAGTGCCACGTACACCAGCTGCAGTCCACTGCGGTCTGTGTTTGCCTACAGTTGCGTTCACATGGAAAATGTCCATATTATGGTTGAAAGTCACATCAGGCGGCTGCAAACTCTGGGAAAAATAGACTCTGGATTCCTTTCACACACTCACACCACTCTCAGACTTGCACTCACACTGCTCTGAGGTTTGTGTACAAGGGTACTTTCTACACTGCAAAAAAAGCCTTTCAAAAAATAAGAATTTCTGTTTATTTTGAGGTAAAAATGTATTTTTTCCAAAAGACATAATCTGCCAGTGCAGTGAGAAAATTTTACTGACCTAGTAATTTTGAGCAGAAAATGCTAGTTTCAAGTTCTCTTGACAAGATTTTTAAGCAAATCTTTTTATGATTGAAGCAATTATGGCTTAAAACAGATACAAATTTAAGTAAAATAAGTTTTTATATAAAAGTTAAATAATCTTAGTAACACTAGGTCTTATTAAGTGAAAAAGTTAAAGTGTAAGTCTCTTGCGAGTCCTCATTGTATCACAAGGGTTAAGCCCTGAAGTGCAGCACTGCAAAAATATTATTTCAAAACAAGTTAAAGTTGCTTGGTTCTAGGATTTAAACCTAATTTTAAGCATTCTAACTCATTTAATCTTGATTTATTGTAAAGACATAGATTATTTCCCTTGTTTCAAAGTGTTTTGAACTGATTTCATGACTTTGCTTTTTTATTTCGAGCCAAATTATTTGCCAATGGATTAAAAAAAACTGTTCTTACCTCAATGGCAATTTTTTGGTCTTATTTAAAGCCAAATTCTCTTATAACCAGTTAAAAAATATCTTGAAGCCAGTGAAATACTCTACATTACACAAGCAATTAAATCTTATTCAACTACAAATGATTCCAAGTCATTTGAATCAAGTCTAGACGTATAGTTTTTGCAGTGAGTACAGTGTTTCATTGTTAGGTGTTGATCTTGTGTGAACAGTCAATGATATACACTTACGCCCTCATGCCATTGGTATAATCTGTACAAAATAACAACAAAATGACAGTTATTTTAAACCTACTGTAAATATCCCGCTTTGCAATTGACCTCTTCACATTCGCGTATGGCAGTTTTCCACATTATTTCTCTTCACAGCTCAATGTTTACGTCTAAATGCAGATCTAATGAGCTGTAAATTACAGTATGTCTTTTTCACTGACAACTGCTGCCATGGAAACAGGACAACAAACACAAACTAATCTCCGAAGAATCATCCAACCCATGACCACGCTGCTGTGAGCTGAGGTCTCGACTACTCCGCCATCTTACCCTCACCGTTACCTTTCTCGCAACAGATGTTCAGATGTCACTTTTGGAACTATTTTTGTCCCTGAACTCGCTGTAGAAATACCATCTGCTCCTTTATGTTTTAACAAATGTTGCGTCGTGGCTTTGCAGTGCGTGGGTGAGACATTGGAGCTTTACAAGAGGCAGCTCGCGACAGGATGCTCCGACTTCACAGACCACCTCTGTCTCCGCTGCAGGAAGGCCTTGGGTTAACACGGGCCCACTGCGAGACAACAAGTTCACAGTCAGATAAGGAAATACGAGGATTTTGTATCTACCATTCACTGACTGATTAAAGACTTTTGTGTGTGTTATACAGAATATATCCACATGCTCACATTCAGAGGAAAAGGTAAAGTCTGATTAGAGCATAAGCTTATCAGTATTAAAGGTGAGGTAGCTAATTTTCACACTACAAAAACAAATTAGGTTCAGATCTGACAACTTCCTTTCATAAATTAATTTTGTTTGCAATTATGACTAGGACCATCCAAGTACAGCCAGTCAGAGAGCTGCATTCGGCTCCTGATTAAAACAAAATATTTGCATTATTCAATTCAGACAGTATTTAGTAAGCAGGTCTAGCTCAGTGGTCACCATAGACGCGCAATCAGCAGCTCTGCTCTGTTGCTACAACTGGAACAGCGCCACGCCATATTCCTCCTGTAAAAGTGATGACGCAAATCAATTGAACACAATGGCAGAAGTTGCTAACCTGGCCAGCCAGATGGTTTATCTCACGGTATTTGTGAATTCACAAACACGAGATAAACCATCTGGCCTTCGTCCGGCTCGATTGGTTTGGGAGTCCGAAACGGCCGTGGTTCGGCCCACTCACATCACAGCAGCGTGGTTTTGAGGCCCAATCACATTGTAGCAGGGCGGGCTAACACGGGCCGTTAGCTCCCCGGTGCCGCAGCCGAGTCTGATTCAAGCTAAACGAAGACGGCAGCTTCCGTGGGTGTACGTGTTTCTGCTGCTTTTGATGCGGTTTCAGCAGAAATACGGAGGAATTTCTTTTTGAAAGAAGAGCGGTATGTGTGACACGTACTGTTCTATCCCAAGCGGATATTGGATACACCATTACGAGTTGTTGCTGTGATTGGCTAGCTCAAATAAGGTAGGCCCCACACCCAATCAGCTCCAAGTATTTCACTAAACGCCCCGCCTTTTCTCGAACGCTTTCAGCGAGTTAAGTCCCAGATGGATATAGTGAGAACTCAGATAGGAGTTCAACACATATCCATCTGGCGTGAGCCAGGTTAAGAAGTTGCACTTTTATGATTAAAACAAGCTTAAACAAGCGATTTTGGCAAAACGGACTGATTTGTGTCTTATGAAGCTTTTTTAAACAACTTTGGCGATGTGAGATTATATTTCTCAAACTACTAACTTATATTCTTCTGTGGAAATGCTCCATCACTCACCGATGCGACAGACGCGCCTCCACAGAGAAGTGAAGCTATAACTTTGTTCGGTGTTATTTATGTAATTTGTCTGCTTTTCTCACTAGTAACATGTAAAAGAGACGTTTGATGGTCACTAGAACCTTAAAAGATGCATAAGTTTGTTAGCCGTTAGCAGTTTTATGCACAATTTTTATCTACAATAAATTACTGAAAGGTTTGTAAACTCAACAATCATTTGTAACAAGGCTCTGACCTTTGCTAAATGTGGTTGGTAGGTTTGTACCAGACTCTGTGGATCTTTCATAACTTGCGTTTTTTGCGGGCTAATGCTAACGGCTAGAGGAAGATAAACAGTAGAACGCTCCGGACTAGCTTAAATCTTACTAGCTCAGATACTAAGTGTTTGATAGCATCAGAGTCGAACTGCGCGTCTACTAATTATATGTCTATGAGTGGTCACAAAGTGCTGCATCAAATACTTTTTAGTGGAAAACACAACGTTTACTAACTTACAACTACAAATATTTGCTACCCCAACTTAGGGTTTATGTTCTAATCCAAGGCTTCTTAACCTTTTCAACCTCAGCGACCAATTTGTTTATGTACAAAGTATCTTAGGGCCCAAGCTCTTATTTATAAAATAACATATTCTATTGAAATGTAATACAATATAATTATTCTACCTCTATAAAATTACTTTGTACCCCGAGCTCATGGTCACTGAATCAAATCAATTACATTTTATATCAATATTGACCTTTTGTTTAACTAGGAATGTCCCCCTGAGATTTAGAATTTCTTTTCAGGGGAGTCCCGGGTAAGGAGAGAGGGGAAACCAGTGCACCCAGAGGAAACCTATCCAGACACTGGAATGACATGTAAACTCCACATGGAAAGGCTGACTGGAAGTTGATCCCAGGACCTTCTAACTTTGAGGCCAGAGAATTAATCGCTGTGCCACCGTGTTGTGTCACTGTGAAGATCAAGAGGGAACCAAAAATAATACCTGATAATTTTGAAAAAATTACAAAAACAAGGTTTAAGTTTTTAGGCACAGGGCTTCTTCATCTAAACAGTCATCCTTTTCTGGTCAAGAACTATGATCTTAACCTGGCCAGCCAGTTGGTTTATCCCTCGATAATTGTGAATTCACAAACTCGAGATAAACCATCGGCCTTCCAGCAGCCTGATTGGTTTGAGAGTCCAAAACAGCTGTGTTTTGGCCCACTCACATCACAGCAGCGTGGTTTTGAGGCCCAATCACATATGTAGCTAAGACCGGCTGTTAGCGCCGAGTCTGATTCAAGCTAAACAAAGATAGCTGCTGTGGAGGATATACATGTTTCTGCTGCTTTTGATGCTGTTTTAGCAGAAATACTTGAAAGAAGATAAACTAAATTTCCCACCTTTTCCCAAACACTTTCAGCGAGTCAACTTCCAGATGGATACTGTGGAAGAACTCAAATCGGAGTTCAACACAGATCCATCTGGAGTGAGCCAGGTTAATGATCTGGTGTTGGGAAGGGTTGGCTTTGATCCCTGTCGCTTCACACTTGGCTGCAAACTCTTCTAGTGCATGTTGTAGGTCCTGATTTGATGAAGCCATCAGGACAACATTAGCAGAGATAAAATCCTGTGGTCCCAATACACGACAAATCAACTCAAATCTAGACCCAAATCACAACAATTGCCTCTGAAGCAAACAAAAGCATAAAAAAATCAATCAATCAAATCTTGGTCGTTGGTCAATAAAGCAGATTGTCACCTTGACACCTTTCAATCCCTGACCACCTAGAAACTATGTCCAAACAGTGAACAGGATCAATGACAAATTCTTGGCATAGTCTAACACTGGACAGCCTGTGCAGCCATAAACAAAAAGCCTTGGACCCAGAACTACCACAGCACCTCCGGGACACCAAAAGGGGCCTGGTCCATGAACTCTGATGGAGAGCATACAGCTGGTGCACAGTTCCACAGGCAGAACAACAAAAACAAGCACCTCTTCCAGATCTCGAGGTTCAAAAGGCAAAACTCCAAATCCTCAGTCTATGTCTCTCTCTCATCTTTGGGTAACAACCAAAAAGAACAAGATGGCAGATCCAAGCAGTGTAAATGGGTTTTCTCCTTGACTGTTCCATGGCCTGTTTTCTTTCTGCCATTAGCCTGCCAGTGGGACTGAAAATTATCCTGCATGGCTGACTCTGGCACATTCACATGCTGGACTAACATGTTAATTAATGTGCAATGTCCCATATTAAATCAAATAAACATTCAAATCCCTAATGCTGTGTGTTGTGTACATATGTTAGAGACGAGGTAGAGAAGAGATGCAATTCCCTCAAGACGAGACCAGATCGAATCCATGAAAAGGACCAAGAGTTATACAAGCTTTCCATGTTCACTATATAACTTATGATTTGACAACTAAAAACTTTGCAAATGTTAAAAGAAATATTACCAAGAAAATGTTTTGGAGTGTTTCATGTTAAAAAATTGAACTAAATAGTTTGAATCCTAAATAGCAGAAATGGATGTTACCTATTTTTATGACATAAGCAGAACATTTCAGCTTATTTTAAATAAACTGGACTGGACTTTTCGACTAACCTGAGCATCTGTGCTTACAACGCTCATAGGGCCAGATTCATCAAGCATTTGCTCATGTGCAAAACAGGTTAGGGGGAGCAAAACCTTGGCAGAGATGACATTTTTCTCTCACACACACTCTAAAGATGTAGATTTGAGGTGGTTCATGTGTGTTTTGTTTAGTATGTTGTATGTACATCCTCCAATATAAAAGTTTATGTAAAAATGCTCATAAATAACACTAACCCTATACTTTTTGCACCCGCAATTTAGCACCTAACTTGATCAATCAGGCCCATAATGTACAATATTTCACTGGTTTCAAGACATTTATGTCCTGTTCTGAAAGAATTTGACTTGAAACAGGAAAATACATTTTCAACAATAAAAGTAAAATGTTCTTAGGTCATTTCAAGGAAATGATCTCAAAGTGAAAAGTAAAGTCTTCAAACCAACCACTTTTTTGATAAAAACAACAAAACAAGATGAGAGCAGCTGTTCGGATCAGGTGTGAACAGGTGTAATGAACATCTGGTTATTCAAACTTGGGACTATATTTTTCCATTCACCTGAATGTAACTTGATGCACTGCAAAAACTATTTATCTAGACTTGTTAAAAATGACTTAAAATCAGAATTGCATTCTATATTTGAGCTGTTTTAACTGATAAGATCTATTTGCTTATGTAATGTAGAATATTCACTGATATCAAGACATTTTAACTGGTTGTAAAAGAATTTGTCTTAAAACAAGAATAAAAATTTGCCAATGTGGTAAGAACAGTTTTCTTAACCCATTGGCAAATAATTTGGCTCAAAATAAGAAGAAATAAGTTCAAAACACTTTGAAACACGGAAAATAATCCAGGTCTCTACAATAAATCGAGATTAAATTAGTCAAAACATTTTTGCTGTGTGTAAGAACAAATTTTATTTACAAATGTTGCTTTATCAGCATAACTTTTGTTTTGGCACGGTGATAACTTGTAGTTTGCCAACAACAGCGCTGGCTAGTGTTGCTGCTCCAAATTTTGGTTTCAAGTTACTAAAATTGATAAGTTTAGGTCTGGGGCTTGGAGTAGGTCAAGATTTACTCAGAAAATGTCAGCACGTGACTTCAACCAGAATTTGTGGTTCTCTACGTTTTGGCTTTTTGTAACAAGGTGTTGTAAAAAGAGACGTGATAAAGTTAAAGACTGCATAAAAACAACTATCAAGAATCAAAATGTTGTCTTTTCTAAATCCAGAAGCTTGTTTAGGTCACTGACATCAGATCATTACAAAACACAAGAGAAGCAGCGGCCTGAGAGAACTTGCAAATGCGTGAGTCAAGAAACTGTGGCGGATAAAGCAGGTTAACAATGCATGAAAAGTTACATTTTCTGCAAAGTAAGCGAGCGAACCAGCCCACTGCTCCGGCACAAGAAGGTCTGTGTCTGCTGTGTCCTCGGTGTTAAGCAGGCGTGAAGAGTCTGTGCCAGGCCAGTGTGTGCCTCTTCTCCGGCTCACATTCAAAAGCAGCCGTCCAAACCCAACACGCTGCTTTTTAACTCCAACTGACTGGGCTGGATCAAATCTCTATGGACAAGAGAGAGAGATAATATGAGGCAGGTTTCATTGGTGACTTATTGGTTCTATGTGTATGTTTCCCAGGGTTAGAAAAGTTACAATACAAAATAAATATATAAATTGATCATATAAAGATATCAGACATAAAACGATCATTAGTTTAAAGGACAACTTAATAGACTTCTGTGACCCTAAATTATAGTATGTTGTTTTCAAACATGGAAGAGCCTAGAACCAGGCATCAGGAACACTTCTACAGCCCTTCTTTCACTGGGAAGAAGTACCTGTTAGCATTTACACTAGTCAAAAGAGGATCCAGGGAACATTCAACGACGTCATGTATTACGTTGCTGCATCACAGAAAGTTTCTCAGTCTGAGGGAAAAGTCCCCACTTTGGCCTCCTGGTTCCTGGTCCTTCTTATGCGTTATTATCTTTTCGACTTGTTTTCACTGTTTGTGTCTATGAGAGGAGGCTCTTTCTACAGTCTACGTGCGATCACCGTGTTGATAAACAAAAAATCCCTTATAAGGATTGCAAAGCTGGTGTTTAGAGGTGAGAGCTGAATGACACTAGATTTGGCAATTTTGGATTTTGACAATTCCTCTGGTAAAGCTGAGGGTAAATGAGGTAAAAATTGTTTTAGGAATCTGAAATGACTTGTAAAATAAAAATAGGCGAAGCCAATACAAAAGGAAAGGGAATTATTTTTAATTGTTTGACTGATTTGACTCCAAATAAGCTGAATACAATGTTCTTTTTCTCTTTGACACTTCCAAGTGCGTCATAGTTTGTTTTTATCACTTATTAAACAAAAGTAGTTAAAAAAAATGGGAGGGCCCATGGAAATAGAATGGGTTAAAGTCATTTTAGGACACATGCCTGTGTACACTAAGCTCTGAGGATGTCAGAAAAAGTTGCAAGGGTCTGCGGAGAGAATCAACATGAAGTTTATTTTTCCCAGAGACCCCAGAGGTCTGATGAGACTTTCAAGTCATTATCGAGCACTCTCACAGAATCTAAGTGAATTTGTGCAGCTTTGGACAAATCCTGACTGCAGTTGACTAAGCTGGTGTAACAGGCACTTTGCAAGAAACCCACGGTCCTGACCCAAACCCCGCTATACCAGTCTACAGTTAAGCAGAACACTTAGTATTTTGTGTTTCAGTGATTACAATTTCTTAAAGGTAAGTTGTATTTTAAAGTATGCTAATTATTGACAAATCATTGACTAAACTTGTGTTCTAAATTCATCTGCGCATGTGAACCACATCATTTGTTGTATTGTATGTCAGCACCCCAGCTAACAGTAAATACTAATACTATTCTGGTTTTGAAAAAACTGACATTTGCATCTATTCACACTAGAAACAAAATGTCTGCCGGTGTTGAATGGTTCATCCGCAGGTTTGGAGGAAAATCAGCTCAGTACCAACAGAAACATTCATTAAGTCCCTGTTTTCTCATTCTGTGACTATTGATGGAAAAATGACTTCCCATTCAGACTCATAACACTTTAAACTGCCCTTTTGACTCCACCTTTATCTGCAATAAATCCGGTCTGCCACTGTAATACTGCCAATTACACGAATCCATTGCACATAAATAGATTTCCAGGCCCTTTTATTTATAATTTAAGCCAGCTTTAATGATGACATGTGGGCTGTTTGCAGAGTCGTTGCATGTTTGTGTGCGCGGCGACAGCATGTTCATGAGCCCAGACTGACTTTAGCTTTACAAAACATCCAGGTCATTTGGCAGCTCTGCGACAATGAGACCCACAGGAAAAGAACTCTCATAATCTACACAAATTGGTTTGTTTAAACACAAAAGAAAAACAAGCATCTCCTATACATGAAAAAAGTTGGTTAAAATCAGGGACTAAAAAACAGTTGGCAATAAATCACTGTCATTGATTTTAGTAAAGCATTTTCAACTGTGTTTTTGATGAGGAAGAAATGTTGGAACATGACTAAAACTCAAAAAGTCATTTTGGTCCGTTTAAAGATTCCAAAACATGCTATGAACTAAGAAAAGAAATGCTATGAATGATGGGCTTGTTGAGGCAGATATTCACCTCATTTTAGGAGTGTGTCCGGATGCTGCTGCTCCAGTGTTGATGCCTGGACCTCGGATGTCACCTAGTCTTGAGAACTTGGACCTCTCTTTCTACTCCACTCCTGCCTCTCTTTGACTGGTTGTCTTCATCCTACTAGAAATTTTGTTTTCCTAAAAGGGATTTCTGTCTCCACTGAAGGTCGAATTGCATCAGGACATGTGTCAGTCCTGGTCACATCTACAGCCTGTCTGTTAGTGATGCGCGGGTCGACCCGTAACCCGCGGGACCCGCGGTCAGCCCGCGGGTTCGGGCGGGTCGGATAGCACAATTTAAAGAAGTGGGTCGGTGCGGTGGGTCGGGTCTAAACCATGTTCAAACGCGCTCGTATGCTTTGGCTTCAAGTGACGTGAACGTCAGTCCAATAAGCTAAGCCTCATATCAAGCACGTTAATTCTGTTTAACATAAGACACAACTTATGCGTTCTGAGCTTAGTTTATTTAGGCTACAACTGGCTATAAACAGAAGAAAGATATGGACAAGAGTTCAACTAGCCTACTAGAACGTCCTTCTGTGGAGACGGGGCAGCCACGTTCGACTCAGTCATAAACACATAACTACACAATGCTCCAGCCTGAACTTCATCATTGTAAACTAAACGGAAAGAGTCAAATCCTCACTTGGAGAAACGTCCAGACTCCAGAGCATGTTGACGTTTAAATAACCCTCCCAAACAAGCTTTTACTCACCGTGAATGTCTGACGAAGAAGTCTGACGAGGTCCACTGTCCAGGTGAAGCTTAAAATACATCTGTCTGACGGAGATTAATCCAGTTGTTCGTATCCACATCACAGGCTTTGCAGATCCACGGTAAAAGTCCGCTGTTCTGTTTCTTTCCGCTTAAAATCCCGATGCATTGTCTAAATCCACGAGTAAATTCAGTCTGCATTTGCCTTCTGCGAGCAGCGGTCAAAACATGCTCAGTAAACAGCTGCTGAAGTCCGTAGATGTCGCTTCCTGCTGCTGACATAATCTTATCGTTTTGAGCGCTACAAAAACAACTTTCTCCCCAAAAATAAGTCCATGAAAGTCGTCCATGTTTCCTTCCGCTGCTGAACTGTAAACAACCCGGCTCTCACAAAGATCATGTATGACGAGAAGATGAGCTACTCTGTACAGATAAAAGTGTATGTGCTCATTTCAGACAAACGTTCCCGCGGGGGCCGCAGCTCGCAAAAAACAACGTTTTATGCAGTTTTAATGTGTGCGGGTTCGGGTTGGTCGGGTCCTGAAATTTAAGCACATTTTTCGGGCCGGGTTGGGTCGGGCTGAATTTTAAATCGGGTCGGGCGGGGCGGGTCACAAAAAAAGCTGACCCGCGCATCACTATCACCTAACTAGGGCTTAAAATCCAACTAAATCCCTGTCACAAATAATTCAGTATTAACCACAGATACCGTAAATTTAGACCGTAAAGCAGAGGGTCACCGGTCTGAACTGGTTGACCTCACGTGTGTGTGAAAAGTGTGTAAAATGATGAGCACGATTTCACGCCTTTTTGCATCTATAGAGGGATTTTTGGTTGAACTCCACTGCGCATGCCCCGTGCTGAAGAAGAAGCTGTCCGTCTAGTTGGTTGGGAAAACTTCTTTAATCAAAACAACAAAACAAGACGAGACCTAGCTGTTTTGATCAAGTCTGAACCGGTATGACAGACATCTGGCTTCTTGTTTTTTCAATAAGCATCTGGCTGCCTCCTTCGTCCAGTCCACCTCTCGCTGCAGGCCGGAGAAAGCTCTTTGTACAGACCGGACGTCCACATTAGGCAACTCTCGACTTTTCACAAAGCTGTAAACTTACCCAAATTGCTAACCCAAGCTCTAATCCTAACCTTATCCATCTCGGCTGTAAATCTTTAATTATGCACATTAGCCACGTGCAAGAGGTGACCAAAAATGGACTTCCAGTTTGGACGAAGAGGTGATTCCGGTTTGTGGCAAGAGGTCTGCAGAGGAGGTAGACGGTATACCTGAATGCAACGAGTATGGGTCATAGGATTGAATTTCATTCACAAATGTTCACTTGGCAGCATAACTTTTTTCGCACAGTGATAAACACTTGTAATTAGCTGACAACAGTGCTGGCTCAAGTTGTTGCTATAGCTTATGTCAATCAGCAGCAGCTCTTTTTGCATGTCAGGTGCATCTCCTGTGTTGATAAACAAATAATCTCTCTATATGTTACGCCATATACTATATAAAAAAGCTCAAAATAGACACGATATTTCATTTCATAAAAAACATAATAATATACATTGCTATTTGTACGAATTAAAACACGGAAATGGCTACGAAGACAAAGAAGAGTTGCAGTTGCTAGTGGGCTTTCTTGCCTCTACACCTAACGGAGCTTTTCTAGACCAGGCCATAACTACCAACTGCTGTTCTCCGTCCGAGTTTGACGAGTGCTTGCTCGCAACTTATGCTTCATCATTTTTGTCAAGCTTACATCACGCACATGCTCACTCGACATTTGTTCGGCGACCGGTGGCCGTTTGGATCGGGTTTTTGTGAATGTTCTTTCACATCGATTTGTCCCAACAAGACTTAAACAGACGCTGTGACTGTCCTCTCTATCGTCAGCGACTGGGGTTGTGTTGGTGCTAAAAAAACCTTCACATTCATCTTCTGCTTAAACTCCAAAACCCATCCCTGTACATCTGTTTGGGAAACACTGGGTTTTCTGTGCCTTCAGTTCAGATATTTTTCTGTGATTACGACACCAGAGACTTCATCCAGGACATAAACTTCTTTTGAGTCAAACTTCACCGACTCAACTCCCCTTGAAATTACAAGCCTCCATTTCTCGGAGCTGACACGGTGACGCTGCGTTTTAATTGCGACACGACTGTAGCGGAGGAAAACATAAATTGAACACTAACTCACAGCGCGACGTATGGAAGGAGCCGCTGTAATAACGATACAAAACCGTGAACTCAAGGACGAAAACTTTGTGGGGAAAACTAATTAAAAAGTAGATGTTTACTCGGCGGACATCCTGTGTTGATTGTTAGCGAAGGTGAGTGAATGACAGACGCTTTTCGACAGCTTGAATTCCTTCATAAAATATTCATGATAGGTCTTTATTACCTCAACAAAGCATGTCTGAGGAGTAAAATCAAATGTAATCTTATTTTCCATCTGTCCAGTTTTAAATCCAGCTTTTCAGCCAGCCGAAGCTCATCTATTTATGACTTTGCCATGTTTGTGTATTGTGGTAAAGTGTAAATAAACACGGCAAAAAGTCAGAAGGCCAGTGAGTTAAATTAACTGAAATATTTGAGCTGATATAACTTGAGAAAATGAGTCGAAGATTTTCAACTTGAAGATAGACAGAGACAGAAAGAGATTGAGAGGAGAGAGAGCGGAAAAAGAAGAGAGAGAAAGAGAGAGAGAGAAGGGAAGGGAGAGGAAGAAGGGGGAGGAAGAAAGAGAGAGATAGAGGGGAGAGAGACAGAGGTGTAAAGGGTGGCAGGAGAAAGAGAGAGAGGGGAGAGAGGGAATAAGTGGGGGGAGAGAAAGAGAAGAGAGAGACATAGAGGGACAGAGAGAGCGGAAGGGTGAGAGAGAGAGAAAGAGAAAGTGGCAGACATGAGAGAGGGAGAGACAGAAGAGAAAGAGATGGGAAGAGAGAAGCGAGAAAGAGAGTGAAAGAGAGACAGAGAGAGGAGAAAGAGAAAGAAAGTACAGGAAGAGAGAGGACAGATAGAGGAGAGCGTGAGAGACAGAGAGGAGGGAGAGGGAAAAAGTGGGAGAGAAGAGAAAGAAAGTGAGAGGGGAAAAGAGGAGACAGTGAGGAACGAGAAGAGAGGAGAGAGGAGAGAGGGGAAAGAGAGCACAAGAGAGGAGAGAGAGAGAAATACAGAGAAGGGGAGAGAGAGAGAAAGGAGATTGAGGAGGCAGAAGACAGATAGGAAGAGAGAGAGAAAGAGATGAGAGAAAGGAAAGAGAGAGGAAAAGAAGAGAGTGAGAGGGGAAAAGAGGAGACGGCGAGGAACGAGAAAGAGGGAGAAAGAAGAGAGGGGAAAGAGCACAAAAGAGGAGAGAAATACAGAGAAGGGGAGAGAGAGAGAGAAAGGAGATTGAGGAAGCCAGAAGACAGATAGAGGAGAGAGAGAGAGAGAAAGGAGATTGAGGAAGGCAGAAGACAGATAGAAGAGAGAGAGAGAGAGAAAGGAGATTGAGGAAGGCAGAAGACAGATAGAGGGAGAGAGAGAGAGAAGGAGATGAGGAAGGCAGAAGACAGATAGAGGAGAAGGATGAAACAGAGGAGAGAGAGTAAAAGAGAGGGAAAGAAGAGAGTGAGAGGGGGAAGAGAGGAAAGAGGGAAAGAGAGCACAAGAGAGGAGAGGGAAAGAGATTAGAGAGAGGGGAGAAAGAGAGAGGGAGAGAAGAGAAGGAGAGTGAGAGGGGGTAGAGAGGAGACAGCGAGAACAGAGAAGAGAGAGAGAAAGACACAGAGACAGGGAAGAGGAGAAAGAGAGAGAGGAGAAAGAGAGAGGATAGATAGAGGAGAGAGAGGGGCAAAGAGAGAGGGGGAAGAGAGCACGACAGAGAAAAGAGATGAGACAGAGGAGAAAGAGAGATGGGGAAGTCAGAGAAAAGATAAAATGGAGAGAGAGAAGAAAAAAGAGAAAGAAGGTAGAGGGTAAGAGAAGAGAAAAAGAGAATGACAGCTTAAGCAGAAATTGTACTTACATTTTGAAGTTGCCAGTTTAAAACACATTTTGGGAGGAGGAGGACAGCCCAAGTGGATGTCGATGGTTGGATAAGAAGAAGGCGAGAAATCTTCATTTTCTCCTGGTTTCATGGGAATTTTTATTTCTATTTTTTGTTGATGGTGTTTACAGAAATGCCGAAGGAGCGGTGGAATACTTAGAGATGGTGCTGTGTGTTTTTTAGCAAGAAGAGGCTGCTTAAAATTCAGGCCAGATGCAAAATGTGTCACAACAGTGCACTCCAAATCTGCTGCTCTGTGGCTCTGTGAATTGTCTGTAATTTTCTCCTGTTGTAAACAAAGACGCCACGCAACTTTTATTCTCCGCAGCTGCGCAAACAGATCTTTCAGGCTGTGTACTGTTGATTTGAAGATAAGTCAAGGTGATATTGAGACTAAATGTTGGGAAAATTCAAAGGTCTGCCAACACCTTTGTCACACTACACCGTTTCAACTTGGACAGAACTCTAAACAGTAGGGCTGCACAATATATCGAAAAAATATCGATATCGCGATATTGACACGTGCGATATCCAATCGCAAGGATGTGCGATAATTTCTTACATTTTTATGCATTATTCATCCGTTTTTAGAGCGGAGTGGTTTGACTCCGGCGCCACCTTAAGCGCGCCACCTTAAATCTGCTGCTGCCGCTTAGCTAGCTAGAGCGAGGCGCAGTGAATGATGGGAACTACTACTGTAAACAGATGAAAAGATGAGCGCAGACAAAAGCAGCAAACTCCTTTATCTAAAACCACTGCATCCCGACAATTCTGGACTATTTCTTTACAAGACAAGTGTTTTTCTATCATGTCGAGGGCTCAAAACAGAAGCTACATTGAGGGAAATACAACTGCAGCCGCTTCCAGCAACCTCACAAGGACCATCGTAAAGTTTCTTTACTCTTCAAAACTCCTCAAACTGATCCGCTAGAATCCGGAAAAACCAAAGGAAAATTCACAGGCTGTGGCGTTTTGATTCCAGCATGTTATGTCTTAGTTAACGTTAGCTGTGAGTTAGCATATTATCGCTGCTAACAACGGGTCTATTGCTAACAACACAGCACAACCAAACCATAAACCACGGAGCAAATGGATTAAACGCCACTCTGTTCAACTTTCCTTCGCCTCAGCATCATCTCAAAAGTAAGTCCTGCTTGTGTACCTAGTAATTATGTGTGTGAAGCAGGCGTGTGTGCGTACCTGTGTGTTTAGCGCTGCGTTCTCGTCTTCTTCTTCTCTAAAAGAACGACTCTTGTGGCTCGTGATGGTTTAAAACGCTCAAAAACTATAGTTGTGATAAAACTGTGACCTGTCAGGCACGTTTAATACGACGCACAAGCTCATCTTCACTTCACAGACAGACGTGAAACGTGTGTAAAGGTAGCAACTGTGGTTGCCAGATTTTCAGAGTAACCAGCAACTAAGCCTTGAAAAAAAGCATCCTAAAACATGACAGCGCTTCAATAAAAATAAGTTAATAACATAATTAAGCAATTACAAAGCCACAGAACGTGTGATGTTTATATGCACATTGTTTTAATAGTGTAATAACGATTTAAAATAAATGCACAGAGAATTTCTTAAGTGAAAAATAAATATCGCAAAAATATCGATATCGCAATCTCAGAGCCCATATCGCATATCGCATAAATTTTCAATATCGTGCAGCCCTACTAAACAGGTTTGGTACTTAGGCAAGGAAACGATGAGCATGAGATAAATTATGAGCTGAGAGGAGATTTTTTCCAGCCGGGGCCTAGACACTGGTGATGGAATTCCGGGATAGAAAAGATTACCTCTGGTGAAGAAAGTGACAGTGAAGTGAGCTGCTCTTTTGAATCTGGCACTGGAACCCCGATAGGCTGGAGAGGCAAGAAGAAGAAACGACAACAGAAGATGATGTGTACCCACTGCTTTTTGATTCTCACTCAGACCTAACACCAGAGCCTCTGTGAGTGGAGATTGTTTGGACAGACCAGTTTTTCCTCCACTGGATCCAGACAGTGGAGTTCTCTTCCCACTAAAACTACAGACAGATCCAAACATCTTTACTAGACGTCTGAAACTGTGGCTGAAATCACAACAGAGCTGTACACATGACAATGTTTAATCAAATGGACATTTTGAATCTTTATTACAGTTTTAATCTTTGTCCTTAAAAGCCTCCTGTGGACAGGTGTTGAAAATTTGTACTTGTGCTGTAACACTCAAAACAATGCCTTTGGTTCTTCCAATGCAATTGTTATGTCCATATTAAAAATAAATTAATAAATGGAATGAAATGAAATAACTCCACCATACAATAATTGTTTAAAGTGTCTGAGCATACGCCTTCACGTTGTTGCCAAGCTGAGCAGAACGTCACAAAACCTCACAATTCCAACAACAATCCAACCTTAAAAATTGTAAATTTTTGCAAAAGATAGTTTATCTATTTACTGTGCAACCTTTGAGCATTTGTGGATTATTTAGACCTTTATCAGACAAAGCATGGGGTGTCCAAAAGTTTTCCGTCAGTGAGCCATAATGTTAGGGATGTCACGATATCAAATTTTAGAATCACGATTATAGCAAAAGGAAAAATCACGATTTTGCGATTATTCACATAAAGAAAAAATAAATACATTATATACATATATTTATTTTTTAAATCTAAATGTATTGGTTTGATTAAAAATAATAAATGCAATTATTTTAAATAATTATCCTTTGAAAAAAATAATTTAATGTTTTAAACAAATTATCATTCAAGCATTAAAAAAAAAACATTATTGTCCCTTTAATATTCTCATTATACTTACAAGGAGAGATCGATTACTAATAGTATTATTATGTGTGATCTGTCACGTGACTCACGAAGGCAACGTCATCCACACGTTTTGTTTTCCCAGCGTGTCGTCACGTGACCTGCAGCGTCTCTGCTTTCGTTTTACTTTCAGGTCAGAGTTTACGTCAAATGAAGCAGAAATACGCAGTTACTTTTGCCGTGAGCTGCGTGACACTTTCTGGAGCACTTTGTTTCTTTACCTTTACTTGGACGAACAGCGAGGGATGATCGTATCGAAGATGGATCATGTTGGATGTGTTAGCGCTTTTAGCGTCTACTTTTCAAAGGCACGTCTTGCATCTTGGACACTCTTCAGCCCGCACAAAGCCCTGGACATCTCAAAAACAACCCTCGACTTGATACTGTGGATGGATACAACTCCTGAAGCACTAACTTCAGCAGCCTTTTAACTAGTGGTGAGTTGACGACACACACGCTCTTCTCCGCCTCATGCTGCCCGTGCACGGCACGGCAGTCACGTCACAGAAGACGTAAGACGTGTTTGCGGTTTACCGTGAGTTGTAAAAATTCCACGAATAACCTACCGTGGGGGAAAATATTCACGATTATTGAAAAACCGGTTAATCTTGACATCCCTACATAATGTGCATTGAAGTGTGCCATGGACCAATCATTTAGTTTCACTATTAAACATTTAGGGGGCAATATAATTGTCTATTATTCAAAATCAACTTTTCTGAGTTCTTCATTTTATTCAAAATTTTCTTCCTTATCAAAAACACTGCTGAAGTTTTGTCTGTGAGACACAAACACTAAAAATACATTCACATGCATTAGGCCGGGTACAGATGGACCACAGAAAGCGCCATCGCATGAGCTGTCTGCACCAGGAGCAGAGCACCCGCAGCCACAGGACACCAGCCCAGGGCCCAGAGAAGAGATGAGGTCAAGACCAAACCTCCAGGGCCCATGAGCCAGAGTCCAGCAGTCACAGCCGACCACAGCTCCTGGTAGAGACGCTCCTCAGAGGAAACACCGGAGAACCTAAAAGTGATACGAAAATTTAAATAAATAAAAAGGTAAATACAAGCAAACTAAGAACTAGAGTGTAAAATATACTTTAAAAAAGCTTTAAAATACAACAATCTGACACAGTAATAGATAAATTCATAGATAGAAATTAAGTCTTCTGCTCTGTTTTTAACTCCATAAATCATGCAGATTCAGGTTGAGCATTTCTGCAACATTAGCGTATCAGGAAAGATTGATTTGTTTATGTTCCTTGTGTAATTTCCTTTGCAGTCTGTAGATAGAGCTCTAATGTAATATTTGATGGGGAAACACGACTGTCACTGTGATTTACAGCAATGTTTTTATTGGTTCGGATGCATGAGATTCCAAAGTGGAGGTGCTCGGGATCATGTTTGATAGACAAGAACAACACAAAAAATGCATCATATTTGTTCTTTAATGTTTTTGGAGCTTACATTGGTGCCGAACCGAACCTAAGCACCCGAGTCTGCCCTTAAGACCCATTTTGAGTGACGTTTGGGGAAACGTGGTCTGAGTATCAATGTCTGTGAGGTCACGGTGACTATTACAACTTTTTTAAGGTGTACATGGAACTTAACAACAGTAAATCAGAGCTGTCAAACAACACCAAGCTTTGTAGTCAAGGTTCAAGGATCAAAGTCCTGTAACAGCTCTTAAAATGTAAGAAATAGCCGAAGAGTTTGTGCCCCAATCCAGCTTTTATACGATACAAAGAATGATTCATTACAGTGGTCCCTCTTCACTTTCCGCGGCTTCGCTGTTCGGAGATTTTTTTTGTGTGCAATTTAGCTTCTTTTTTTTTTTTTTACAGTGCACGGCCCTATAGACGTGCGATGTGAGCGTGCTTTTCTCTCAAACTCACTGTTTGGATCGTGTGACATCGCAGCATTCACAGGCAACAGCACAGAAGCTCTTTTAGAAACTTGAGACAGTTTGGATCATGCAGGGGAAGCTGACCTGACGCTCGGACGTTTCTCCAGGTGAGGATTTGACTCTTTGAGCTCGTAGTTACGATGATAAGTTTCTTCACGCTGGAACGTCATTTGTGTAGTTCAGAGATGTGTTTGAGGAATGTGTTGTGACTTTGCTAGAGTCCGGATGTGTTTCGTGGCTGTCGACTCCGGAGTCCGTGTGATCCGTGGCTCTGCGGTCGGCTGTGAAGCGCAGCGGGACGGGCAACGTGTCAAAAGCAGTTGCCCATCCCTCTTTGCTATTGAATCTCGCAGTGAATCTCGCAGTGAATCACGTGTTCAGCGCATTTTACATGTACTAAAGACACTAAACATCATAACCAGGCAGGTTATGAACTGAAATTACTGGTAAAAATTAAGATCACTACTTCGCGGGTTTCGCCTTTCGCGGGCTATTTTGGAACCTAACCCCCGCGATAAATGAGACACCACTGTACTTTAGCTATATGCAATGAATCATACAACGTGAAGAAAATTTCAAACATTGTGAGATGTTCTGGGTCAACAGCAGCTAAATAGTCTAAATATGTCCAAGTAAAGGCACACCAGGGTATCGACTGAACCAATATACAGCAAAAATCATGCATCAACCCTGTTATCCGATCCCAGTAACTTCTTAATCTATTTTTATTGCATGTTTATTCTTTTCTGCTGTTCTAGAACTGATTATGGCAACACTGCAATTTCCCATTGCGTGAAGATAAAAAGTTTTATTTTATTTTACAACAAGACCCTTTATAGACTGTTTTAAGGTTAAGCAATTCTTCCCATTCTGAAGCAAAGCTAAAGGTTAGAGTACTTTATTAGAACAAAAGCACCTGCCATAAAAACACACACTTCCACAATAGGAGCTGTTAACATTATGAATATTTGCTTCAGTCCTGCTCCTCTGAGAACCAGCTGCACCTCACTGAGCTCGGAAAAACTTCCCAAATTCTTTCTTTGTGCAGAATACAAGTCAATGTATATTTAATCATATTTTGGCAAAAGTAGGGCTCCTTTGAACTGGTTTTGCATACGGGGCATAGATGGATTATCCTGCCAGGGGATTTTAAGAGGGGCCATTGTACACTCCGAAATAATTGCTTTTTCACACAACTTTGGCTAGCATTTGGAGATACTGGTAACACTGCCCACAAAGAGATAAAAGAGCATGGAGCGGCTTTGATTCAGAGCTTTAAACCAAAAACTTCAGACATGTTTTAAGGGCCAAATTAGATTATTGTTATATAATTACTGACTAGACAGAAAGCTTTTCTAGGAAGAATGAATTTAAAGTGAGACAGTGGATTCAGTGTGCTTTCTCAACATCACAATTTTCACATGGAAGCATAATAAATTCTGTTTATGCAAACCAATCTCATTGAAATGTGTATCTATACAACGCAAATTAATTGGCATACCACGTAATTTGTTGTTTTTTTTCCCCTTGTTTTGGAAACGCTTTGCGGTCCCAGTTAACTTCTTTTGGTTTAAAAATGTGTTATTATTTTTGAACATCAACAAAACCGTAATCCTAAACCACGGTCATAATGACCCGTATGACCTGGTACAACCTCTCTGCAAACATTTTCTTGAGGGATTGTTAAGAAAAAAACAATGCTTCCAATCTATTTGTAAGTTCGTAGACAGGTTGATGATCAAAGATTTTCTACGATA
The DNA here is from genome assembly GCA_038363315.1 of Mugilogobius chulae. Classification (NCBI taxonomy): domain Eukaryota; kingdom Metazoa; phylum Chordata; class Actinopteri; order Gobiiformes; family Gobiidae; genus Mugilogobius; species Mugilogobius chulae. The sequence continues at coordinate 9,715,288 of CM076407.1, forward strand.
AGTCTACGAACACGGAAACTGTAGAATAGAGCGATTAATCCTATGCAGTTTGTTTGTGCGGGAGAGCAGAGACGCAGCTCTACGGTCCAATCGTAGCGAGGGATCTGTGCGGAACACCAAAGACCTTGGGCGCGCAAAGAAAGCGCAGGTCGCCAGATACAAACAGAAGGAGGACCTTTGATCTGGAGCGCACAGAGTTAATGATTGCCTGGCTCAAACACGAGAAGGACTGTGGACCAGGAGCACGCGGGGAAAGCACAGATTCTCTTGGAGTTGGATACAAACACAAGGAGGACAGCTCGCTATAGCAGACGCAGACAGACGTGCGACTCGCTGGTGTTGGAATATTTGTTGTGAAGTGCTTCAAACTTTTTTTTTGCTATTACTCGGTTTATGAAAGACTTAAACGCTAGCAACAACTTGATAAAATATTGAGTTCTCGTGCGATACAAAATTTACTGTAAAGACTCATTAGGGAAGTGTGCAAGAATGCCGTACAACTTAATTTTCCCAAGAATGTAAGTTGTTGGTGAGAGCTGAAAGTCTGCCATGAGAAGTCTGTAGGAAAACAGTATCTCCTTCACGACTGTCATACGATCTCTAGCCTACGACCTATGAGATTTGTACAAACAATTTCTTTGTACATTGTGACCATAGAGACTCCAAGCCCCAAAGCTAAAGTTACCCATTTTTGTAGCTTCAAACCTGAATTTACCCACTAAAAACCCCAAAGAAAATGCCTTTGTGTCCACGTCCACCAATAAACTTATGTGGGGGAAGCATAACACTAAAACGCAATCAGAATAACAACTTTATCAGTCACGGCTCAACAACTACAACAGCAAATGTGGACTTAAGGAAATATATTGTGTCAAATATAAATACGAAGACATGGAGATGAATATATTGATCCAACTGTCCAAATATGTAAATATATGCAACAACGCTAACGGTAGCTGCAAGCTAAATGCTAACGTGATGATAGCGCTGCCGGGGGCTTCTTCACAGCTACAGAACTTAATGTTTATTTTTCTGACATAAATTCACATCAGCAACCTAAACTTTGTTTTGACTCATCTTATAATTGTTGTGCTAAAAATACACTTTATTCACCAAATAATGTCTGAAAAGAGGTAAAAAGTTAAGCTTCCTATAGAACTTTAGCCATCACTTTCCCCCCACAGCAGGCCACGCCCCCAAAGATGACCCATTGACGATTGTATCTATGTAATTTCCATGAGGTGGAGGGCATCAAGCTTCAAACAATCAAAATATAAGTTAGAGTGAACTAATGACAAGGAAAGGCTCCTCCAGGCTAGTTTTGCACAACTAATTTCCTTGTTTTTTTAGCTCTAAAGACTGAAAAAAAAAAAAGCTAAAAATTCATCCCAAACAAACAGTGCTTTGTTCTCTCATAACAGGCTCACTTTGCTCTCCTCTTTCTAGTGCTCGACAGGCAGATAGCGCCTCATTCCACCAGCAGGGTGGCAAGATCTCATATCAGGGCTGATTGAAGATGCTTTGAGCGACTCACACAGCAGCCTCATCTGTCAAACCAACAGCAACATGATAAGACGTTCAGAAATGCCAATCCATTCTCCCGATAATGTTTATAAAGCAAACACTTCTGATGGACACTGCACTGGAATGACCCACCGCGGAATATTAAGGCCTGCTTCAAGATGTTTCAAATGGTTTTCAATAGTTCAGTGGACTGAGAGTGTATTAAAGCAATACCTATGCTTTGTGATTGTGATGACTCAAATAATGTGGAGGAAAATAAGTTACTCTTAAATAAAGAAAAAAATTGGGTAAAATGCAGTACAGTGTACCCGCAGTTCTTTTTGACCTCGATGCCCAAATATTCATGTGCAAAGCAACCTGGGGCCCAATCTCATGTTAAACGTATTGTGTTTTACTGAATGTGCGGCTCTTAATGCAATCGTATGTAAGATGCAGAACTAGTTGCTTATTAAAGATATTACAATCACAGATTAACTTTGGTTCCCAGATTGAAAAATGGTCTGTACATTAAAGATAAGAAGCTGCTGACCAATCAAGAAAAAGGTTTGCTATGAATCATGGATAATAACCAAAAAGTCGGACACCTGACTCTTTGTCATAGTTTGTTCTCAAGGTTTTTAATACCATGTGGGTGGAGCCCAGTGAGAACTGTGTGGAAACAAGTGCATGAGCCTATCACAGACAGTTGTGTCTCTGTCATGGTGCAATATTTCAGTTGCACCATGTTCAAATGAACAGTTCAAGCTCAAACATGTTCATGATTCATGGCTCTAAGAAACCAAACTGGCAACCCAAATGAGACATGTGAGGCTCATCATGCTTTCTGATTGGATAATCCTCATCCTAATCAAAAAAGTAGCATCATGTCCAATGCTTTTATTAAGAATAACTCAGGTTTATAGTGACTTTCAGTAAAAAATAATAGTATATTTGGAGCGTGTTTTTCATGTAAACCTTTATTCAGAATTGTTTTTTCCATGTAAGCTTAAAGGAAAATATTTGAATTTTGATCTATTTAATTCGTAACTAAGAAACATGGAAACATGCAAACTGTGAACTAAATTCACCAAACAGAAACTTAGAAAATATATAAGATACATAAAAGATCAATGTAACATTGGTTATGTAACTTGTCTGGTAGTTAATGTCTCAATAGAAATCTTATTGTTTCCCATTCCAAATGTTTCCCATTATAAAAGTGATTGTTTTATTTGTTGTTGTTTTTATTTTATTTATTTTGTATTTAGTCAAAAACAAAAATAAACTTTGACACACATTTTTAATGTGATTCGGGTCAAATCTTAATGTAACATTCTGGTCAAATCAGTAACATCTCCAACCTTGCATTGTGTACCTTAAATGCCATGTCCCTTGCTCTTGTGACATTTTATACACTTGAAATTAAAATTAAAAAACAATTTGTGAAGATATCAATCGACAAGATTAAATCGGATCCATATATAACCCACTTTAAACTCAAGTCGTCCCTATAGTTTTCCCAAAATAAGCCCTGCTGTAACTTCTAAAGTGTTTGGTCTAAATTGAGATATCTGTTCGCATTCTTAGCCGTATATGACACGCCTGCACCGGTGGGATCTCTTGTTGAATGTGCACATCGCTGACTTGGTTTCACACATGATTTGACTTCACAGAGTTGCGGCTCGTCGTGAGTAAACAGCGGAGTCTGGGGGATTCTGCGTCGGATGTTTCCTGTCACTTTCATCAATAAAAGAACGTAAAGGCACAAACGGAGCAGCCAGACTGACGGTAAATGGGAGTGAAGTGTGCATGTTCGGAGGCTTATGGAGATGTAACTTTCTTCAAACACGCTCCGCTTGACTCGCATGACAAGAAGAAAACGCAGAGTTTACCGTTCAAGCTTAACGTAAACTCTATAGACGTTATTTTATGTTTGTGGTGTGTGCTGGAAGGTTATATAGTCACAAGTACATTATCACAACTGAGGCTTAGATAAATAGATAGATAGATAGATAAATAGATAGATAGATAGATAGATAGATAGATAGATAGATAGATAGATAGATAGATAGATAGATAGATAGATAGATAGATAGATAGATAGATAGATAGATAGACAGACAGACAGACAGACAGACAGACAGACAGACAGACAGACAGATAGATAGATGTTGTTAGGGGTTGCGGGTGACTGGAGCCTATCCCAGTAACTTTGGGCGTTAGGCGGGGGAAGACCGTGGCCAACTCGTCACAAGGTTAAGATTAGAAGGTTTATAATTTTTAACTTCAAATATTGAATAATTTAGCAATTTGCTTTAAAAATGCAATATCACAAACTAATGAATAAAACATCAGTATGTTAACACTTTTCCTTCACAAAATCTGGTGTAAAAAATGTATATATTATTGCTATAATTATTAACGAAACACCCCTAACCCTTTATATATATATAAAAAACTGGTTTGTCTGTCAACCTGGTTTGATAAAAACAAAATTCCATTAGGGCTGGGTAAATTGGCGCGTTAAATCGCTTCAATACCCTTTAGGGGAAAAGGTGAGAAAAAAAGAAAGTAAAGGTGAAAAAAATTTTGTGAGGGTGAAAAAAATTTAGGAAGATGAGGGTGGAAATTTTTTTTAAAAGTGTGAAAAAAATTAGGTGAGGGTGAAAAAATTTGAATGCAGTAAAAAAAATTAAGTGAGGGTGAAAAAATTTGAATGCGGTAAAAAAAATTAAGTGAGGGCGAAATTATTATAGTTGGGTAAATAAAAAATTAAGTGAGGATGAAAAAAAATTATGTAAGGGTGAATTTTGGTGAGGGTGGAAAAAAATCCTAAGTGTGAAAAAAATATTAAGAGAGGGTGAAGAATTTTTTAGTGGGGTGAAAAAAATAAGTATTGGTGAAAGAAAATTGTGGGTGGAATTTTTTTTATGAACTGTTTATAAAAAATTAAGTGAGAGTGAAAAATGTTTAGTGGGGTGGAAAAAAAAATAAGTGAGGGTGAATTTTTTTTAGTGAGGGTGAATTTTTTCTTAATGATTTTTTAATCTTCACTCATGTCGCTTACAGTCTCCATTACAAATTCGGCCTGTGGAGGCTCAGAGCTTTCATCTAAAACTTCAACCTCATGTTGGACCAGGATCTCTCCAAGGTTGTTTGCAAAGTTCACATCAGTCTGAAATAAAATTCCAAAAATGCTCATGGAAATCTTAAATTTAGTGAAATTTAATAATTGGGAACACAAAATTTAAAAAAAGAAAAAAGGGACCCAAAGCTAATTCACTGTTAAAATTGTATTGATTAAAACGTGCTGATTAACTTCCCATGCATAGGTTTTTCACATCAGTCTGCTCCTGCTGTTTTTATGCTGGGATCTCAGCATTTCCAGGTGGGATCTGTTGTGTTTTGTTGTTGCAGACTTCCTCCTCTTCTCTAAAAAGCATCCTCTGTAATCTCAGCAAATGGCGATCTCACTTTGTGGCAGAGACTTCGTTGTGGCCAAGGTGCTGTGAAGAAATCCAATCAACATTTGATTTGCGAGTTTACCTAGAATAAATAAAATGAATGAGAGCACTATAGTATGTGCAAGTAAAAGCTGTATAGCAATACAGAGGTGAAGGCTTATATATTTCCACTTTTTCATATCGTGCTAAATGCAGGGCGTAACTTAAGTACTAAAAACAGCTTTGAACTCGTGCTCAGAATACGCTGTTTTTGTATTGTGGTAAATGTACGCCCTCTAGTGAGACTGTGTTGCAGAGTCAGAGATGGTTCATAAGGCACTAACATGTCAGAGATGTATTTTGGTGCTATGACAGTGTCAAGGTGATTGTATGCTTTCGAGAAACTATATTAAACTACATTAACAATATTAATGTATTATGAGAGTATACCAACGTGATCATATGTTTCGACAAAATCAAAGCCGCCGTTTCCGGCAATACCCGCTTTTTCCACAAAAACATTGCTGAGAAGACACGACTGTTTTCAATAATGCCTGTAAATGAATTGACAGAAGTGCAAGTTTTATGACATACGTATAATTTAGTTGGTGTACTCTTAAACCAATGGAGACTTCACATTTCTTACTAACGAAAACAGCGTAAACTAAATTTTATGCTGACATTGAAGATGTCAGCTTTGTGTGTAAGCTTTTTCCCAAAAGTGGAAAAAAAAAAAACTGATGGTGATATAATGATACTTGAGACTTATATTTATATTTACTTATGTATTTTAATCTGTTAGCAATCTTGCTAATTAGTAGAGGTAATTACCTTATGAACCCTTTAATAATACAATATATTCACAAAGGGTTCACTTGTATCACCAGTCTGTCTTTATAAAGACTGCGTAACTACATTTTAAAATATATTGAGTAATCTGTTATAATGCATGTAATAATAAAGATTGCAATGTGAATGTGTTATATAATTTGACAAAACGTGAAATGCTAGTAACATAATTTTTACTTTTCAGGTGGACAAATCTGTACTGTCCGTCATGACTGATGATCAAATGGCAAAGTATCTGCCCTCTTGGTGACAGAAAGCTACATTCTCATTTTGTCACCAATGCAATGCCTTGACTAAGAAAAACATGCTTCTGCAAAGAATAAAAGACAAAATTGGAAACAGAAAAGTGAAATTAAGATCCACAACAACGTATGCTTGTACATCAAAAATAAATGCTGCCTCTTCGACTACACATGGTGCATTCTCCAGCCAAAACAAAAAGGCAGGACAAGGACAATTAAATGACTCTCTGGGAAAAAGGAAAATAGGGAAGGAAAATTATGATTAATTATGAAAGGTGACTACAAACAAGTAAGGACAAAGGGATTTCCAGTAAAGGTCCTGCTTCAGACTTCATGTTCACAATCTCTGACACAAATCCTGATGGACGAGACCGTTGGACAAATGTATAGCAAAACTAAACTCAAACTGCTTCAATTTTATCTGTGTCCTAAAGAAACATTGGCAGATGACTCATCATTTGAGGATGAAAGTGAAGATTCTCTATGTGTAGTTATTTCAGTTGATGAGAAGGAAGAATCTCAAACCACTGTACATGAATCTCGTTCTGATTTTGATGGTGCCACTACAGATGTGCTGAGATACAAGAGAAAAGGTGACAAAGAAAAATATTTTGTTATTTTATATTTTAATCATCATCATCACATAATATATTGAATATACGAAATTGTGATTTTTTTTTTTTTTTGGTAGGTCTTGGACATTTCCAACATTTGCAAATAGACGGCTATCTTCAACAACCACACATGAGCAGCAGAACTCTGGTGCGTGTGATGAACATTACTTTACTTAATTGAAACTTTTTTATATCACAATGACAAATTAAAATGTTATCAGGTCTAATTTTTATATGGGTGACTGACATCTTCAACACAAAATTTTAAATAAATTGTTTTTACGTCCTTTTAGCTCCAATTTTTTTCTAACATTTGGCAGAAAATGTGTTCAGTCTGTTATCTAAGTGTAGCAGTATAGCCTGCAGACAGGCTCTGCCACTTAATAGGGTTACTCTGATTGGTCATTCATGTCAGCTGTCAGGCAATAAAAGTGCGTCACTCACGTCACTTGTCTTCTGACCTCACGTAGAACTTCCGGCCTCCTGTGTTGTGGGCCGTCACGCTGCGTCTCCAGGTAGTACAAAAAATGGTTCTGTTTGCAAGTTACAGGTTTATCATGGTGTTAATTCGCATTTCATGCATTTAAGGTGTTGCGGTGCTGCTATGGGCCCGCGTGTGTTGCCAGCTCTGCGGTGTTTGTGGCTGTTTAGCTGTGTCAGGTGAACGGGCTCTGCGGTGGCTCTGGGCCGTGTGTTTCCAGTCCGAGCAGCAAAACTTCCAAACTTAAGGTCCGTAGCACAGTGAAGCTCTCGCCCTGTCTGCCTATTGTTAGTTATTAATAATAATTTTATTTTAGGTGCCACTGTCAACTGGGAGCTGGTGTTGTTACTGTGTACATCAAATGAACTATGTAAAACAAAGGAGACAGTGATGGAGAAACTCAACAGAAAATGTGTTTATGGAACTAAATTATGGACTAAAAAATGGATTGCAACAACAAAGAACTTAAAACATCCAAAGCTAACTTAAATAAATGTGATCCTGTGACAATTTAACCCTGCCTCTGTCTTCAACAACATACCTACGTGCCTTTGTTTTAATTTTACAGGTCCTGAGCCTTTATCTCTCAGGTGGCGTTGCTGGTTTTTTATTAGTTCTACTTTTTGTTACAGCTAATGTTAAGTTTAAAATCATTATATTAATCCTATTGCTAACAAATTTATTATTAAAAAAGCCTCGGTATGCCACATAAGTTTTGATATTAGCTGTAGAATCTGTTAATATTTGGTTTGTGATTTGACAAAGCTAGAATGTAAAGTGTGGACTAAAATAATCATTGCTACATTCCAATAAGTTCAACATGATGATAATGATGTAGTAGTGGTTAACGGTAACCACGAGACAGACTTCAACAAGGTAAAACTGGTATGTGTTGTTGCTTTTATGTTTTGCAGGTCAATTGAGAGAGGACAACATAAGGCTACAATTGGGAAAAGACACGAAAGTCTGAGAACACATTCAAACCACAACGTCAATGCGTCAAAATAAATTGACTCATCGATTAATCTTACTCGCCCCTTCTGCCTTTTCTTTCCTTCTGTACGTGTGCTTGCGTGACAGGCGTGGTCGTGCGTGCCGTTCTGAGTCACCATCGCCATCCACCGTTTCTCCCGGGCCGTCCCACACTACGTTCGCCCGCGCTCTTTCCTGCTGTGTTCTCACCATAGACATTAAATTAGTAGACGCGCAATCTGCATCTCTGCTCTGTTGCTACAACTCGAACAGCGCGACGCCATATTCCTCCGGTAGAGGTGATGACGCAAATCAATTGAACACAATGGCAGAAGTTGCACTTTTATGAATAAAACGAGCTAAAACAAGCGATTTCTACACAACCGTGAGCAAAACAGACTGATTTGTGTCTTATGAAGCTTTTTTAAACAACTTTGGCAATGTGAAAATATATTTCTCAAACTACTATATTCTTAGGCTGGAAATGGTCCATCACTCACCGATGCGACAGACGCGCCTCCACAGAGAAGTGAAGCTATAACTTTGTTTGGTGTTATTTATGTAATTTGTCTACTTTTCTCACTAGTAACATATAAAAACGGACGTTTGATGGTCACTAGAGCCTTTAAAGATGCATAAGTTCGCTAGCCGTTAGCAGTTTTAAGCACAACTTTTATCTACAATAAAATACTAAAGGGTTTGTAAACTCAGCAATAGCTTGTAACTAGGCTCTGACCTTTGCTAAATAAGGTTGGTAGGTTTGTACCAGCTGACACTCCGGATCTTTCATAACTTGCGTTTTTTGCGGGCTAATGCTAACGGCTATAGGAAAATAAACAGTAGAACGCTCCGGACTAGCTTAAATCTTACCAGACTAGCTCAGATGCTAAGTGTTCGATAGCATCAGAGTCGGACTGCGCGTCTACTAATTATGTCTAGAAGGACTTGTTTAATATATATATGAACAAGACTCAATCAAAATGTCTAAATTGACAATTTAACCTGTTAAGTTCCAGTTAAAATTAGCCGTTTTTCTCAAATGTGCTTACCCAAAGGCAGAAGCTCACTGTCTGGCTATCTGGCAGACTTTATGCTTTGTTGATCCATCATTTGAATGCTAAGGCGTTCTAGTTTATACAGATATGTTTTGGATTTGTATGAGAGACAATACATTTCTTAATTCGATTATGGTTAGCTTTGATTGCACAAAAATATTTTTGAAGGTGTTTTGGAAAGACATGAACATGATACGTGTGTTGTAGTTGAGCTTTCTAATGATTTATAGCAAACCCATATTAACTGATTTTTTTTTTTTTTTTTTTAATGTTAAAAAAATGTCCCTGTTCAGGGTCGGAGGGATGAAAAAGGTTTTAAAACATCAAAACGAAAAAAGTGATTAGTTGCATTTAAAAAGGGAATGTGAAAATAAAAAAATAATTGTGATTAATCGTGATATATATATATTTTTTTTCAGATTTGTGATTAATTTGTTGTTGTTTTTTTTATCAATTCCCGGTATATATATATATATATATATATATATATATATAATATATATATATATATATATATATATATATATATATATATATATATATATATATTTATATATATATATATAAATACATAGATATAGATAGATAGCTCTCCAGATGGAAAAAGGTTAGAGGTTAGCTTAAATGAGTAGTGGTGAAGTATTCAGAGAGTCAGAATGCATTAAGTGAGCAAAACGTGGACTGTTGTAAAAAGCTTAAAAAGACTAAATTAAGTAATAGCGGCTTTTATAGCACCTTATTTGAAAGTTACTAAGCCTAGGCCATTTATAATACCTTTGTTCATGCTTTGTTCAGGCTAATTTAGGAGTTGTTAGTATAAAGTGGCATCTCTTTATTCTAAAACGCACCGTAGAGTCCTCTGAAATAAATGAACACACACTAACTAGATCTGCATTTATCTCAATTCAAAGCACCACTTTATCTTGTAGTGTTTTCTCACAACGTCCAAATGGCTCATAGTGTAAGTTTAATAAGCTCTCACCCGGTTGTGCTCAGTTCTGTGGGTGTGATGTTGTGGTGGAGAGGCATCTGCATATCCTTTCCCTAAATCACACACGCTTCGCTGGGATCTGAACCTCCAGGCGCTCTCTCTCTCTCTCTGTCTGTCTCTCTCTCTCTCTCTTTGTCTGTACAACTCTGGCACTCATTTCGGCAAAATCATTTCCCGTCGGTCACACATTTTAGATCAAACTGAGAGAAAGAGTTACAGTGGATTACAGTGAGATGAGGTAATGCTGTTTGGAAAGAGATGTTGTGATTGAAATCTGTCCTACGTTTTTATTATTTGAAATGGTTGTCATTGCACACTTTGTACCGGATGCACACTTTGTACCTTAGCTTTTACTTCTGTTATATTATTTCAAGGGTGCCCAGCCGTTTTCAGCTCACGAGCTACTTTTTGTCTGAGCGTAGCCTGATGATCTACTTATAGATTTACATAATTTTTATCCAATTTGAAATGTCGTAAAATTTTATTTTTCAGACTAGATTAGAAACACGGTTGGCTTATAGACTTTCTTTAATAGTGTAACAATATTTTAAAATGTAAATTATAAACTTGCTAAATGGTAGCACATATTTTAATAATAAATTATTGTGGCTTCTGCAAAAAAAAAAAAAAAAAAAAAAATCCTTAAAAAGTTCACGCTATCATCACCTCTGTAGTGCTTCTAACTATGATTGATGATTAAGCATGGTAACACAGAGAGGAGGGGCTTGAGAAAGTCAACTTTCCCTTGACCCGCATCACCAACAAACAGCTGTGAGTTGGACAACTGAGCAGGTAGGATTCTGTGGTATTACAGGTCTCCTCTCCTGCTCCTCTCTCTCTTTATCTCCTCTTGCTCTTCCTCTCTGTGCTGTCTCATCCCTCTTCAAAGAGCGCAAGTTCAGTTCAAGAGCCGCACTGTCGGTTTGTGCGGTACGATCCAGCGAGTTGACAGAGAACTTGCTGCCGCATTAAAAGCTTGCGTTTGTGCGCTTGCAATCTGCGCTTGTATTTCGTGCATATTGCGCTTGTAGATTGCACGTGTAGTTTCACGCTTGTAGCTTACGGTGAAAGTTTGTTTAGACCCCAGGTGTCAAACTCAAATGGTGGTAGGGCCAAATCGATCAGAGTCAGAGTTGGTCGAGGGCCGCATTTTAAAATATAAGTCCCTCTGTGTTAAATTCAAATATGGCAATAGGGCTGCATAAAGCTAATATAACACATTTACTGTATATCCAGAATTATAATGTGTCACATTACATTATGTTGCATTACATTATATTGCACATAATTTCATTGCAATAAAACTTGGACAGATTGTATGCCTTTGTTGCATTCCAGTGCATATTACATTTAATAATCACATCTCATGATATCTTCTTGAGGGCCGAATTTGGCTCCTGGGTCTGAGTTTGACACCCCTGGTTTAAACAGTCAGAGTTTGTAGACATGATATTTTATAGTGTAAAATACACAGATGAGTGTTGGTTGAAGCCACATAGAAGACATTTTCTTTAGGTTTAAAAGGCAAGTTTAGGCTTTAGGGTTGTAGAATGAATAAGTTCAGGACTGGTACTTAATCCTAAAAAAAATTTTGCTACGTGGCTTTAACCAAAGCGCTCGATTATTTTACATTTTGGCTTTTCGTAACAAACTGGCGTAAAAAAAAAAGGCGTGAAAATGTGCTCATCCTATGTTTATTTACATTTTCATCCGTAACTGGGCGGGTTTTGTTCAAGCAGCATGGAATGGGGTCTTCTGTTCAAAAGATGGGTAAATATGTAGGTAGTGTAGGCAGTTTGACATTAATAAAATTAGAAACACACATTAATGCTAAGTAATCTGAACATGTTGGCATATCTCGCACCTTTGGTCAAAATAAACAGTAGTAACAGCTTTAGAGTGACAGCTGGAGCAGAGGAAACACCGAGTGCACAAGCCAAGGCCTGACAGCACCGACTTCTGCCAGGAAAACATCCAGGTCACAGGACGAGGGAAGCCAGCCAGCGCCTCCACTCAAGGTCAGTGTGGAGGGGACAGAGAGGGAGAGGGAGAGAGATACAGGGCGGAAAAGGAGTCACACTGAAAAAGAAGTAGAGGAAAAAAGAATCAATAGAAGAAATAGACTGAGAACGTGACACATCGGTTGATTTTTCAGTTGGCCTATTGGGTAGCTGATTTTCTCACTGTAAACACAATTTAGGTTTTAACAACTTTCTCTCATAAAACCTTTGACGTGGTTAATATTGACATGTTTTTTTTGTTAGCTGTTATTATCAATAAACATCTTTTTACAAACAAAGTGAAACTGAAAATGATCACCCAAACACAGCCAATCAGAGCGCTGCATTTGGCTCCTGATTAGAAATATAACTCTTCAGTTCAGACAGCATTCAGTGGTAGATATCGACCGATATGGGTTTTTCTTGGGCCGATACCGATGCCGATTTTTACAGCATTTGTCAGCTGGTGCTGATATCAATTGCCGGTTTTCAAAACCGATTTCTGAGGCCGATTTTCTTATTTTGGTTTTTAAAAGACATGCCTGAGATAAGTTTCTATTCAAAAAGAAAAAAATCTAAACTATTATTTTGTCTCATTGTTTAATGAATACAACATGTCTATGTTCATTACAGAACATTCAAGTAATTCAAGAAAGTGTTTCTTTTCAAAACACAGCAAAATGGAAAAATATAAACAAACCATATACATTTTCTTCATGCTGCTGCTCCACAGACAGTGGCGGCCAAAGAGGAAGCGCAATGACTAGGAAATAATAGGGAATCAGAAAAACACGAATGTCGGAATAGCGAACCCAAAAACGGACTGTCGGAATGGAGGTGTGTCGAAATGAAGGGTTGTCGGAATAGCGATTGAACACCAGAACGATTTGAACTGACATGTTTCGTTTATAACGTCTGTAAAAATGGCTTAAAACACATTGAGTTCAATTCAGAGACTCAGAATGCATTAGGTAAATGAACAAAACATGTGACTGATTTAGGTAGTTTAAAAAAAAAAACTACCTACACCTATGTTGCATACTGTATGTTGCATCTAACCTATCAACCATATCACCATCCAACGTGTTAACTGTGGTGCCCGCTGACCAAAAGAAGGGAGCGTAAAATTGCTTTAAAGAACAAAATAGTTGCTGTACGGCTCGAGCTGCTGCGACAATCTCCCTCCTTTGTCTTGTGTTGTGCTGCTATCTCATAAATCTGTTGCTTACGGGGGGTTTCCTGAGCTAAGCCGGAGTGGACTTGTCTTTGCTTCGCGAGGGATGAGTTTTCTCGAGCTGAGCACATCCCATCTGCGGCCTTACATAAAGTGTCTCCCTCAAGTGCCTCTGTAAATCGCCCTAATCTCGCTCATTCATTCTGGTGAGAGGAAAGTTTGGTGAACCATGTAAAAAGCTGGGAGCACGCTGACGGCCATATTTAGAGAGGAAAGTAGCACAGCCGTCTGCCGAGTTCTTTTTGATCTCCTCCTCTCTCATCTTTTGTTTAGCTTTGGACGTTAATGCGGCGGAAATACAATTAAAAGAGGTCGCGCGCGTGTTTCTTTGTTAAGTAAATGCGACGCTTGTGTGGAGTTGGTGCGTTACCTCCGGCAGTGTGAGGTCAAAGTAAACATTTGAATGGGTGAAAAAAGCATGTGATAATGGCAAGATGTTCTGGTCCACAGAGTCTTTGCTGATGAATAAAAAAACAAGATTAAGTGTTTGGGACAAAGTGTGGGGAGGGATTGTAGATGTGTGGCATGTTTCAGCTGCAGTGTGTATGGGGATGCTTATATTTATTTCTAAAACAAGACCAGTTCATACTTTGGTACTTCCCTTCCTTAGTTAGTCTGAGACCTATTGTTTTGACCAAAACTGCCTAATCACTGTGTAAGAACCTCATTAGCATTCACTTGTGTATCCCCCAGGTACCTGGGAACTAGCTAGTCTTGTAAACAACTTGAGTCCATTATTGCAGGAATAGCCCGTGTATGTAAGCAGCCAAAAACAGCAAGTTCTGGTTCAGCTGAATGGGGCTTTGGTAGACTTTGAAAGTCAATGAAGGACAGTCGTTTGCCATCTTTTCATGATGGATTTTATTTCATTTAGGAATTTATTCAGAATTAAATAGTTCTTAATTAAAACCTTCAAGATAACATGGAAATAATCATTTCAAATGAAGGTTTACAAGGAAATCAAGCTAGAGTGTTGTTATTGATTTCCTCTTAGCATCTGGGGTTTGGAAGAGCTCTGATTAAACAGGGACCCCACTTACATCATTATGTAATTACGTTTACTGGAAAAGCCCACATGCGCTGGATCCCAGCTTTTGTATCACCTGGGTTTGTTTGTATCATGTTTGCTTCATGAAGGCAAAACATGATACTAACCTTTAGTTCAGAGTTGTTCCGATGATCGTCTTTAAGCCGCAGCTAGTGAATCAATCAGCGGTACGGTGGCAGAGCACGCTCTGCCTCACAGCAAGAGGTTTCCAAGCCTTTTGGTGTGGAGTTTGCATGTTTCTCTCCGTGTCTGAGTGGGTTTCCCCTCCAACCTAAACATGCAGGTGCAGGAAGATCCTCCAGCTATGGTAGTCCTGACCAAGAAGATCTGGAGATGGGTCTCTGAGCGCTGCACAGTGGTGCTCCCTGCTTCTGAGGAGATGTCCCAGAGGCATTGAAGGATGGGTCAACTGGGACAAATTACCCTACAGGGACAACAAAGTCTACCTTAACCTTAACTTTAGCCGTACCTTGATATCATCACACTCTAGGTCATGTCATATGAGCTCAGAAGAAGTTGTATTCCAGTTGTTTCAGATCAGCGCAGCGTCTCTGTTCAAAACTTTCCACTGCCTCTTTGAAAATGTTAGTGTTTCATGTTTTCAGTCGTCCACTCTTTTTTGGTAGCTCTAGCTGGCGCACTGACATACAAAAGAAAAAAGCTTCGGGTCCGTGATGCCATCTTGCAGTGCGTCACTTCAATCAGAAAGGCGACGTAATGAGCATGCACAGTGTGAGGAATTATCTTTATGCGGAATAAACGGTTACATGATAAAGGAAAAATATATTTAATTCGACTTTAAAACCATTCACTTCAAAATTCAGTTTAAATCAGAATAATTATTTTCATTCACCTTTAAGTAAGCTCAGCACCTTTTTACAGGAAGTTTAGGGATAAATTCTATGCAACCTTGAATGGTGGTATCTTTAAACTGCATTAGTTGTCTACTATTAATAAAACAGGAGTAAATTTTACATCTTGCAGCTCGCATTTCAACAAAGAAAAAGTGTCACTGTCATATCATGCATCAAATAGTTTAGATTATGGATGTCAAATGTGAAATATGAGTAACTGGCCAATCAAAAACCAACAAAGACTGATTCATTTACTAAACTGTTCAAACTGTAAAACCCTGTGACTATTTCTGCTCACTGAACATACACAGTTTTGGATGTGCTCTATAAATACATCCAGATAATCAGATGCATTTCTCTCACGGCTGAGTTGGGAGGGATGGCAAAAGTTTGTTTACAAAGATTATTCAGCAAAACTCCACTAAGCTTATAACTCTGTGCAAACTGAGGACATTTAGACTGATCCAGCTTTAAGTTCCGGACCAGGCGGTGAAAATATGGACAAGATACAGCGACCCAAATGATCTCTCTCTCTCTCTCTCTGAACTTTCTTTGATCATTTCGTGACAATACAGCACTTTTTCCCACTTCTGAAGCAGATCTCTACTCATCATAATTAGATGAAGAGGAATTGGAATATTCTCCGTTAATTTTGAGCGTTGTTGTTGCATTTGCGTCAGTGTTTCTTTAAGGAAATACAAAATGAGCAATATTGTGATGAAAGTGGAATTGTGAGCTCATGCCTGGGACAAGCTCCACAGAAAACGTAGATATAAAACAAAATGTCAAAAATGCACGATAAGCACATTTTAACGCCTTTTTGCATCAATATACATTACGAAAAGCCAAAGCCACAAATTAATTTTGGTTGAAGCCCCATGGCGATTTTTTTTTTTAAAAAACCTACCTATTTCAATAACCTGAAGCCGAAGAAAATTCATGGTTATTTTATTCATTCATTCATTTCATTTTATTCATTTCTTGGGTTTGTTCATCACCATATTGCTGGGTTTCACATTCTAGAATTCTTGTCAGTTAATGGGCAGGTTGGAGGCAAGAGGCAGTTTTCCCTGTTAGTAACATTGGACTTTGCCATGAAATATTTCGAAAAATATTTTACAAATTTAAAAAGTGGTGATTTCTGGGGTGACTGGACACATTTAACTTTTGTATTACAAAAACAATCTCAATTTGAACCAACTTCATTTTAGCTGCCCCCAATCTGATTGAAATTACATTGGCCTGTAGACTGTCGTGATGTCATCTGAAACCCAGCAATACATGCTATGGAGCACAAAACAAATCAAAACACATTCACTGACAAAGTAATATATAGTACATGTTTGTACATTTCTAGACATATATGACAGTAAGAAATAATTCATTTATATAGACAAATGACTTTTAGAAGGCACCCATTCTACGCAACATTTTGGTCTTTTGTGACTGAAATAACGATATTATTGTATATTTTGGGACATTCTTTAAGTGTAACATAGGAAGATATTTCTCTCGTAACAACATTACACAGTTATTTGTACAGACAGACATGACATGATATTCATCACCAACTCCACCTTCACTGCACAGATGACAGATTCTTAGACATCTCTCAATGCCATTGTACCGGCAATTCTTGTGTTGTTTGTTCTAAAGTTACAGATAGATTGCTTATATCCAGCATTTTCACATAGGAGATACTTCTCAAATTTGTATTCCATTTTGACTTTTCGTTGGCGTGATGCATCATCGTCTGACATCGCATCAAAGGGGCTTGTTCACTTCACATAAGGTGAGGACTTTTTTTATTTAACCAATTACTGGTTTTTGATCGTTTTGTCGTCCAGAAAGTAGAGCATAAACATGTACTGTATGTTAGCGATTTGCACTGTTTTTATGTCCTAAATTTGCAGATTAAAAGACATAATATTATAATATAAGTTCATATTTGACACACGATCAAAGGAGGAGAACACATACAGTCTGCTGTAAAAATGCTGAAAATGAGATGGCGCATCTCAAGGATCTCCATATTTAAAGATGAATTAAAAAAGCGAGGCTACCATTTTGATTCATCGGCCACGCCAACCACTGATGATGTCATACACAATCCAGACTAGGCAATATAGATGAAGTGTCTTGCCTAAGGATGCATAAACGAGTTTCTCCTCTGTTCATTCTCACTGTGGCACCTGAGGTTCTTTCGCGGTCTCCCATCCAAGTATTGCCCAGGCCCAACATGCTTAGTTTTTGAGATCTGACGGGATCATCCTTTGGCAATAATGACATAATAATGACAATGAAGACTACAAAACTACAAAACAAAGCTAAATGTTAGCTCTCTATAATTTACTTAAAAAAGTCTTTAAGAAGGCAAAAAGCAGCTAACAAACTTTTCTCTAAAATTCCATCATATGCCAACATTTAACAGAAATTTTAAGCTAAAAACTTAAAAAAAAAAAAAAAGAAAAGTAGATCAAATGAATATGCTTTTGCTTATCGTTTGCATCTTATTTCTCTAAGCAGTTGCAACTGGCAAGGCAAGACAAATTTATTTGTATAGCACAATTCATACACAAAGCAATTCAAAGTGCTTTACAAGGCATGAAAATAAGCATCACAATTACAATACAACATTATTAAACTAATCGGCATCAAATTTACTAAAGAAGTAAGAAATAAGAGCGCAGACAAACTATTTCAGTCATATGCATGAATAAAAATTGCCAACAAAACTACAACACATTGACGAGCAGCTTCATTTCTCCTTAGTTTCTGAGTAGTTTTCCGAGCTGCTGGAACGTACATGTGCATTTTTCAACTCGGAACAGCGTTTTTCCATTGAGCGCAGCAGTATATAATATTTTTTTTATTTACTAATTGTGAATCTGATACCTTCTTGCAGTTCGGTTCTGCTGTTTCCTCCGTTTGTCTGCACTGTAAAAAAACAAAAAAATGTGAGTACAATTTCTGCCTTAAAGTTTTATGTTGATTAAACTCGTGTGTGAGTTGTCTAATATCTCTCTCTCCTTTCTCTCTCTTTCTTAGTGTCTCTCTTTCTCTTCCTCCTCTTGCTCTTTTTTCACTTTCTGTCTCTCTCCCTCCCTCTCTTTCTCTCGTCTCTTTCTCTCTCTTTTCCCGTGTCTCTCTCCCTCTCTCTTTCTTTCTCTTCGCTCTCTCTTTTTCCCTTGTATTTCTCCCTCTTTCTCTTCTCCCTCCTGTCTCTCTCTCTCTTATCTCTCCCTCTTTCTTTCCTTCTTTCTCTCCTCTCTTGTCTTTCTTTCTCTTACCTCTCTCATGTTTCTCTCTCTCTCCTTCTCTCTCTCTCTCTTATGTCTCTCTCTTTCTCCCCTGTTTCTCTCTCTCTCTCTCTCTCTTTACAGTCTCTTTCATTTTGTCTCTCTTTCTCTCTGCATTTCTTTATAACTTGAAAGTTTAAGTTGAAAAGCTTTGACTCATATTGTCAAGTTCTATCAACACAAAGATTTACAGTAAGTTAGTTTCACTTTTGGCTTTTAGATTTTTACAGTGTGTGCTTGCGGGGTCAGAAGCTCAGGACTCACCTAAAGCAGAGACAGTGAAAGACAACAGCCCGCTTTAACATGACAGCGGCTTCAAACACACTCCTCATTAAAGCCTTATGTCGCCGCGTGACTGACGTCGTGCGGTTACTGAAATATTTATAGACTGCATTATTTTCTTGTCTTTGTGGGAGCGGAGGAGTGCCACGGATTGTCACAGCGGATAAAGTCAAAAGGACGCGGCTCCGTTCGACCTTACGCTGCGTTCGTGACATTACTTAACACGTGTGGAGTGAGCGGAGCCTATAGAGAGAGACGTAAATAAACTGTGTTTAATGAAACATGGGCCGACCTATGGAGAAAACAGCTGGTGCCATAGAAAGCGGTCGTATTTGTTGAACGGCACGGTAAACTGCTGGCGTCTGTCAGAATTTGATTTAATGAACGTTGGTCTCTGCGTTTAGCATTTTAGGATCTCACTTGGTTTAACAAAAGGTGACAATTCAATATGATACAATAAATATATCAAGAACTGTTTGCGCCACTACACAACTTTTTTCTTTGAATTAAAACAGCTAATCAAAATGAACAAGATTTATAGAGCAGTTTTTTTATGGCATTTACTTATTTATTTTTAACCAGTTATAGGGCTGGGCAATATTGTGATAAAAATTGAATCGTGAGCTCATCTATGTGACATACATTGTCATATTGTTATTTATTTTTTCTCTATTTCCTGCATCTGTCTGTTCAATTATATATTCTTTCCAAAATCCAATATTTTTTAGCAACTTTGGACTTCTTATTTTAAAGTTTCTTTTGGACTGCGCTTTTAAGTCATAAAAGGAATGAATTGTAGCAATTCTTCAGGTTTGATTTATTAAAATAAATATTACATTATATGAGTGAAAAATGTATTTTTTTTAGCATGTTTTCATCTCTAAAAGTCATTATTAATGTAAGAAAATCAAAATCCCTAACTTGTTTTGCATCAACACAAAATGTTATAACTAATACATTCATTTATTAACTTTTATTGAAGGGCGGACGTCACTTGTTTCTCTCTGAAAATCTGGCAACACTGGTCAGCTTTTGACAGCTGGATTTACGGGCTTATCCCACTACATGCATCTCCGCTTCGTTCCGACTGCCGGATCAGCTGCGCAGCTGTTTTAATGAATGAAGACCATTCCACATCCTCCGTATGCGCTGCGCAGGGCTCCGCCTCAGCTCCGTCACCGTACGACCAAAATACGGATCAAGACTATTGTCTTCTCCGCCCAAGTCCGGCCAAGTCAATCTCCGCCAATCAAAACGCACCAAACAGCAAAAAGAAAATGAACTATGTCTGGATTTACAAAGTAAAATCACTCCACACATACTTTGTATAGATCAGATAACGAAAAGTTTGTAGTTTTACATAAAGTTTCTTTAATATTTGGACACAGCAGACTCTTCACTACAGACTATGTCATTGACACATGGACAAGACAACGTTCATGCTCGTAACATTTTAAAGCCACACATGAAACACATGAGTCGTCTGTACTCCTGATATAGTTATTTGCTCTTCAACGAGGACTTTTATTTCACAAACTCGTGTTTTTGGCACATGCTCTTCTTGAGCTCCTCGGGGCAACGGAGCTGTTGATAGTGAATGGGCTCTGTGCACGGAATTTCAGTTGGCTGCGTACGTTCAAAAATGCTAACTTCTGTATGTACGACCACTTCCTGTTAGCGTTAGCCTTTAGACACAATTATGTCTCTTTTAAACGCACAAGTGTCCTCTGGTGAAATATTCCTCTAATATGTAAAGTCTTTAACATGTTTTCAGTAAACATGTTAAAGACTAAAATAAACATGTTAAAGACTTTACATATTAGAGGAATATTTCACCAGAGGACACTTGTGCGTTTAAAAAGAGACATAATTGTGTCTAAATGCTAACGCTAACAGGAAGTGGTCGTACATACAGAAGTTAGCATTTTTGAACGTACGCAGCCAACTGAAATTCTGTGCACGGAGCCCATTGTGTTTACCTCAAAGACAATAGGAAAATAAACGATCTACAAGAAACCAAATTGTGATCCGCCGCCAAGAAAATTGTGACATACATTTTTTTTTTGAACAACTGTTAACACTTTGCCTCTGCCAGAGATGAATATTAGTTTGTAATTATCTAATCTGCACAAAACATTTATTGTGAAATAAATAAACAACCCAAACTAGTGTATGGTCAAAACACTAAACTCAAAGTTTTAGATTATGATGTCCTCTGTTTAAAGAACAAATATGACACATTTTTGTGTGCTTTCTCTCCTTTCAATCTGCTCTCTAACACCACTTTGAAATCCCATGCTCTTGAACTATTAAAAAAGTGTAGTAAAGGACACATGACAGTCATATGTTTCTCATAGTAAAAACTGAGTTAGAGCTCTGTGTACAGATTACAAAGGAAATGACACAGAGTAAACAATCAAAATGGTCTTGTCTGATATGCTAATGCTGCAAAATTCTCAAAACAAGTCTGGATGATTTCTGGACTTAAAACAGAACAGAAGATCTAAGAGATCTATAATGGACACTCAGATACAACTTCAGCTGTGTATTTCATAAGGAATAATTTGTTCTCTTTAAAGGAACTACTATACCCCCCACCACCACAGCTCACTTGTTAATGTAACCTTTCAGGTGGTCTAATCATGTCCTGTCTGTTCACCAAACTCGTCTGTTCATCTGCTGTTGTTGTGTTGTTGTTAGTACCTTATCAAGTATTGGTTTGTAGTTGCAGCTAAGGGACTCTGAACTTTAAATTCAACGCAATTCCATTTGACACATTTCTCTCAAACAGTGTTTACTTATCTTATAGATGTGGCATATCAAGGTGCTGGTTAAACAGCATTACTCATGATGCAGGTGTCGCCACTATAAAAGGACACTCTGAAAGTTCAGTTTGTCACTAGAAAGCAATAAATCTCAGAAATAAAATATGTTGATATAACATTAGACTGCAGACTCACTTTCAAACCGCAAATCAAAAAAGTAATAAACCGCATAAAATACAATAAATCAAACTTCAGGTACATTCGATCTCATTTATCTCTGCAGGCTTCAAAAATGTTCATGCACTCAATGGTCGTATCGCACATCACCTACTCTCAGGCAAACAAAACATCCCTAAAACCCATAGAATCACTTTACAAACAGACATTAAAAATACTGGATAAAAAACCTTTAACTCTTTCCTCTGCCAATGACGATAATTGTCGTCATAGCGAACCCAACTGTAGCCTGCCAATGACGATAATGTCGTCATAAGCTTTTTTTTGTATGCGGCGATAGAGCGCTCTCTGATGCACGTTTTCAATTGCCTGACCAGCCAGTCCCTACACGCTTTGACAGACACTGTCCAAAGACGCAACGTTTTCAATTCACCAGCACTGAAATACAATGATGCAGTTTCATATATTCACCACCGGAGTGCAGTATCGCATTAGCACAAGAACGCAGAGAAAGTCCCCGGAACCGGAAAATGCATGCTTTCTGTTTACATTACGCAGCGCAGTCGGCTGTGTTTACGTGATCATCCGCCTCTAAATTATCGACTTTCTTTTCAAACGGATTACAGGCAACACATCTTGGACTAAAAAGATTGTTGAGTAAGTTTAGAGCAGATATTTGATCTTTAAAATGAAGAAAAGACAATTGTACAGGACTAGGATTCTGAGGAGAACAACTCATGCAGCGAGTCTGGAAGAGAAAAACTAAACTTCCTCTTCTGTGAGCGATCCAAAAGTATCAGAGTAAGTCAAACTACTGTATTTCTTCATGTTTTGAGGGTTAAATATAATCTTTGCCTGTGAAAGCGTCTGAATCTGTAGAATCTGTATCAGAAAGTAAAGCTGCCTCCTCGCCTGTAACACAGCTTTGTTGGTTTAAGATGAAAAAGACACTCGTCCTCATTGTTTTAGTCACGTGAAGCTTGTATTTTTATCCTAAAGACATTATTTCATTGTACTGGCTCATATTCTTTCACCAAAAAGTAGCACAGACAAAAATAACAATGACATGAAGTTTGATTTAAGGGCGTTATCTCAAAAGTTTCTCATCAAACGCTGAAATCTAATGAAAACAACGAATTTCAAATGCCTATAAAAAGAGAACGGAATAATTTAGAATAACTTTTTTTTTTTAAATGAAAGTAAACACTTGTAGGTCTCATTTGATGTACAACATGTCATGATTACAGTTGCACAAGGTTTTTTGTGGAGCTGTGAATATTGCTTAAAATTAGAGAAAAGGCCTGACAGGAAAGGGGGGTCAAAGTCAGAATAGGGCTGGCAGTGAAAGAGTTAAGATACAACCTGTTGAACTGGGAACATTTTATTAAGTACTCATATCTCTGTATAAAATTGTTAATGGCCAAACATCTCCTCCACTCTCTCAGTTTATCTGCACCAGGTCCACCACACACTGTCTCACTCCAGGTGCAGCTCGTGGGGACAGCATAGTTCCATTGAGGAAAAGTGCTTTTAGCCAGAATGTTTTTCAGTCAAAGCCTCTCAGGAGTGGAACTCTGTTCCTGGCACAGCTACTTACAATGTGTTTAAAAGACATGTTAAAAACTGGTTAATAACCCATCTGTGTCATGTACTGTGTGTGTCTTGTCCTTTTGCAATGTGAGTGTTCGATGTGCTTTTACTGTCTGTGTGTTTTTCACTGTCCTTACCTGTGTTTTGTTGATCTTTTGCACTGTTTAATAAAAACATACTTTAAACTTTGTATGCACATCTCACGTAACTTTTATTATTACATTTCAGGGTGACTACTTCAACATCTGTCCAGGGACTACAGATGTAAAATAGCCTTTCTAGCTAATTCTGGTACATTTACAGAAATGTTTAGATTAATGTACACTGTCCCTGTCAAATAACCAAATAAAAAAATAAATAAATGTAATGTCCACCATAGCTGTTGCCTTTCACGGAATAAATCTTAAATACATAGAGTTCTTGCAAAAATATCTTTAATATTAATAAAATACAATATAACTGCATATATTGCTAATATTTATTATTGCTATACATTTAAAAGTACATGCCGACAAAACATAAGCAGATTGACCAACATATAATGGGAAGTAAATGGAATCTGACCCTGGACATTCCCTGCTCTTAGACACAGTAAAGTTCTCATCAATAAGTCACAATCTAAGAGTTACAGTATACACCCTCGAGAAAATCACTGCTCTCTTACTGCACTGCCTGTCTGTGTGTGTCCAGGGCTGACTGACAGAGTCCATTTACCACGTCCAGTACAGTAACAGTCCAGAGACCTGCCTTTAACAGAGTAAATGGAGATTAGTAAAGTTTTACCTCCAAGAAACGAATGAAACTGCAGCGAGGATGTTGAATGGGTTTTTAAAAAAGCCACATACTGTCTAAAAAGCTCTATTTATTTTGGCCTAATTTTCCTTTGGCGAGCATGTGTTTGGCAGAATTTTTTTTGAATACCATTTCTTAGGGTGCATTCACAAAACACTTTTGATTCGGATCAGGATTCGTTTGTCTGGATAGTTCGGTTCGATTGGGTAATTGTGAACGCACAAACGAATTCTGATCTGGTCCAAAATGCCCAAATCTGGTTCGGTTGGAGAGGTCAGTCTCGGCTCGGTTGAATCAAGCTCTGGAGCAGTTCGTTTGTTTTGTGAACGAAAACGGAGTGAGAGCGAAACAAAACTAGGAAGTGAACACTGACGTGATCCAGGCTGAGACACACGTGAGGCTCAGAATCACAACAAACAACATGTGTGAGATCGATAACGAGACAATAATACACAAAAACACATGAAAGTAACAGGAGAAGGATGTGGGATGCTTCGGGTATAATTAATTATGATCGCACAACTGTATATCACCGTTTTCTCGCGTTATTTACAAAATAACAAAGTTAGGCTATACCTCTTAGATGAAAGCGAAGACAGCTCACATTACTGCGGGGAAATCTATATTTATCTAATATTTGGTTACACAACTAAGTGAGCAGATGACATACCTTTCAGAGCCAGATTTCGATGAACTTTTTTATTACGTTTTACTGCCTAGCTCTCCTCTCTCGTCTTCTAAAGTGAAAGTCCACATTGTCCGCGCTCCAACGCTTCTTCTGTCACTCACTCTGGTCCCGTTAATGTGAAAGAAGTTGTGGATAGATCCATAAAAACACAAATATAAAGTCCAGAAGCGTGTTTTCTGAAGTAAGTTAGCTGTAGCCGCTGTTAGCCGAGAAGCCGGGTATCTTCTTTGCTTCTGACGTAACGTGTTTCTGTCACACAGCGCCTCTACAGGCCAAAGGCAGATGTGTCTCGACAGCGCTGGTTCGATTGGCAAAAAGTGTATTGTGAACGCGAACCGAGCCAGTTTAGAGAAAGATACAATGTTGCAATTTTGGTTCCCAATCGAGCCGAGCCCGGTTCGGTTTGTATTGTGAATGCAGCCTTAGAGTAGCTATCGTCTTCAATGTTGCCGTGACAACAGTGGAGACTTCAACTCACTTGTTTGCTAACAGCAGTTGGAGATTTAGACCAGCAACGCATTGAAAGGTAATGAGCTGTGTCTAGGTCAGTGACAATTATGTGAGAAACTGAAGTGCTTTTGTAGTTTTTCTGCCTCTGTTATACCTGAGTCTTTCTTTATCACTGCTGAAGTTTATAATGCTGTATGTGCTCTTTAATCTGTAACCCGACTAACCGACTTACCTTCTGCTCAAACCCAGACTCCTTCTGAGCATCTTAGAGCATTAGCATGTTTATTGTAGCTTGGATTCTGATTTGAAACAATCATGACAGAGACCGCGGCCCCAAAGCGAAGCCCATCTGGGCCCTGGATCCTTTACCTGCTTCATTTGCTTAGATATAATGAGAGAGGAATCGCAGCTGCCATGAAATACTTGTCAGTCCTGTGTCCGATCACCGCTGAGCCTCTGGAGATAGAGCTCAAGCGTGTTCAAAAATGTCTTTCTGCAGGTGGACATGTCTCTGTTTTAACTTCTACAACTACTTCTTTACCAACCCTGTTTTCTTTATGTTATTTAAACTGGATTGTTGTTTCAATTAGCCGTTTACACCTACGTCACACATCACATCGGGCACCCATGATGGAGGGAGGAAGTGGGTGAACACAGCATTAGAAAGAGCACAAAACTGACAAATTCTCACAAATTTTCAGGGTTTTTTGGAAATAAAGCCAATGGATGCTTCTAGTGCCTGTTCAGTACATTTGTCTGTGGGAAGTCGGACATCTTTAATAAGTGCTAGCTGATCCAGAACTTCTTCCTCCTGCTAGGTTTGCCAATTCTCATGTATTCCCGACTTTACCCCTTATGTGGTAAACAGTGTTTTACAGTGCCTACACTGGGGCAAATTTAAAACAAGTTTGGTTTTCAGTAACTTTTCAGTAACTTGGTTTTCATGTGAGGCTGGTGCTAGCTACCCTGGCCAGCCAGATGGTTTATCTCGCGGTATTTGTGAATTCACAAACACGAGATAAACCATCTGGCCTTCATCCTGCCCATTAGTTTGAGAGTCCGAAACGGCCGTGGTTTGGCCCACTCACATCACAGCAGCGTGGTTTGAGGCCCAATCACATTGTAGCAGGGCAGGCTAACACAGGCCGTTAGCTCCCCGGTGCCGCCGCCGAGTCTGATTCAAGTTAAACAAAGACGACGGCTTCCGTGAATGTACTGTCTGCTGCTTTTGATGCGGTTTTAGCAGAAATACAGAGTAATTTCTTTTGAAAGAAGTGCTGTATGTGTGACACGTACTGTTCTATCCCAAGCGGACATTGGATACACCATTACGAGTTGTTGCTGTGATTGGCTAGCTCAAATAAGGTAGGCCCCACACCCAATCAGCTCGAAGTATTTCACTAAATGCCCCACCTTTTCTCGAACGCTTTCAGCGAGTCAAGTCCCAGATGGATATAGTGAGAACTCAGATAGGAGTTCAACACAGATCCATCTGGCGTGAGTCAGGTTAGGTGCTAGCCACACATAGTACAGATTATTTCCTATATTCCTTGCATCTTTTTTTAAATGTCATGCTTTTTTTTTCACATTAGCAATAATCCAAAGCTTTTACCCTGGACCCTGGATCAGACCTCACAGTGGTTCCCCCTTTAGGTTCGATGATTGGACAAGAAGAAAAAAATCTTGCTCAGGCAAAAAACAGACGGAATTAGCATCAGCTGTTTTCTGTTTGAGGCAAAACACTTAAAAAAAAATTTAAAATAAACTGTAAATCCTGTGCGTAATGTGTCCAACATCATCCAGCCTCAAAGTATTGAATAAAAACAGGTTTAAAAATGCAGCATAATAGAGTCACAGAAAAAGTAAAATAAACGTTAAAAAGGTGACGATAAACCGTAAGTAGTTTCTTGTTTACACATGACCCTCGTGTCACAGCGCCACAGACTTCAACTTATTATATGTCTTTACAAATCACTCAGATTGTATGTGTGAGTAACCTCAACTGCTCACGTAGCAGACCGTGGGGAGCCTGGACTCACCATCATTAACAGAAGTGGCCCAAATCGCTCCAAAGAGAATCGTCCTGTTAGTGCAGGCAGTCACACAAGATTTTAACCATCATTTTACAACTGAAATCGATTAAAGTAAAAGTAAAGTTGGAAGATAATGTGCCACAAAATAAAACTGCCACTAGTTTGTGAACATGTGTGATTGAATTTGTCGTGTAGACGTGTCCAGACTTTTGTAAAAATTTGAAACATACCTATAGAGCAGATACAACATGACACATTTTCACATTATTTTGACGAACAAAAAAGCTACAAAAGCAGTCAGAGTGACATAAATTCCAGATGAACGCTTAATGCTCTACAAAGCATCATCACCATGTATTCAGGCAGGCTGTCGTCGCTCTTTACATACAGCAGTGCACCTTTAGCATTCAGCCGGAGAGTTATTTTTACCACGTGTTGAAGCCTGAATAAAAACATGTCTTGTTATCGGTGCTACGGCCGATCTCCACTGTGACACATCATTACAGTAATTTCACGGTTCAGACCATTTAAACCTATGTAAAGCTGCTAACGTTTATCAGACATGACATGACAGTTAACCGCTGACGGATCATGCGTTTTACTGGTGACCCAGCACTTTAGTCACTTTTACTTTTTAGAAATGCATAATGGAAATTGACAAGCTGGACATGTCATCAAATTTACTGTAACTTATTGATGAATATTGGATGAAAAACTCCTATACATGCATTTTTGTCTTGTTTTTTCCTGGTTTATCCACAGCTTTGTAAGTCAATCCAACTGTTCATTAAATCTCTTGACGGTGGACACTTTTTCAGTTGCAATCTCCCAAAATAACAGCAGTAGGCATTTGTGACCTCCAAACACAAAATGTAAGACACACATAAAGTTTTAGACAAGGTTTTTTTAAACCATGCTGGGCTCAAGTATGCCATCCATCCATGCATCTCCATTTTTCCCGCTTTATCCGGGGTCGAGTCGCGGGGGCAGAAGTCTGAGCAAGGACGCCCAGACTTCCGTGTCCACACACACCTCCTCCAGCTCTTCCGGGACGATCCCGAGGCATTCCCAGGACAGTCGAGAGACATTGTCCCTGAAACATGTCCTGGCCTTCCTCGATGTCTCCTTCCAGTGGGACATGCCCGAAACACCTCCCTGGGGAGGCGTCCAGGAGGCATCTGGTGCATATGCCCGAGCCCTCAGCTGGCCCTTTTCGATGTGGAGGAGCAGCGACTCTACTCCAAGTTCCTCCCGTGTGACTGAGCTCCTCACCCTATCTCTAACACCGGTCACACTGCTCCAGATCAGATCGGATCCGTCTAGATCCGTTGTCACTCACACTGCTCCAGAATATGCATGCGAGCACGGACTCTGCTGCCTCGCGAGACACGAGCACGGGGATTCCGCCATTGGAGTTCAGGAGTTACGTGATCTCTGGCACAGGATATGTAAAAAGAAACTTGCGTGTTTTGTTTTTCACTCCTTCATTTTCTGTTGGATTTTTCCGCATAATTAAGTACGGACGTTTATTGCCTCCTTTGTTCAATTCGCGTATTTCGAGCTTTTGACTATTTGTTGTAGTAGCAAAAGTAATGTTTTACTTTGAAAACCACCGACACTTCACCCCGACGCTTGTTCCTGTTGTCGTGTCTTCTTTCACACTTATCAAAAGGCTCGAGCGCTCGGCATCCGAAATTTTAAATGAAACGGAACGATACGGTACGAGCAGAGCCGGCGGCTCGCGGACGGAGGATCGCGGTGTGAGAGCTCTCATACTTTCAAGAACGGAAAGCTCGTACGGACCGGAGTACGGACTGGATCCAGGTGAACCGGGTAGGTTCCCAGCACTTGGAGGAAACTCATTTCGACCCTTATTCTATCTTTCTTTGGATTACCAAAGCTCATACCATAGGGAGGTTGGAACTAGATGACGGTAAATCAAGAGCTTGCCTTTCGACTCAGCTCCTTCTTCACCACAACGGTTCGATACAGCAACTGCATCACTGCAGACGCTGCACCGATCCGCCTGTCAATCTCACGCTGCATCCTTTCCCAGTTGTCCGTGGCCGTGCTCTGGCCCACTTCCTACGCTCCAGAGTCAGATCTGTGCTTGAGGACAGCACAGTTACACTGCACCCTTAAAACAGTCTTTAGTCTTGTGTTAGATTGTATGTTGAAGTCATAAATTCATCTGTAGACCAGCTAATAGGACGTTACAACTATTACTGCATTTAAAAGATGTCATGCCTTGTTTAAGTTTTCATATATCATCATTTTGAGACTCCTCTGAGGGTTCCAACCCCCATGTTGAGGAGGCCAGAGTTAAGTCCCAGTTCATTCCTATGGTGTTATTAAGACGTCTTCTTATTTATGAATATTTACGAAATCCTGATCCTAATCTTAACCTGCTCCATGCCCTAAACCTAATCTTACCTATTTTAGTAACTTGATGCCTTTTTCATATCGTGCTAAATGTACGGTGTAACATAAGTACTCAAAACAGCTGTGAACTCGTGCTCAAAATACGCTGTTTTTATGTCGTGGTAAATGACGCCCTCTAGTGATACGGTGTTGGATGAACAGATATGGATAATTTTACCAAATTAAAAACAAAATGTATTTATCTGGGATATTAAAGTGAAGCTAACCAAAAACGACTTGTTTGACCGTTAAGCTATGTTTATAGCATGATTTAAATAGACATTGTTCTGAGTCTATTTTTTTATTTGAAGTGTTGCACTGAACAAATAGACACTTTGTTACATGTCTGTTCCTCAACTTCACAAACTCACTCACACATCACCAGAGCAAAGAATAAAGAGCTAATAAAGAGCTTACACACAGCTCTGCCTGTGACACAGTGACATTCAGCTCATCAAGATCATGTACTAATGATGCTTCTGAAGTGTACAACAGCCTGAGTCTTGTCTGACTCATGTTAAACACATGTGATGTTCTACAAGTATGACAAGATAAGACAGAGGAGGAGGAACAGCAGAGCATTCGTCCACACGTGTTCACTGCACTACATTTCCCAGCATGCATCATGGCTTTATTGGCATCAAGGCGCTAAAGTCAGTCTGCAATTGCTTCTTTTTTTCCCCCTTT
Organism: Mugilogobius chulae; assembly: GCA_038363315.1. NCBI lineage: Eukaryota > Metazoa > Chordata > Actinopteri > Gobiiformes > Gobiidae > Mugilogobius > Mugilogobius chulae. Next base: position 9,745,758 of record CM076407.1, read on the forward strand.
AGTTGAATTGATCTCAGGAGATTAGTGGGACATGTAGCGCTATCATTGTTATGTTTCTATATACATTTTTACTCATTTGTGTGCTCAAAATAACAATTAGATGCTTAGAGGATAAATTGGGACAGACATAAGAATAGAGAATCTCCACTAAAAATATCAGCACTTATGTCCAATACAAATGTAGTCAAAATATTGTAAACAGTGTTGATACTGATATATCACCTGATCTCAGATATTTGTGAACAATTGTGCCAGTGCAGACTTAGGCTGTCTGAACAAGGATCTGGAACACACACCCTCACAGAGTTTCATCTTGAACTGAAAAACTGTTGTGGTCATATTAATAATAACTAAATGACTGACTGTTTGAAAACTATCCCACTCATTTACATGGACAATCATGGTCATATACATTCTGCCGGTACATCTCTGAAAGCTGTGTGTAGAGCTTTTTGCAGTGTCCCCAGGACAGGGACAGGTGTGTGTGCTCAGTCTGAGTGAGGTTTGTCCCAGGACCCTCTTCACTGGGGGACCCCAGCATCCCCTCAGAGTAAGTATTATCAGGAGTACTTAGACTTTTACATCTAAACTAGTGTGTACATGTAGTCATGGGAATGTCTGCACATGTACGAGAAATAATTGTCCATTTTACATTTTACCAAATGCTTAGCTTTTACCATGAGTCAAAATGACCTGGGAACACTTCCTCCTCATCAAAGGACAAGTAGTCAACAACATGTGTGTTTATGTGACAGTGTTTATGGTCAATGACTGATCAGCAGCTTTTGCCAGAGCAATGTAAAGAATGATGATACAAACTTTACATTAAAACTTTCTTCAGTGTGTGTGCTCAATTTGAGTCTAGTTTGTCCCAGGACCCTCCTCACAGGGTGGACATGAGGACCTCCAGAGAGTCGGGAGAAGGTTCTGTATAAGAAGACGAACTGAAACCTGGAAACTAGCTGTTCTGAAAGATCTAAAAGTGTTCTGAATATCCTGGGAAAAAGCAAAAAAATATAATATGTGGATCGAAAGTTAACATGTAACCCAATGTAAGTGCAGGCTTGTAAAACACATTTTTAACAGTGACAAATACTACTTCTATCTGTTTCACCCTTGAGTCTGCTCTTTAGTCCATCAGGCCGCAGTGAGGTGGAGCTGAGGTAGAGGAGGCAGAAGTGTTGTATTGATGGCTGTCAGGGGCAAGTGGAGTGTGGCTAATCACAACCGACAGGACCCACAGGAAAAGGCTCGGGACGGAGGCGCTGCAAACGTTTTAACGAAATCAATCAGAGAGGTTCTTGTCTCAGCGCCATAATGGAAACAACACCAGGAGAAGTCTGCAGGCAAGTCGAGCCATTTAAGCAAAAAGACACTCCAGAGCAGGTCAAGAGTGAGTATGGTTCTGGAACACAATCCAGCACAAATACAGATCATTGTTTTATAACGTTTTACTCCAGAGAGATACTAACAATATGGCAGTGAGCTACAATATTTAAACAATTACAGGAAAATGGAGTTTCTATGCAGTACTTTAGGTGACTGTAAAACATTATCCATTTCTTCGTGCACACTATTTGGTATCTCAAAATACATTTACAATGGAATTAGGCTTGTAATACATTTTTTTTCAGAGCTCTGGCTTTCCAATAAGGAGATCGGTTCAACTCCCAGGTTAAGTTAAGTCAACATCTTGTGATCTCTGTGGGTGGAGTTTGCATGTCTTCCCCGTGTTTAGTTGGTTCTTCTCAAGTCTCCCACCTACAAAAACATGCATGTGTAGAGGGATTATTTGTTTATCAACTCTAGAGATGTGTACGCAACTGGGTAGCAGTACTAAAGTAAAAGTACAGTTACTTGTGTAAAAAACGACTCTGATAAAAGTCAAAGTCCAACTGAACCTGAGTAAAAGTATAAAAGTAAACCTATGTAAAAAAGTAAAAAGTCTAGTTCTAGTCTACTAGATATTATCATATTATTTCACTTGTTTCGAGATGTTTTCAAATGATTATGGATAATATTTTTATTTTCCAAATTATTGTTTTAAATTTAATACAATTTAAAATAATAAAAAAAGATATATATATATATATATATAAAATTCAAGGCTTGGTCAGGATTATTGTAGCTGGAGGAAATTATCCCAACATGGCAAACACAATTTAGTTTAAAATCTGACAACTTCCTCTCAGAAATCCTTCGACACATGGTTAATATTTACATAGATTCATTTTTGCTGCAATTACAGCTTATAATCTTTTTGCAAAAAGCAAAGTGAAATTGGATAGGACCACTAAACACATTCAGCTCCTGATTAGAACTAAAATTCTTTATTATTGAATTCTGACAGTACTTTGTGGTCTCATTTTCTCACAAAGTGCAGCATTTATCGTAGACTTTTTAGTGGAAAACACAAAGTTTACTAATTTACAACTAAAAAACATTAAGCACAGTAGGGCTGGGTATTGCCAAGAGCCTTCCGATACAATACGTATCCCAATACAGAGGTCACGATACGATACGTATCCTGATACACATATATGCTGATATAATTCCTCAATATGTCACCTATCAAGTGTCAAATGCAGAGGAATTGTATTTTCAAACTACTCTTTATGTTAGACACAAGTGTCTTACAAACAAGTCATTGTTCAGTTCAATAGTTTCAGCCTTAAAGCTGCAGGTCAGGTTCGTAAGTGTAAATTATATGAATTTAAGTATGTCGATACGTATCCTGATACACCTCATTGTAACGATACGCGTATTGCCAATGAGCTTGTCACGATATATCCCTGTATCGATACATTGAGTACAGCCCTAAAGCACAGCTGGCTGATTTTTTAAATTGCTTGCCCTGAAGAAGGCCTGTTTGGCCAAAACACTTTGGTGTCGCTTACTCTATAACAGGAAGCATGTTTTAGCCCAGCTTGATAAAACAGACCTTACCCAAACGGTGAAGTTTTTTTTTATTCATTAGACTAGAAAAAATATGTATTATTTGCCAGATTCGGTAAGGACACTGACAACAAAAATGCTTTTTTGCACAATTTTGAAATAATTGTGCTGCTATTGTTGTTGTTTTATTCTAAGTTGGAGTTGCAATTGGAGATTTAAGACGCTTCAACTGCTGCCCTGCAAATAATTTCCTCAACAAACAAAGTCAAAACATTTTATTTAAGAACAGAAAGATAGTAAGTTGAACTGTGAGTGATCCTAAAATCTGTCAATGAAAAATGTGAGAGAAGCCTCAATGTCCCTGTTGTCTATCCGGTTCTTTTTAAGGTTATGTTGTATTTCATTCATTCCAATAAAAAGAGATCATTAGCGAATACTACCATTTTGAGATCTTTGTGAATAATTAAAGTAAAATAAATTTGTATTTCAGTTTTGTAGTCTTCTGAAATCTTTGCTATATTGAAAACCGATAAACCCAGGTGTGTGGTTGAGCAAATGCATGAATAATAGTGTTTTTCCCGCTTAGATTTCATAGGACTATAGAGATTTGACTTTGAAGACAGATCAAATGTGTTCAGAACCTGCTTTCACTGGTCTCTTTAAATAATTACAAACTCAAAATCCATCTGCAGAGTAATTTTTTCCAGAATCACGTTGCAAAGGTTGTAAATTGATTCAAAAACGTGTGAATTAAGATTTTAAAGCCTGAAGAGTTCTACTGGCTGTACTAATTTATAATAACTTTCTATTCTTTTCCATTTTTGTGTATTGTGTTTTTGTTGGTTCAGTCAAACACAACTGGAAAACAGCCCCAAAGTCCAGACATAGGCCAACGTAAAAAACCTTTTCTTTTTAACTTGTAAAATGTTAAAATAAAGTAATTAACCAACCTGTTTCTCTCTTTGGGGCAGATCACAATACTCTTGACTATAACAGGCCGCTCTTGCTGCTTTTCCTGTGCACTGAATACGTGTCATTTGTAAACATGTGTCACTTGTGTATTGAAGTCATTAGCTTTGCCTCCTCTGATCCCCGTCTGGATGATTTGTGACTCGATCAGACGCATTAGGATTTAATCAGAGAAGAGCACAGACTGTGTCAATAGAGCTACGTGAACACTGGAGCATCGGCTGGCTCCTCTCACCTCACTCTGCACCCTTAGTTAGCTTTAGTCTACATTGTCGGTAAAACTGATCGACTTCAAGAGTACATAAAAGTTTTTAGGCTCGGTTTCAGATGAAACGTAAACTGTGCGGGGAACTGGTTGGGGACAGGAAATAAAGTGCCCTTTCAGAAATGCCCAAAACTAATGAAGCAAAAGTCTTACCTGTGCAGACTGTTGTCCTGTTCCATTTGTCTCCATGTGTGTAGTTCCCTTCCAAACAAGAGTGCATTGCGCACAGAGAAATTTTACTTTTCTCCAGCCTTTATGAGTATATTCACTCCTCTTTTCTTCAAATAAGTGTTCTCCACTAGGTGGCACTAGGCCACTGCCTAGGTCACCTATGCCCGGGGTCGGCCCTGCGGCTTCAACCAAAACTTGTGTGTTTTAGACAATGAAATATTGTGTCTATTTTACGTTTTTATAGATACAGTCGGCAACGTCACATTTGGGGGTGTGGAATGCTGAGGGGGAAAGCGTCTCATGCTTTACCATGTATAAGTATGGAAAGCTAAACTGTTTACCTTTTTTAAGACGTTTTCTGGTGAATAATTTTTAGTCCAACTAAGGAGTTGGACTAACTAACCTGGTTGTAACTCGAATTGAGTTACACGCCAGGTTTAAATGGGGGTTACTGATGTGGCATAATGTCAGAAAAGTAAACAGAAAGTTAAAAAAGATGCTAGTGATTTAAGTCTATGTTATGTGCTGACAATCAGCCAGAGTCCGAAATTAACTTTTTGACTCACTGGTCAAGTTGGCCAGTAGATGAAAAATCTACCAGCCAAGCATATTTTTTACCGGCCAAATATAGAATCATTTGCACATGCTTTTGAACATGTTTTTTTATACTTTATTAGATGCAAACAAAGAAAGTCACATCAACATTAACTAAAAGCAATATACCTATTATTAAATCAATATGTTTTCATTTATGAAATGATGTACTGGTCTTTTATGAAGTATAAGTTTTCTATTTTGTCTGTTATTGTCAGTAGGCTACTACACACTTTCATAAAATCCTGATGCATGGTGTCACAGTGATTACTTATACGTTTCAGGTCATCTACCTCCCTTTGAGTAACGGTTAGGCTTGATTTTACCCTCATGCAGATCCTTTAGTGAATCAATATGGTGTTTGTGGAATCTACAATAATTTTGACAAAGCCTTCAAAGTTCTATTTTTGATGTTGTAATAATGCTGTAAACACATCCTTTTGTTGCTGTAAAAGTTCATTCACTTGTGTCATATACACTTGGCATGTTGTCCTCCGCACACACACACCCCTGACATGCCGATACGCTCTCCTGGCTGCGAATTCGCCTATCAGCTGTTCCGCTTTAGCTTTGTGTTTAGCCACCAACATTGTTCCGCCAGGTTTTTATGCACAGAAATCCGTTGGCTCTCCGTTGGTGATAGCGATGCTAAAGGCGACAAAAAGGAGAAGAGCCAGCGGTGCAATACAGAGGAGTAACAGTAAACACTGCCTCTTAGAAGCAGGCAGAAGTAGAAAGTTGCCCCAGAAACTCATGCGCTCCGCAGTGGTGAAAAGGATGAAGGAACAACAATCTTCGTGACCACAGCTCCTTCGTTATGGATTGTAAACTTACCATCATGGGCCTTAGCACGGACCAATGACTGGATATCAGCACGATAAGATGTCAGCTGTTTATGTCTGTCAAGGTGTTAACCAAAATTAGCCCAGGCTAACAAGCAAACTTGAGTGCCTCGAATGTTAATGAAAATTTCACTTAAAAACTGATAGATCCAAGCGTGTCTGCAGATAGCGTACAACCGGGAAGTGTGTCTGTTCTGTTTTGAGTTCTGTAAAATTGCTCAGTTTGTACTTATTTGTTCACAGTGACGCCTAGTGGACACTTTCAGGGTTGTTTTTACATGTGCACTGGGCGGGGTTTTGTTTAGAAAAACAACAAGATGGCGGAAAGCAGTTCGGCTGCTACTTTTTGCAGACCGCATATTACTTTGCGTAAAGGTTGCATCGCCGGTATGTACGGATTGTAACATGAAAATATTGTTATGATAGACATATATTGATTGTACTATATGTCTTTTATAGTTTCACCTTTTCGAACGTCAGTAAACCTGCCAAATAAACACGTGTGCAGAGTTCTTGATGTGAGAATAGAGTTTCAGCCATCCAAATCGGCACAGTGTCGTGTAAGTGACTCCCGGTAAATATCTCCACATGTTCCCAACTTCAAAGCTCTCCTGTCAGTGCTGTTGTTTTGAAGTGACGTAGGTAAAGTAAAAACATAAACAGATTTACTGCTGATGGGGTACAAACATTAACTCGCCATGTGGCGGATAGCTTTCCGAGATTTACTTGCCAGGAGGAAAATTTACACGCATTTGGCGAGTGGCGAGTGTTAATTTTGGACCCTGCGATCAGCATTGATTTATCCACTCAAAACTGAGCTGATCACAAACATCTACAGTCAAACCAATCACACTGCTGCTCTCCACCCACAGCATCTTTTCTTTAGGCTGTTACAGCAGAAAGTTTGAAATATGTTTGTAAAAATGGTAAATGGTCTATTTATATAGCGCTTTTCTACCTTTCCAGGCACTCAATGCGCTTTACAATCTAGTCTCCACTCACCCTGTGTACGTAGACACTAAGGCAATGTGGGTTAAGTGTCTTGCCCAAGGACACAACAACAATCTACTCCTGTCGTCCCACTGTGGCACCTGGTGTTCTAACGGTCTCCCATCCAAGTACTAACCAGGCCCTTTCTTGCTTAGCTTCTGAGATCTGACGGGATCAGGCTTTGACAAACAGGTATGGCCTGTGGGAGGAGTTTAAGAAGAGGGGTTAGCTTGTAGTTTTCTACCAGACTAAAAAGAACCACAACATTCTTCACAGAGCCTATGTCTTTGTTCTCATTTTGAGGAAACATGACAAAACACAAGCACATTTACAGAAGTAAGACAGTCCAAACAAACACAATGCAAACGAGTAATTCTCTGGAGTAAACCCAGATCAGAAAATCCTCCTGTGCAGGATCAGGCACAGCGTCAGATGGAGCTAAGCGTGGATCCAGGACGTCATCCAATCTAATCCTCCGGTCGCACCCTCAACTTTTGAACACAGACTCAGTGCTCTCATTAGCTAACTCTGATAAGGAAGGAAAGACAGCAAAAGACTATTTTACATCTTAAAGTGACATCATGTAACTGGGTATATTATTAAATGCACATTCCCAAAATAGAAAGTTAAAACATTAATTTGGTGCAGGCCTCATCATCAACAAACTTTCACTTAAACTTGAATACATTCAACAGCTTCAGGCAAAGTCACAAGCATTTGCACAAACCACATAAGTTCATAGCAGTGGTTCTCAAGTCTCAATCTCTCACATTAAAACATATTCACTTTAGCCAACACAAAAGTTTCAAAAGTGTTATTTCTTTTTTTTTTTTTTTGTATGAGACTAAGCCCTTTTTAGAGAACTTTGAATCTTGGTGTTTATGATCTTGCACACAACCCTGGGTCTGGTCACTACTTCCTTCAACCATCTTTTCTTCAATTGGACATTCCTGAAAGGCCAATGTAAACGTCTTGTAGTAAGTCATACTTACATTTTTGGCCGTGTGACTGAAGAAATAAATAAACTAAACTAAACTTCATCACGTCCAAGAAATTATTTTAAACACTAAACACCTGTTAGCACACAAAAAATAACTAATATTAAACTTCCTCCCACAGCCACATGTTTTACTCATTTGCATTCTGTGCTTTAAGTTGAAACAATGAAAATATAGTCAAGCTAACAACTAGCATGATTGACTCCTATTGGGGAGTTAGCCAACAACAACAACAACTTGGAATTTGGTGAACAAACAGAACATTAGATGTAGTCAGGACCTTGCAGACTAGACCATAGTGTGACTGTGGATTGTTCTTTCAGATTTGATAAACATATACAGTAAATTCAGTCGTCAAGTCTAGTTATTTTTAGCTCAGAACACTTAGCAAAATGAAGGCTTATCTTCCTTTTCATAATTTTGAGAAAGCCATTCATGCTTTCATAACATCCAGACTTGATTATTGTAATGCTTTGTACATCGGTTTGGATCAGGCTTTTCTACATCGCCTTCAGGGAGTACAAAACTCAGCAGCCCGATTGCTGACGGGAACTAAAAAGTACCAACACATAACTCCTGTATTGGCTGCTCTTCATTGGCTCCCAATTAATTTTAGAATTCATTTCAAAGTGTTGCTGATTGTTTTTTAAATGTCTTAGTGGCACTGCAACACTTTATTTATCTGAGCTTCTCCATTCTCACTCACCTACCAGAACCCTGAGGTCTGCTCCATCCTCACCACCGACCGGAACCCTGAGGTCTGCTCCATCCTCGCGCACCGACCGGAACCCTGAGGTCTGCTCCATCCTCAAGCACAAACCGGAACCCTGAGGTCTGCTCCATCCTCACACACCGACCAGAACCCTGAGGTCTGCTCCATCCTCACACACCGACCAAAACCCTGAGGTCTGCTCCATCCTCACGCACCGACAGAACCCTGAGGTCTGCTCCATCCTCACCACCGACCGGAACCCTGAGGTCTGCTCCATCCTCACGCACCGACCGGAACCCTGAGGTCTGCTCCATCCTCACCACCGACCGGAACCCTGAGGTCTGCTCCATCCTCACACACCTACCAGAACCCTGAGTCTGCTCCATCCTCACACACCTACCAGAACCCTGAGGTCTGCTCCATCCTCACGCATCGACCGGAACCCTGAGGTCTGCTCCCTCCTCACGCACCGACCAGAACCCTGAGGTCTGCTCCATCCTCACGCACCGACCAGAACCTGAGGTCTGCTCCATCCTCACGCACCTATCAGAACCCTGAGGTCTGCTCCATCCTCAAGCACCGACCAGAACCCTGAGGTCTGCTCCATCCTCACGCACCGACCAGAACCCTGAGGTCTGCTCCATCCTCACGCACCGACCAGAACCCTGAGGTCTGCTCCATCCTCACTTTGATCAACTAGAGTTGTTTTTAAAATGTGCTATATAAATAAAGTTGATTGATAATTTCCATCTGATTATAGATAATAGATACATTAGCTAAGATTCTGTGCAAGGAATGAATTCATTTGAAGTCATTTTATTGTTATAACTCAGGTTTAGTGGTTTGATTCAGTTCCATTCCCTCAGTTCAATAGCCTACATCTTCTAGCTTCTCCAGCACTACAAATACAGTACATAACTTTTTGCAAAAACTCACGAGGGATTCTTGTGTCCAAATTAAAGCACATATCATGATTATTGCTCCTAATGAGTTCATATTAATCTAAGACGATGCTCGGTGCCAAAACTCCTGTGAGGTGTAACAAATGTGCTTTGCTTCATGACTCACAGCGGCTGATTAGCATTAGCCGCACAAAAACCCGATTTGTGAGGGAGAAAAACATGGAGATCTGAGGCTCTGCAGTTTGGACACTGTTGATTCCAGACTTTAAAACTTGTCTGATTAGAAAGTGCATGAGTGAATTTGGCAGGACACACTTGGGAAGAGCTTAGAGTGCAGCCGCGGGCGTATTATTAAATCAATAGCTGTCATTGCTGGTGTGTCTCTGTTTAAAAAGGCTTTGGATCAGTGAGAGCTAATTACACCCAGGTGGGGCTTTCTCAGCAAAAGCACTGCTGAACATGCTAATGTTCAGAATAAGCACAAAAATACAAGGGAATAGACATGAGAACAACATGCAAACACGTGTAAGAGGAGCTTGGAACATGTGTATTTAGTTAGATTATAAAATGATAGTATTTCAGCTCTCTGATGTGGTTTTCTGTAGAGCCATTTAGGCTGGCATTCACAATACACTTTTCATTCGAATCAAGATTCGTTTGCCTGGATAGTTCAGTTTGATTGTGTAACTGTGAACGCACAAACAAACTCTGATCCGGTCAAAATTTCTGTCAGTCTCAGCTCGGTTGAATCAAGCCCTGGAGTGGTTTGTTCGCTCTCGGCCCGTTACAAAACCAGGAAGTGAACACAAAAGTGAGACGCAATAATAACAGAATAAATAAATAATAATAATTGTGACATTTTTTTAAGCAAAATTAGCCTATGTTTAGTTTATTCTATATAAATATATTTTGCTTTTATTTTTAAAAAGTAAACTACTTTTGCACGAGTATAAAATGAAATGTTCTTGGTCTTCTAAGGTGGAGCCACACAATCTATATTGCATGTGTGTTGTGCTGGTGAAGCTGGTACCAGATTAATACCATTCTGAATAGGTTCTCTGGTCTGAAGTCTTTTTATGATAATTAATGAAGATAAGCTATTATCTTAAGTTCGGGAGCAGGACCACACCTCTCCTACGTCCCTTCCGGTGGCTACGCTATTTAGCCACCCCGGCTACACACTCACACCCTACATTCGTGTCTCAATGCCCCTCCCACCCTCCCTCTTTCATTATTCTATTATTCTCTCACTATTCTTTATCTCCTGAGGGGGTTTCGAGGCCCGGGAGCCTGCAGCCAGCCCTGAAGGAGGCCCCAAACCGGCAATAACGTCGTTTTCGTTTGTGCTTACATCTATTCAATAAAGTTGTTGCTTACAAGTTTGAGAGTGTGGTCCTTGCTAGTGAACTTACAGATAGTAGAGCTCCTGAAATTTAAATGTGTGTATTTTATTTGCTTAATAAAAAATGTGTAAATGCAAAACTTATTACACATGCTCCAGAAAGCAGTGTCAAACATCTCAATGAAATGTGGCAGTGTAGCTTGCCATAGCCTGATCCCAGCAGGTCTCAGAAGCTGATTGGCTTGGTCAGTACTTGGATTGGAGACCTCTGGAGGAAACAGTGACCGCCACCATTGAACTTATATGGCTTGGAATGAAAGACTGAAAGACTGTTTGCCAATCACCAGAGAAACCCAAAATGAAAAGAAGGAAGAGGAGATTTGCAAGAGAGATTAAAAGAGACACCCAATGTCCTTCATTGTTCAAACAATAAGATGGGACAATGCAGGACAAACAACACTTTGTGGATTTAGACATGGGACAGTGGCTTACTTTGTAACTTTTGCGTGTTCCTTTTGAATTCAAAGTATGGCATCTTAATTTGAGTTTGTTGAGTCTTTGAGTGTTTTCTTACATAAGGATTCCAGATTTTCTCTAACAATCACCCGCTGTGGTTTGTGCAAATATAAACTAAAGATAACAATGCCACTGCAGTGAGCACATCCTCTGTCTTGTGTGAATTTGCCTTTGTTTTCCACATCTCACTCCTCTGACTAAAGTGCAGCACAGGCCTGAAGGGTAAAACTGAACTCAACATGTAAAAAAGGTCAGACGCAGCACAGACAGAACAGCTCCGCCGAAGATTCAACATTTCACACAACTTTTACACAACTATTTTACTTTGGTTCAACATTATTTGCTCTGTAGGATGCTAAATTAAAATACTAAGTTTCTTGAGCATGTGANCACCCTCCTCCAGCTCTTCCGGGACGATCCCGAGGCATTCCCAGGACAGTCGAGAGACATTGTCCCTGAAACATGTCCTGGCCTTCCTCGATGTCTCCTTCCAGTGGGACATGCCCGAAACACCTCCCTGGGAGGCGTCCAGGAGGCATCTGGTGCATATGCCCGAGCTCAGCTGGCCCTTTCGATGTGGAGGAGCAGCGACTCTACTCCAAGTTCCTCCCGTGTGACTGAGCTCCTCACCCTATCTCTAACACCGGGCTCACACTGCCTCCAGATCCAGATCCGGATCCGTCTGGGTCCGGTTGTCACTCACACTGCCTCCAGAATATGCATGCGTATGCACGGACTCTGCTGGCCTCGCGAGACCACGAGTTCACGGGATTCACGCTCAATTGGGAGTTTCAGGGAGTTTACGTGATCTCTGGCACATGGATATGTAAACAAGAACACTTGCGCCGTGTTTTGGGCTTATTTCACGTCACTTCATTTTCTGTTGGATTTTTCGACGCATAATGGGTAAGTACGGGACGTTTATTTGCCTCCTGTGTGTTCAATAGTCGCGTATATGTCGAGCATTTTGCTATTTGTTGTAGTAGCAGAAACGTAATGTTTTTACTTTGAAAACCACCGGATTCACTTCACCCGCGAGCGCTTGGTTTCCTGTTTGTCGTGTCTTCTTTTCACAACTTTACCAAAAAAGGGCTCCGGAGCGCTCCGGCAGTCCGGAAAATTTTAAATGAAACGGAAACGATACGGACGTACGGAGCAGAGCCGCGCGGCTCGCCGGACCGGACGGATCGCGGTGTGAGAGCCTCTCATTACTTTTCAAGAAACGGAAAGCCTCCGTACGCCGGACCGGAGTACGGACTGGATCCAGTGTGAGACCGGGGTAAGGTGTGCCCAGCCACTTGCGGAGGAAACTCATTTCGACCGCTTGTATTCGTGATCTTGTCCTTTTGGTCATTACCCAAAGCTCATGACCATAGGTGAGGGTTGGAACGTAGATTGACCGGTAAATCAAGAGCTTTGCCTTTCGACTCAGCTCCTTCTTCACCACAACGGTTCGATACAGCGACTGCATCACTGCAGACGCTGCACCGATCCGCCTGTCAATCTCACGCTGCATCCTTTCCCAGTTGTCCGTGCCGTGCTCTGGCCCACTTCCTACTGCTCCAGAGTCAGATCTGTGCTTGAGGACAGCACAGTTACACTGCACCCTTAAAACAGTCTTTAGTCTTGTGTTAGATTGTATGTTGAAGTCATAAATTCATCTGTAGACCAGCTAATAGGACGTTACAACTATTACTGCATTTAAAGATGTCATGCCTTGTTTAAGTTTTCATATATCATCATTTTGAGACTCCTCTGAGGGTTCCAACCCCCATGTTGAGAGGCAGCCAGAGTTAAGTCTCACAAGAGAGTCAGTTCATTCCTATGGTGATTATTAAGACGTCTTCTTATTTATGAATATTTACGAAATCCTGATCCTAATCTTAACCTGCCCACGCCCTAAACCTAATCTTACCTATTTTAGTAACTTGATGCCTTTTTCATATCGTGCTAAATGTATGGTGTAACATAAGTACTCAAAACAGCTGTGAACTCATGCTCAAAATACGCTGTTTTTGTGCGTGGTAAATGCACGCCCTCTAGTGATACGGTGTTGGATGAACAGATATGGATAATTTTACCAAATTAAAAACAAAATGTGTTTATTTGGGATATTAAAGTGAAGCTAACCAAAAACGACTTGTTTGACCTTTAAGCTATGTTTATGGTGTTTAAATAGCATTGTTCTGAGTCTAATTTTATTTATTTGAAGTGTTGCACTGAACAATACTAACTTTGTGTACATGTCTGTTTAATTCACAAACTTACTCACACATCACCAGAGCAAAGAATAAAGAGCTAATAAAGAGCTTACACACAGCTCTGCCTGTGACACAGTGACATTCAGCTCATCAAGATCATGTACTAATGATGCTTCTGAAGTGTTCAACAGCCTGAGTCTTGTCTGACTCATGTTAAACACATGTGATGTTCTACAAGTATGACAAGATGAAGACAGAGGAGGAGGAACTGCAGAGCATTGCGTCCACACGTGTTCACTGCACTACATTTCCCAGCATGCATCATGGCTTTATTGCATCAAGGCGCTAAAGTCAGTCTGCAATTGCTTCTTTTTTCCCCCTTTAGTTGAATTGATCTCTGGAGATTAGTGGGACATGTAGCGCTATCATTGTTATGTTTCTATATACATTTTTACTCATTTGTGTGCTCAAAATAACAATTAGATGCTTAGAGGATAAATTGGGACAGACATAAGAATAGAGAATCTCCACTAAAAATATCAGCACTTATGTCCAATACAAATGTAGTCAAAATATTGTAAACAGTGTTGATACTGATATATCACCTGATCTCAGATATTTGTGAACAATTGTGCCAGTGCAGACTTAGGTCTGTCTGAACAAGGATCTGGAACACACACCCTCACAGAGTTTCATCTTGAACTGAAAACTTACTTTGTCATATTTAATAATAACTAAATGACTGACTGTTTGAAAACTATCCCACTCATTTACATGGACAATCATGGTCATATACATATCTGCCGGTACATCTCTGAAAGCTGTGTGTAGAGCATTTTTGCAGTGTCCCCAGGACAGTGACAGTGTGTGTGCTCAGTCTGAGTGAGGTTTGTCCCAGGACCCTCTTCACTGGGGGACCCCAGCATCCCCTCAGAGTAAGTATTATCAGGAGTACTAAGACTTTTACATCTAAACTAGCCTTTTTATGCTCATGTGGCACGTGAGTGCACATGTATGTCATGGGAATGTCTGCACATGTAGAAAATAATTGTCCATTTTAAATTTTTAGCAAACCCAATGCTTAGCTTTTACCATGAGTCAAAATGACCTGGGAACACTTCCTCCTATCAAAGACAAGTAGTCAACATGTGTGTTTATGTGACAGTGTTTATGGTCAATGACTGATCAGCAGCTTTTGCCAGAGCATGTAAAGAATGATGATACAAACTTTACATTAAAACTTTCTTCAGTGTGTGTGCTCAATTTGAGTCTAGTTTGTCCCAGGACCTCCTCACAGGGGGGACATGAGGACCTCCAGAGAGTCGGAAGAAGGTTCTGTATAAGAAGACGAACTGAAACCTGGAAACTAGCTGTTCTGAAAGATCTAAAAGTGTTCTGAATATCCTGGGAAAAAGCAAAAAAATATAATATGTGGATCGAAAGTTAACATGTGACCCATGTAAGTGCAGGCTTGTAAAACACATTTTTAACAGTGACAATACTACTTCTATCTGTTTCACCCTTGAGTCTGCTCTTTAGTCCATCAGGCGCAGTGAGGTGGAGCTGAGGTGGAGGAGCAGAAGTGTTGTATTGACGGCTGTCAGGGGCAAGTGGAGTGTGGCTAATCACAACCGACAGGACCCACAGGAAAAGGCTCGGGACGGAGGCGCTGCAAACGTTTTAACGAAATCAATCAGAGAGGTTCTTGTCTCAGCGCCATAATGGAAACAACACCAGGAGAAGTCTGCAGGCAAGTCGAGTCATTTCAGCAAAAAGACACTCCAGAGCAGGTCAAGAGTGAGTATGGTTCTGGAACACAATCCAGCACAAATACAGATCATTGTTTTATAACGTTTTACTCCAGAGAGATTCTTAACAATATGGCAGTGATACAATATTTAAACAATTACAGGAAAATGGAGTTTCTATGCAGTACTTTAGGTGACGGTAAAACATTATCCATTTCTTCATGCACACTATGGTATCTCAAATACATTTACAATGGAATTAGGCTTGTAGTACATTTTTTTAGAGCTCTGGCTTCCAATAAGGAGACCGGTTCAACTCCCGGGTTAAGTTAAGTCAACATCTTGTGATCTCTGTGGGTGGAGTTTGCATGTCTTCCCCGTGTTTAGTTGGTTCTTCTCAAGTCTCCCACCTACAAAAACATGCATGTGTAGAGGGTTATTTGTTTATCAACTCTAGAGATGTGTACGCAACTGGATAGCAGTACTAAAGTAAAAGTACAGTTACTTGTGTAAAAAACGACTCTGATAAAAGTCAAAGTCAACTGAAACTGAGTAAAAGTATAAAAGTAAACCTATGTAAAAAGTAAAAAGTCTAGTTCTAGTCTACTAGATATTTATCATATTATTTCACTTGTTTCGAGATGTTTTCAAATGATTATGGACAATATTGTTATTTTCCAAATTATTGTTTTAAATTTAATACAATTTAAAATAAAAAAAAAGATATATATATATATATATATAAAATTCAAGGCTTGGTCAGGATTATTGTAGCTGGAGGAAATTATCCTAACATGGCAAACACAATTTAGTTTAAAATCTGACACTTCCTCTCAGAAATCCTTCGACACATGGTTAATATTTACATAGATCATTTTTTGCTGCAATTACAGCTTATAATCTTTTTGCAAAAAGCAAAGTGAAATTGGATAGGACCACCTAAACACATTCAGCTCCTGATTAGAACTAAATTCTTTATTATTGAATTCTGACTGTACTCTGTGGTCTCATTTTCTCACAAAGTGCTGCATTTATCGTAGACTTTTTAGTGGAAAACACAAGTTTACTAATTTACAACTAAAAAACATTAAGCACAGTAGGGCTGGGTATTGCCAAGAGCCTTCCAATACAATACGTATCCCGATACAGAGGTCACGATACGATACGTATCCTGATACACGTTTATGCTGATATAATTTCCTCAATATGTCACCTATCAAGTGTCAAATGCAGAGGAATTGTATTTCAAACTACTGTTTATGTTAGACACAAGTGTCTACAAATAAGTCATTGTTCAGCTCAATAGTTTCAGCCTTAAAGGGGCACTGTGTAAGATTTGAGAGGAATTTTTAATTATCACATATAGTCCACAAACATTTAAATCATATTTATTCTTTACAACATGAATACTTAAGAGAGCACTGTTAACCAATCCACATCAATTAAGATACATTTATACGTATTTGAAATGTTTTTATTACGGGCCAGAATATGGATCATTGACGCTAGATGGCATCAATTCTCTTAATTACTTACAAGGCCCTCCATGGGCTAGCCCCCACATATATTACAAACATGCTAAACTACTACAAACCAACTCGAACCCTGCGCTCATCCGGGGTGGGCCTTCTAGAAATCCCTATTAATAGAGGGAAAAAGATTGGGGATGCTACATTCTTTATTTACGCCCCTACTCTCTGGAATGCACTTCCCTCTGGTATCAGGGAAGCCTCTCTCTTGACTCCTTTAATCAAAACTTAAAACCTATTTCTATAAATTAGCTTTTTAGCAGTATTTACTCGATAACCGGCTGCGCACGACCACAGCCGTTTTAACCACGACTTTTATTATAATGTGATGTCTTTTTGGTTTGATCTCTGGGAAGCACCTTGAACTGCCTACTGGCTTGAAAGGTGCTATACAAACAAATGTTATTATTATTATTATTATTATCAGGCTTAATAGTCAAAATGCATGTGAACGGCTCCCTCTGGTGTTCAAAAGTGGAAATCACTTTGTTTGTTTGTTTTTCTTACATAGTGCCCCTTTAAAGCTGCAGGTCAGGTTCATAAGTGTAAATTATATGAATTTAAGTATGTCGATACGTACACCTCTTTGTAACGATACGCGTATTGCCAATGAGCTTGTCACGATATATCCCCGTATCGATACATTGAGTACAGCCCTAAAGCACAGCTGGCTGATTTTTTAAATTGCTTGCCCTGAAGAAGGCCTGTTTGGCCAAAACACTTTGGTGTCGCTTACTCTATAACAGGAAGTATAAAACAGACCTTACCCAAACGGTGTAGTTTTTTTTAATTCATTAGACTAGAAAAAATATGTATTATTTGCCAGATTCTGTAAGGACACTGGCAACAAAAAATGCTTTTTGCACAATTTTGAAATCATTTTGTTGCTATTGTTGTTGTTTTATTCTAAGTTGGAGTTGCAATTGGAGATTTAAGACGCTTCAACTGCTGCCCTGCAAAGAATTTCCTCAACAAACAAAGTCTAAACATTTTATTTAAGAACAGAAAGATAATAAGTTGAACTGTGAGTGATCCTAAAATCTGTCAATGAAAAATGTGAGAGAAGCCTCAATATCCCTGTTGTCTATCTGGTTCTTTTTAGGGTTATGTTGTATTTCATTCATTCCAATAAAAAGAGATCATTAGCGAATACTACCATTTTGAGATCTTTGTGAATAATGAAAGTAAAACAAATTTGTATTTCTATTTTGTAGTCTTCTGAAATCTTTGCTATATTGAAAACCAATAAACCCAGGTGTGTGGTTGAGCAAATGCATGCATAACAGTGTTTTTCCCGCTTAGATTTCATAGGACTATAGAGATTTGACTTTGAAGACAGATCAAATGTGTTCAGAACCTGCTTTCACTGGTCTCTTTAAATAATTACAAACTCAAAATCCATCTGCAGTGTAATTTTTTTCCAGAATCACGTTGCAAAGGTTGTAATTGATTCAAAAACGTGTGAATTAAGATTTTAAAGCCTGAAGAGTTCTACTGGCTGTACTAATTTATAATAACTTTGGTAACACTTTAAAGTACCGCCCGCTAGTTAATAGGTAACTACGGGGGTACTTACTGGTACTTACTGGTACTTCTGGTGTTAGTACCAGTGGTAGTTACTGGTAACTACAGTGGTACTTGTAGTGGTACTTAGAGTCACAAGTACTGGTAACTAAAGTGACAGTTACCAGTATATTTAGTATTAACTACAGTGGTAGTTTACTAGTACTTAATTGACAGTTACTAAAATAGCGCCCACTAGTTAATAGGTAACTACGGGGGTACTTACTGGTACTTCTGGTGTTAGTACCAGTGGTACTAACTAGTAACTACAGTGGTACTTGTAGTGGTACTTACAGTCACAAGTACTGGTCACTAAAGTGACAGTTACCGGCTAGTTAAGTATTAATTATAGTGATAGTTACTGGTACTTTTGTGGAATGATAATTAGGGATTATGGTGGCATCATTTGTACTAATTAGTGGTACTTATACGGGTACCTCTAGTGATACTTAATTGTGTACTTGGTGGTTCTATTTGTGATGCTACACAAACAAGGTAAAGACTGTTATGAAACAAGTTTATTACTGGCAAATATTGTGTATAATACAGATTATGATAAAAATCAAACACTGGGCAATCTAATACAAAGAGACACCTCTTTATTATGCTCACAGCCACAATAGATATGAAACACATTAACAATTTACAAAATAGTTACTAGTAAATAATGTATTGAGCACTAGCTAAATTACGGTAAAAGTGGTAGTAGTTTCCAAAAAAAAAAAAAAAAACACTGACAGCTGGTCTTCTTGTACAGTTTAATACAGTGGTACTTCACTGGTAGTTACTGCATTAATTAACTGTTAATTAACACTGACAGCGGGTCGTACTTTAAAGTGGACAAGGTGGTACTTCACTGTCAGTAACTATAGTAATTGATAGCTAACTATCACTGACAGCGGGTCGTATTTTAAAGTGGACAAGGTGGTACTTCACTGTCAGTTACTATAGTAATTGATAGCTAACTATCACTGACAGCGGGTCGTACTTTAAAGTGGACAAGGTGGTACTTCACTGTCAGTTACTATAGTAATTGATAGCTAACTATCACTGACAGCGGGTCGTACTTTAAAGTGGACAAGGTGGTACTTCACTGTCAGTTACTATAGTAATTGATAGCTAACTAACACTGACAGCGGGTCGTACTTTAAAGTGGACAAGGTGGTACTTCACTGTCAGTTACT
This sequence comes from Mugilogobius chulae, assembly GCA_038363315.1. Lineage (NCBI taxonomy): Eukaryota > Metazoa > Chordata > Actinopteri > Gobiiformes > Gobiidae > Mugilogobius > Mugilogobius chulae. Next base: position 9,765,179 of record CM076407.1, read on the forward strand.
ATAGTAATTGATAGCTAACTAACACTGACAGCGGGTCGTATTTTAAAGTGGACAAGGTGGTACTTCACTGTCAGTTACTACAGTAATTGATAGCTAACTAACACTGACAGCGGGTCATACTTTAAAGTGGACAAGGTGGTACTTCACTGTCAGTTACTACAGTAATTGATAGTGTAACGGGTATGGTCTTACACATGTCCTGAGCGGGAGTCGAACCCGGGTCTCCCACGCGCCGGTCAACCTGACAAACGCATTGAGCTAAAGGGAACGCTCCCCTTGGCCCAGTTTGTTTGTGGGTTCCTATACCTGAGGGAGTGAGTTTACTATAGTAACTGACAGTGAAGTACCACCTTGTCCACTTTAAAATACGACCCGCTGTCAGTGTTAGTTAGCTATCAATTACTATAGTAACTGACAGTGAACTACCACTGTAGTTAATACTAAATATACTGGTAACTGTCACTTTAGTTACCAGTACTTGTGACTCTAAGTACCACTACAAGTACCACTGTAGTTACCAGTAACTACCACTGGTACTAACACCAGAAGTACCAGTAAGTACCAGTAAGTACCCCCGTAGTTACCTATTAACTAGCGGGCGGTACTTTAAAGTGTTACCATAACTTTCTATTCTTTTCCATTTTTGTGTATTGTGTTTTTGTTGGTTCAGTCAAACACAACTGGAAAACAGAGCCAAAGTCCAGAGATAGGCCAACGTAAAAAACCTTTTCTTTTTAACTTGTAAAATGTTAAAATAAAGTAATTAACCAACCTGTTTTCTCTCTTTGGGGCAGATCACAATACTCTTGACTATAACAGGCCGCTCTTGCTGCTTTTCCTGTGCACTGAATACGTGTCATTTGTAAGCATGTGTCACTTGTGTATTGAAGTCATTAGCTTTGCCTCCTCTGATCCCCGTCTGGATGATTTGTGACTCGATCAGACGCATTAGGATTTAATCAGAGAAGAGCACAGACTGTGTCAATAGAGCTACGTGAACGCTGGAGCATCGGCTGGCTCCTGTCACCTCACTCTGCACCCTTAGCTTTAGTCTACATTGTCTGCAAAACTGATCGACTTTAAGAGTACATTAAAGTTTTTAGGCTTGGTTTCAGATGAAACGTAAACTGTGCGGGGAACTGGTTGGGGACAGGAAATAAAGTGCCCTTTCAGAAGTGCCCAAAACTAATGAAGCAAAAGTCTTACCTGTGCAGACTGTGGTCCTGTTCCATTTGTCTCCATGTGTGTAGTTCCCTTCCAAACAAGAGTGCATTGCGCACAGAGAGATTTGTGTTTTCCCCAGCCTTAATGAGTATATTCACTCTTCTTTTCTTCAAATAAGTGTTCTCCACTAGGTGGCACTCTAGGCCACTGCCTGGGTCACCTATGCCCAGGGTCGGCCCTGCGGCTTCAACCAAAACTCGTGTGTTTTAGACAATGAAATATTGTGTCTATTTTGCGTTTTTATAGATACAGTCGGCAACGTCACATTTGGGGGCGTGGAATGCTGAGGGGGAAAGCGTCTTATGCTTTACCATGTATAAGTATGGGAAACTAAACTGTTTACCTTTTTTAAGACGTTTTCTGGTGAATCAAGAGTTTTTTAGTCCAACTAAGGAGTTGGACTGACTAACCTGGTTGTAACTCAAAATGAGTTACATGCCAGGTTTAAATAGGGGTTACTGATGTGGCATAATGTCAGAAAAGTAAACAGAAAGTTAAAAAAGATGCTAGGTGATTTAAGTCTATGTTATGTGCTGACAATCAGCCAGGGTCCGAAATTAACTTTTTGACTCACTGACCAAGTTGGCCAGTAGATGAAAAAATCTACCAGCCAAGCATATTTTTTACCGGCCAAATATAGAATCATTTGCACATGCTTTTGAACATGTTTTTTTTTATACTTTATTAGATGCAAACAAAGAAAGTCACATCAACATTAACTAAAAGCAATATACTTATTATTATTAAATCAACTGTTTTCATTTATGAAATGATGTACTGGTCTTTTATGAAGTATAAGCTATTTTGTTTGTTATTGTCAGTAGGCTGCTACACACTTTCATAAAATCTACAATAATTTTGACAAAGCGTTCAAAGTTCTATTTTTGATGTTGTAATAATGCTGTAAACACATCCTTTTGTTGCTGTAAAAGTTAATTCACTTGTGTCATATACACTTCCTCCGCACACACCCCTGACATGCCGATACGCTCTCCTGGCTGCGAAGTCCGCTTTAGCTTTTTGTTCAGCCACCAACATTGTTCCGCCCGGTTTTTTATGCACAGGAATCCGTTGGCTCTCCGTTGGTGATAGCGATGCTGAAGGCGACAAAAAGGAGAAGGGCCAGCGGTGCAATACAGAGGAGTAACAGTAAACACTGCCTCTTAGAAGCAGGCTGAAGTAGAAAGTTGCCCCAGAAACTCACACGCTCCGCAGTGAAAAGGATGAAGGAACAACAATCTTCGTGACCACAGCTCTTTCGTTATGGATTGTAAACTTACCACCATGGGCCTTAGCATGGACTGATGAGTGGATATCAGCACCGTAAGATGTCAGCTGTTTATGTCTGTCAAGGTGTTAACCAAAATTAGCCCAGGCTAACAAGCAAACTTGAGTGCCTCAAATGTTAATGAAAATGTCACTTAAAAACTGTTAGATCCAAGCGTGTCTGCAGATATAATCGGGAAGTGTGTCTGTTCTGTTTTGAGTTCTGTAAAATTGCTCAGTTTGTACTTATTTGTGCACAGTGACGCCTAGTGGACATTTTCGGGGTTGTTTTTACACGTGCGCTGGGCTGGGTTTTGTTTAGAAAAACAACAAGATGGCGGAACGCAGTTCGGCTGCTACTTTTTGCAGACCGCATAATTCTTTATTTAAAGGTTGCATCGCCGGTATGTACCGATTGTAACATGAAAATATTGTTATGATAGACATATATTGATTGTACTATATGTGTTTTATAGTTTCACCTTTTCGAACGTCAGTAAACCTGCCAAATAAACACGTGTGCAGAGTTCTTGATGTGAGAATAGAATTTCAGCCATCCAAATCGGCACAGTGTCGTGTGAGTGACTCCCGGTAAATATCTCCACATGTTCCCAACTTCGAAGCTCTCCTGTCAGTGCTGTTGTTTTGAAGTGACGTAGGTAAAGTAAAAACATAAACAGATTTACTGCTGATGGGGTACAAACATGAACTCGCCATGTGGCAGATAGCTTTCTGAGATTTACTCGCCAGAAGGAAAATTTACTCGCATTTGGCGAGTGGCGAGTGTTAATTTTGGACCCTGCAATCAGCATTGATTTATCCACTCAAAACTGTGCTGATCACAAACACCTACGGTCAAACCAATCACACAATCACAGCATCTTTTCTGTAGGCTGTTACAGCAGAAAGTTTGAAATATGTTTGTGGGAGGAGTTTAAGAAGAGGGGTTAGCTTGTAGTTTTCTACCAGACTAAAAAGAACCACAACATTCTTCACAGAGCCTATGTCTTTGTTCTCATTTTGAGGAAACATGACAAAACACAAGCACATTTACAGAAGTAAGACAGTCCAAACAAACACAATGCAAACGAGTATTTCTCTGGAGCAAACCCAGATCAGAAAATCCTCCTGTGCAGGATCAGGCACAGCGTCAGATGGAGCTAAGCGTGGATCCAGGACGTCATCCAATCTAATCCTCCGGTCGCACCCTCAACTTTTGAACACAGAGTCAGTGCACTCATTAGCTGACTCTGATAAGGAAGGAAAGACCGCAAAGGACAAACTATTTTTACAAAGTGACATCATGTAACTGGGTGAAAAATTAAATGCACATTCCCAAAATAGAAAGCTAAAACATTAATTTGGTGCAGGCCTCATCATCAACAAACTTTCACTTGAACTTGAATACATTCAACAGCTTCAGGGCAAAGTCACAAGCATTTGCACAAACCACATAAGTTCATAGCAATGGTTCTCAAGTCTCAATCTCTTACATTAAAACATATTCACTTTAGCCAACACAAAAGTTTCAAAAGTGTTATTTCTTTTTTGTTTTATTGTTTTTTTTGTATGAGACTAAGCCCTTTTTTTAGAGAACATTCTTGACAATCAAACGTGGAAAGTAGCAATAGCTAAATCTAGGGCAGTTCATCTCTTCTTTTATTAAAATTAATGAATTTTGTACATGGTCCTTGACAAATAAAGACTAAACTAAACTAAACTTTGAATCTTGGTGTTAAGAATCCTGCACACAACCCTCGGTCTGTTCACTACTTCCTTCAACCATCTTTTCTTCAATTGGACATTCCTGATAGGCCATTTCATTTGTTAATAATTACAACTACTGAAACTCAGAAGATAAACATTTGGAGTTATAGCAAATGATGTGAATTTGCTCAGCACAAAATGTTCTGCGTTTCTTTGACTCTATTTTTTATGACCAACATATTTCCTTTCAGTTCAGTTCATTTTGTGTGTGTTTTTTTTGTACAGCCCATCACTTCACTTACACTTCAGACTAAACCCTTTTGGTCATGTAAATGTAAAATGTCTTGTTGTAAGTCATACTTACATTTTTGGCTGTGTGACTGAGGAAATAAATAAACTAAACTAAAAACTAAACTAAACTTCATCACTTCCAAGAGATTATTTTAAACACAAAACACACCAAAAAATTTCCTACATCAGCCACATGTCTTGCTCATTGGCATTCTGTGCTTAAGTTTAAACAATGAAAATATAGTCAAGCTAACAACTAGCATGATTGACTTCGATTGGGGAGTGACAGGCAGTTAGCCAACAACAACAACTTAGAATTTGGTGAACAAACAGAACATTAGATGTAGTCAGGACCTTGCACACTAGACCACAGTGTGACTGTGGATTGTTCTTTCAGTCGTCAAGTCTAGTTATTTTCAGCTCAGAACACTTAGCAAAGTGAAGACCTATCTTCCTTTTCATGATTTTGAGAAAGCCATTCATGCTTTCATAACATCCAGACTTGATTATTGTAATGCTTTGTACATCGGTTTGTATCAGGCTTCTCTACATCGCCTTCAGGGAGTACAAAACTCAGCAGCCCGATTGCTGACGGGAACTAAAAAGTACCAACACATAACTCCTGTATTGGCTGCTCTTCATTGGTTCCCAGTTAATTTTAGAATTCATTTCAAAGTGTTGCTGATTGTTTTTAAATGTCTTAATGGCACTGCAACCCTGAGGTCTGCTCCGTCCTCACGCACCGACCGGAACCCTGAGGTCTGCTCCGTCCTCACGCACCGACCGGAACCTTGAGGTCTGCTCCGTCCTCACGCACCGACCGGAACCTGAGGTCTGCTCCGTCCTCACGCACCGACCGGAACCTTGAGGTCTGCTCTGTCCTCACGCACCGACCAGAACCCTGAGGTCTGCTCCGTCCTCACGCACCCACCAGAACCCTGAGGTCTGCTCCATCCTCACACACCTACCAGAACCCTGAGGTCTGCTCCAGCCTCACGCACCTACCAGAACCCTGAGGTCTGCTCCATCCTGACGCACCGACCGGAACCCGGAGGTCTGGTCCATCGTCACGCACTTACCAGAACCCTTAGGTCTGCTCCATCCTTGCACACTGACCAGAACCCTGAGGTCTGCTCCATCCTCACGCACCTTCAGAACCTTGAGGTCTACTTCATCTTCACGCACCTACAGAACCCTGAGGTCTGCTCCATCCTCACCACCGACTAGTACCCTGAGGTCTGCTCCATCCTCACGCACCTACCAGAACCCTGAGGTCTGCTCCCTCCTCACGTACCGACCGGAACCCTGAGGTCTGCTCCATCCTCACCAGAACCCTGAGGTCTGCTCCATCCTCACGCACCTACCGGAACCTGAGGTCTGCTCCATCCTCACGCACCTTCAGAACCTTGAGGTCTACTTCATCTTCACGCACCGACCAGAACCCTGAGGTCTGCTCCATCCTCACGCACCTACCAGAACCTGAGGTCCACTCCCTCCTCACGCACCGACCGGAACCCTGAGGTCTGCTCCATCCTCACCAGAACCCTGAGGTCTGCTCCATCCTCACGCACCTACCGGAACCCTGAGGTCTGCTCCATCCTCACGCACCGACCAGAACCCTCAGGTCTGCTCCATCCTCACACACCTGCAGAACCCTGAGGTCTGCTCCATCCTCACGCACCGACCAGAACCCTGAGGTCTGCTCCATCCTCACGCACCTACCAGAACCCTGAGGTCTGCTCCATCCTCACGCACCGACCAGAACCCTGAGGTCTGCTCCATCCTCACGCACCGACCAGAACCCTGAGGTCTGCTCCATCCTCACGCACCGACCAGAACCCTGAGGTCTGCTCCATTCTCACTTTGATCAACTAGAGTTGTTTTAAAATGTGCTATATAAATAAAGTTGATTGATAATTTCCACCTGATTATAGATAATAGATACATTAGCAAGATTTCTGTGCAAGGAATGAATTTATTTGAAGTTATTTTATTGTTATAAATCAGGTTTAGTGGTTTGATTCAGTTCCATTCCCTCAGTTCAATAGCCTACATCTTCTAGCTTCTCCAGCACTACACATACAGTACATAACTTTTTGCAAAAACTCACGAGGGATTCTTGTGTCCAAATAAAGCACATATCATGATTTATTGCTCCTAATGAGTTCATATTAATCTAAAGACGATGCTCGGTGCCAAAACTCCTGTGAGGTGTAACAAATGTGCTTTGCTTCGTGACTCACAGCGCTGATTAGCATTAGCCGCACAAAACCAGATTTGTGAGGGAGAAAAACATGGAGATCTGAGGCTCTGCTGTTTGGACACTGTTGATTCCACACTTTAAAACTTGTCTGATTAGAAAGTGCATGAGTGAATTTGGCAGGACACACTTGGGAAGAGCTTAGAGTGCAGCCGCGGGCGTATTATTAAATCAATAGCTGTCATTGCTGTGTGTCTCTGTTTAAAAAGGCTTTGGATCAGTGAGAGCTAATTACACCCAGGTGGGCTTTCTCAGCAAAAGCACTGCTGATCATGCTAATGTTCAGAATAAGCACAAAATACAAGGGAATAGACATGAGAACAACATGCAAACACGTGTAAGAGAAGCTTGGAACATGTGCATTTAGTTAGATTATAAAATGATAGTATTTCAGTTCTCTGATGTGGTTGTTCTTTAGAGCCATTTAGGCTGCATTCACAATACACTTTTCATTCGAATCAAGATTCGTTTGCCTGGATAGTTCAGTTTGATTGTGTAACTGTGAACACACAAACAAACTCTGATCCGGTCAAAATTTCTGTCAGTCTCAGCTCGGTTGAATCAAGCCCTGGAGTGGTTTGTTCGCTCTCGGCCTGTTACAAAACCAGGAAGTGAACACAAAAGTGAGACGCAATAATAACAGAATAAATAAATAATAATAATAGTGACATTTTTTTAAGCAAAATTAGCCTATGTTTAGTTTATTCTATATAAATATATTTTGCTTTTATTTTTAAAAAGTAAACTACTTTTGCACGAGTATAAAATGAAATGTTCTTGGTCTTCTAAGGTGGAGCCACACAATCTATATTGCATTTGTGTTGTGTTGGTGAAGCTGGTACCAGATTAATATATTAATCTGGTACCATTCTGAATAGGTTCCCTGGTCTGACGTCTTTTTTATGATCAATTACTTACAGATAATAGAGCTCCTGAAATTTAAATGTGTGTATTTTATTTGCTTAATAAAAATCGTGTAAATGCAAACTTACAACACATGTTCCAGAAAGCAGTGCCAAACACCTCAGTTGTGTAAGCGGCAGTGTAGCTTGCCATAGCCTGATCCCAGCAGGTCTAAGAAGCTTGATTGGCTTGGCCAGTACTTGGATGGGAGATCTCTGGAGGAACCTCAGAGGTGTGTCTATCCTGTTCCTATGGAAACCGACAAGTCAACATAGACTGGGAGAAAACAGTGACCACCACCATTGAACTAATATGGCTTGGAATGAAAGACTGAAAGTCTGTTTGCCAATCAGAGAAACCCAAAATGAAAAGAAGGAAGAGGAGGAGCCCGATCTCACAAGAAAGCGTACATTTACCACAACATTACACAGTATGTAAATTAGGTATGATTAGCACGAGTTCACAGCTGTTTTGCGTAATTATAGTACGCGTCACAGTCCCAGTTTATATCAATAGTGGTTGTTAAGATGTGTTCTTATTTATGAATATTAATGAAATCCTGATTCTAATCTTAACCTGCCCCAAGCCCCATACCTAATCTTACCCATTTTAGTAACTTTATACCTAAACTTACCCGTTTCACCTGAAGAAAACGTCCCATGTGGCTGCAACCAAAACTCGTCTTTTTTTGACGCTGTGAAATCTCGTGTCATTTTTACTCTTTTTCATATCGTGCTAAATGTGCAGTGTAACATAAGTACTAAAAACAGCTGTGAACTCGTGCTCAAAATACGCTGTTTTTGTGTCGTGGTAAAAGTACGCCATCTAGTGAGACTGTGTTGAGAGGAGATTTGCAAGAGTTTAAAAGAGACACCCAATGTCCCTTCATTTGTTCAAACAATAAGATGGGACAATGCAGGACAAACAAGACTTTGTGGATTTAGACATGGGACAGTGGCTTACTTTGTAACATTTTGTAACTTTTGCGTGTTCCTTTTGAATTCAAATTATGGCATCTGAATTTGAGTTTGTTGAGTCTTTGAGTGTTTTCTTACATAAGGATTCCAGATTTTCCTCTAACAATCACCCGCTGTGGTTTGTGCCAAATATAAACTAAAGATAACAATGGCCACTGCAGTGAGCACATCCTCTGCTTTTGTCTGTCTTATGTGAATTTGCCTTTGTTTTCCACATCTCACTTCTCTGACTAAAGTGCAGCACAGGCCTGAAGGGTAAAACTGAACTCAACATGTGAAAAAGGTCAGACGCAGCACAGACAGAACAGCTCCGCCGAAGATTCAACATTTCACACAACTTTTACACAACTATTTTACTTTGGTTCAACATTTATTTGCTCTGTAGGATGCTAAATTCAAATACTAAAGTTTCTTGAGCATGTGATTGCAGCGCAAACATTTGGGATACATGTTCAAAACTGTCGCCATCCATTTTTCAGATTACCTTAAATCTGAAATGTTTTATGTCCTATCTGCACAGCATATCTATTACCTCTGTCTGTAAACATTCACACAGGTTGAATCGAAGGCTTGGCTCATTCATGACTTGGGCATTTCTTGTGTTTTGGGTTTGTTTTATCATGAATAACCTGAGCTGTGGCTCCTTGTCACATTGTTGTATTCGTGAATCAGAATCACATCCACACCATCAGATTTCTTAAACAGTGAAACTCTCTTATTCCATTCCACATCAGACCTGGGCAAATGTCATGTTTATGAGAATAGTTACTGTATTCTGATAAACTTACTGTTACTATGATGTGTCTGTAGCTAAAGATCACTATAAATAGTTAAATAATGTATTAAATAACATGTATTCTCCAGAAACATTGCAAAAATGAATTTAAAGATGAGTTAAAATAGCTTGATTCTTGAATCTTTTACCTTATTTTCAGAAACACTGACATATTTTACATCTAAAGTGTTTCAGACATACAGTATTTAAAAAACATGACTTCTTAATTTGAGTCAATATACAGTATTTGCCATTTAGTAATATTTTAGGGGTGCACGGTAGCCAAGTGGTTAGAGCTCTGGCTTCCCAATAAGGAGGTCGTGGGTTCGACTCCCGGGTCGGACCATATCAACATCTCACGATCTCTCTGGGTGGAGTTTGCATGTTCTCCCCGTGTCACCGTGGGTTTTCTCCGGTACTCCGGTTTCCTCCCACCTCCAAAAACATGTATGTTTAGGTTAATTGGGCATCACTGTAAATTTCCCTTAGTGAGTGAATGAAGTCACTGGGATAGGCTCCAGTCACACGCGACCCCTAACGGGATTAAGCGGTAGAAAATGAATGAATGAATGAATGAATAATATTTTACTTACTGTTTTGCTGTCTTAAATTTGTTACATCAATGATCACAGTCCGGCCCTTCGCAGCTTGTCTAGATTTGAATGTGGCTCTCAGGTTATAAGAGTTGCCCACACTTGTTTAAGGTGATAAAGTCCCTCCATCCAAACTTTGGAGCGCTCTGTCCAAACTTTCTCCAAACATCCATCTTCTCGACCTTCTGTTGCATTGACAACGAGGTTGTACTTTCGGGTTAAGGATTTTATTATGTACTTTCTTTAATTTTTAGTTTTTTACTTGAAGAAACAAAATAATTGGAGAATGATCTGAGGTGCATAGTATAATAATAATAATTTAGTTCAATTCTGAAAGTAAGGAGTAAAGTCATTGTTAGTTGATTCATAAACAATTCAAAGATTGAAAACAGACATAGACATTTGCACGGCATTAGAATTACATTTTTACAAACATGGACAATTCGCAAAGGGCTAGAAACTCATCAATTTATGAGGTCCTGTGGTAAATATTGTGCTATGCAAATAGCCAACACAGTCTCACAAGACACAGAAACAGCATATTTGACCACAATTTGCATATTTATGTTACACTATACATTTAGTACGATATGAAAAAGCGTGGTTGTCCCCATGCATGTGGACAGGATACTGTTTATATTCATAAATAAGAACATGTCTTCGCAACCACCACAGAAATGAACTGGGACTGTGATGCATGCCATAATCTTTTTTTCTTGTAATAAGACAGTTGTAATAAGCCAACTCATTTACCTGACAGTTTCGGTGGCAGGACTTTCACCTTCGTCAGAGGTGACGTCTGGTGTTGTGACCTGTCCCCTTTAGAGTCTTCCAAGATGTGGCCAGATGTCACCTCTGACAAAGGCGGAATAAAGGTAAACTAAGAAGAAGACAGAATGAATTCCAAATATAGCGTACCATAATTACGCGAAACAGCCGTGAACTCGTGCTACTCATAAACAGTTTACATGTCATGTAATGTCGTGGTAAATGTACGCCTTCTTGTGAGATCAGCACATTCGTTTTATATGACAAGAACACAATGCAAAACTTGAAATAATTTTTTTCTAATATCTATGCAAGTAAATTGTGGGGCAAGTTTCATGCTGATAGCTTTAAACAGAACATTTCCCTATATAAAGCTGCAGTGCCTCACCTTAAGACTCTTGTATTTAAAGGGCATAGCGTAAGTTGCAAAGATTTTGAACAAGGGCGCCATCTTTGGCGTTTTGTGGCACTGCACCCACCCTACCATCTTCAGATAAAGACGTATTTTATGCTTAAAAGATTCTTTTGACACATCGTTATTTTCTGCTAAATGTTTTCTGACTTAAGAACACAAAGACTTTGTATGAAAAAGTAGATGCTGGCTATTTTATTTTTGACTGAATGATCAGTTTACAAACTCCAAAAGTTACACAAGGAAAGATTATTGAGAGTTTGAGGAAAAGCTTTGTTTTAGTGTGAGAGAACATTGTAAACAAGCTCTTTACAGGACTCATTTGTCATAAACTAAATGCTCAATGGCAATTTATTACTCTAATAAAGCATAAACCTTACCAAGACAAAGAGCTAAGCGCTAAGCTACTAAAACTGTGTCTAAATGTGGATGTACTTGGACAGGCCTGAGAGTCTTACCTTCTAATGAAAATAATCGCCAGATGAGCGTCTTATTGATCTCCTGCACAATTCCTCTTTCTCAAAAACATGTCCAAGTGCTCCTCGGTCCTGCAGTCGGCTTCATGCCATGCCGTTACGGTGGGCTAGTTGTTTTGAATTCTTTCGTGTGTTGTGGGGTTCGGAAGCTAGATGGCAGTATTTACCACTGATTATTTATTTAATTTTTCATTAAACAGCCTTTACAACCGTCATCCATTGTATAAAACGAGAGCTTTTGCTAAATAAATAGAAATAATGACAATAAACCAGTGAAGGAGGACTAGCGCGGGAAAATGCGACCAGCGCCACTCACATTTATGAGCCTGCGTGCGCTTACAGAGGCAAACTCGGTAAGTTTGCAAAACGTCATGGCGCACATCCAGGCAAGTGCCAATGGACGGTAATTTGATATATCGTAATATTGAACATTTTAACTTACGCAATGCACCTTTAAGCGTGAACAGATAGTTCTGTAATTGCGTCAGACTGCTCTGTACAGCAGCACTTTTCACAGCCAGAAACAAGAGTTTTCTTTAATGATAAACGAGCTTCTTATGTTCTCTTTTTGTTTTAATTCTGTGATGAAAAACAACACTTTCAGAAACAGCATGTACCACAATTGCTCTCCAACTGCTACTAGGAGTTTTGACTGTTATCCAGCGCTTGATCAATAATTGAAGCATTTCTTTATATTATTTGTTTTGTGAGGAGGAGAGGTCCCAGTGGTGAGTCTTCTCAGCATGACAGCTTTGATTCATTATGAATAAAGAAGAACTGTGCAAGAAATATGGCCGGCATGTACAAAAGTCATTATTCAAATAGATTTTGTCATCAAAACATGTTCTTAACATCTGATATTGTGCCAACTATTACAAGCTTGTATTTGCATAAGTATCTGTGATCTGCTCATATAAACTACATGTATCTCTCTTTGTGAATTATCTGGACTTTTGCAGTCAATGTCTCTACAATTCTAAGGCATCCAGAAATGTGTAATCTGTAAATGTGTAGCCAAGACTCAAGTTTAGCACAGAATAAAGTGTACAATTAATCAGAAAAGTGTACACTCATCTCTTGGGGGTTTCAGGATATACTTCCATTTCTAAATTTGCATTTTTCTAAAAAGTAATAATGATTTTTTTTAATGCTCATCCTGGCCATACCACTTAATGTTAAACAGTGTGTTATATGAACACACTTCTATAAGGCTTGAGATGGTGATATCACTCATCAGTAGTATGTTCAGTTTGTCAAATATTAAACAAATGGAGATCTTAAATGATTAAATACTTAAAACAGAATTATTTATAGCCTATTCTGACACTACAGTTGTGGATACATTTACTAGTACTGATCCAGCAGTTTTTTGGGGTTGTTCCCAGGGCTTTTTGTTACTTTTTATATTTTTTGGCTGATGTATTCCTATGGAAGTTATTTTTGACTTGCCATTATTTCCATTTATTTAGGCGGCACAGCAGCCGTTAGCGCTCTGGCCTCATAGCAAGAATGTCCCGGGTTCGACCTTCTATGTGGAGTTTGCATGTTCTCCCCGTGTCTGCGTAGGTTTCCTCCGGTACTCCGGTTTCATCCTACACATGTACATTAATGACTCCCCTGACCCTTCCCCCAGGGCTCCCCTGCAAAAGAGATTCTGAATCTCAGTGGACTTCCCTGGTTAAATAAAAGTCAATTTAATAAAAATAATAATAAAAAATGGTAACTGTTGTTACTTCCCAAGCCTTATTCTTTGATGTCTATTTCACGCATTGATGCCCCAGTTCATTTCTATGGCGCGGTTGTTCATTCATTCATTCACAATCACTTTTTCTCATTAGGGTGACTGAAGCCTATATCCCAGTTGGGCCTTAGGCAGGGAACACCCTGGACAGTGTTGTAGGGTTAGAGACAGACATATTCACTCTCTCATCATTTACAGGGGAAATCCATTCTTCCAAAACGAGTTAACTACATTCTGTACACAAGAATGGAGAAACTGAAAAATATGTGCACCTCCTACTGGTTAAAAGCAAAAAACACTATTTCTACATTAAGACTGACTGTGACCTATTTGTTGAATATGTTTTATTCCAACAAGAGACAAGAAGTGTGAAGTGTGCAGGAGTCTAACATGCTGTTTCATAAGACCAACAGTAGATTTGAAGAAAGTGTTCTTATGGAGTGAAATTCTGGTTCTAAGGGACTGAAATCTCCTGCCTGAGGGGATTTCAGTCCCCTTCGTGTAAACACATAATCCGTTGTTGAAATGTTGTGGTGTATGTCGTATCTCTACATAGTTACAGTGTAAAATATTACAATGTAGGCAACCTCTTTTTTTTACAGTTTTACAGTTACAGTATATTAGTCATTTGTGTGTCACATAACATAAAAATGTCTAGAATAACAAATAACCAAAGCTCACAGAGAAATCCAAGGCTGGCATGGATAAAAACTGTTAAAGTAAAAGACATACATTTATAACAATAATCTGTAAATCAAACAAGGCTGTATTCTTCTGTCTCTCCAGGACTCAGGGGCAAACAACTGACTCTTTGTACCTTAAACTATTTGAGCCACTCCCCTTAGCAGAAGTCTACTGTTGAGACCACGTAGCGACATTTTCTTTGGGTATGTATGTTTAGGCTTCAAGTTACAAAAATGAGTAAGTTTGGGGCTTGGTAGGTTAAGATTTACCCGTTAATCTCAAAGAAAGTAGCTTCAACCAAAATTCATGGTTATTTCACGTTTTGGCTTTTCAAGACATATTTTGGTAAAAAATTAAATAAATAATAAGAATAAATAGGCGTGAAAATGTTCTTATCATACATTTTTGACATTTCAATCAATCAATCAATTATCAAAGTTTATTTATAGAGCACTTTACAACAACACAAAAGACGACCAAAGTGCTTCACTTGAACAAAGACATCAATAAATATAACTTGAGAGAAAAGGACTAAAAATCTAAAGAAGACCATTAAAACCTAAAGTGTCAGAGTGCTAGGTGTTAAAAGCCTGTCTGTACAAGTGAGTTTTTAACCTGGTCTTAAAAAGAACATGTCAGAAACAACACATAGACTGACCGGCAGACTGTTCCACAGTTTAGGAGCAGCAACGGCAAAGAAACAATCGCCCCACTGCATGTACCGGGACCTGGGCACATCCAAACCATCTAGAGGACCGGAGGGCTCTACTGGGACGATGTATAGTTAAAATGTCAGATATTTAGGGTGGGTCCAGGCCATGGAGAGCTTTAAAAACTTTATAATCTATGCGGAACCGTCAGAGAGCCAGTGGAGAGAGGAGAGAATGGGTGTGATATGAGTGTATCTGGAGCAGCATTCTGCACTAAATGAGGGCGTTGGAGTGATGACTGAGAAATGCACAGACATTTCATTGTATATCTACATTATCTTCGGAGACAAGGCTGAAAAAGGCAATAAAGCCTTTTCTGATTCTCATTATTTGTCAAAACATACTGTACATTGACACTAACTTATAGAAATCAAATGATAATCACTGAAACAAAACAGAAGGTAAACGCACAATCCTCCTGTGTTTTTTCTACAATGTTTGTTAATTGGACTGGCATTCTCAAGATAAAGACTTCTCCACATGTAAGCACATTTAACCCCTGAAACAAGCAGATGGGCAACAAGCAATTGTCAGAACAGCTGTAGCCTCTAAAGTGCATCTCTCCTAACATCCCCAGTCTATAGGCGCCGCTTCATTCGCCGCTCGGCTGGACTCCGCCGGCTTGATGAATGTAAATTGACTTGTGTCTTCATTGTTTATCTCCGTCTTACACCTTGGTTTGGTTTTGGCGCCGTGGCAGGGGAGTATCGTGTGGTTACATGCTCATTAACTGCTCCGGGATAACAACAAACGCAGCACATGGATCATCTCATAACGACATTTCAATTTTCTTTGAACAGCGGCAACAACGGTGACCCAAACACGCAGCGACTCGGCGAAAACGGCTTCTGTGATGGAGAGTAAACACAAGTGGAATGACACTAAACGCTCCTCTTTACAGAACAGGGCTTAGTATTTGCACAGTGAGATGAAGTCCCTCTCACATCCTCCAGTGGTTATTTATATAATCCGTATTCAGTGAATGAGCCGCGCTGACAGTCAATTATAGAGTGCGAGAAGGGAAGATGTTTGTAATGAATTATATCCACACATTTTCCCCATAAGTGCCCTTCAACAAAGCTTTCGGCTTATTTATAACAAAGACGTGAATTACAAGGAATGTTATCGCTCTCAAAGAATCGGGGACTGTATTAGGTGGTGCTCTCACATAATGATATCACAAAGCCAGATGGTGGCTGAGAGCTGGTGTTTTCTCTTAATAACATCATGAAATATGCAAAAGGTAATTTCACACGATTTCTATTAGTGACTAGATCCATTATCTTGTAATACAATAGAAACAAAATATACAAGTATTGAATATCACTGGTCTAGCTTGGAAGATAAATGAAAGATCAACAGACTGCAATCCAGTCATGTCAGACTGTCATTATGACATGACAGGGTGTGCTTTTTAAACTCCACAGCTATTCCTTTGTCAGTAAAAACATGTGGTTTGTAGAGGTGTGCAATACAGGCAATTGAATTTTAGATATTGTCATGATTGTTGTCATGAAGATATGCAAAAACAGAATATCAGGTCTAGCGTTTGTAGTAAAAAGGCAACAACAAAGGCTGTTAAAAAACATCAAATTAAGAAAATTACACTGTAAATGTTCAAATAAAGTTAGTTAGTGATATTGACCATTTGCACCAACGTCACATGATCATGTGAGTACGACATGATTCATTACAGGGAGAGCAAAACTGACAAATTCTCACAGATTTTCCGTTTTGTTTTTTGTTTTTTTTAAAGAAAGCACTGACCACTTGTAGTGCATGTTCAGTACAGTTGTCTGTGGAAGTAGGACATCTTTTAGAGGCACAAAGCAAAATATTTGGAAAAGCTAATGAATGCAGCTGATTCATACACTCTTCCTCCTGCTATGTTTGCCCATTTATTAAAATTTACAAGTATTCCCGACTTTACCCTCTTGTGATTTGTACCATTAAGTGGTAAGTAATGCTTTGTCCTACACTGGGGCAGATTTAAAACAAGAGTTTGGTTGTATCTAGTGATGCACCGATCCAATACTGGGATCGGATATCAGTGCTGATCCAGAAAATTTTGCTGGATCAGGTATTGGCTTCATCATATTGGTTCAGGCAATTTCATATTTGTGCCTTTAATTGCACATAATGAGACTAATCTATTGGCTGGTGTTGATCCGGAACGTCTCATATTATTGGACATTTTATTCAGAATAAGTTGTGAAGTTATGGCCTGCATTATAACAGTTAAATAACACTATATGACAAAATGTCTTATGTTTTAAAAAGATGTTATGTTTTACACTAGTATCGATTGATATGGGGGTTTTGGTCGATACTTAAAGCCAAAGTATCGGAATCGTTGGTTGAACAAAATTTGTATTTTAAGTTGTGTACATGCTATTTACTTACGTTTATTGGTGACTGCTACACTGTGAAATGGTCCAAGTCTTAGATCCTGCTGGGCTTTATTGTATGAAGTATTATCTCCAGTGTGTCGTGTCCCTTGTAGCTCCTGCTCAGTGGTACAGGAGCCAAATTGAGCCAGATCACTTTGGAAGCCTCTTTTTGTACTGGGCCAGTATGATTCCAAACTGTCCTCCCTATGTTTCAGGACTTGTCTGTAAAAGAGGAAAGAAGACATAAATTAAGATATTATTGATCTGGCAACATTGGCTGCTTGGTGCTAATCATAGGTGACAAGTAACAAAATATTTTTACTCAAGTACTGTATCTGTACTTTACTTGAGTATTACAAAATCTGGTGACTTTTTACTGACATAAGGGTTGTTCGACTTGACTTGAGGAAAGTCTGCACATGCCAGTTGACCTGAGGGACGGGGGGCAAAGGTCACGAGTAGCAACGAGACAAAATAAAGGAGCAGGCCAGAGTTATTGGACTGATGAACGGGAATTTTACATTCAAAAACTTCCTAAAGTTTTAATTTTTGCAATATATGACTTGTGCTGCAAATTACATGTTTTCACTGACTGAAGATTGTCTGTGGACCTATCAAATATTGATTAAAAACTCCAACTGAATAAGAGACAATTTGAATAAATCTCAAACTTTTAGTTAATTCCCCAGGCTCGCAGACTTCTATAAGTGACTATCTCCACAAACAGTCTTGGTGAATAAAGACATTCTTTCTTCTTGTCTCTTGCAGTGTGGGAAAGTGATGCACAGGGTATGACAGGTATGAGCTCTATTTTCCACAGTATACTATAAGCCCATCTGTTCATGCCATATTGTCAAGAACTTTCTATAGGAGTTGTAGTTAACAAGGTCTAGTGCTTGTTCAACTCTGGTGTTGATCATGCCAAGGCAGCTGTGTTGTGTGTGAATTTCTCATTTTCTTATGAATTTATTTATAAAGGGACAACACATATTAATGAACATTTACATGTAAATATGTAAAGATTATAGCCAACGTGGCTAATTTCCATCTTCAGTCCCTCGGCAGGTTGATGTCAAGAACATCTAGGACAGAAAAAAGACACAAGTCAACATGGCCTCACACATTCACTGCACAGACAGATAAAAGGACAGTTCATAAGAAAGTTAGTTACAGAGTTTAAAAATAAATATACAATATACGCATAAGTCATCATCATATTACACGTGATTACATGTTTGACCTTCCAACAACCATGTTTTTAGAACCTTAGAGAATGCTGGCAATGTAGGCAGTTCTCTGATGTGAGAATGGACCGTGTTCCAGGCCTGACCTGCTCGAAAAACAAATGACATTTGTCCAAAAGCACTCTTTCTAAACGGCACTAAACAATCGCCTCGAGATGCTGCTCTTGTTGTTCGGTTAGAATATCTTTTTACAAACTCTTTTAAAGGAGGTGGAGCGAGTTCATTAAAAATTGTGCACATTAATATTAAATCAGAATATATGATTGTGTTCTCCCAGTTAAGAAAATTGTATTTATCAATTATAGTAATGGTAACTGGTGGGCTTTTTTATAGATGGTTTCCACTGACTTAAGAGTAGTTTTGTTTGTCAGGGTCCAACTTGTAATACAGTAATTCAAATGGGATAGGATCATAGCATTTAAATACATAATTGCTGAATTTGTGGTTAGATTGTTTCTTATATGACGGAAATTCGATAAATTATATCTAATTTTATTAATTGTCTTTTTGACATGTTGTCTAAAAGTTAACTGTGGATCCAACACGCATCCTAAGTATTTGAACTCCTTCACAACTTTCAGTTTTGTTCCAAGCACAGATACATCTGGGTCTGCATCTATGCATGGCTTTTTTGAGAAAAACATTGTAACTGATTTCGAAACATTTAAATGTAACTGTGAGTTTTGGAGCCAGTTTGCAACTTTTAACATGGAGCTGATAAGTCATGTCAAAAGTAGCCAGGTTATAATAGCATAATAAACATCTATCGCTGTTTTTTAAATAATATTATGTATTTGATTTAAATCTTCCCTGTTTGATGCCTGTTTGCTTTACTGTATTTTAGGCAAATCGTACTATGCATGCAATGACACATTTAGCTTAAGAGTGCTGTACTAACAAGCTTGCTTTGAGGATTCTTTAAAGTGCAACCCACGTGTCTTAGTCTCACTTAAGTCTAGACGAAAGCCCCCGTCTCGCTATTGTGTCTGACACGCCATTTCTTTCTCTAGACGACGATGCTGACTAAACATTGCTTAACCAGAGAGCCCTGATGTCTGCAGATCCACTTTGAAGTTCCAGACATGCATAAAAAAACTAGAAAATGAGAAGGTAATGTGTCTGTGTCCCAGTTTTTGTTTGGTTTATTATCTTTTGAATGGTTGGTATTGATAAACAGTGCACGGTTTGATAATCTATAACTTATACTTACACTCATAAGTTTTTTTTATTAATTTTTTTTTTTTTTTTTGCAATTTATGTTTATGTAGTTTAAGGATGTTTTTTATTTAATGATTTAGCCCTTTGTGGCTGCTGTTTAAATACTGTGTAAATGTTCAGTTATCCATGTTCTAAACCAGTAATCCTTATGTAAAAAAATAAATCGATCCTTGACGTAAAAAAATTAAGCCCTGCACTAAACAAACTGTTTTATGACAGTGACAATAAAACCTCCAAGAAAGGGTCTAGTTATTTTATTTGCTGTTTAAGACAATAGAAATTAGCTTTGGTTCTAAACATTCTACTATATTCTTTGGCATTTATTAATTGAAACAACTTACAGCTAGCCATATTTAGCTTAGTAGGCTAAGTTTGCTGACGGCGATAATAATAATAATAATAATAATAATAATAATAATAATAATAATAATAATAATAATAATAATAATAATAACAATAATAATAATAATAATAATAATAATAATAATAACAACAACAATAATAATAATAATAATAATAATAATAATAATAATAAGTTCATAAAAAGTTGTGTGTTTTACGCTATATATTACTGGTTCTAGTTTACAATGAATAACTTACACGAATAACACAAAAACGAATGAAAATAATTTAAATGGGTAAATTCCTTGTAAAATATTAAAATGCGAAGAATTTCAAAACTAAATGTGTCCATCCGCGCTTACCGTAGTTGGGTACCTGTCTCTGGTTGCTAGGTAACGGACTCTCGCTAACCACGCGAAAATTTACGCTCTGCATTTTGGCTGAAACCTGGTGCACTTCGATGCTTTAACTCACTACTGGTAAAACTATTTCTTTCTAATATAATACACGTGTATTTTTTTCGTGCGTAGCGTTTTTGCTAGCGTTAGCCATATGACGTTTTCTAACGTTGAAGCGAAAGTTTGATAATGGCATGTGCGGAAGATTTTGATAACACGGATTCAGATGAACTCCGGCAAAAGATTTCGAAGGCTAGAGAAGAAAAAGGTCAGTCACACCTGCTAACTTAGGTTACTTGTTTTTAAGTTCGCGTTGACTTCATAAAGTTGTCTGTTGTTTACCGTCCGCAGATGTCGAAGCGTTGCAGATCGTTTTTAACTTCTTGGACCAAACCAGAGACAGTCCACAACGCGTTTCTTCTCCGGACATTCACGTGCTGTGTGCAGAAGCAGCGCTACAGGTGAGGCTTTTACTCTGGAGATAACGTTTTGTTTAACTGTAGCAGCACCGTAATTGATTTAATCCCTGACGATAAATAACGTTGTTTTTTAATTTTCTCACCAACTCAGTGTTATTTTGAATTAGCTACAAGATTAGACTGTCAAAATCATATTTGACAAGAAGATATAGGATATTTTTGGGGTGGTTATTGCTTTGCAAATGTAAAAAATACATGCAAATTGTAAATTTGAAGTACATTTTAAAACACAATGCAAATAAACCACTGACGTCCCCTTAAAATCAAAGGATTTGACATATAATTTGAATAATTTTGGTCAACAAGGTTGCTTTTAACGGTTGACTTTTTACAAATGTATATGAAGATCACTGCACTTGTCCACCTTCAAGCCCAAAATATTTTAGGAAAAATAAAAACTTTTCAATAACTCAATGAACCAAAGAAAAGGCCCTTCATAGTCTTTTGAACAGTTTCATTTGCTCTGGAACAGATGGTTGAAGTGGTAGTGACCAGTGAGTTGTGTTCAAATGGTTTTGTGGTCGTAACAAAAGGAAACTTGTTAAAAACATATTTTATCTTGACAAGTAAATCGATAGTAAACAAGTAAATTAATTTCAATGCCTGTAAGATTGCTCTGAGGAAAAAACAACAACAAAATATTTAGTTTTTTTCTTAATTACAGTAAATGGAAATTGCAATGTCGTTCAACTTTGTGTGTCATATAATTTTCCAGATGATAAAATAACTTGCGAACAAGTGAAAAACATTTAATTTTCTTCATTTGTGATTCTTTTGGCAATCTCTGCCATACTGAGAGGTCAAAGTAATTTCCCAGTTTCCCAGTAGTAATTACAACATGAGGGGGTGTTCATTTGTTATTTCCCACGTGGTATTTACCATAATTCCCACATCAAATGAAGGCAGCATTAAACCTCATGCTGCGTTCCATGCAACTGGGAAAAATACCGTTCCCAGTTCAGTCAGAGGGTTCCAACTGAATCAACTCATAAACATTATGGCTAATGTTAATCTTTGGGCTAAACAAAAGTAACGCTAAATAACCTGTAATCAATGTTAACATAGTTTTTTGTGGCAGTTAAATCCCCAGATTAATTTATTGTGGTGATTGTTGTTTTCATATATGAAGTGGGACTTCCTTGACCAGGTCCCAGTTCACAAGTGGTATTTACCAGTTCGAGTGGCGTTCCAGTGCATTTTTACAAGTGGGGAGTAGGAAATACAGTCCCCAGAACGCACCATGACTCAAAACTAATAAGACTCGGGATCGTGACATCATATGTCATGTTAAACTAATGGAGATTTTAAAAAGCCAAATACTGAAAATAGTGTTAATTAAAGCCTATTCTGAGACTGCAGAGGATAGATAAATGTACCGTTCCAGCAGTTTTTTTAGTTGTTCCACGGCTGTTTTGTTTACTCATTATAGTGTTTTGGCAAGTTCTGCAAACCTGACAAGAAACATGGTGGATTTGCCAATATTTCCATGCCTTATTGCCAACTCTAGCCATTCATCTTTTGCCTTTAATATATTTTTTATTATATCTGCTAAAATGTGGGTTTTGACTTTTACGTTTTAAGAATTTATAACTATCTTCATAGTTTGTCTCTAAAATGTAATTGTGTGGTAAAGACTTGTTGCATTAACTGTGAAGTCTAAAGCAACTGCAGTTCTCTTCCGTAACTTTATGGACCAATTAAAAAACCTTTTGCAAGGTGATCGTTTCTCAAGGATAATATGGAAGAAAAATTAAATCCTGCTTCTAACGTCCTTATTTCATTTCCATAATTGCACAGTTTAGCTATGCACATTAGAGGCATATAGCGAGCGAGAGACAGAGTGTGTGGTGAAATTAGCCGTGTGTGAATGTCTGAGAGTAGCAGAGCGTGGTTCAAATTCACACTCAGGTTTATAGGACACCTACAGTCACCTTTCAAAGAGCTGTAGACTGATGAAACGTCCTGTAAGACACAACTCTTCCAGGAGCCTCCCAGAATGAAACATTAGCATATTACTGAAACATGGGAAGCTCATTACCTCCCACAGAGGACATTATGTACCCGACACATCTGTTTGTGTCTGTCAAAACAAAAACACAACCATAACTGCGACTGAAATGTCTTTGTTCAACTTGACTGTAAGATGATTCTGCTGCTCTTTGCAAATAATATGTGAATCTGTTTAGATGGAACTGCATTTGATTCACTTGGTTTATTGATTTGGCAGGGTGAGATTAGTTACGTGCTCTATTGCTGGGTTTCAGATGACATCACAACATTCTACAGTTCAATGTTATTTCAATCAGACTGAGGCAGGTAAAATAAATGCAGTTTATTTTTGCAATGGAATAGTTTATTAGGTCTAGTCAACCCAAAAATCATCACTTTTAAATTTATTAATCATTTTTGAAAATTTCATGGCAAAGTCCAACGTTATTGATAGGAAAAACTGCCTCTTGCCCCCAACCTGGCTTGACAAGAATTCTAGAATGTGAAACCCAGCAATGGGGGAAAATGCAGCATAGGCCTAGATTGGTAATAACTGCTCATTGTCAATGTTATTTAAAGCATTGAAATATCACATCTGGATCTTTATAACATGAAACTAAAGTCCTCAAATGACAATAGTATGATAAACGGGGGCGGTAGGATAGCTGCACAATATTGACAAAATCAAAACGCATTTTTGCTGTTCAGTATTGCGATTTCATTTGATATGTGATGTTTAATACAGTATATACATTTTGCAGTTGTTAATATTGCAATATCGATTTGTTACCGATATATTGTGCATCCCTAGTTTACAGGGTACATAAACATAAATGATTATACTGGGTCAGAAAAACAATGATTGTTTGTAGCATGACGCCACTTAGAAAGTTATATTTCTCGTATTTTTTTAAACTCTACCACAGACCTGGGCAAACTGTGGCCCTCCGACTGTTTCAAATGTGGCCCCTGGCACATCTTTGAGAATAACTGATTCATTCATTAGATTTACTTAGCATTGGAGCATGTCATTTATTCTTGTCCTAATATTTATTTATCACAATAAACTGTCAAATTAGTATTAAAAACACCATTGACCACGGTTCGGCCCTTCAACACTTGTCCAGGTTCAAATCTGGCCCTCGGGAAAAATAATTGCAGAACACACCTTCTACTGCTAGATAGATAGTTAATGCTAATCCACATTTAGACTTCTATAAACATGTTCAGTGCATTGGATCCTTATGCAAGTTTAGCAGTTAGCATAGTTTTCTGTCATAACTGAATGCTTAAGGAATGTATTGTATTAAATGTAAAACTTGACCAAAATCCTCATAACGAACAAGAAATTAATTAATCAATACTTGTCATAAAATGGCAAAATCCTAATCTGGATTGTCTTTGGACATGTCGCTGGACCTGTTCCATCTCATTTTGTAAAAGGCAGAGCTGGGCGGTAGCCACAAAGCCTAAACAAAGACTAATTGCAGAGGAAACCGTCTCATTATAGACTTAAAACATAAAGTGGTAAAATAGTTATTTCTTCTCTGCCAGTATGTTATAGGTTTGCCCTTTGTGTAGTGACAACGCAACGCAACAAGTTTGTTTTGAGAAAATAATTCTCTAAACTCAAAGGTTGGCTACGAAACAGTCCATTGGCAACAAGTCTGGAGTGGATTTGCTTCGGTTTGCTCTTTCAAAGACACCAAATTATTGCTGCTATTAACTGCAGGTAGAGAAGATTTACTGGCCTTAATAAATCAATATTATGATGATTTATCTGCAGTAGCCGCAACCCCGCTCGATATGAGGCCTAATAGGTTTTGCACAATAACTTCAGATTGCGTCCGCCTCAGTAGGGGATGACATGAATATTCACTAATGCATGGATGTGTCCTGGGGCAATGGAAACTTATTTGAATAATAAAACAGTGATATTGCACATTTTGATTTGTTTTTATCTTCTTAGCATTAGGAAGCAGTGGTTTTGTAAAACGCTTCTCCCTCTGAGTCTGAGGCGCCCTGTGAATATAAAGTAATTGGCTCGCTAATAGGACTACAAGCTCTTTGGTTTTTCGGCAAAGTATTAATATTTGATTCCTATCGCCACTGTTCGGTGTCATTTGGTTTGTCTGGTTCGAAATAATAAGCAAAAAAGAAATGCAGCCAGAAATGCAATTAGCCATAATTTTGTCTTGCTTGAGGCGAGGCAATGAAATCAAACTGCTACAGTAAAATCCTTTCAACTACACAACTATCGCAAATGAATAAATTAAGCAGAAATGCTTGTCTTTGCAGTGAGAGTTCAATTGCCCGTGTCGACAATTCCCCAAATTTCCCTATTTGTACTAGTCAAATAGGGAGGAAATATCTTGTGTAAAACTTACAAAGCTGTGTGTAACATTTCAGCCGAATTTGTGTTTGTTGAGTCTCTCCAGGTTAAATACTTTCCTACAGATAAAGCGGTGACTGATCAGTTTTCTGTCTGAGAAAACGAAGAAGCGACTTGAATGAGTTGCATAAATGTCTCTCTTGAAAACTATTAATTATTTGTTTTGCTAATTTTTACAGTGCTTTGGGGGTCATGAAAGCTGAGCTGTAATGGCAGAACCCGAGGGACATCTACAGTGCCGTGTGATCGTACCTTTTCCATTTCTGACGCATCGCTTTTTCCTCCTCCATTTCGATAATAATGCTTCTCAGTATACCTCGCAGCACTGTTGAAATGCATGGAGACTTGTGCTGACAAACAAATCAGCGAAAAGGGCAAAGAAAGCCCTAATGCGAGCGTCTACTCTGCAGCTCCTGTGCTTTTCTCTCTCTGTGTTTCAGCTCGGACGGGAGCAGATAAGCAAACCGTGTCTAAAGATGTACTTTGAAGGGAATCCGCCATCGAATCAATTTCTGTGCCGAGCCTACCTCTGCCAAGGCCAGCTCGAGTGTCCGCCGGCCACTGGGAGCACGGTGAGGACAGACAATTGGACACATTTCCTCGAGGACCTGTGCGCACAACGCTTAGATACACTGTACTCACTATTTTGGGCTGCATTTGTTATGACCAAAAATAGCAGTTTTTCCGCTTTTGTAAACAGGATGTTGACTATTTTCTTCTTAAAATATGTCTGAAACTTTCACCTTTTTTGTCTTAAGACTTCCCTTTGTTTCTTGTTTTTTTGATATGTCAGGTTTTTTACTTATTTTATATTTCAGGAGGACTTTGAGAAGGCTGTGGACTACTTCCTCAAAGCGATTGAAGTTGCAAAGCAGGAACCAAGGTGTGTAATCTTTTCTAAACGTGGCTGGGCTTTTGATTTGTCAGAATTGTTTAGTAATTCGCCTTATTTACATTTTATGGTCTCAGAAGTGCTAAAGAAACACTACAGTAGCAGAGTGCGTATGTAACAGCCAACTATCAAAGAGAAGGATTCATTTTTACAACTTTGGCATTAAAGTAGTCTGTAAATAATGTTACATCTAAAAAACAACTCAAATTAAACATTAGCGACAATCGAATTTGCTTTTCACGAGTTTAGAAGCTTTCCCTGAGATGTTTGTGTCAAATATAACTTTCTTTAAAGCCCATACTGACAATTTAAACAATCTGATCGTTTGTCTCAAGTGCTCCGACTAACGTGAAGCTTTTGTACATGACCGAAGCTAGTTCTTTCCTTGTGTCACTGTGACGGATTTCAGTCAATTAAAAAAATATAGGAAATTTTTATTAGTGATGTTTTCTTAAACGTTTATCTGGTAAGTGGCTAATAACTAATAACTGTATCTAACATGGCCTGTCAGGTGTTCTGTCGATTTATTCACATTATAAAGTGGATTCTTTGTCCAAATCCGACAAGTAATAATAGTAACATATCATATACCATGGCCAAGAACTGCACCTGTAAAAAAGCAGAAGAAATTCCTCTAAAATCCACTAAAATGCAGGAAATTACTTCTGTTTTCAGCAAAAGTTTCTGGGGAAGAAACAGCAACACCCCTTTTATGCAAGAGTTATATATACATTCCTCATCTCAACTCAAAATTTCTCATCACAAGTTTCTCCTTATCACATCGATCTCAATTAATATACCTTAGCTGTCAATGTATTATCACTAAGATCAGACCTATTTCCCTAAAACATAGATGTCACTGTATTATTACAAGTAAAAAAAAAATGAAATTTTATCGAAAAGTGAAAAATTTTCAGTCAAATCATTTTTTTTTGCTTTAACCCTTGCACTACTCTCTCTGCTTATTTAATAAAAAAAACACTGTAGTTTGCCACATGTTTAATTAATTCGCCAAAACAATTCAAAACAAAGACTTTGAATAGTTTTAAGGTGATACTTCAGTTATTAACCAAATTAATAAAGCTACAGTTTAAATAATGTAAGTCTTGACTCACTCGCTGCTCAATCTACTTTTTTCGTCAAAATGGCGCTTGTCAGCTCGAGGAAATGTCCTGGTTTTCTTCTGTTTGATAAATTGTAAATCCCAGCGTGCAAAAATAATCCATATTCTGTAAAACGTGATAAAGTATGATAATCCCAGCCACCGTCGTTTAACTCAATGAATCATCGCTGCTGGCCCAGGGGACACACACGGTGCATGCTGGGATTTGTGACGTCAGCTGCAGGAGCTCTATAGAGGAATGTTTCTCGCAGGTTCTTTGGTGTCTATCAATTTTTAGCATTTCATCATAGATATCTTGGCTGGTCCAGTTTGACTTGACTGCAGCTATATTAGATCATATATTGCCTTTAGCATTAGCCTCAAAAATATAAATCCATAGACCACATTTTGTCTTCTTAAAAGTCATTCTTGAGTTTATAAACCTTTGAGTGTTTTACTTTAATTATTATTGTGTAAAAATGGCTAACAGACTTGACGAGTCCCAGACAAGACCGAGTCCAAATACGCACGTCTTGAGACCGGTCCTAAAGGGTCCTATTATGTAAAATAGTATTAAAGATTTTAACCTGTTATAATGGCCTCCCTTCACCATTAGTTTGCTCAACGTTATATTAGAATTGATTCATGCATGACTGAGTAATCTTGTATTGTTCTTCAGCTGGAGCTCAAGTGCTCAGAAATTCTTGTTCTCACCTACCACCTATCCCCTCCCACTTGTCTGTTTTTACTGTTTAATTCAAAAGATTAATACTCAAAGTGAAGTGTATATGGTTCAAAACTGTCCCATAGCCACTTTCCAACAATAAAAAATTGTTTTTTTAAATGTGTTGCTTCTCACAGTTAAAGGTGGGGCTTATCAGTTCTGCACTTTAGAACAGGAAGTCAAAACTACTGAACTGCTGTTTCTATTTTCAAGACGTTTTAGATCAACTTTGTGTTTTACAATGAACAAAAGGTAAATTACTGATCTGCATATGTTCTAGTTTCTTACTAAATAGTTCGAAAAAACACCAAAGGTCTCCTTTAAGACCGAGTTCTACTACACTACCATTTATTTGATTCACTGTTCATTTGACATAACTTTGGGCAAAATCAGTTAGCCAAGTGAGTCATTTGTAGCTAAGAGCCAAGGTAGAGCATTTAATGTCTATAGATGTCTAGGTAATCATTCACATTCTTTTTTTTTTTTAGCAACATGGTATTTTAGAAATCTCTTTTGAGTTTGAAAATAACTCCAAAAAACTTTCGGAGCACTTGAGTCTCAGTTGCAAAACAACACAACAATACTCAAACTCGTACAAACCAATCAAAATGCAATTGCGTAAAGTAATGATGCGGAAACATTGTTGTAACAATGTTGAAAGCTCTTTAAATGATGTCCCTTTAAAAGGATCGTGCCAACCTCACAACAAAACATAGTTTTAATAGTACAAAGTTATATTTGCAATTTACTTTTTTAAACGTGAAACGCCTTCGCTTCCAATTCCCCTTTAATGAACTCATAACTTGTCAATGGAAGGTCAAAATGAGCATCGCAATTAAAGAAAAAAAACACATCTATCAGAGGCTAATGCCCACAAAGCTCTCTGGTGAATAAATTAGCTCATTTTCCACACAATTTTCAGCAGAAACTGAGCGATAAATTCATAAATGGTCTTCTTTCACACAGAGCCTTCATCAGCGAACTAAGTCTCCTGTGGCCCATTGGATGACGGTTAATACGTTTGCAGTTCACAGGTTTTTCTAACACTGACATGTGGAGAAAGTGCAGCAGTTTTTGTGTACATAAAGTAAATAATTCAGTATGCAGTGTTTACTTCATCAGCATGTGGTTTGGTGTCACGAGGAGAGCTTCTCTGACAGCGGCTGTCGTCTGAGTGTGGCTGACAGTCCTCCAAGTTGTAAATTAGTCTGCAAGCGAAGGAAAGTTAGACAAAAAAGAAAGGCAGTTATAAAAGTCTGCGATCTATCTGTACATGAAGTGCAGGTTAATCTAATTTTATTACAGAAAATGTATGCTTTTCAAATAAACTATTTACAACATGTGAACATTTGGAGACATCCAGGCAAAAATACATCTGATGGAAAAGCCAGTGGGATGGGTTGCGAAATGTGGACTTCTTAAAATTAAGTCCAGTTGTTTTTTGTTTGACTTTATTTTATCTCTGCTTGCAGACACAGATTGCCACACACAGCAGTCCACTTCACACAGGTCACATGTGTGTAATGGGCAATGACTGAAGTGTTTTTTTTTTCTTGAAAATGATATCGGCTCTTGATACTAGTTCAACCTTATGGGTGAAGGCTTTTTAATAAACATCAATTTGACATAAAAATGATGTCACGTACAGACAGTTCTGTCAAGTACAGACAGATCAGCAGACACACATGGATCAGTGTTAACGCTGCTGCTGAAGTGTGTTTAACAAAAACAAAAACATATCCAACATATCTAAAATGCTTTAACATTTGCTTATGCAAGCTGATATCAGTGTTCAACCCGATCTCACAAGAAATCATACATATACCACGGCATACAGTAAGAGGATGTGTCAGTAGCGTATGATTAGCACAATTTCATGCCTTTTTTGCATAAATATGACACGGGTTGCAACCTCGGTTCATTCTATATTTGTTGTAAAGGTGTGTTATTATTTATGAATATTAACAATATCTTAACCTACCCCAAGCCCCAAACTTAAGATTACCCATTGTAGTATCTTGAATTAGACTTCAAGATACAATGGTTAAACCAGTTAAACTTAAGGAAAATGTCTCCACGTGGTTTCAATCAAACCTCCTGGGTATTTTACACTATGAAATATCGTGTGATTTTTACGCTTCTTCATATCGTGTAATCAATGTATACGACGTAGCATATAAATCCCCAAAAAGACTTGAAATTGTGCTTATCATACGCTTTTTATGTGGCTTGGTATATATACGCTTTCTTTCGATACTGAGTTGCAATGTTTGCATTAGAGTTTAGATATTGAAATGTTACTCTGTCAGTGTATTGATACAAACATATATGCCTGGATTATCAATTTTGCCTGTAACATATTATTCCCATCTCAAGCATGTGTAATGCAAAGGACATTCGAAACAGATAATGCCCATCTGAGCTTGTTGGACAATTGCACTTTTTACACTTATACTAAATTCTAATTATACCCAAGTACAAAGAAAGTTATTGTAATTCAATGTACCATAAATGATAAATTAACACAACACAAGAATAGTCTTGCTTTTATGACAAATAAATTCACACAAGCCCCAAAACAGGCTGTTATGAGATACTTAAACATAATAATAATAAAAAAAACACTGTGTCAACAACTTTTTATATATCTGTGTGTGAAAGTTGTCTTGATGTAGCAACATCTGTAAGGTTTAGCACGTCAAATAGAAAGTGAGTTTAAAGGATTTGTACTTTTTAGAGGCAAAAAGTTACAAGGAGCAACATAGTTTCATACTGAGAATTAACTTTTTTTTTGGTGTGTTTGTCCCAGGAACCACTGTCTGGTCTTTAATGCCTCGGTGTTGTACTTCCATTCGGTTCGTCCTCTGCTGCAGTGGGGAAGGAGCTGTCATCTGGTCCCATCTTTGAGGCAGGTTATCCAGAGCCTGGAGGAAGTGAACGACCCAGACCACAGCTGGAGGGCTCAGCTCATGATGTAAACCAACACACTCACCCTCTCTTTAATCAGTCTGTCAGATTTTTTCATTTCTGAGTGTGAGAAAAAAAGTGTCGAAAGGGCAATAAGAATGGATAGACTACACTGAGCTTTTAATGTAACAATATCCAAATCTCATATAGCCTCCCAGTAGGAACTTTTATGAATGAAATACCACTTACAATCTAAAATCTCAACATAGATAACTAGTATTTAAAGCAAAAGTTATTCAAGTTGAGTGATAACACAAGACTTAACAGACAAATTGTTTAATTGTACAGCAAGTCATAGAGTAAATAAAGGTAAATGTAACATATGTTCACATTATGAAAATAGAGTTAATGTTAATTATTGCAGTTATGTAATTATACCTGTGATTATTTGTACAGCTCTAATGCAGAGAGAGAGAGAAGAATAGTGATCTCTGCTTTAGCTTTCTAACCCCTGATCGATGCATTTGTAGTCCATATAGAGGTTATGCTGATGACATCACAACATTCCAAATCACAGATATTCAACATAAGACCTGGGGGCCAAACAGACCCTTTGACCAAGAACCCACGACCCACTTTCCAACATTAGAAAATATAGCATATATTTTCTTCTTTACTGGTTAAATTCGGTCTTAATCTTAATATTAAGTCTTGTTCTAGCTACACGTCAGTATCCTGATGTCACATAAATCTAATAGTAGTTTTACAAAGCCAAAACACACTTAATATTAGAAATATTTTATGGGACGCCCAATAAAAATGGTGGCTTGTCGTGTAGCTTTGGCCCAGAGATCACTGCCCATCAAAAATGTGGCCCAAACTAAATTTGAAAAGCTCTGTTCTCCATTGACCATTAAATGATTGTTCTACTGTTCAATAACAGATTTGTAACTAATCTGTTAAACGAGAAAACCAGGTAAATAATGGTAGAAAAGCAGCTAAACAATAAGACACATTAATCACAGACATTGAAATCACCTACAGTTAACCTTTTTCTTCTTGAAAGTTGAGATAGTTGCAGTTAAAATGTCTTAAGTCACCAATTGTCAGGAGCAAACAAGCTGTTGCCACAACAGAAAGAAGTAGATTTTTTTTTCTATTGCTTTGCCTGTATTCCACTCATTTTAAATGTTGAGGAAACTTTTTCAATTAAAAGAATGTATAACCTCTATGCTGCCATTTTCACACTACAAAGCACACCTCAATATAAACGGCACTAATTGGATTCAAAAAAGAACACAAACAAGTACATACACACTTTTTATAGTAAGTCTATGATAATCTATCATTTATAGCCACATCATAGTATAAGCCAGAGAGTTCAAAGCTTATGAAAAGAGTAGCTCCTTATAGTCCAGAAAGTACAGTCTATATACAGTATCATTTCCAGTGTTTTTGCTTCCTAATATTTCCCGCTGCATTCACAACCCTGACGAACAAGACTAATCAGCTCCTGGTTCATTCATTAACACTGTTTTCTGACTCTACAGTTAATTGGCTGTCTCATTTTACGCTATACCAGTGGAAAATCTATTTTAATTTTAATATAGGCTGCGTTATCGTGCGTTCCCAGGGCGCCCGGGGTCTAAATGTTAGTGTTATCGCTCTTCATAGCCTAATGCCGCCCTCATGTACGGCATATATAATGTCAGCGGTACGGCTCCGGCATAATTAGAGGGCGTCTAGCATGACACACATTCATTGTTGAGTAGGTTCCACATAACACCGAGAAGACCAGCCCTTTAAAATTAACTCACAATGACTGACATAAACAGGCTGAAAAACATTACACGCATATTTGACATTAATGGAATATAATCCATAGCACCGGCAAGAGAAGAGAAAAAAAAAATCCAAGATCAGAAGTAATAAGAGCATAGCATTCAGCTCCATGGGGACTTAATTATAAAGGATTACATTGGGTATAAAAATGTAAGGTGTAGTTTGCTGATGGGCCGCTATATAGGGCAGTCCCGTAACTTTGAGCTCCAATAACTTCATTATCGCACCCATTCCTGCAGGCAACTCATCAAATGCTACGTCGATGAGGGGGAAATGGAGAAGGCCGTGTCGTTTGCGAAAGTTACAGAAGATTTCATGAAGTCCCACACACCTCAGCTTTTTCCTGAGCTGTTTAGTCTTATGGTAAGTAGTAGGTTAAATGTTCCCCCCGTTTCGTACCATAATGTTAAAAGCAAAGCGCTTTCCAAAGGTGAAAGTCTTGAAAGGGCATGACAGCTAAATTAAGATCATAACTTATTTAGTGGAGAAAGATGTGAGCTGCGTAGAGAAGGCTTGAATGATAAAAAATCAGTGTAAATGATCATTAGAAAGTTGTTTTTTGAGTGACTGAAGCAAGTAAATCAAGTTTTTGGTGGTTTTCACAACTAGTTCCTAACTCCTACTCCTCACAAATCCTTCAGCACATGGTAATATCCACGTATATTTTTTGTCTGCTATTAAACCCTAAAAGTGTATTTTTACACGTGGAAAAATGAGACTTGAGGTGACAAGCACAGCTAATCAGAACGCTGCTGTTGGCACTTAAAGGAGACCTTCAATTATATTATTTTTTTGTATATTTTGGAAGAAACTATGACATACGTACATCAATAATTCACATTTTGTTTATTGGCAAAACACAGTTACAACAGCTTAGAAATAGAAACAGGTCTTCAGGTTCAAAATGGCAGAACTGATTAGCCCTGCCTCTTCCTTGTAAAGCATAACTTTAAGTCATAGATTTAAAAAAATACTATTTATTAATTCATTTTATTTTTTATAATAATTCATTTTATTTAACAGCGCCTTTCTAAACACTCAAGGACACTTTACAAAAGATACAATACATAAAACACAATCAGTCACATAATAAAAAAAATTTAAAAACACACAGTACAGAGAAAGGAAGTGCAAGTTTACAGTGAGAAGGCTATCCTGAACAGATTTTGAGTCTGGTTTTGAACAAAGGCAAAGTGTTGTTGGAAAGTGTCTACATGACAGTTTTGAACCTTACATGTTTACTCTCAATTTAAATTTTTGAGTAATCGCACAGACAAGTGGGTGGAAATGCATAGAGCAATCCAAATACAACTTTGGGTAAACTCTTGATAATAGAACACTGTTAAGTGTACTGTTGTATTTCTGATGAAATCTGAAATTGTGTTGTCTTTATTTCTATTTTGGTCTAACAATGTTACTGTCTTTGTAAAACAAACTTTTATTTTCCAGTTGTGTTTTGGTGTGTACGTACATATTGGGTAAGTCAGTGTAGATAATAAAACTGTGAAAAAAGGAAGCAGGTAGTACCACAGTGGGACTAATAAAGATTAAGATTCAACTTATTTGCCATTTTTATGCACACATAAAAACAAAATACTGTATAAACTACAATATGAATAATCTTATAAATAGCAAACAGACATATATAATAATAAAACGTTCAGCTGCAATCTACCGACCAACATGCCGGATAGAGGAGAAACCCGTGTGTGGTTCATGGTGATCAATGGGGCTGAAGGCGCAAAATAGCAGCCTCAATTTCGTCTGCCAGTCCCAGAGAAACTGTGGCTACAGGAGGAGCTTTTCACATCCAAGTGTGGAGTGAACTAATAATGTGAACTAGCACAGTTTTAAAGCAAGTTCTTTAGAAGCAAAAATTAGTGCAAACCTCTGCAAAGCCACTTAGCCGCTGTCCTCCCAGAGTCCCTTACAAGGTTCTTTCTACTAGTTTGAAAAATAGAAGTAGATAAAAAGAGAAGTGTGACTTGTCTAAGGTAGAAATTAGTACTAATAGTGAGAAAACTAACTATTTTTTTTTTAGATTGGACACAAAATCCACTATTTTGACTTTTGAATCTCATTCTAACATTGCTCAAAAACCCAGCTTAAGTATTGTCTGAGAGATATTTCTTGTTTTCCTCCAACCCTCAAAAAACAATTTTCTGAATGTCATTGATCTGTGATTT
The DNA here is from genome assembly GCA_038363315.1 of Mugilogobius chulae. Lineage (NCBI taxonomy): Eukaryota > Metazoa > Chordata > Actinopteri > Gobiiformes > Gobiidae > Mugilogobius > Mugilogobius chulae. Next base: position 9,800,071 of record CM076407.1, read on the forward strand.
CATGTAGATCTCAATTATCCAGCATATCAGGAAAAAGTGGTGGGTGCGCAGGGGCATATATGAAACGAAAACAAAGAATAACGCATCATACTTCTTTTTTAGATTATGTGTATAGTTGACTAGTCATAATTAGTGTGTGTTCTAACAAAAATCTCTATTCACATTTCAAAAAGCACCTGGATCTGCGTTTAATGGTCCCAATCTTAACTATTGGCCGCTTCATTTGTAGATCAGTCGTTTTAATTAAGTTTCCGTTTCCCAAAGCGTCCCTCTCGCCGCTTCTTTGAGTTTTAATTGGAAGCCTTTAGTACTGAGACGCCTTCATTTTCTAACTTTGCTGTTGTGTTTCAGATACAACACAAGCTGTCGGACCGCGATGTCTTACTCGAGATGAGCCAGAAGAGTCCCACTTTAACAGCAATTTACAAGCTCGCCGAAATCAGGAAGTAAGACGTCTTTCTGCTCCAATCTGACGCACACCTGTTCATTTGAATCTGTCAGCCGAGCGCCGTAATTGTGGAAATGTTCTCGCTTTTTTAGTTTACAAAGGGCTTTTCTTTTTTTCTTCACCCTCATGACAGCCAATTTCATCCCCACCACAACTGGAGTAAACAAGCCCGACTAAACCTCTCTAAATAACTATTGATTGGAGCTGCCGTTTCAAAGTGATGCAAAAAAGATTTCTTTTGATTGATTTCTGCTTTTTTAAATAGCGACTGCTTGGGTTTGTATCTGTTTTGCATTTGAAAGAGCGCACAAAGGACCTTGCCTGGCTTTGCAGTGGTAAGAATTTCAGCTGAATTAGGTAAACTATATTATTAGGAATGTTATGTTAGTCATTGAGTTGGAAAACTGAATTGTTTTAATAGCAAAGTGCAAAAAAATTAGCATTTGAAATAGGCAACTGTGGAATATTATGACGATACTTTAACACGCGATAGCCGAGTTCAGAAGTTGATGGGCAGGGCAGTGACTTGAGGCAGTGAGCGAGCAGTGGTGTAGCTTTTGAAGATTATGAAGGTGAAGCTTGTTAGAGCAGTCTTCAGTCTGAACTTTTGATAACCCGAATTACAAGCTAATTAGTTAAAACATAAGAAATGAATATGTTTTTACTGACGTGACACAACTGGGGATGGGACAATAACAAATATTAAGATATAGAGTCGGGGTGTCAAACTGTTGCCCTCAAGATGATTTCATGGCCCCAGGGCTGCTGCTGTCAATGAGTGAGGAGAGGAGGGTTACTGTGTGAAGCACTTTGGAAGACATCTGTCTGTGTAAAGTTGCTACATAAATAAATCATTCATTCACATGGTCCCCAGATAATTTCTAATTATTATTGATACTGTTCCCTTGATAAAAATGCACAAAATACATTTTTGAACTACAGGTACAGAATACACTAGCACTGATGAGAGGAGCCACATAGGCCAGAATGGCTTATATTGCTGTGATGTGACTAAAACCTAAAATGCACTGAAATGCAGCTAATTGCATTCAGTTTGTCAGAGATTTCTTGAAATGACATTATGTACTATTTAATATAATGCCACTTAACGGTTGTATGGAGGATTTTTCAAATCCAGCAACTTCTTGCTGTTTTTCAAATGATGCACATGTGTTTCTCCTCCCAGGGCCACGCCCTCCACTGTTAACTGGGCCAATGAGTTACTTAGGAACACTGAGGGTTTGCTTGACAGGTTAACAGGTCAATAGATAACGATGTACCTCGTTTCTATTGGTCAACGTTTTACTGGCCTCATCATGTCCACAGTTTATATATTTTTATAATTATTTTTTTGTTTGGTATAAGTACAAGGCTGTTACAAATTTATGCAACTGTTTTTGACCAAGACTGACAACAAACAATTTTTAAAATCTCCCGTACAACCTTTAATGTAATGTGCTACAATATAAATCTGGATTAATTAAATTTCAATCATGCTTTATGTAGCCTGTATATTTGAATATAACACAGATAGAACTATATTTTAAAATGTGGCCCTCGACCAACTCTGACTCTGATCAATTTGGCATCAGCTCCATTTGAGTTTGACGCCCCTGATGTTCCTGTTTATCGACACGGGGATGGGCGTGCAACGACACCAGAAAGAGCCACGGCTGTTTGTCACAAGCTGTAGTAGCAAAACTAGCCAGGCGTTTGTCACTAACTATAAGAGTTTATCACTGGCAAAACAAAGTTATGCTGCAAAATCAACATCTGTGAATTAGTTCATCTTTATGACTTATACATGTTACATTCAGGAGGGAAAAAAATGCAAAGAAAAACTGTCTCAAGCTTCAGTAACCAGACATCCATCATAGCTTCACGTTCTGTTTTGTTGTTTTATCAAATAAGTTTCCCCAGCCAACTACCTCCTTTTTATTGGCCAGCTTTTAACTGGCTCACAATGTCCGCTTATCATATACTTTTATGGTTCTTTTTCTGTTTACCATAAGTACAAGACTAACAAATCTATACAATTGTTTATGACAAAAGCTGACAACACTTTTTTTTTCAATCCGTCATACAATCTTTAAATTACTCCACATCAGCAGGAGGCTAAAGGCTAATAGAAACTGGACTGAGGATTGGCTTTGCCTCCCAGAACAAACGCCTGCCACCAAACCATACATATTTTGTGCACATAATTCACCAATGTAAAGCACATAGCCCATTTTTGTTTGTTCATTATGCATATTGCAATGTTATTATGTATATAGCATGCAGATTGCTGTTGCTTGCGCCTGTAGCAGTTTTGCGAGCTAACATGGAAAACTCAGCAGCATACATAAACCTAGGTTAGTGGGCCAATATCTCCGGGCTCCCTGCTAATCTCATGGCACATGCTTTTCCCGCGCCGCCTGCGTGTCTCTGCTTCTCCGCGCCACAGACCGCAGCGTTCCACAGCTCTCTTCTCCCTCCTGTGTGTGGGCCTGAGCGCAGTACGACACCAGTCAGATTAGCAATAAACGTGATCCTGCCATCGCAATCACACAAGATTACTATGCCTGGAGTTTATCCGCAGTTTTGAGTATTAGTAGTGAATAGACTGTAGATTGGTTTCACGATGACTTGTTCGTTATCGTTACAGTTCGATGGCCGCAAATGGTGATGAGCTAAAAGAAGAGGATGCTTCCAAGCTTCAAGACATTTTTGATTTGCTCGTTTCAACCAAAGAGCCTTTATCTAGTACGGAATCCAACCCACGACCTCTGCCACCAGCTGTAAGGTTTGTAACCTGGAGTGACCTAATCCAGTCTCCTGTATGATGAGATTACCTTTGTCGCAGCCCGTCCTCTTTTAAATCTCCCACCAACATAAAGCCACATATAATTTCCTCGGGCAGTACATGGCTTAGATTACCGCACTGAAGGCTTGTGTGAATTGTATAAATTATGTTTATCTGGGATTTGCAGAGTTGCCTTCCTCCTGGAGTTGGCTCTGCTGGCCTTGCAAACCAAGCATCAGAAAGCAGCTGCCGACTGTTTGAAAGAGCTAAAGACGGCAGAAGAGGCTGTGAGTGTCCGATTTTCTTCATAAAGCTCTGTAAAAGGACGGTTCTATCTAGTTGGACTTATCATTAAAACATGGAAATTTATGCTTGCAACATGACATCTTGAGTGAAGTAGGCACTTTGTAAAAGATCCAAGGTCGTGGGAGTTAATTCATTTCTCATGTGCTTCGTGTGTTCATGTGTCAAAAGAAAATCTATTTATAGTCAGCTTGCTAGTTATTTAACCATCTCTGCTAATGAGTCTTTAGCCGGTAACATGGATGATATCCTTCCTGACCCCGCTTTACATGAAACAATTAACTTTCCTCTTGACAATGGCACTGCAGCTGCATGCTAATGTTATATTTATCACAGACTCCTTTGGCAGGAATGCACGATATCACAGTTTTGTCTGTGTTTGCTGTACATGCAAGGGAGAAACAACAGTAGTGCCTTTTAGCATACAGGTTATTTATGTTTTTTTTTATTTTTTTTTTCATATTGCTGTTATTATTATTATGATTATAATTAGGACTGGGCAATATGGCAAGCATTATACAATTTTTTTGCAATGCATTTTTAGACACGTTTTTTTCCCTATTGTTTTGAGGTAAATACAATTCACTATCAATAGCTAAATCCAGCTGTAAAACCAGTGTTGCCAGATTTTCAAAGAAACAGCGTCCGCCCTCAATAAAAACTAATAAAAGAATCAATTAATTAGAACATTGTGTGTTGCTGCGAAACAATGTTTGGATTTTTTCATATCATGTGTTTTTCTTACATTAATACAATATTTAGACTGAAACTGCAAATTTCAGTCATATAAATTCATATATTTTCATAAATCAAACTGAAATATATTCTTTTATGACTTAAAAGTGCAGTCCAAAAGAGACTTCAAAAATTAAGTCCAAAGTTGCTATAAAGACTTGAATTTGGCAACTCTGAGACTAAGAGTAATGGGTTAGAAAAAATGTTCTATATACTGTATGAACAAACAGATGCGTCAAATGGAGAAATGTGAAATCATGATGTGACGATTTCATCAAAAAGCAGATGTCACAGAGATGAGCTCACGATTTGATTTTCATCACAATATTGCCCAGCCCTGATTATAATTTTTATTATTAATATTATTATTTCAAGTTATTTATTATATATTTTTTTAATATACGTATATATTTATGGGTTATTTGACTAGGGACAGATACCTAAACATTGACTAACTGTAACACAGCTGTCAGATGCATTCATCATAGTGCTTAGCCAAAGCTATTTGCTGCACTTGTCCTAGAAGGGATTTTACTTGCAAAAGAGAAATACATTTACATTATAAGCAAACTTAGAGAATACACATGAGTGCAAATCTGTTCTGACACATCAAAGATTATTATTTTGTTTATTTATTTATTTATTTATTTTTTTTTTTTTAAGACAAACGTTTTCACAGATTTTAAATGAATCTGCAGCTCTCCCAAAAAGTTGGGAAAAAGATGTTTTGCAAAAAGTCACCTTCCAGTCCCCAGAAGAAGCTACTTGTGTCGACTTTGGTTATAAAGTTGCTCAAAGGTTTTGGAGCTAAACCATTTACACATTTTAAAACAGTTTAAGAATGCTGAATGAATAATTTGTCTGTTTCCCTCCTCTCTGAAGCCCTGGAGTGTTGACTGCTGTAATCACATGTGTCTTTGTCTTTCTAGAGCCCTGGCCAGAGGATCATAATAGAATGTATCAGCTGCGAAATCAGCCTTCTGAAGAAGGAGGCGAAGATGAATGAGTACTCCAAAAGCGGCGTGGAGGTGCTTAGTCACACACAGACATTATTGGCACTACCTCCCTCGCCCCTGCATGTAACAATCCAGGCCGCGCACTCATTGGCACAGCCTTGATTAACTGTTTGATAAAATTATCTTTAAGCTTTGTGCCTCAAGGAAAAGCTAATCTATCTCCAAGCTCTTCATCATTAAGTGAGAACTTTAATTATCTCGTTATTATTCGATGCACAAGTTTGTTGCTCTGACAAAACTCAGCCAGCACATCACATTTGGTTTTAAATTGTACTTGTCGCATTTATGCTTTGGCACAGCATATCAGACATAATTTAATTCAAGCGTACATGCCAAGCGATTGAAGTGCTGCCTCTTCAGCATTACACCAGATATGCTCAATCTGGGCTTGTTATCCCACAGGCTCGGCTGAGGGAAATAGGCAGGCTGGATCAGTGGCTCCTAAACGCAGAGCGATTGGGGGACCCTCAGGCCATCCAGACGCTGTGTGCTTCTCTGTGGAGACTCTGCCTGCCTCTGCTGCAGCACAACCTCCGGAGAAGAATCCGAAGTGCTCTACTCAGGGTGGCACAAGCGCTGGAAGACATCCAAAGGTTTGTAGTCTACATCTGTGGAGCCCAGTGTGGAGAGGATATGACTCAGGGCTTATGCTGGTTGATGATTCTGTCAGTGCGTTTCTGCTTGAATATAGTAGAATGTAACACAATCTTACATTTACAAGGTCAAAATATTTGTGCAGAATGACTCAGATTTACTTAAGAAGCCACAAGATTCACATTAGCAATTGTGTATGTGTTTATCTATATTAGATTTGTTTCTAAAAAAAAAAAAAAAAATGAGGGCTGGGTGATACGGCAAGAAATGAATATCACGATCATGATTTCAATATTATCATGATTCTTGTAGCCTGTCTATTTTGTATTTCTTTTGAGGTAAATAAAAATCATCGCTTTTCAGAAAGTTCCAACTGTCTAATCCAGCTGTCACTCACCAGGAACAAACACTGAACAGTGTTGCCAGATTTTCAGAGAAAAACAAGCAACCAATAAACTTAAAACAAACAATGTAAAAAAAAGTCTATTACTTTTGGCATGTTATATAAGTATATTGTATATATATTTTTGCCACTAAAAACAACTTTTTGACATGAAAGATGCTGAAAGTTCATGCTCCATATCATCCATCACTCAACAGTCAATTCCTACAAAAAAGAAGCTCAAAGTTGCTATACAGAAGTGACATGGAAACTCTGAAGCTGACCAAAAGAAGTAGGTTGGTGAAAATCATCTGTATTTGAACATTGCATTAATAGAGAAATGAGATATCACGATATGATGATTTCATGAAAAACAGATTGTAACAGAGATGAGCTCACAATTATATAAATATTGCCCAATTAACAATTATTTTAATCGTTAACTCGTTTTTTATTTTTATTTTATTTTTTTTTTTTCATTTACGTTTTTTTTCCAGCTTGTTTAACAATACTCATAATTAAAGGGACTACTGTATACCTAATTTTTATTTATTTATTTTTATTTTTTTTTTTTTACAAAATAATAGCTTAAAAATCAATTCCACCCTGCACAAATATCTTGTTAATGTACCTATACAGGTGAAAATGTATCCACAGTGTCTTGACAAGGTCTGGTAATTTCACCAAAGTTGATAAAGTTTGTCTGTCGTTGTTGTTACTGTTGTTAGCATTGTGGCTAACTGCCGGTTAGCATACCAACATCTGCTCCTAACAGCTGTGAAAAAAAGCTTAAAACACATTGTGGTGAACAATTCAGAGGCTCACAATGCATTAGGTAAGTGAGCAAAACATGTATACACTAGAGACTAAGAAAGCAAAAATCAGGTATAGTCCCTGGGCCTTTAACTAAATAAAGATAAATATGGTAACTAAAGACAGATGTAGATCAATTTTGTTCCCATTCATATGCTGCAACCATACAAGAAAAATACACAAATAATAATGATTAAAAAAAACACCTTCTACATAGAGTTATAGTATTTCTTATCTAATATTTGCGTCTATTTTTGTTTTCCATATTGGGCTAATCAAAATGAGTTGATTAATCACCGCAATCTAAAAATATGTAAGTTGTTCAATCCAGGCAGGCCATTATTTTTAGTATTTGAACAAGAGTTTAAAGCAAGACATCATAAAAAACAGCCGCTTGTCATTGTGTAAACATGCTAAATGAATATGCAAAACGAACACAAATGTAATTCAGCACTTCTACATAAATCACCATCTCCAGAGCACATGAATGTTGATTATGACAACGCAATTTTCATTCACGAATTAGGAGTGCGACCAAAAACACAAGCCACTCTGCCGCAAATAGGTCATAACAAAATAACGCTGCCTTTGTTTTGATTTCCTAACACATCGTAACAGCCTCTTTTGAAAATTACACCGGACATAACCGAATTGATTTCCAGTGAAACAATAATACAATCTGCACCGCTGCTGGTTCTTAGCAGGAATACAATTATAATTCTGACAGAGTGATTTAAAAAGAAGAGCTAGACAACGTTGGGGAATAAAACAAATGCATAAATGAGGGTTAATATTGAGCAATGAATTTTTCTCAACAGTTGAGGAACACAGCAAAAACGTAAAAAGGTGACTATAGAATTTTGAAATTTGAAAGACTGCAACTCGATTAAGTTCAACTTGTACCTAGCTTTCTATTTTTGAAGTTGAAGTTTTTCTGACAATTTTAAGCACAATTGTTAATGGGTCTGTGCATAGAATGTCTTATTTTTATGAAGGGAGTGTTCTGGCTGATTTACAGTTGAAAGTTAAAATAGGATCCGATTTTTTTTTTTTTACCACAAATGAAATTCCAGTGTCGCAATGCACCTTCAAAACAGCATGGAATAGGAATAGAAGTGTGATAATAACTTAAAGAGGACATAATTTGCAAATCTACTTTTTTTTTTGTTTTATTTCGATTGAAAATTTCTTCCTCGTCAAAATACTGCTGAAGTTTTGTCTGTGAGACATCTTTTGTTCCCTCAAACCCCATTCTGAATGTCCCAGATCTGTGATGTCATAGATCTGTCTCAGACCTTTTTAAGTCCATAAATCATCCAGACTTGTTTTGAGCATTTCTGTAGCCATCAGACAGATCCGTTTGATTGTTTACCTGTGAAATGTACTTTCAGTCATTGTACGGCTCTACTCAATTCCTGATGTGGGAAACACATGATTTACAAACTCTTTTTATGGTTCTGGTGCTTAAGATTACAAAGTGGGGGTGCTCAGAGCAGTCTGAAGGACAAAACAACACGCAAAATGCATAATATTAACCTTTTAAAAGTTAGATTTAACACACCCTTCAGGTGAAGCAAAAATATGTTATAAGGTTACAAAAGCAAAAGCTCTTTTGTACAATAAGTTGCTGTTATGACTGTGCACAGTTCAGTGCATGACAGAAAAAGTTGCATCAGGATTTAGTTTATAGAGATTTTGACTTTTCTAATTAAAATGAAAAAGTATTTATGTTTGTTCGATGTTGGTGATGAGATATTTACAGCAGCTAAAAGTAATTGCTTAAAATCTGCTCTACAAACCATTCAACAACATGAAATCAAACGAATGAGCCTTTATTCGCTCAACAGATGAATTCGAAGGTTTGAGTGTGTTTCCTTGTCCTTTTGTGAGACAGTACATTACATCATGCTCTTTGTGTTGTGCATTTCCACAGCCTGCTCCTGGAGACGCGCTGTCAGGTCCACTCAGAGCTGGCGCTGATTGAAGAGGAGGAGGGCCGCCTGGAGGCTGCTCTGACTCACCTCCACAAAGCTCTGCAGCTGGATCCAGACGGGACGCACCGAGAAAGACTGTCATCCTGGTCTCGCCTCCTCCAGCTCCGAGCCCTGCACACCGCTCCCTCCCGGCCCGAGGATAAGGCTGCCACGCTTATGCAGCAGGTTTTGCCTTTTCTGTCACACACTACACTATTTTTAATTCCAGTAAAACCCAGTTATGAAGCACTATCCCTGCAAATGTCCCGTAGCAGAGCAGACAAAAGAACAGACTTGTGCAGCTTTTATTATGTGTCACAACCTAAAGCTCTACTTCTGTGAAAAGAAAACTATGTACAGATGACAGCGCACCATTTATGAAGTTACTGGTTGGTCACTTATGCCGTAGTTAATTGCTGTAGACTGTTGCATTTTGTGGGTCACCCGATATCTGGCATGGTCAGTTCTTTGTTGGGAGACACAGTGGGAAGGTTACACAAATTGCTCCCTGGTGTGGAAGGCACTTAACTCACCTTGACCCAGTGTTGTTTGCTTTCAGTGCCTTAAAGAGGATCTATTGTGTTTTTTTTTTAATATTCAGTAAGAATCTAGAACATCTGCAGATCAGTAAGTTACCTTTTGTTCATTGTAAAACACAAAATTTATCTAAAACAACTTAAAAAAAAAAAAAAAAATAGGAACAGCTCTACTGACTTCCTGTTCAAAACTGCAGAACTGATAAGCCCCGCCTCTTCGTTTTAAAATGTAACTGTAAAGAGCAACAGATATATAAGCTTCACTTTGAGTATTAATCTTTTGAACTTTAACAAGTAAATACAGTGAAGTGGGAGGGGATAGGTGGTAGGTGAGGTAAGCTCCAGCTGAAGAACAACACAAGATTACTCAAACGTGCATAAATCAACTCAAATATAACTTTAAGTAAACTAATGATGAAGGAAGACCATTATAACAAGGTTAAAAACTTAATAGGTCCTTTTAAAGGAAACCTTTTATGATATTTAGGAAGAAACTATCAATCAATCAAACTTTTTTTGTATAGCACTTTTCATACAGAATGTAACACAAAGTGCTTCCCCACACAATTTGGAAAACATAAAGACAACCCTGCATACGACATTAAAAAAGAGAAAAAAACAAATCATGAAACAGATTGAAAAACTATGGGATATGCAGATCAATAACTCACATTTTGTTTATTGTAAAATACAAAATTGATCTTAAACGGCTTTAAAAATAGAAGCAGTTCTATTGGCTCCCCATTCAAAATGACAGAACTGATATGCCTTGCATCTTAGTTGTAAAAATGTACTTTAATAAGCCACAGATTTTAAATTTTGTTGTTTTTTTTACTCAGATTCTGAATGTTTGAATAATCGCAAGTAAAAACAGACAAGTGGGCGGGGATCGGTAGGTGAGGACAGTGATTTTCTGATCACTGGAGCATCCGCTGCAGGACAATACAAGATTACTCAAATGGGCATGAAAATTTTTTATTGTATCTAGGTCTTTTTAAAGGTTGAAAAGTGTATTGTAAACGTTAATAGTAAGAAAAAAAAAAAGGTAAATACAGTACAAATGTTGACTATGTTGGCAAAGATTGCTCAATCTATTTTTAACTTAGCAAAAAATATACAAAAGAGAATAACTGTGTGGATTCAAGTCATTCCATTGCTGGACAAAGTGCTCATTGCAGAGGTGTAACTTTAACTGGGAAAACAAGATAGTTGCTCCAAAAAATAATGTAGAGCCAGTCCCCAAAAACAAGGCATTTAATCCATTTGTAGAAAAGGTAAATGTAAAAATATGGTCAACACTGCTTTCATCAGGGCACACGGATACATTTAACCTTCTTTTTTTTTTTGACATATATTTTGTTTGTGCCACCATCTTGAAATAAAATATGACATTAGTAATTAATTAAAAATGTAAGTCGTAAAATTATGTTAAAAAATAAAACCTGAAGATTGGTTTAATTCAGCAGCCAACAATTCCAACTACATAGTTACCCTGAAGAAGCTGTTTATCAGTAAGGAAATGCCTGTTTATTAAAGCAGAACTAACGTAAGAAGCTTTACATTTAACCCTTTCCTGAGAAACCGTGGCTCTTTGATTTTTCACGTTTAGTTTCAGTTTGTTATGTATTTACACAAAGCTATACTGGGAGATGTTGCTTGGTTCTGCTTTAGTCCATTTTGTGTGTGTGTAATACATTAAATAAATGTCTTGTTCAGGTTAAGGAATGCCGGAGGACAACAAAGACAGTCGTCCTGTACTGGTTGCCGTGGGTCTTCTATTGGCTCCTGACCATTTCCAAGTGATTCTGGATGCTGATGACCCATCCAAAGGTACATTTGTGTTTTTTGTACTGGCATTTAAACACTATGCTTAAACAATCAAAATCTGCTTTAGGTCATCACTTAAGTTGGCGTTTTTAAGTTTAATTTTAAGTTTTAGTTAAAGTTGGGATACTTCACTTAATGTATGTAGATTAGTGTGACCAAGTGGGCAGGTTTGGGGATTTGGTGGGACATGGTGGGACGAACTCGACAAATTGCAAATTTATATAATGATCCTTTTACACTAAATATATTGTTTTTAATCTAAAATATCTTTAATAGTTAAATTATAGCCTACAGATATATAGGATATTTTTAAATTTAAAAAAGTTGTATAGTAAATAAATGAATCTTTTTTATTTATTTATTTATTTATTTACAAAATTGTCTTATGTTTAGAGACATTATTTTTTAGGTAAAAGTTTGCATTCATTTAGAAATTTCTTGCTGTCGTGCCTTTTTTGACGAGCTTGGCATGTGGCCTGTCGTTTAAGTCGTACTCCCCACTGCTGGTTGTACCCATGAGTGTGTTTCAGTCTAATCCCTATGGTCGATGTCACGCGCATTGCATTGCCCGTTTTGATAAACAAAAAATCCCTCTATAATATACCTGCAAATTTTGCCTCGCTGGCCATAGTTCATTTTGCTTTTCTCCTCGCTGACAGCACTTAGAAGTTTTTCTCACAAACTATGGCGTGCAGACTTTGATAATGCTTTGGTTGTGCTTGTGAGCATTATATGAATGCGCACAAACACCCAAATTCATTTTTGAACCACGACCTTTATAACACAGCACTATATACTGTATAGCCTTGCTATCATCATGTCCGATCACCAGTGAAAAACGGACACGCCACGCGGTCAAAAGCCCAAATGGTGTGACAGTACAACCAAAAGCGGTTCAGTTGGTCACTCTAATGGATAAAGTCCTATTTAAGACAATGGGACTAAACATTTCTCTTTCAAGTTGCTTTCTGCTAAATTAAGTGTATTTAGCCAACAAATACAAGTGAGTCACAACCCAGTTTAAATAGAGGTTTAATGTAGTGTTAGCTCAGAAGATTACACAGAAACTAAAGAAAGATGCATTTAGCTCACAGTACTATTAGCATCTTGCAATAGTTACATATATGAACAGTCGGATCACTTTATTGAGCTCTACATTTATATTTAGCACAGTATATTTCCTTTGTCCACATTTGCTGTTGTAGTTGTTGAGCAGTGAGTGATAAAGCTGTTGTTCTGATGCACTGTTCATGTTAAGTTTCCCCCACATAGGTCCTGTTAGTGGGTGTGGTCATGAGAACAACCACATTGTTTATCGAGCATTAAAAGAAAATGTAATTATTTTAAATCCTCCTACATAATCCACACTTTCATAAGGCATTCATTATTTTCCACTTAATTTTGAGTTAATTGTTTCATGCTTCAGGGTGCTTAATTGTGCTCCTTTTATTCCCATGCAACATTGTCTTAAGTGATTTTAAGAACATTTTTTAACAAAACAATAGCCTTGAAACCCACGGGGATGTGCTTCCTTGAGAGAGAACACCTGCGAGCCGTACTTTGCCTTAATTGTGTAATGAGTTGCCGTCTCAGTAAATCACACACCGATTAAAGTTAAATTGAATGTCAGGGTGCAAATTCAGAGTGCCGCCACATGCAAATTCCCAGCGCCTCACATCTGCAGAGGGAGACCTTTTTAGTGGCAGCGGCAAAATTTGTTATGAAATACAGTGTGTGATTTCTCCGGGGAAATGGCCGTGCCCGCTGTGCCGAGGCTGGCTGTGTGCACTCGAACATAGAGCAGAAGGGCTGACAGTCTTTGATCTTAAACTCATTCCAGCTCCTCGGTCCACGGCTCCGCATCAGCATTCAGCAGCCCTAATGACCCAGGGACGAACCTGCCGCGGCCGTCCGAGCAAAGAGCCGCCGCCTGGGGCTTGGGTTAAAGTCTAGTGGCCTCCGGAGGTTTTGTTTTTCTCTCTATGAAGCACTAATATTCCTAGAGCAAAATTACTTGTACACTAATAATGTGAGCAAATTGTAATAAAAAACAAAACAAAAAAAAAACCTCAGCCTTAGAGTCTGCTTCTTTATTGGGCTTCTTTTTTTAGAAAGTCGCTCGTGAATTTTCGCAGATTTAGATGTTTTTGAGCTTGCTCCTGAGCCGCACTTTCACATCATAAAATAACAGATTTTTGTCCATTTTCAGGATTGATCCAGCATAATATTTCATGTATAAACAGTTTTTAATGTTAAAAATCCAATTATAATATGACAGAACTATTAACACACAAAGTTTAAATTAATTAATAACTTTTTGAAGATTTGAGGTCACTTGTTTTAGACCTTCTGAAATCTGGCCACACTCACCTGCATTTGTCCTACTCTGAGTGAGGGACATATCACTCACATATTAACCAATCACAGTCAAGTTTTTATTTGAAAAAGGAGATGATTTTATTTATGTCAAAGACAGTAAGAAAAGAATAGAAAAAAATAGAAAATTGTGATTTGGCCCCAGGAAAATTTCATCATAAAAGTCATTATCGCCCCATCTCTTAGTTTTGTCTTGTTTTTTTTTTTTTTTTTTTGTGGAGAAGGAGAGTCAAAGGATAGAGTTCTCTGAGAAATATATTTGCCGTTTATGGTGTTGAACAAGACCAAAGACAATTTCATTACATTTTTCTATATTTTTAATTATTCATAATTTCTTTTAAGCGTTAAAATTGTTGTTGTGATTTGGGGGTTCTACAGATATTTAATTGAGGTTTTGAGTTATTGCGTACATTCGGTGTAGTAGCCAGTTCAAACCTTACTCAAGACAGAAGTACAAGACAACTTGTTTACTGGGATTTAAAATTTTGATGTATATATAGCAATGTGGACATATTTGTTATTTCAACACTTTAAGAGGTGTAGTAATCTCTCGTGCATTTATTGCATTCCAATGACCATTCTATCAGGTCTCAACTTTTCCTCCCTGTTTTTGAGAAATTGAACATAATACCTACAGAATCTACTTGCTCCACCTGCACCAGACTGTCATCTGTCTCTCACTCCGGTTTCCACCTCCATCTGCACCTGCTCCTCCAGCTAAGGCCCTGACGAAGCCAGCACAACATCATGGAGATTGTCCCCGAGCGCCGTTCAGCGGCAGCTCACTGCTCCTGACAGACTCCTCAGCGGCCCTGCTGGATGTGTCAAATGCAGAGAATGAATTTCCCTCTAAATCAATAAAGTATCTATCTATCTATCTATCTATCTACTATCTATCTATCTATCTATCTATCTATCTATCTATCTATCTAGATAACAGCTGTCTATATTTTCAGTTGGTTAGATGAGATTTAAATTCTAGGGTTTTGAATAATAAGTTTGTCCAACATAATTGAAAATATACTGTAGCCTTATTGTAAAAGCGGTACATCTTTTTTCTATAATCTTCCAGTTGCCAATGAAAATGTCGGTTCTGGACGCGGCAGAGCTCCGTGCCAAAGCTCAGCATCACTACAATTCTGTCCAAATGATCAACGAACACCTGAATCGCCAAGAAGACGCTGACCCCACAGAAAGGTGAGGACAGTTCTGATTTTAACATGACTTCCGTTTGTACCTGTGGAGTATAAAATATTTTCCCTCTGTCGCTTCACAAAAGTTTCTCACAGATAGGGTAGCAGATTTTCAAGTAGGAAAGTAGTTTTTTTTATCTATAATTTCCTAGCTCTCACAAATCCTGCATGGCTATATTCACATGCATCCATTTCTGGCTGTATCTTTAGAACATTTTTATACAGACATCAAAGTGAAACTGGAGTGGACCACCAAGCATCGCCATTTAGAGTGCTTTCCTCTATCCAATCCACACCAATCAAAATGTATTTATAAAGAGCTTTTAAGACAACAACAGTGTAAAAAACATAGCAGTCAACAGGAAAACAATTTAGTTTCTTACTCTTTCCCGCCAATGAAGAAAATTGTACTGAGCACCTTGTCCTGCTTTGTTTTAAAGATGAAAAGACACGTCCATGTGTAATAACCTCACATTTATTATCCTAACAACATTATTTCATTGTAGTGGCTCATATTCTTTCACCAAAAAGTAGAACAGAGGAAAACAACACAGACATGAAGTAGGGCTGTGCAATTAATCGAATTTCAATTTCAGGTATGCTGTAATCCTTTACAAAAATTGTGTTATCGAGTAATCAATGTCAATCAATGTGTTTGTAAGCGCTCATACTGTATTTCTTTGAATTGGAAAAGTAGATCTCAAATTGAAAAATAAAAACAAACATTTCAAATGTCAATTAAAAGCTAACAGATTAATGTAGAATTATTTGTATTTTTTTACTGACAGTAGACACTTGTAGGTCTCATTTGATGTACAACATGCCATGATAACAGTTGCACAAAGTTTTTTGTAAAACTGTGAATATTGTTTAATATTAGCAAAAAGACCTGGCGGGAAGGGAGTCAAAGCGAGAATAGAGCTATCAGAAGTGTTAAAATCCAAAGAAAAAGGTGCTTTATTCAAAGAAACTTGAAAACATCAAGTGAATTTGTCTGTTTTACATACAGACACATTTTTGTCTGCATGTAAGTTTTTTCAGACCCACAGACAATAAACGCAAAAGATCCAATCCACTATCTGTTCAGCTAATCAACCGACCTGAGGGCCTGTGAGGGTAGTACAGCTGAATCAGGTCAGACAAATATGGAGGGGCAAGACCATTTAAACATTTATAAACAAATAAAAAGATTTAGTCTACTTCAGAATAACATTGGCAGCCAATGCAGAGGCTTCTCAGAATCACGGTTGCTAAACAACCTTTAAGCTATGCCTTGTTAGATTTTTTATGAACCCATTGCTAGTTGTTTTTGTGTTGTTCCCCGTTGTGTAGTTATGGTTGTATTATAGTTGTAGGAGTCATAAATCCTCTTAAAGCACTCGTTCCATTGTTATGTTGGCAAGTAGGAAAACATGATTTAATTCTTTAATTCATTCATTCATTCATTCATTATTTATTTATTTTTGGTTAAACATGTTTAAACAATTTACTTAACAAACAGTGCATTACCAAAAAAAAGGAATAGGCTGAAGCATAGCTTATAATTGCCTATCCTACCATCTCCATACCAATATGCTGAAACAGCTAAATGTTAAAAAAAATAACCGGTTACATACAATTTGACAAAAGATATATATATATTTTTTTACATAAGTTGTAGTCCTCAATACATTTATATTTAAGACCTTTTTTAATTTTAATAAAGAGGTACTTAATTTCAATTCATCACTTAATTCGTTCCATAATTTTACACCAATAACTGAAACACATCTTGCTTTAACATTTGTTCTCACTTTAACACGTTCAAAATTAAACAACCCACGTAAATTGTATTGACCAACTCTTAATTTAAAGAAATCTTGTATACTTTTAGGAACTATATTGTTTTTAACTTTGTATCAAATCTCCAATGATTTAATATACACAATATCTTTTAGTTTTAAACATTTAGACTGAATAAACTAAGGATTTGTTGGTTTACAATAGCCTTTTCCATTAACTAATCTAATTGCCTTTTTCTGCAGTTTAACTAAAGAGTCCATAGAAGTTTTCACTGCATTCCCCCAAATGTCTGTACAGTATGAGAAGTAAGGCATAACCAAAGTAGAATAGATCAAATACAGCCCTGTATTCAGTGCATCTCGTGTTTTATATAATATGCCAATAGATTTGGAGACTTTGGTTTTAATATAATCAATATGTGATTTCCATGACAATTTATCATCTTGCGTTTTGGTACTGATTTTATGTTAATTTTAGAATAGATTTTAGTTTTCATTGGGTTTTTTTAAGCATTGAATGGACTTACCTTACAATACATCTTGGACCTTATCCAAATGTACACACCAGCGCATACCCTGAGGTCCGAGAGCCAGGTCCAACTACTGTCTAAGATAATAGGAGACAAGAGTAGTTTTTTTATTGTTATATTTTTTTTTATGATTTTTTTTAGGATGTTTTATTTATTTATTTATTCATTCATTCATTCATTTAATTATTTATTGAGGGTTGTAGGGTTTTATTATTGTTCCTGTTCCTATTGTTCCTATAATTTTATCGGCTATGTTTGTGGGCAGCACGTTTTGGCAAAAACATCTATGTGTGATTTTACTGACCAGTATTTCGAGAGTGATTCAATTTGAGTTTTTAATCTGGTTTAGAGCAATGGTTTGAAATTTGCTTCTTCCGCTGGGCTAATCCAGGTTCTGAGATAATTGCATTCGGCCCCTGGGATGATTGCTGATTAGTATTGATAGATCACGCCAGTCGACCAAAACAATTTGAACCAAATTATGTTTTAGCAGATTGTTTGGCAGATTGTGCTTTCTACATACAGAAAATTTCCTATAGTTGTCAAAAATGTTCGTCTGACATTTTTTTATTTCTTTTAGTTGTCCAGCCCTACTAAATTGTGAGTTGGACAATTTTGATAGTAGCATTACAAGAGAAACTGGAGATTTGATGGTGTGATTCTGAGCCAAGTTACAGCCAAGTCAAAACAAGCCAACACCTTTGAGAAAAACTATTATTTCTGCCTTGTAAACAAGCACAATGTCAGCTCTGCTTTGCCCTTGCCTCCACATTGACCTGTCCACCTTCCGACAATGTTTTTATGGTTTGGTGATTGACACAGACTCAGACTTTGGGCAGCTCTGGCGAAGACGTCGAGGAAGCTGGAAGAGTGGGATGTGTGCCGAGCGGCGTGCCGGTTCTGCCTGCTCTATGATGACGGCAGATGGAAGCTGTCCAAGGCAAACACGGAGAAGATGAAGGATCCTGAGGCAGCGGGTATGAAAATAACGCTCAAAGATTAAATAGAAGGTTCGAAAATAATATTAATGACATCTCGAGAGAAGTGTCTGGACGACTTGTCACTTACTGGAGGTGAAAAGTCGACTGTACAGTAACAGAAATTTGAATCATGCTTAAATTAATAGTAATAATTGTGTGTTATCCATACAAAATGACTAAAGGGATGACTTTTACATGGAAACAAACAGAAGGAGAGCCTCTTTCAGTTTAAGGGAGGCTGTTCATTTATATTTACTATATTTACCACACAGACCATATCGGAGAACTGTGGTTGACGGCCAGACTACAAAGTGAACTTCAATGTGTTTATGCCACTATCCATAAACAGTCACAGGGTACTGAAGTTGAAACAGATTAAAGTAAGACTAGTTTGCAAACCAGGACAAACAAACTAGACATAATCAGTTTAACCAGGACTATAAGTCTTAACCATTTAAACTGCATAATAAAATGATGCTTAGTACAGAAACTACAAATATAAGTGCACTATTAGGCTTGGTAAGTGAAATGGTTACTATGGAAATAATGGCAGATCCACCATGTTTAAAGCAATCCGCTAATGTATTTAGTACAACATGGTAAGTTTATCTGTCACTCCGTAGTGTCAAAAATGCTTTAATTAACACTATTTTTGTATTTAGCATTTTAAATTGGTTTAACATTAGGCAACTGAAGATTCGCTGATGTTCGATGTCACGATATTTGAGTACTATCGGCTGTATCTTCCTGCATTTAGATCAGGCAATGGAGCTCAACAGTGACCGCCACTTCCTGGTTCCAAATCTCAGACCCATGTTAAATTGCCATAGGGAATTCGATAAAATTATATTAAAGTTTGAAACGTCCTGGGCTAAGAAGCTATGTGGTGAGTCACGAGCATAAGACCTAATTTTTGTTTAAAGCCGTTTTTTCAGCTTTGTAACTACGAAGTTATTACGACATTTTGCTGAATTTTAAGTTATAGTTGTGCTTTTTAGACTGAAAACAACCGCGCTATGGATCTGAGTTAGCACATAGCTGGATAGCCCGCGGTATTTCTTTAAACTCTTAAAATTTGAATTTTTCGAAAAGCCTATGGCACTATAACATGGGGCAAAACTCTTCCGGAACCAGGCCGGGCTTCCACTGTTGAGCTCCATTCGATTAGTTTATTGTGTGACGCAGATGAAACAAAGGAGCTGATTGGTCTGTCGTTTAGACCTCACATTAAAATCGTTTTTTGATTCGCTCATTAATTCTGCTGAAATCTGCGATGTTTTCAGTTCCACCTAATATTTTTTCCACATTTTTCCATATAGCCTATACATTTTGTTATAGTAAGCATCCTCGTTGGTTTTCCATACAGAAGACAATGCATGTCCTTGATTGGCATATTAACCTGTCAATCATCCCCACTGAAATTCGAAAGAGGCACACGGTGGCCAGACGATACATTCTATCCTTATATATCGTCTGGCCATCTGTCGTCTGATATATTCTATCCTTATATATCGTCTGGCCACCGTGTCCCTCTTGGAATTTCAGTGCAGGCCCAATATTACGTATACTGTATGTTTAATCAAAAAGTTCCACAGTTTCCAACAGGTTACAATCAGAGAGTGTAATTGTGCTGTTCTTGTGTGTCTTTGCACATTTTATTTTTTAATCATTACAGGCAGGACTTCGAAAAGTGGAACCCCAGCTGAAAAGACTGAAGATTGCAACAGAGAATTGCTCCGCCTTTTAGCTGAAATCCACTTCATCAATGCTGAGGTATCTATTACTCTGCACTTTATGTAAAAAGATGCTTTGCTGCTTCTAAATTTGGGTTTCAGGATTGACAGTAGAAGTACAAAGAGGTTTTTTTTGTCCTGAAAGCCTTGTTTTGATGCCTGTCTTTGATGCTAAAACAGATTGTCACTCACACCAGGAAATGAAAAGGCATCACAGTCCTCTGCCAAGGTTCTATAGTTGTATAATCCAATCAATCTTTTCTCGCAATGTTAGAAAAGCACCAACATCTGCTGTTTTTAGCTGGAAATGCTCCAAATGTCCAATGGTTTTGTCCTTGAAAATGCCCTGCACTGTCAGTAAGGTATAAAAACATTTTCATTCAGTGACTAATCGACAAAAAAACAAGTGTTCTTCTCAAATATTCAACATAATTTTCATGAGGATCAGATTTTTTTGTATTGCCGAGGCCTCTTAGGCAAGTACACAAACCTACTTTTGACAAAATTTGGGGCTGTATTAATATCCACAGCGCTAGATCTGTTTCATAATGTCATAACAGCTTCTATAGTCTATGCTTGATTTTTGCAGCTCTGCAAATTTTTAAATCACCTCTGCATTAAATTAGAACAAGATTAGAACTAACCAAATCTAAGCCAAATCTGATCAAAATAATAATCACGACAATTTAAAAAACAATTGAAATCACAGTAGGGGTGGTTAGAGCTCTGTCTTCCAAATAAGGAGGTCGTGGGTTCGACTCCCGGGTCGGACCATCAACATCTCACGATCTCTCTGGGTGGCGTTTGCATGTTCTCCCCATGTCACCGTGGGTTTTCTCCAGGTACTCTGGTTTCTTCCCACCTCCAAAAACATGCATGTTTAGGTTAATTGGGCATCACTGTAAATTTCCCTTAATGATTGAATGAGAGAGTGAATGGTGTCTGTCTACCTGCGGCAAGTTGGCCACTGTCCAGGGTGTTCCCCGCCAAGGCCAAAGTCACTGGGATAGGCTCCAGTCAACCGCGACCCCTAACGGGAACAAGCGGTAGAAAAAAATGAATGAAATCACGATTATTCAAACGATTGTTTGCTTAGAAAATGTGCAGAGCATTAGCGCTCCTCAAATGCAGAAAGTGAGGAGATCAAATAAATGGGTGAAATATCTGATAAAGAGGACCATTGTAAATTACAAATATACTTTACTGTAAAGACCTACTTTTACAAGTCAAGGAAATACCTGAGCACTTACAAACTCACTTATGAGTCACGGTTATAAATCATGATTACTGATTACACAATTTTTGTAAACAAGCAATAATCATTATTGAAATTGAAATTGTATTAATTCCACAGCCCTAATCCCTGCAAGTACAAAACAAGGTCTAAAGCATATCTGAACAGGACAAAACAAGATATAGTCACTCAAAATTAAATTGCAAACAAGAGAAAATCTTTCTGAAAATATTAGAATTTTTGAAAAATGGGTTGAGGGTTCGGATTATTGTCCCCATATTTCAACCAATAATGGGTTTAGAAGTCACAGTTTAGGAAGACTACTGCATGCTATAGTTGCAGATCCCGGGTAACATGTCATGTCTGTGGGTTCAGTGTGACTCTCTTACAATTATTTGTCAATCATAAAGTTTCAACATGTTACAGGGACATTTTTAACTTAACCAATCAGAGCAGACGTCATGCTACTCTGCCAAGTGACTCTTAACATTTTGAAAAAGACAAGTACCGGATACTTCCTGGCATTTTTAAAAGGTTCTTTTTCTTAAGCTAACTTCTGATTATTCTTCAACTAGTCGACTACCACATAAAGTAGTCACACATGACCTTTCTAGTCGATTAGCGACTAGTTGACTAGTCTGTGCAAGCCCTAGCACAGAGTCTGTGCACATGTAAGTATGAATGTGAAACCAGTAAAGGTTGCTAAATATGCTTTTGTCTGTGGCCTGCGTTTTTTAAACATATGTTATAAAATCCTCTGATGTGCAACAGGCTTTACAAAATGTATAGCATGACCTATTTATTATCCTACTAAAAGGAGCCTTGATAACATATTCCTTTTAACACACTTATCAATAATAATGTAACTCAACTGTAAAATTCATGTTCATACACCTTACAGGCCCGTGAACATGATTCTGGGATGTGATCAGGCCCGAGAGGCAGGCTGGGCTGTTCTTGTGAATTTGTTTTGCTTGTGTTTGGAGCTTGTCTTATCATGTAATCCCGCTTTCGCCTCGCCCCGAGCCTCAACTCCCAAAGTCCAAAGAGATCCAGCACCAAGTCGACAGCACTTTGAAGGAAATAAAGGCAACCATCCACAGCGTGAACCGGGCTAAGACAGACTTTCACCCAGCTTCTGTCCCTCCCTCCTTCCACACAGCCCTTTCTTCTTCAAACCAGTGATATTTCTTAAGAATTCCTCATAACTACTGACTTAATAAGACTCCAGCGAAGAGGAGGGTTCTTTTGTCTTCAATGTATTCTCCACCGTTGAAATAAAGTCATCACCAGACATTTTCCATTGCCTTTGATCAGCCAAAACTGGGCTTTAAACTGCTCATGGGACTCTGACACCAACACAGCAGGAAGCCTTCTCTTCTACTCGTTTTTATAGAGTTGTCAAAACAGTTTGTCACCTACACTGTTATCCCCTGAATTTGACAAATAAATGTTGTTTTTTTTTTTAGGCTGTTGTGCAGAAACTCCACACAGAAGGAGTGCAGCTCAATTGTCACCCTGTCCCTCCTCTTGTTAAAAAACAGCCCGTGTCTGAGGATGATGCTGATTGGATTGTTTACAGGTACAAATTTGGATTATATTTATTTTTCAATACCTCAAGATTTGGCTAGATTTGATTTCTGGAGGTTTAAAATGTTATAAAATGGCAGGGCAGGCTCGACGCTAGATGTGATTCTGGTTAGATTACAACAATGTATTTCAACTTCTGCCTGAAGGGGTTGTCACAGCATATCACGAGCTTGTATCCTTGTTTAGTCTGACATATATTTCTTAAGCCTCGAGCTGCGTGCTACTATAGCCGTCGAATACAAACGTGAACATAAAAGTGGAACTAAGCTCTAAATCAGCATTTGTTGTTGATTACAGCCGAGTGTGTCAGATTAAAAAAGCATATGTTGCTAGACCAATTACAGTTCTCCTTCTACCTTCAAACTCTATCTCTTCACTGCCTAGTTTGACAGTTCTGTTTGAAGTGTGGTTATGAGCAGATAGTAGTGCTCTAGAGTCAGATTAATTTATTGCTTCTATTACTTTTTTTAATTCTTTCACTGCCCTGTTCTCACTCTCACTGCCCTTCTTCACTACCAGGCCTTTTTGCTAATTTTAAACAATATTCACAGCTCCACAAACAACTTTGTGAAATCATGACATGTTGTACATCATTGGCAGACTAGGGTTGGCCGCACAATGACGGATATTTTTGTCATTGGCAGGAAATGAGTTAATGGTCAAATAATCAAGCATTTTGTAAGTTTGATTGTTTAAAAAGACTTATATTTTATTTTTACTTAAGTTTATTTATCCAAGTAGGTTGGTTCAGAAGAAATTTGTCAGAGGCAGCAGCACAAGAGTGACTGTGACATACAAGAATATACATAAAACATGAGCTATTTCACACATTCAACTCTTTTCAACAAAAGAGTCTGACACATATCCTTTTCACACTGCATAATATTTACCTCGGCACGTTTGTAGACTTTAAATTATTCCACAAGAGTTTTTTTTACAGAAATTCGATCGCACAGGGGCAATCAAGACTTTATTCTGGAAATGGCGACAGATACGCGATGATTTATAACTGCTTCATTCAAGACTTGAGCATTTCTTGTGTTTTAGGTTTGTTTTATCGTAAAATTGATCACAGATTTTTTGTAGTTCGCTTAATTTTGAGCTTTTTTATTTGAAGAAAAAAAAACGCCAATTTCATTGGAGAATGACCTGTGGCAAGTAGTAATAATAATTTAGTTAAAATCTGAAGGTAAAGTGTATTCATTTGTATAGAGTTCATAGATTGAAAACAGAATTACATTAGGACATCATTTTGCTTTACAGGAGGGAAAGTTCGAGGAAAACTCTACAGACAATTTTACAGACGATTCACACAACACTAGAAAGTCAGATGATGTCCATAGTTATTACAATTTACATGAGGCCCCGACGAAAGTATTATGCCATGTGAATAGGACAATCACTAAAAACAGCTACATTCATCACATTTATTGACTTTATTGAACCAGGAAAACAGGATCAGGATTTTTTTTTCAGGGGAGTCCTGAGAGAGAGACATATTTTTAGTGCAAGAGAAAAACCTATGCAAACTTCGAGGAGAACATACATACAAACTCCACTTGACCAAGGCAACAGGCTCAGAACTCAGAACCTTCTTGTTTTGAGGCCAGAGAACTAAACCGCTTTGCCTTTGTCTTGCCCAAAATTAGATTCTTTACCAACATTGACTCGACTAAAGCTGAGGTGATGTCGCTCAAGTGCATTTTTGCGACATTTTGATGTGTCTATACTTAACGTCTTCTGTCACGAAAAAGAAATGATGCACACTATCATTTTGCCGCCAAAGAATCAGAATAAAAATGCTGCTTTTTTGCTTAATGATTGTACCACAACCTTATTGTTATTCATAGCTCCTATAACATCCACAACATGCCTTTAGAATTAACTTGAAATCTATTGACATTACATTATGCAGCCTCATTTGCCAAAGTGCAAATGGCTATAAATATGCACTGACTGACTTGAAAGCTAATCAAGTTTACTGTTCTTTGTAAGTGATATAC
Organism: Mugilogobius chulae; assembly: GCA_038363315.1. Classification (NCBI taxonomy): domain Eukaryota; kingdom Metazoa; phylum Chordata; class Actinopteri; order Gobiiformes; family Gobiidae; genus Mugilogobius; species Mugilogobius chulae. Next base: position 9,824,903 of record CM076407.1, read on the forward strand.
ACAAACTTGACGGCACCTTTCACGACCTTTTCAAAAGCTCAACTTCTGCACCGCCTCCCGCTGTTTTAACTATGCACTACTGAATACAATAATGTAGCTTCAGCAAGTGGTGACATTATTGTAAGTGAAAGCTACTGCTGTGCATCCAGGTGCTTAGACAAATGTGTAGCGAACGGCTCATTATGAATAACCTTCACAACATCTTTTAGGAGTTTGTCTGTCTCCTGCTGCAGTTATGAGAAAGCATAACGCATTAGCTCGACTGTCTGTCTCTCTACTTTACTTTTCAAAGACAGCAAAAGTAATAGTTACAGTTAGATTAACAAGATTGATTTGAGAAGTTTTGATTAGTTTAGCTTTAAGCCTACTTGTACAAAATTATCTGGGGTTAGAATGTTTTAAATTGCATATTGAGTGTCTGTTTTATCTTAAAATGTTTAAAATGTGTAAATACATTTTTATTTTTGACTGCAGATGTATTTTTACTTTTGATCAACTGGGCATCAACTAAACAAAACAAACTAAAAAATATTTCTTTAAATGTAGACTTGTCAGATTTTTGGTGGAGAATTTGCATTCACCTTTTCAACGTTTTATTGACATGTGTAAATACCCTGATACATTCAAGATGTATGTTTAATGCTTTACTAAGGAACATTCTGAGCAGCCATAATATTGCCATAGTGACGGGATCTATAACAGGGGTTCTCAAACTTTTTCAGGTCATGGACCCCTATCGGCTCAAAATCTTCCAAGGACCCCCTATCACTTTTCGCTCTGGTATCACATTAAAATTCCTAAATTAAAGCTAAACTATATGTCAAATTTGAGAAAATGGTTAATTTCCTATGGTCATTTTTACTGGTTTACTTGTTTCTTTTCTATCCAAAATTCTATGTTTAGGACGGTAAATCATAAGAAATTGTTATATTCAAAAAAATTACCAATGTTTCAAAAAAAACATTGGGGGACCCCTACACATAGGGATCCACTTTGAGAACCACTTCTCCAACTAACTCACGAGTTGCGATCCCTACAGCAAAATAAATGCTTTTAAGTTGGAAAAAATGTCAAAATTGGGTTGAAATGCATTTATTTTAGTAGTATATTACTTTATATGACCAAAATTCAGTCAAACATGATGCTTCAGTCATAGGGTTAGGGCCATGATTATAAAATTACATCTTGAAATGCTCTCGTGACCCCCAAATTTTGCTTTGCGATCCCATTTTGGCAATGACTGCTCTAGAGAGCCCGTCGAGTTTGCATGTTTGCATAGGTTTCCACCAGGTGCACTGGTATTCCCTACCACTAAAAACATGTCCAGTGTGGCTTCCCTCTCTCCAGATAGAAATTTGCAGTAAAAGCTACAATCTGGTACAAAAATCTCTGCCACTGTGCTTGTAATTGTGCATTATCCTAATAAACAATTAATAAACAATAATGCATTACATTAGTGTGCATAGAAAGAGACACTGTCACAGAAACACCTGCATGATGCATTTTTTATCCACACATTCTTCATGGAAGTCTCTAAAGTTTAGTTTTAAGTGGAATGTAGATGAAGGAAGAATATTTCCATGGAAACAAGCCATGAAGCAATCTGTTTTGGAGAAAGAAGCCCACTATTTTAATGCATTTTATTCCAACAAAAACCTTCAAATAAAAACATGGCTATATTCAAGTTTATTTTTTGGCTAGAATGTTGCATAGTGGGTCTTTGATAGGAATGTAACGATATGCAAATCTCACGAAACAATATTTTTTTCGATGTGAAGCTCACGTTACGGTATATATCACAGTATTGCAACATTACTGAGAGCCCACAATATGACTGTATGGTAAACAATAATCTCTGGGTGAATCCTTTTCTTGGTGCCACTTCATAGCTTCAGACTGAATTGCTCTCTCATCATATAGGCTATAAAGTCTTGTTTCTTTGTTTTTGTTTTTTTTAATGTTAGACTAGCCGTTCCTCTATTGTTACTAAAATTAAAAATATTCTAATAAGCCTGTCCCTGTTTCATGCATTGTACTTCTTCCTCTCTTCAATATTCTTTGCCAACTCTAACTTCTGCTTTTCCCACTCCGCTTGGCTGTGTTTGTGCAGAGATTGGATGGCTTCTCTGTCAGCCTACGCCTCCTCCGGTTTCTCGCGAGCAGCCGAGCTCGGGGCAGAGATCTCAGAGTCGTGGGTTGTTGCAAACGCAGCCGTTTACCTGTGGAATTACAACAAGCACTCGCTCTCACAGAAGCTTTACCGGCTCCTCCTGCCCAGCTTCAGGCCCGTGGTGGAGCTGATGCAGAAGATGAAGTACACCGGGTAGGCTGGCTCTCAAAATACGATGGTGTATAATTGTATAATGTACCTTCTGTTCTAGTTTGAAGAAAGGCATCAACAGCTGGTGTGTATACTACAGAGTTGTCTAAAGGTTTGCAAAGGCACTCATTAAAATCCATGTGTCTGTTTGCCTCTAATGATAAACCTTCCCAATATTTCAAATAGCATTTTGTTGAATGAAAGCCATAATAATGTAGCTGCTTTTGACTAGAACTGGGCTATATTATAATTTTAAATAATATCGTTATAGTTGCTTTGAAGATATGAAAACATGGAATATCGAGTATATCGTTTTTATCAAAAAAGGCTTCAAAAATAGTTAAAAGATACAAATGAAGAAAGCTACCACATTGTAAATAAATTGATCAAATAAGAAAAAGAACATATTTTAGTTAATTTGTGTCTTCTTTGTTAGTTAGAAAGCACATCGCAAATTTATTCAGATTTTTTCTACACAAAATCTTGTTTAGCTGCATTTTTTCTTTATGAATTGTAATTTACCATCAAACTTCTGAGTTTGTGGTCTTGTGAGGACAGTTTTGGTCATACAGTATATTGGTCGATTGAGACACTCACTAGTTTTGAGAATTGACACCTTTTATTCATCTAACTGATTGATAGCAAGTCATAAGTCGACCAAAAATAATAGTCAACTAATAATTTAGTCAACTACATTTAATTACACCTACACCTAATTTCATTAAGCTTTAACTAATACATTTAAGTATGTGTTTGAACATTTTCCGGTTGGTTTGAGATAATATCGTCTGAATATCGTAATCGAGATGTGCCAAAAAATTATCAAGATATCCATTTTTGTCAATATCGCCCAGCCCTACCTTTGACATACAATATATTCATCCAATCAGAGGCTTTGTTGAATGAGAACCTTGTGATATGAACTCCCTGCTACTATTCTACACACCTGTGATAAGATGAGCAAAGATACCATTTATCAGTCCCACAATGGTGAAATTCCAGTGTTGCAACGCGCAGTTCAAAAACAGCAGGGGAATAAAAACATGCAATAAAATAAGGTCATTATTTTAACCACAGATTTAACACAACCTTAGGTGAAGTAAAAATATAACACACTAAAAACATACACTTGATATACAATGATTATTGATCAGTTTTTCAGTTGATTGCATTACATATTACAACTCCAAATATTAAAACTCTCATATTTCAGAGTCCTAGTATATGGCTGAATCATATTTTGTGTATTGTAGAGTTTTTCCTTTTGGCTATTTAAAAATATCCAACACTGTAAAAGCTATACTGTATATCTAAACTTGCTTACATTGACATTGACAATTTGAGCTGCCTTGACTGAATACGATTAAATTGCTTATGTAATATAGAATATTTTCCTGCTTTTAAGACATTTCTATCTGGTTATAAATAAATTTGGCTTAAAAAAAAAATGCCAATGGGGTAAGAATTTTTTTTTTTTTTTAATTTGCAAATAATTTGGCTTGAAATAAGAAGTAATGTCTTGAAATCAGTTTGAAACACTTTGAAACAAGGAAAGTAATCTAGGTCACTACAATAAATCAATGTTACATTAGTAAAAATGCTTGAAATTAGGTTTAAATCCTAGAATCAAGCAACTTTAACTTGTCTTGAAATACATTTTTTGCAGTGTAATTGTCACATTTATAATATGTTTGGATAAAAAGGGTAGATCTTACAAGCATTTGCTTCAGCCTATCTTGTCAATCTTTCTCTAAATCAAGTTATTGTTATTGTTTTTGGAATCACGACTGGATACAACATTTGTTCCCTTGTCTCCCAAGCTTTAAAACCAACTCGTAATTATACCCTCTGACATCCAAAAAGCATCTGGGTTTACATAATATGCACAATTAAATAAAATGTTTCTTATATTGCTAGAAAGTGGGCTATAAAGAACAAAATTAGATTAAATCTCCACTCGACCCAGGTCAGGAGTTGCCCCTGCTCAGTAACGCTCTTAAAACAACCCACTTCTATTGCCAGTGGCGAATAAAGCAGGTCAAAACTAGTCTTATTGCTAATCAGACCAGTCACACTTAACTTTATCCAAGGACATTTGCTATCCATAGGACCTGGAACCTTTCACTAGTTCAGCCTTATAAAAAACCCAACCCCAAGTTATAGCAGATTTTGCTTATTTTGCTTATTACGTTTGCTTATATTGAAAACTTCAGTCATATATCACACGTAAGCATGCATTATACTTTCATACGCTGATGACTGCACATTTTTCTACAACTTTGTGAATGGATTTCTTCCCGCCTGCCACTCATTCACTCAACCCCCGAGGACCTCTGCGTAAACGTATTCTCTCCCTCCAGTTGAAACTTGCAAATGACGACAGCTTTATGTATGCGCTACAATAGTAATTTCAGAGTCTGTCAAACCTGTCGTGTTTTCAGTGATTCTTTTCAGTGGCACTTTCATTGAGCAAACAGCAGTTTAACCTCTGCTTCTGGAGAGTCAAACACAACCCAAAACGTCCTCCGGCAGTAATTATACTCGTTATGTAACCCGCTGACTTTCTGAAAATACAAATTTCCTTGAAGAAAGTTGTAAAAATAAATGTTTTCGCCCTCCTTGCCCAGACTCGGCTGTTTATTTTTAGCTCTCTTGTCAGGCTGATGCATTTTTTTGTCTCGCAGGGATCGTGCTCTGTTTGCGATGCTGTGTAATGCAGTGGCTCGCGGCCTCATCCAGCCCCTGTCTGCTCCGGTCTCGAGGCAGACGCCGGTGCCCGTGGACAGAGGCAGAGGCAGAGGAGGGGCTTCCAGCGTGAGTGGGCTTGACCTGGACCCCGGCACCCTGCAGGACGCCCGCAAGGCTCTGGAGGTAACGGAGAGGCAGATCTGTGCTGGAACATGTGCTACAAAGGACTGGGTCATGACTTCTGTTTGATGTGCCTGGTTAGATTCTGCCGGCATCAGAGGCACGCTCAGTAATGGTCTTCTGTTTGGAGAATCAGTTCTTTAAATGTAATCTGTAGAAAACGGCTTTGTGATCCACTGTTCAGAAGCTACAAGGGCCATCACAAATTAGGTGTTGAAAAAATTAAAATTGTTAAAAGGATCACGATTCTGCGTGGTAACTCTTCTGGATAGATTCCAAATTCTCCAAAATCGATTTTAAATTACGTCAGTGTTTATGTTGCTTCAGAGGTCTGCTGCGCTAAAATAGCCTTGATATGACATGATTTACATTGTCAGAAAACTGGTAAAAGTCTGTGTGTGAGTTTAAATACTAGTGCTGTCAAGTAAATAAAGAATTGAGAGATTAATCAATTATGATCAGTAATTAAGTGTTTTTCTCAGCAATTTTTAGGTGAGATTAAAAATATATTAAGTGTTTTTGTTTTGTTTTTATCAAATTTAATTAATTACATTATTCTTGCAGATGCAAAAAATGAAGACTATTGACCCTATTTTGTCCCGCCTACTTTTCTAGGACGTGCACTTCCTGTTTAGCTGCATTTAGCCTGGAGATTTCAGTCGATGGGTTTATTTTAACTGTCATTATATTTCATTAAAATTGCCCCACAAGACAGACAAACAAACACGTTAGCTACCTTAACAGAGCTAAACAGGAAGTGCATTTCCAAGCCAAGTGGGCGGGACAAAATAGGGTCAATAGGAAGTCTTTTGTTGCTATCTTCTAAGCTTAGCGTTAGCTGTGGCTGCTCATGACTGGGGGCTTTGCATTGCTGTGGTAGACTCAGCTTGAGTTACAAAAACACCACATCAACCTACTTTTATCGATGGTGTCGTCATGGAGTTTTTGAACATAAAACTCCCGTTCATCAGTCCTAAAACTCTTGCCTGCTCGTTGCTACTTGTGACCTTTGCTCATGTCCCTCAGGTCAAAGGTCATGTGCAGACTTTCTCAAGTCAAGTTAAACAACCCTTATGTCCACTTTGCAACTCGTTATGGAAACAATGAAGTTGAAGATTTCAAAATAGATTAATGCGATAAAAAAAAAAAAATAACTCGATTTCAATAAAACTTTGAGTTGGGGTGACAGAAATGCAGACACACACTTGCGGCAGCGCACAAACAGAACAGGAGACTTACATGAGGTAGAAGTAAGAAAGTAGATCCAGGCTATATTAGCGCTACTTTACATCCACATACTTCATGATTTGTCCCATGTTGTTGTTGTTAGCAGTGGAGAGCAGCTAACGTGTAACTACAGTCACAACTCGTCTGCATTAAAGGGCCAGCGACCCATTTATTTATTGCATATACTGCAAAATTAACTCTAATGGTATCCTTGACAACCACACAAGTGTAATAATTGCAAAATGGTGATAAATTAGCCCCACACATTTTTATTAAGATAACAAAAAAAATAGCCAAAGAACAAAATAAAAATTTAAATAAATTGAGAATAGTTTTAGAATTGAATGTTGAGAATCGTTTTTTATACAAATCGTGACCCCAAGAATGGGAATAGAATCGAATCGCCTGACACTCAAAGATTCACTCCTCTAATAATTACCATTTCTGCTGGCTAAGTACCAAATGCTATCTTTTTACCCTCTTGTTGTTTTCCATTATTTTGTTTCTGATTTATTGCTTTTCTGTGAAGAAAAGCATCCTCTCCAATGCATTTTTCATAAACAGTGCACCGTACAGCTTAGGTCAGATACAGTGTCGGTCTTGAACAAAGTCATCCTATATTTTCCTTTGGAGTTGACAAGCTGCCAACAGAGGCCCTGGGCAATGGACAGCGCAACGTCCAATATGAGCCAATGTCTGAGATACTTGTGTTGGCTCTATTCTGTTGGACATATTGTTTTTATGACACTGAAAAGAACATAGTGCCATACTGTAGTTCTCAGAAAGGGAGCTAAATGAATAATATTCCAAACTATTTTTATAAGCTATACCAAGTTTGTCATAAACTGATTCTAAGGCAGATGTCTTCCTTCTCCCAGCTGTGCGACTTTGCTCTGAAGATGTCGAGCAGCAGCATCCCGGGAGAGTTGGTTCCCATCGCTGTGAGGAGTCAGATTGTGTCCACATGGGTCCAGACCAAGAGAGTGTTACAGCAGCAGATCAGCTCTGCCCTGGACGTGGGAGACGAGGTACCATGACAAATGTTACAAATGTTTGAGAAACATAGTGGCATCTTAATGGAGAATATATTGATTAAATGTATATTAATAGATGAATTGTAACTTTGTTTGGTCAAAATGTTTAGCAAAAATGACATTTAGAACACAGAGTCATAGTTTTTTGAATATTGTGTTCTAGTTGTTCCTAGTTTTAGTAGATCAATCTAAAAGTGTTCAGAAGAGACCAATTTGTGTTTTCTTAAAATTTTTTTGCTCAAATGAGTACCGTATTTTCCAGACTATATGTCGCTCCAGAGTATACGTCGCAGAAGCCCCAAAATGCATATTTTAGAAGAAAAAAACGTGTAGTCGCACCGAAGTATAAGTCGCACTTTATTGGGGAAATTAATTCACGTAATCCGGCACCATAAACAGACACGGGACACGTTTTTCCAAACTGCTCCTGTCTGAGCTTTTTTTCTGACATAGAGATGCACAGAGGCCAAGGATCGCAGGCACGAGGCAAAATTACAAGATGCAGATCAAAACACGACTAAACTCTGCATTAATCGGCTTCTATATTGTCACTCAATCATATATGCATTGTGTCCATTTGACGTTCAACAATCACGATATGACTTACCTGCAGCAACCACACATCTCTTTCCGCTAAATCCACTGCCTGTTTTTGTTGCCCAAACTCCATTTCCACCTCTCCGTGCAAGCGGTCAAAATAACTCCTCATCTTGAAATCAGATCGAATCAAAGCTCCCTGTCTCGTTATTTTCATTGATAGAAGCCCTTCGCGCTCTCCTGAGCGTCAGTGTGGTTCTTGAGACTGCAGCCTCCAGGTCTGCAGTTTTATAAATGTACGCATCACACGTGCGCTGCACTTACGCAAGTAGCTGCACCTCGGAGGCAACAGTGTCACACCTCATTGACGGAACAGCAGCAAATGAAATGGCATTTTTCTCTTGTTTTGACCTGTAATATGTTAATAGTTATAAACAAATTTACAATTATTTTATATAAATAAGTCGCACCCAAGTATAAGTCGCCCCCCCCCCGTCAGACGATGAAAAAAAGCGCGACTTATAGTCCGGAAAATACGGTATTTAGATTCAATACTAGCTTTAGTATCAATTCATGAGATTTTTGATTGGCCTACTTTCAAAAATGCTATTTTATAAGCTTCAAAACATAACATGAGCTGAGAAAAGGTCCATTCATTGAACAACAATGATAATGAGAAGCAAGGAAAATTGTGTATTTTTAGCGTTTTTAATGTAAAAACTAGTTTGCCTGTAAATCTACACCACTAGAACATTCCATAGCGCTGTAACCTCAGCTCAAAAAGTACAAAAGTCTTAACAGGGTTCAGACAGTGGAATTGCCAGTTGTTGTGGAAAAGGCATGGAAAATCATAAAAAAACAATCTGTACAAACCCTGACTCTTACATTCTAAACAACTAATCGATTAATTGAAAGAATAATCGCCCAACAAATCGAAGACCAAAATAATCGTTAGCTGCAGCCCTACTTAATTAGTTTTTTTTAGATCAAGTTTTTCCCACATATCTGACTAATATCTAACTGAGATACAACAAAATTATTTCACATTCAGTAGTAGCTGCATCTTCTGTTCTACAGATGCATATAGCATGTTTGTGAAAGTGATATTTTGATAAGCTGTGTAGCTAGACTGGTGGAGTGAGCTATAGGAAGACCTTCAGAAATAACCGGGGAATTGAGTCATTGCATTCACGGTGGAGGTCATAAGTGTATGCTGAAAACCAATACTATACTTCATTAGGTTTCAAATCATTGCATACTACTGCCTCAACATTTCAACAACACTGCTATACACTCATGAGACTCTGTTGGTTAAAGCCCTTATGACAGGTTCACTATGTTTTACTGAAAAATGTAGTTTAACCCAGAAGTTCTCAAACTTTTCAGCACTGGGGCACCACTAAGCGTTCTTGCCCTAAGCCGAGGCACCCCTTACATTTTTACATATATTTACTTTAAATAGGGTGTTTTTACCTTTTTAAGACATGCACAGCTTATTTAGATTTTATTGAAATTGCACAAAAAAAACTCCACCAAACACCACAGGAATTTTTTTTATTAAATACAATATTCTGAAATATATTATATTTTTTTTCCAAATGCATGATGGAATTTTATTAATATTGGAAAGGTATAAAGCATTTAAATCATTTTAAATCAGAAGCTCTCATGGGGCCCCAACCTAGCTCCGCCCTGTAAACCAGCGTTCAGAAGCTGTGCAGATGTCTGCGTATTCGTTGCGTGATCAGAGCAGAGAAAACGCTGCTGTTCCACAAACTTTTGTCAGGACAGGACTTCTGTTTTGCAAATGCAAAACTCCAAAGATCACTTTGACATTTTCGCGTTGCGCTTTGCGCCGCATCGAGTTTCTAATCCTATATGTTTTTTTCACCAAAACAAGCTCCAGTTTCGTAGAATATCATGGGTGTGGCAAACGCTTCTTTAAACACAATTTCCGCTAATAAACTCTGATATGACACAGACACACGCAGCCTCTCTGAAGTGAGGATGGGAGAGGAAAAAAGAAATGCTTTCGGAACGTAATGTTTCTAAGTGAGGCAAAGAGTGCTCTGGTGTTACAACTGCTGGTCTAAGCCTTTATTTTAAAAATTCTATCAGACTCAACAATTTCCCGCGGCACCCCTGGACTCACGTCACGGCACCCCATTTGAGAACCTCTGGTCTAACCTGTCATACACACTTTAGAGAGGATATTTTCACATTAAAACAAATGAAAAGTGCTTTTTAATCTTTTCAGTTGAGTGTGTTGTTGTTGTGTGTTTTTTCTTTAGAATGCTGTGGGCTCATTTACATTTCGGTCACCTCTGTCTGCTCAAGATGATTTAATTGGAAATCTTTCAAAAAATGATTAACTAGAAGTCAGCAGAAAATACCCATTCAACCATTCATTAAGATAATTTTTCTACTCTGTTTACGGATTTTTGAAATGCAAATTGAGTTTTCAGAAATTTGTGGAGCCATTGCAAAATAATGAATATGCTAATGTGTAATTGTGCATGATTACAGCAAGGAATTTTTCATTTTTTAATTACTAGAAGCTACTGATTATCGGTGCTTGTCATTAGAAGTACAGCTTTTAAAGTCTATTTAAGTCAAAACATCGTTCATTGTCTGTTTGAGGAGCTTTTAATTAGGGCTCTAGGTATTTTGTTGATTAAAGTTGTTGACTTTTTTTACTTGTAAATTAGTCACTTTGTGTTTGCCACTAAAAAGTTTATGTATGGAAAAATGAGACCACTGAGTCTGGTCTGAACTGAATAATAATTATTTTTTAGTTCTAATCAGAGCTAAATGCTGCCCTCTGATTGGCTGTGCTTGGGTTGTACTCTTTTGTTTCACTTTAATGTTTGTGAAAAACAAGTTTAAAGGCCATATCTGCAACCCAAAATAAATACATGTCACATGTATTACCTTTTTTTTTTTTTTTTTTTTTTTTTTTTTTTTTTTTTTTTTTTTTTTTTTTATCGCATTACTTACCTTTATTTGGTCGATGGAGTCCACAATTTGTATTTGTCTACTAAATCTATTATTTATATAAAAAGATTTATATAGAGGCGAAAGATGAAGAACGTTGGCTGAAATTTGGGAGAAAATCACTAGGTTAATATGGCCACTGTTTGTGCATGCATTTTTGTTTTGCTTCAACTCCATAGGTGTGGTAATTTGTCGATGATATTGGTTGACAAAGCTGCATAATTAAATGAAGCCTTGAGAAATCGCAATCTAAACTCCACATCTAATCCTCTGTCTGTTTTATTTCTTATTTTTTCCTGTTAAATGGCGGAGATTAAAAGTCTGTTTAGTTTATTTTCTTTACTAAAAGCAGTTTTATTTAGTTTTTGAAAACAGTAAATGAAATCGAAAATCAAGATCAATCAAAATGAATTGTGAATAATAGATACAGTTGACATCAGAGGCCACGCCCACTAACTCTGCGGGGGAAACTTAACATGGTCAGTGCATCAGAACAACAGTTTTATCACTCACTGCCAACAACTACAACAGCAAATATGGACTTAAGAAGATACGGTATATTGTGTCAAATAAAACACAAAGACATATAAATATATATAAATGAAGTGATCCAACTGTCCAAATATGTAAACATATCCAAAAACAGCTGCAATCGAAATACCTCTGTGACGCTAGAACCACCTGGAATTCACGCTTTTGACAGAAAACCACACCAACAATCGACATTTAAACATGGTTATGACTTGATTCAATTAGTTGTACTTAATTCACCAAAAATATCTTTAAATCTTCCCATCCCCACAACTTCCCCCCACAGCAGGCCTCCATGCCCTCAATTATGAGGCGTTGCCAACTCTAACTCTATGTTCTCCAAATCAACCCAGCCCTACTTTTAATTGGTAAATATTTTAAACCGAATCCATAAGAATCTGTTTCAGTGACAAGCGTTTGCATTTAAAATGTGCTCAACCTACATTTCCACTTATATAAACTCCCATTAATATTACAAGAGGCCATGTTTTGTGGGTTAATTTGTTTTCATGTTGTAGCTGTTACCACCAAGGGAACATGTCTTACTTTCCAAAGGTTCAGACTGTGCAAATAATTGTCGCGCTTTCGTTTTATGTATTACACTGGAAGAATCAGACATGTGACCTATTATATTTGCTGCTGTGTTCACATTCTGTTAGATAATACACTTGTTTGTTTTTGCCTTTAATGACCCGAATGGCGTTGTTTCTGTAATGAGTGCTTTGAACCTCAGCCACATCAGATCAGCATCACGTCATGCTTTGTAAATATGACAGTTTATCTCTAACTGCAATCAATAAATCATTCATCAAGCCTTTCTCCACACTTTGCCAAAACATGAATTATCAACCAGGCTGAATCGAACGTATTCGGACGCATATCATGAACACACTGCTCCGCCATAGCTATATACATTTATTGAACATTTAGCTCTCTACTTTGTATGATTAAACTCAGGAGAGTGAGTGCTGTCCGTTCAAAAAAGCTGCCATCGTTTTCAAATGGAGGATTTTTCAGGTGGTCCTCATCAAGTTCATGTTATGTCCTATTGGCAGTAGGGTTGTTCCGATACTGATACCGGTATCAGCAAATTTTTTCAGGTATCGGTATCGGCGGGTACTCATATCAAATCTCCGATACCGCCCTGTATTGTCCTGAATGAGAAGACGTAGATGCAGCTGTTCTCTGCTGTGGCTAATGCCACAGCTAACAATCAGAGCATCTAAAAAAGGCTCTGTGGAGAGGAGACTCTTCGAAGATTAACCACAAAAATTCTCCATATATGCTCACAAACACCCGTTTTACCTCTGTGGTGTTTCATTTAGCCTTTAGAGTAGAAGGACTGTGGTTAAACTAACTCTGAAAACGGCCCAACAGCAGCGCTAGCTAGCGGCGCTAACATGCTAACTCGGACTTTCGTTTACATTGCATTTCAATAGATGAACGTCTTTTACAGCCTCATTGTTGTTTTTATGACACACAGAGGTGGAAAAGCACTAAGTAAGAATATACTCAACACAGAAACAGGCCTGGTTCATCCTGGTTTAGACCTGGTTTAGTCCAGACCTGGTTCAGTCCTGGTTTAGACCTGGTTCAGACCTGTTCAGTCCTAGTTCAGACCTGGTTTAGACGTGGTTCAGACCTGGTTTAGTCTGGGGTAGCCCTGGTTCAGACCTGGTTTAGACCTTGGTCTTGGTTCAAAACCTCAACAAAAAATTTGACTCTAAAATAGGCTTAATATCCAATATATAACAGTTACAATAAACAATATATAAAAAAATAATAAAAACTAAAAATCTTTATTATGAAGTAACAATAGCCTATTTTATATGTGTAGCTTTTTGCGATTTATGAGTCTAGTTTGCAGAAGCCATTATTAAAACTGATTATGATTTAAATTTGAGTTAAAAGCTGTGCCTATAATTTACTTCTTTTGCCATTATAATGTAACATTTGGTATCGGCACTGGTATCGGTATAGGCACCTTTCCCGAGTCAAAGTATCGATATCGCATCAGTAAAAAAAAAAAAAAAAAGGTATCGGAACAACACTAATTGGCAGAGCATAATAGTTACCTCTGGCGACTGTAAACTTGAAATGATTCCACGATGTCTGAGTTTTTTTACAGGCATTCACACGAGGATTGAGACTTGTAATTAGTTGTTTTTACAGACTTTATTCCAAAAATGACATAGATACACCTTGATTTATGACACATCTCTTGCTCAATCATGACTTGAGCATTTCTTGTGTTTGGTTTGCTTTCTCATGAATAACCTTAGTTTTGTAAATGTGCTTCTCGTCACATCGTTGGTTTGTCGAGCAGAATTGTACTTGCGCATCATCAATTTTATTGTACTAGCTTTTTTAATTGTAGAAAAAAATTCAATTTCACTGGAGAATGATCAGTGGTGAATAGTATAATAATTGGTTCAAATCTGGAGGTAATAGGCAGCAGAGACATTATTATTTAATATACAGCATATACAATTGGCTCTGTGCACAGAACTGTCAGCATTAGCATTACCCTTTTTTAATAACTTTACATTTTCTCCAGATATTCTTAATTATCTTCACATGAAATAGTCTGATGATTCTGTTTTACCAAAATCAAGAAATCATTTTCTGTGGTTGTTATAAGCCTCACAGCCACCAAGATATCTCCGTCTTAAACCTATCATGATTCATATGCAAAAATCCAGTCCATGACATGGATGTCCCTGTTTGTTCACCAAAAATCGGACGGAAAGTTTCAGAGGCAGGTGACATCACAGCATTCTAAATGTTCATGCTGAGTGGCAACGATGCATTAGAGTTAATAGAGAGAAAGGACATTTTCTCTTGAAAGAGTTCAATAAACACTAAAACAGGAAAATTAAACTACAGTTTGATAACAAATTCAACCCACACAAGTCAACTGAGCACTGGGTTTGCAACGACATGTAAAAAGAGAAAATCAAGAAACAGTTACAGACAACAACAAGACTTTACTTCTCACATTTATCAGACATTGAAATCACTAAACAGTTGTTTGCTTTTACCTTTTTCTTTGCTGTTGTTCCCAGAGTCCAACGCAGAGGAGCGGGCCATGACGCGTGTTCTGGTGGGACTGGAGATGTTTCAGTGCAATGGAAGCCCTGGACAGATGGACTTCTCCCTCCCTGCTCTCTCCACAGTATGTGCTCTGTTCTTTTATTATTACACTGTGTGGGCGCTGGTTTGTTGTCCTACAGAGGCTGCGCTCCAGATGGTGAAAACAGATGCAGCAGTGGCCTAATGGGACCCCGAAAGCATGTCTGAATCAAATCATAACACGTTTCAATACCATCAGATATTAATGACTTCTTGCTGCTTTTGTTATCGTCACTGCTTTTTATTTGGACCTGGAGTCGAACTTGCTGGGATGGTATTGTGGGTCCTTTTAAACTCTGTCTGTTTCCGAGTCTTAAGCTGGCCACACGACTTTTTTGTTGCGACTAATTAGAATGCTGATCTTTCCTCCACACTACACGACTAGAGAGTGATTCCAGAATGAGCCCACACACTACACAACTGTGACTGAAGACTGAAAACAGGATTACTTTATCTGCAGAACAATTATAATGCGCAAATTACAATGCAGCGCTGTTTATTACAGAGTCCATTTTTTTTTAATTTTATTAATTCATCAAGTTATTTTAGCTAATCATAGCTTTTTTCTCTCTTTGTTTATTTGCAAACACACAATTAATAATTACAGGATTAATCAAAGGGTAATATAGTCATCTCATCTATGCCCGATCAACCTATCCATTTGTGTGGAGATTTGTTCTGTGAGATGGTGCATTAAAATAAGCTTTGCGCTTACCCTATACTAATTGTTTGTTTGTTTGTTTGTTTGTTGTTTTACCTAAACTTGTGTAGTGCATTAAAATAGTTCAGGGCAATTCCAAGATACCATCAAGGAGAAACGACTCTGGACAGAGGGGAAGTGGCAATTAGAGGTCAGGCTATCTTAGCACAAATCTTATTTAATATACTGTATTATTATAGTTAATATTCTTCTTGTCATTGTCATTATCATTACCATCATTATCATTATCATCAGCTAATCATATCTATTGGTCGCTGAATTCTTTTACAACAGGATAGAAGTCTACTCTAAAACACCGTAATTAATAATTTTGTACTTATTTTTTTGCCACAAGCAAACACTTTTGTCTTTACATTGATTAAACGGGTCATGTGACTTGGTCAAACACAAATAGCGCTAACTGCTAGTAGGGCTCAGTAAAATTATCGTATATCATATCTTGTAATATTAATGTGGAAAAGTTGAAATTGAGAATCTCGTGATGTTTGTGGCTTTCCTCTTAGTTCTGAGAAGTCTGACAGAAATTGTGACTAACTTTTAAAATTACCAGATTGTGCCATGACTTTTTTAACAATATTTTTTAGTTTGAAGTGA
The DNA here is from genome assembly GCA_038363315.1 of Mugilogobius chulae. Lineage (NCBI taxonomy): Eukaryota > Metazoa > Chordata > Actinopteri > Gobiiformes > Gobiidae > Mugilogobius > Mugilogobius chulae. Next base: position 9,840,861 of record CM076407.1, read on the forward strand.
AAATTCTTAAATATTGCCACAAAAACATTTTTGGTGCAAAAGAATGTAGTGTTTTCTTCAGTATGTTAGTTTTGTTTTAAATCAAGACTATTCAAACTATTCAAGAAATTTACTCCAGAGGGTAAACTGAAATCTGTATTGACTTTTCACACTTTTTTGTGGATTGCAAGTCAGATACCTACATTAAGCAATCCTTTTTAACAATATGGTTATGTTCTTTAATTTTTATTCTCTTAGTCTCTCTCTTTTTTTTCTTTTACAAATTACTTTGCAAATTAAGCATTAAAATGGAAATGGACACAAGTACTTGACATTAATGCTGATTTTTTTAATTCAGCGTACATTCTTTACACCCGTGTGTGTTTTTGTAAGTAATATTGTTCATGCAAGTTCTTGCAAACTTCAAATGAGCGACATTTCTTCCTGTAAGCAATAATAAGACTGCATAAAAATACCCCATAATTCATTTGCATAAAGTTTGTATCCTAAGGGCAAGTTTTAATTAAATGAGAAGTTTGGCTTCCCTGTTTTTTGTTATTTTCACTACACGAGCAACCAACCACTAAATATCTCTGTCTGAGCAACAGAAAAAGAAAATTATATGCAATCATCTGCTAGAGAAAATAATAACTCTAAAATGGATTAAATTCATGTGTATCTGGCATCTTGTCCTTTTCCCACAGCATTATATTTACTACATGTAAATGGTAATACGTTTCTAGTCTGTGAATTGTTCATTACTGTTAAAAGTCTGTAAAGTTTCCTCAGATTTTTCCTTCTGTAATATTCCAAACTCATCCACATGCAAATCTACTCTACGAATGCATGTGTCTGTGTTTTCAACTGTTAAAAAGCTAAAAATTCAACAAACTATGATAAAATCTGTAACTTGGAAGTACAACCCTGTTGGCCTGGTAACGAGAAAATGGGTGTGTCATTCCCTAATTTGAGTCAGTGTCGAAGTGGGTCAAAGTTGACATGCACATGAAGCTTCTGCGCGGGCACATTTGACTACGGCAGCACCTACAAGGACCAATTGCATATTTAATGTTTTAAATTGGCCTAATTTAGTTAAATATGAGCTTAACTTTTATAAAAATACAATATGTGTCCTGCTTTCGTTTTCTTTCAGATCGAAGTTTATTCCAAAAGAAGCAGACATACTCGTTTATTCTTGTGACACTCTCTGGAGCACTTTGTTTAAAGGATTTACTTTGTTTCTTTACCTTTACTTATAGACAAACGATGAGGGATGATTGTATTGAAGATGCTGGATCATGTTGGATGTGTTAGCGCTTTTAGCGGCAACTTTTCAAAAGCACGTTTTGCATTATGGATACTATTCAGTTCGTACAATGTCCTGGTCATCTTTAGAACATCCCTTTGACTGGATTCTTGGATGTGACTCCTGAAGCGTTTTTTTCCTCTGCCAACATCAACAACCTTTCAACTTAACGATGAGTTGACGACACGCTGTTCTCCGCTGACGCAGCCCACTCTCGACAGACACCTAACACAAGATGTAAGACAAGTTAGCGGCATACCTTGAGTTGGAAAAAATCTATGAATAACCTACCGTGGCCAAAAATATTTGCAATTATTGAAAAAAAACGGTTAATTTTGCTTCGCTATTCGGGACACGTGCACTTTTCTTGCGAAGTGCCTTGTACAACATTTCCAGTCCCTTACAGTCTGTATATTTCTGCGAGAACTTTTGGACAATGGTCTGTAAGGAAAGATTCTTTCAGCTCACATTCTGAACGTTGATTTTAAGCACAAGTCTGTGCGGGTATCGACCCCCACCGAATTTGCATTCACTACTATACTATACTTTATCACTGTTAATGTATTAAAATTTAGAGACAACGGCTCTTTTATAAGAAATCTGATGGTGTGGATGTGATTCTGATCGACGGACGCAGCAACGTGACAAGGAGCCATATTTACGCTGCCACAGCTCAGGTCATTCATGATAGAACAAACCCAAAAGCTCATGTCATGAATGAAGCAATTTCCAGAATAAACTCTGTAAAAACTAAACAAATTACAGACTTTGATTATCCAGCGCAAATGCTTGTAAAAAAAAACTCAGATCTCGTGGGGTAATTTAAAGTTCACAGATGTCCTTAGGTAAATATTATGTCGTGCGATTATTTTCACGATTTCACATGGTTTAGTCTGTTTACTCTTTTCATACAATCAAATGCCTCTTTTCGCCAAGTCTTAACTTTTGACAACAACAAGATTCTTTGCAGTTTTGCTGACAATACACAGCTCTATGTAACCGTACATCCCTCTCTAATCCCACACAACAATAAAACACTGCTCTGAACATAGCAAGAAGTGAACGCTGCCAGCAACAGCTCCAAACTTAAGTACTTGTTTTCAGGCCAAGAGTGAAGGATGAGAAGTATTAGTTCTTTCATCATTCATGCAACAAAACAGCAGCGCGATGGTGGATGGTGGATTGTGTACACAGACAGAAACAGGGCCGTGTTTTTAAAGCCTCATTAACGCTGACATAAAGGCAGCTCGCTATAGCATGAAGAATACGAACAATTATGGAACAGATCTCGCAGCGGGAACAGCAGAAATCTATGCTCTCATCTATAAATGCAGTCTCTACTTTTAACTGCATCTGCTGTACTGTAAGTCTGGCCTCACTGCGCTTTTCAAACGAGCAAGCAATGGTATGTGGTATGGTATTACATTTTAAGCAAAACAACTTCATTCAATAGAAAAAAAAATGCAGAGGACTAACTTTCCGCAGGATTTAAAAATAGCGTGTATGACTGAAATGTGCAAAATGATAGTTCTGATCGACGTTATGTGGTGACAGTGCGTGTGCATAGTCTAAGCTACTTTTAACGCACACTGTGCAACTTTTCCACTTTGAAGTCTAGGACCATCTGTGTGCTTCTCTATAGTCCGTAGTGAGTGAGAGTTCAATTGTGTAGAGTAATTGTGAACGTGCAAACAAAACTCTATTATCCAAAAATCGTCACTTCTGGTCCGGTGGAAGACGTCTTGGCGCGGTTGAATCGAGCTCTGAGCAAGTTTGTTTTCTTTTGTCGAACTCAAACCGACCTAGAGCAAACAAAACAGGACGTAACGTGATCCAAGGCGAAACACAGAGTGAAGACTTCCCAGGAATTACAACAAACTTTGTGAGGGGATCGAAGAAGTGAAAAAGAGAGAGCAGGGATGAATTCAGTTATAATTACACTATTATAATTATATTAATGATATAATAATTAATAATAAAATAATTAATAATAATTATAAAACAATCTTTATTATTTATATAAGCGCTTTTTCTAGACACCCCAAAAAAATAAAAGTAAATAAAAGAAAATAGAGAGAACACCGCTTTACAGACAAAGAGCATGGTTTAACAAAAAGTTACAATAATAAGAAACAGTTAAGTAATTAACAACATTAATCAAAGCATGACAATTAAAAACATTAAAGGCACATTTTAAACAAGATGGATCTTCAGATTTTTCTTAAAAGGTTGTTTGATGGTGGGATTTTGCAGTCCTTAATTTTTATTTCTGTTCAGAGAGGGTGGTGCAAGTATGGAGAGAAGCCTCTGTCGCCTCAGTTTGGAGTGATGGTGGGGGGCGCGTCCACAGGAACAAGGTCCCCACTTCTGAGGAACATGCTCCCCATGACTTATGTTCGTGCATGGCTTCACGTCAGAGCGGGCCCTTAGCTGAGGAGCAGAGTTGTGCGATGGCAGCGTGCGACGACCTACTAGCCAGGTCCAATATGGGATCAGATGAAAACTCTGCTTGTTATCGCCTAGTGAAACAGTCCCGTACACTCTGAGGGATGAAATAAGCGCCAATCTCCCTCAAAAATATTTCTTGGAAAAATCCTCTGCTGCTCAGAGATGTAAAAAGGGCACGCTGATACCAACTTCCTCGTAACCACGTAACCGCGCGCCCTCCCGGCTGCCAATGCAACACACGCATCCTGCCCGCTGGCGCATCAGAACAAGAGTCCGAAACCACCCGCAATATGCATGAAGGCATTGGTATCCACGTGATAGTAGTACTCAGAAAGAAAACAGATGTTTTCCTTTGCCACAGATCTGACAGCAACTTCGCTCAAGTCTGTTGAACATCAGAGCCACAGCCTTCTCAGATTGTTTGAAATCCAAGCCCTTCTTATAAAAAAAGTCATGCTAAAAAAAATTTAACGGGAAATCTA
>CM076407.1:9847351-9925546 GCA_038363315.1 Mugilogobius chulae
GTGTGGAAGACCGCAGAATTGTTTCTGAATGAAGCCAAAGTCCACACTCGGACAGGTCAAAGAGGCGCATGCACCTCCGGTTCCACTCACACTGGCTTACAGGGTCTGTGATTTTATAGCGTTATGTGCTGGTGAAATGATCAGGATGCACTTAGTCCACACGTCAAGTGCACCCCTTTGAGCTCCGGCATACTCTCGGAGCCATCGGCCGGCCGCCCCTCCTGTGCACTCTGCGCCCTTAGCATTGCCTACTACCAGCCTATATAACGAGCCGCTCTGTGTAAATTTAACATACACTTTTGATTGGGATTCAGGGATTTTTTTGCGCTGGATAGTTTTTGTTCGATAAGTGATAATTGTGAACGTCCAAGACACTCTGATGTCGTCCAAAAATTTCAAAATTCCTGGTCCGTTGGAGAGGACGGTCTCGCTGGTTGAAGTCGAGCTCGTGAGAGCATGTTGTGTTCTGTTTGTGAATCCCAGAGCAAACCTAGTCCACAGAGCAAACAAAACCAGGAGAGTGAAACGGTGACGGTGATCCAGGCTGAAACAGCTGTGAGCTCAGAATCGACAAGACAAACGTGTGAGGATCGTGAGAAGAAGAGAAGAGCAAGTGTGATTGAGTTCATGTTATAATTAATCTATAATAATAATAATCAATATAATAATAATACATTTTATTTATATAGCCTTTTCTAGACAGACAACAAGACGAGCTCTGTACGACAAAGGCAGTTCTTAACAAGAATGTGACAATACATAAGAACAGTTTAGTAATTACAAACTTAATCACATGACAATAAGCACGCGGAAACATTAAAAGCCACATTTAAACAGAGCGGAGAATCTTCAGATTTTTCTTAAAAATTGTTGTAAGGTGGGGCAGTCTCTGTCCAGGAGTGGGTGCAGTGGATGGAGATAGTATCTGGTGCTCATGGTTTGGAGTGTCCACGAGACAACCTCAGGAAACCCATCTCCATGATGTGGCTGGCTCAGTCAGGCTTACTGGGGGCAGCAGGTCAGATGACACAGGTCCAAGAGTGGATCAGAGTGGAAACTTTTCGTTGTTTCAGTCGTGATAAGCCATCCCCTCAAAAATTCTTGGAAAAAATCCTCTGCTGCTGTCAGATGTAAAAGTCCTACCATTTCGAGAAGTCCCGAAACCAGCATAGCAATGGGCAATTGGCTTGGTATCGCACGGTTACCAGAAAAACAGATGTTTCCTTGCAACAGATCTGACCAGCCACTTCGCTCATCTGCTTGGAACACAGAGCCACACTTATTCAGTTGGTTTGAAATCACAAGCCTCTTCTTGGATAAAAAGTCAGCTAAAAAAGTTAAGAAGTATTCAAAAATCCCGGGCGCTCTCGTGGGCTTCAGGTGTTCTTAGGATGATCACAGCAGGAGAGCGTGCCATGCTGTTGTGACATATATCATTCAAACAACCGTTATCACTTATCTCCCCGTTATTTTGATAAAAAATAACAATGTATAAACCTTAGAATATGAAAGCAATCAACAGGAAAGAACTAACACTAAAGCTCATATCTCAGGGCGCGAAGGAAAATGGACCAATTATTCAATGCCATCTTTAGTTCTACAGCTAAATTGAGCAATGACAGACTTTCCAGATTTAACTGCAGATCGAACTTTTATCGCGCTCCAGGAAACTTCCGTCTGTCAATCCAGCGACGGCGGGCTGGTCGCCGTTAATATGAAGAGAAAGTTTGAGGATAGATCCATAAAAACAAAACTATACATGTGAGAAGCCGAGTGTCTTCTTTGCTGGATTGCGTAACTTGTTTATTTCCATATACAGGCGAGGAGCAGATGTGTCTCTGCTGCGTAAAAGTGTAGTATGAACAGAATCGAGATACAATGTTGCAACTTTGGTTCCCAATCGAGCTGAGTTACAAATTGATTAACTATATTTTGGGAGTTACTGCTTAAAAAAAAAGAAGTACAAGAAACTGGAAAAAAGTACCTACTGGGGAAAACTTTGAAACTTTGGACTCAAAAAAATCAGAGCTGGTCGGAGCCAAAGCAAAAGCAGTCCTAAAACGCACTAAAATCAATTTTTCTAACCTCCAAAATGAATGTAAAAATATTTTATTTGGAGAAGGTTACTTTGACTATGCTTTATTGTAAGGCCACAAATACCTTCAAATCATGTGTTTTAGTAATAAGCTCACGTTGATCATATATTAGGCCTAATATGCCACTCTTAACACAGCCCTGGGATTCCTGCAGGGCTCTCTCTTTTTCTGAGACAAAGGTTTAACACTGCCTCCTATTTCAATTAATAATTTTCATCAGCAGGAGTCGAGTCAAATCAAAGCAGATTTAGGCATTTAAAAAGTACAGCCAAACACACACAGGATCAAGTGGATGTGCATTCTAGCGTTTTATTGGCAGACCACAATTGATACAAATTAGAAATCATTCTCAGGGGCCACTCGGAATGTAACCATGGTTTTAATTTCATTCAAAATTCCAAAAGCATCTATCCACTCTCACCTCCAATGCAAATGTTTTTAAACCTTTCACTTTACAGTCTTTGTTCTGTTCCAGTATTGGTCTTTTGTGACAGGTTTTGCCTTGAGACTGACTTTTCTTTCTCTCCACATCTCTCTCCTCTCTTCTCTCTAACACATTTCCAAATTCTCTCCTTTCTCTTTGTTGCTTCTCTCGATCCCATTTCTGCATGTTTTCACCCTGATTGCCTCATCTCTCCCCCTCGCCTTTTATTCCCCACACGACTCTCTCTCTCTCTCTCCGTCACCTGCCTCTCCTCCTTTTCTCCCTCTTTTCGTGTCGCCTTTCTCCCTGAATTCTCTCCCATCTGCTTTACCCCTCCACACACATTTTTTTTTTTCTTTTCGTCTTTCGCCTTCGCATTCTTAAATTCCTTTTCTCTTTACATCACTTTTTCCTCCCTCTCTCTCTTACTCACTTACCTCTCTCCCTCTGTTCCCCCTCTCCCTCTCTCCCTTCACCGCCCCCTCACTCTCCGCACTCTTTCTCTCTACCCCTCCATCCCTCTGTCCCCTCTCTCTTTCCCCATTCCCCCTCTGTCCCTCCCTTCCTTCCACCCCCTTTCTTTGTCTCCCACCTCTCTTTCTCTCTCTGTTATCTCTATGTCTCTCTATCTTATTTCTCCCTCCCTCTTCCTCCCCTTCTTTCCACTTCCTTCCTCTCCCTCTCTCCTCTGTCCTCCCTCTTCTTTCCCTTATCCCCTCCTCTCTCTCTCTTTGTGTCTCTCCCTCTGGCTCTCCTTGGCCCCTCCTTTCTGCCCCCCCCTATCACTCCTCCTCCCCCCTTTCCCTCCTCTCTCCTTCCGTCTCCCTCCCTCCTCTCGTTTCCAACTCCCTTCCTCTCCTCTCTCTCTCTGTCCACTCCCTTCCTCTCTATCTACTATCTAATCTATCTATCTAATCTATCTAATTCTAGTCCTATCTATCTATCTATCCTATCTCTATTATCTATCTATCTATCTTTCTATCCTCGCTCTCTTCTCTCGCCTGATGTCTCTCACTCTCTTCCTCCTCACTCTCGTCTCGCTTCTCTCTCTCACTTCTCTTCCGCCTCTACAGTGTTTTCTCCCACTCTTTCTTTCTCTCACTTTTCCTCATCGTCACTCTCCTCTTTCGATTTCTTCTCTTCTTGTCATTCTTATCTTTCTCTCCCTCTATCTCGTCCTTTTCTCCTCTCCCACTTCCACCACTCTCCCACCTACCTCCTTTCACTCTCGTCTCTCCCTACTCGTTCCTCTCCTTTCTTTCTCTCAACTTTCTTTCTCCTCTCCAGCTCTTCCTCTCTTTTCTTTCAACCTTCCCATCTCCTCTTCTCTCATCCCTTCCACTCCCGTCCTCTCAACCACTCTCCCCATCTCTCTTCTCCTCCCTCTTCTCTATCTTCTCTCTCCTCCCTGCCTCCCTCTCTTCTTTTCTCTCTTCCTGCTCTCCTCTCCCTTTCACTCCGTCGCTCTCTCCCCGTTCCCTCTCTCTCTCCCCCTCCCCCGCTCTCTGGTCCCCCTCCTCTCTCTCTCTCTCTCCTCTTTCTTTCTCTCACTCCTTTCTTCATCAACCTCCATCTCTTCCTATTTGCTGTCCCTCTGTCTCTTCTTCCTCGGGCGGTCTCTCCTCCCTTCCGACCAGCCCTCCCCACTCATTTCTCCGACCCTTCTTTCTCTTATCCTTTCTTCGTCCTCTTCTCGTCCTCTCTCTCTCCCGTCTCTTTTGCCCTTGTTGTTTCTCCCCTCTTTCTCTCCCGTATCCTCCTCTCTTCTCTATCCCCCCCCTCATCTTTTGGTGCCCTCTCTCTCTATCCCGCGCTCCGTTCCCCTACCCTCTCATCCTGGCACTCATCTCTCGTCTCTCAGTAATCTAAGTTTTCTCTGCTCCGCCGTCTTCCCTCCTCTACGCCTTCCTCACTTTTCCACATCCTGTTCCCTCTGGCCTCTGGCCCGGTCTCGCCTAGTGGCTGTCTTTCCACGGTTCTCCCTCTCCTCCTCTCTCCCTCTCTTCTCTCTTCTCTCTCCCTCCCCCCTCACTCTCCCCTTACTCCCTCTCTCTCTATCCCCCCCGCCCCTCTCTCTCTCTCTCTCTCTCTCTCTTCTCTCCTCACTCTCTCCCTCTCATTTGCTCCAGTTGGTGGCTCTGGCCCGCGAGTGCAGCTGGACCGATGCCGCGGTGGAGCTGCAGGTGTGGTGCCAGCTGTCCACCTTCTGCCACGGCGCCGACGACCACGGCCTGGCGCTGAGCTGCACACAGAGAGCTCTCAGTCTGGAGGAATCTGCGGCGAAGAGGCTCGGCGCTGCTCCCTACGTCTGTAAGAGCACTAGAATGTAAACATAAACACTTTAGATTTAAGAGCAAGTAAACACGGTACAGTATGGGTGGTTGGCTTTAAGTAGGGCACAGGATTTTACTTGCAAAATCAATGATTAGCAAGTGACATCTGGTGTGTGTCATAGAGTATTGCAGTTGAATTTATGTAATCATATTTGAACTGTCCCCAAACCAAATTGTATTCATTTTCTGTAACTTGAGTTGTTTAAATTGACTTTATATGTCCTAATTGAAGGTATTTTTTAACCTTTTAGGGCACAGGTGTTCATTTGAAATACAATCCAGTATAAAGAAAATATAGAAACTTGAAACTTGTGCCCTGTGAATCCAACTGACATCTCTTTGTATTATTTTATACAACTGCCAGTACAGAGTTGAGTCAGGAATTTTCCAAGCTGCTGAATCTGATCAAAACAGAGAACTTGAGGTCTGGAGACAGAGAGTCTGACTTGGTGCAGTCTTGCTACATTGGTGCTGTATAATCAGTCTAAGCTTCATCTTATTTAACCTATAACAATAACAAATGTATATAACATAATGTAAAAAAAACTGTCTTAAAGCTAATTTAGATGAGAGACCATGTTGGGAGTAACTAGTTACTTTGTAACTAGTACTGAATAATTCCTTTTCAGTAACTCAGTAGTGTAACTATTACTATAAAATATATAATATATTACTAGTTACAATCTGAGTAACTCAAGTTATTTAATATAAATTCATTGCTTTTATATTCTGTTAAAAAACACAGGACCAAAAAACACTAAATACTGTCTGTTGCTTAAAGGTAAATCAAATATTATGAGGAAATGTGTGTGAGTCACATTTCACAAATTAACCGGTAACAAGTGTAAATGTAAAAATTGTTTATATAATGTCTTAACAAATGTGTGATTAGCTCAAAGTAACTCAAAGTAATCACAGTAGTGTAACTCAGTTACATTTTGAACAGTAATATTGTAATACAATGTATTACATTTTTCTTCCTGTAACTATAATATATAATGTATTACAATTTTAAAGTAACTTACCAACTGAGACTAATCAAGAATACTAACTATAGAAATAAATGCTTTTAGAATCCCTTAGCTATTTCATTTATTCAACCATGTGTAAATATAATAAGTGTTGTTAAGCTTAAAGGGGTCTATTGTGTGTTTTTTTTTTTAATATTTAGTAAGAATCTAGAACATGCACAGATCAGTAATTGACTTTTTGTTCATTGTAAAACATAAAGTTGATCTAAACAACTTAAAAGTAGGAACAGCTCTATTGACTTCCTGTTCAAAACTGCAGAACTGATAAGCCCCGCCTCTTCATTTTAAAATGTAACTGTAAAAAGCAACAGATTCTTAAAAAGAATTTTTATTGTTGGGAAGTGAATATGGGACAGTATTGAACCATATACGCCTCCCTTAGTATTAATTTTTTGAAATATAACAGGTAAGTACAGAAAAGTGGGAGGGGATAGGTGGTAGGTGTGAACAAGGATTTCTGAGCACTTGAGTTCCAGCTGAAGAACAATACAAGATTACTCAAACATGCATGAATCAATTCAAATATAACTTTGAGTAAACTAATGATAAAGGAAGGCCGTTATAACAAGGTTAAAAACTTAGAAAAGTGAATTTGACATAATAGGTCCTCTTTAAAGATCTCATGATACGCTAATTTAACTCCTGAGAGATTATAACCATGTTGTAGAATATTGTTACCTCATCAAAACATCCCCTTTCATGCATAATAAAAGTTTGAGTAAATTTGCAGTCTTTGTTTGCAAAGCTCAAAATGCTTCGTTCCACCTTGTGATGTCATTTTGTGGTAGTTTTAATCTGCACTGACATTTTAGGCTTAACTGAACTGATTTATTCTAGAATATAATTGAGTTGTTACCTTTTTTTTTTCAGATTACTGCAACATTTTCCATTATTTTCTGTTGCTATGACCCGTCACACAGTTAAAACATGTTAAAACATTAGCTGTTGCTGCAAAATTGTTATTACTGTTTTAATGCCAAAATAATTCAGTTGATTCTTGTGATAGTGTTAGAAGTTTAAAAACAAACAAAAAAAGCACTTCTTGTATTACCACACAATGACATCATAAGTAAACACCGTGTTTTCAGATTTAAAAAAATCAAGTCTATACAATGTGCTCACTTTGTGTTAAACATTTCTAAATTAAACAAAACTCAATTCCAGCTATGATTTATAAGTGGAAACAACACTATATTGTTCACATTCACTATATTGTAGTGAATGGGAAAACCAGAAGACCCAGAGGAAACCTAAGCAGACATAGAAAATGCAGACTCCACATTGACAAGATCCCAAGACCTTCTTACAATGAGGCCAGAGCAGACGTGTCGTTGTGCAGTAAACACAAGCTGAATGACAGGGATTACACTGACACTCTTGTATAATAATGCATATACAGCTGTTGAATGATTTAATAGATACGTTTATTTGGTTCTCAGTGTGTTTAGGGAAAAGCAATATTGTTGTTGTGTTTAGGTTCAGTGACTCTGCAGTAAACGAGATGCTGAGCAGAGTGTCCTGTTTGAGAGGTCTGAGTTTGGCTCATGAATCTTACGGTGATGTTGGTAAATACAGAGAAGCCTTGGATCTCCTCCTGTCCAGCATCAGGTGAAGTCAGTTAAAGTAGGCTGTGACACATCTTGAATATTCCACTAACGTATGTGTTTAAATGCAGATATGCAGATAAGGCTGGGAGCTGGAGTCTGTGCACTGCTGCTGCCAGACATTACTACAACACTTGTCTCCCTTTGGCTGGGACCCCTGAGGAGAGAGCACTGCTCCGAGATCCCCTGGAGAGGATCCAGAAGGCTCTGCTCCACACACACAGCAAACACACGGTATGTATGGAGCGCATAGATTATTCAGTATTTGTAAAGCTCATAGATACTTTTATACATATATTAGGTATGTTATGTACACACTCACCTGCTTTGTCACCAACATCTCTGTTCATTTGCTTTTAGTTATAAAAATGCACTTATTCATTTACATTACATGGCCAAGCTAGCTTTTTTTAAACATTTACTTTTGGTTTGAACAATATAATTATATAATTAATTAATTGAATCTTTTAATTGTGCAAAACATTGAGAGCCAGTTGCTTTATCAATATTGCCCATTCTATGAAAGCAAATGTCTACCACTAGAAGAGACCTATTGTTATTTTTCTTCATATTAAGGAAGAAACTATAGAATAAGTAGATCAACAATTCACATTTTGGTCACTGCCAAACATAAAGATGAGTCAAACGTCTTAAAAATAGAAACAGATCTTTTGACTTCTGGTTGAAAATGGCAGAACTGATAACCCCGCCTCTTCCTTGTAAAATATAACTTTAATAAGCCACAGATTTAAAAAATATGATTTATTGTTGTTAGAAAGTGTTTACATGTTTTAACTGCAATTCTAATTTTTGAGTAATCGCAAGTAAATACAGACTGGGCGGGGATCGGTGGTAGGTGAAGACAGGATTTTCTGAGCACTGGGACATCAGCTACAGAATAATACAACAAACATTACTCAATCCATATACATCTAATGATGAGATAACACTGTTATAACACGGTTAAAATCTCAGAAAAGTACATTTTATATAATAGGTCCCCTTTAATTAGTACAATTGTGTTTTTCCCTATCAATGTTTTTATGTTTTTGTTTTATTTGTTTTTTTTTTCTTTTTTGCAGTATACGTAGACTTTCTTAAAAAGTATAAACCCCTGTCTAGGGTACGCAAAGTTACTGGTATATGCTCCAGTCACTTGCCATTCCAAGCAGGAGATAATTAATGCATACGACCTGGAGGTAGGCCTCTTTCCTGCTTTTTTTACGGATTTATTGTTCTATAATATTCCACACTATGACATGTGTATATGACCATACAGTTGTCAAAGGCAGATCTGAAAAGCTAAGCAGGCTGTGCCTGGGCAGTACTTGGATGGGAGACTGCTAGAACCTCAGGTGATACAGTGGGACAACACAGGAGAAACTGTTGTTTTGTCCTTAGGCAAGACACTTCAGCCACATTGCCAAGTCTAGATCTGGCTGCGTGTGAATGGTTGGTGGTGATGGTGCAAAATGGCAGCCTCGCTTCCGTCAATCTGCCCCAAGGTAGCTGTGACTACAATAGTAGTTTATCACAAAGTCAGATCCTGTCAGATCTCAGAAGCTAAACAAGTTAGGGCGTGGTTAGTACTTGGATGGGAGACTGCTAGAACACTAGCAGGTCTATTTTGCCCTTTGTCTTAGCCTTGGTCTTAAGTATTCCTCTGTTGGCCACTAGTGGCTCTCTCCAGGCGCTATACTCAGTGTCAGTGTAGAGCCAGATGTGGGGGGTGCAATTTCCTTCAGTGAACCTGGGATATTGATCTTAATGCAGCTGCCCACTTGTCACAGACGTGACACATCTCAGGTTCACTGAAGGAAATTGCACCCCCACATCTGGCTGAAGCCACACCTTCTACACTGACAGAGTATAGCGCCTGGAGAGAGCCACTAGTGGCCAACAGAGGAATAATTAAGACCAAGGCTAAGACAAAGGGCAAAATAGACCTGTAGGTGTCACAGTGGAGCGGCAAAAGTCTACTGTCGTGTCCTTGGGCAAGACGCTGTTCTCACATTGCCTCAGTATCTGCGTACACTGGTGAGTGGATACTAGATTGTAAAACGTTTTGAGTGCCTGGAAAGGTAGAAAAGCACTATAACAATAGACCATTTACCATTTATCAGTACAGATTGTGGAGTGAATGAAAAATGCAAAATGTGAAGCTTCTTTGAGTGTCTTCTAAAGTACTTTGTAAGTCCACTGCATTATTCATATTTTTATTATGATCACTGAACTTATCCAACTCCATTAAGAATCTTCAAAAGTATGGTTTTACTTTTCTATTTCACCAACATCATGCAGGTGATTTTGCACACTGCCACCTAAATCTACATAAATCAAATGCTCCACTTTCAGTATTTTCACTTTTTTTTTTTTCCACTTTGATTTTTTCATTATATTACTACTCAAACGGTACTCAACTCCCTTGGTTTTACATCCCTTAACTTCCCGTCTGTGCAGTCATTAAGTTAATTTATCATGATAGTCAGAGCTTAAAAAGGCCGGCCCAGCTCCGGAGTGGCTCTAAGACAACACTCTCTTCTCTTCTCTGCTGCTTTGAAGGCTCGTCCGTGTGATGTGCCGTAAACCTTATGTAAACCTTGTTAGCAGGGGAAGGTGGTCTCCAGACGGCAGCAGTACAAAGACTCACAGTTGTCCCTTTTTGTTTGGGGAAATGCTGAGTCCCTTTCCAATTACAGCCCTCTCAGCAAAGACCGCCGTTGCTCTTATCGTAGCGTTAAACTTGTCCAAATCTTTAGTGTTTACTTCTCTGCACTCCGCTGACAAAACAAAAGCCAGGAAGAAAGTTACCAAAGCAAATGCATTTTTTTTCTATTTCTTATCACACAATGTTCCTATACAAGCAGCAAGGATGGACAATATTGACAAAAATGAAAGTTTTCTTCTAATACTTTTGATAAGAAGAACATGTTTTTACAATTTATCAGTGGATTCCTAAAACAAATAAAACGTGCATGGACTGTAAACATAAAAACGACAGTGCAGAAATGTTACCTTTTGAAAGAAGGATTACAGCTTTTTGCATCTCATACACTCTACTTGCAAATTTGTACTTTTTGTACAGGGTCAGTTTAGGTTTATGAAAAGCAGATTAACAGACAGGTTTCGATTTTCTAAAAGTGGTGAGGTCGGTGCAGTCTCTGTCCCAGAGGCTCTTGGCAGCGATGGAGAAGTCTCTGTCGTCCAGGTTTGGAGCTTGGTCTACAGAACAGCCTTAGGGACCATCTCCATGATGTTGGCTCGGTCAGGGCCTTAGCTGGAGGAGCAGGTGCAGGTGGAGGTTTGGCTCGGTCAGGGCCTTAGCTGGAGGAACAGGTGCACTTGGAGGTTTGGCTCGGTCAGGGCCTTAGCTGAAGGAGCAGGTGCACTTGGAGTTTGGCTCGGTTAAGGTGATCTTAACCAAATATAACATTAGATAAAATAAACTCTGCCACTGAATTCCACAAGCTTACCGCCGCTAAACAGGAAGTGTGTTGCCAAGAAAAGCGAGCGTGGCAGAATAAGGTGAACAGAGGGAATATTTGTTTATCAACATGGGGGATGCGCAGCAACTGGACAACAGAAGGAGCTGCTGCTGATTGACAGAATTGTAGCTGCAACACTAACCGGCGCGAAAACAAAAGTTCTGTGCTAAATCACATTTGGAAATTAAATTTGTCTTTATGACTCATACACGTTACCTTCATGTAAGTGGGAAAAAAAGTACAGAAAAATACTGTCTCAAACTTTAGAAGCCGCGTCTGCAGACCTGATCAAACAGGAACTCTTGTCTGTTTTGTGTTTGTTTATAGTTTTCGCCTAACAGGCAGTGTCTCTTTTTTGTTACAGGTAAGTAGAGCGAGTGACTTAATATCGTCGATGAAACTGATAACCACTAACCAATGAAATCTTCGACGCGCCAAGGGGTTGGATGTCAATAACCATATTATTTGCAATGACGACCCGCTTCTGACTTACTGTGTGCAACAGCGACCACCTTCAATCCCTTTAATAAACTCCAGTTTATACTGAGCGTGGAGAAAGTACCCCTGTTTCCTTTTTAGGACATATCAGCACTGGATATGCAAATTGAACATATAGCAAACAACTAACATGTTTAAAGGATAATAAAAAAAAAAAAGAAATGTCTGAAATATTTTCTTCCTTAAAGGGAGGGCTTAGCTTACCTAGCCCACTGATACCAGCCGTCCCTGGTGATAGTACATTTGAACATGTTTACTGTATCCAAGGACTCTTAGGTATGGTTCTTTTAAATGATGTATCACCCCATGACTTGCATGGGTCTTTAAATATTTAATAATTTCTCTAAACTACTTAATTAATGATGAAAATGATGAGAAGGCCTCTGCAGTGTTGAAGTTGTAGGCATAGTTCTCCAGAGATGATCCTATGGACAGCTCTGCAGCCAGGGGATAAACACTTGTACAAGTGTGAAATAGCTCACTTGAAATCTATAATTAATGTGAGTTTATGTGGGAATTTGGCCGGTTCTTGTGCGATGTGCTTTTTACAAACTTGACTCCACTTTCTAGCATTGCTCTGAGGCATGTCTTGTGTCTCTGCGGGCCTGATGTAATATCTGCACTGGGTTGGTTTTTCCACAGGCGCTACACCGATGTATCTTTTAAATGTGTGATAATTAAACTTCTGAAACACTGCTACCAGTTACCACCAATAATGATGATCTTTTCAACCTTTTTTTTTTTCCAGAAAGAGCATAAAAAGACATCGGAATCTACAGCGGGCAACCAGAGGCACTTGGTGAGTAGATATGACTCTGACATAGCTAAAAGTCTTTCTTGCAAATAATTCTCACTTGAGCTCTGAGTCAATTATTAGCAGATGCTGTTTTGTTGGAATGCATTTGAACTTTATCTAAAGCTAAACTTGTAACTGGAACTGAAATGAATCAGTCAGTAGTTGTGTATTGTGACATATCTTGCACACAACCCTTTATTGGATTTTGGTTCTTACAGAGGTTATGCAGACGGCATCACAGCATTCTAAATGTTAGGACTGAGTCCAAGGGAAGAGAAAGACATTATCTCATGTACTGTACAGCTAAAAACAGGAGACAGACACTACAGTATAAGAACACATGCAGCCCACCACAAACTCTTCTGACGAATTGGTAACTGTAAAAAAAGAAACATGTAAACAGTGGTAGAAAATCAGACATACAAAACAACAAGACTTTAGCTTCTCTCACATTTAGCACAGACTTAGGAATACACATTTGAGCTTATATATTCTTTCATAAAAAAAATGTTTGTTTCAGTTAAATTGGCCTATATCTCCAACTGTCGGCAGCAGAAACGTAGTGAAATGTTGCATTGTTTCGACAACAATTTAAAAGACTATTGTCATTTTCCATGTTACCACATAAAGTAAATTTGTGTAAAGTAAAAATTTCAGAAAATGAAGATTACGCCATAAAGAGCAATCAAGTATTTTCTCTTTGTGTTGCCCATAATTTGTCACAAAGTCAAAATGTTTAAAAGCATTAATCAAAAAAAAAAAATAACCTCTATAAGACTCAGTTCCCTTTTAATATATCTTTTTTTTTCACTATCAGAAAAAAAGCATCCACCATCCTGAAATGGTAAAGACAAAAATACAATGTCTTATTTAGTTGCCTGGGATCTAGAGCCCACGCTTCAGCAAATTGTGAAGAGTGGTCTGGTCACCACGCCCCCAACAAACCAGCTCCACAACAAACCTATTTTTTTCTTTCGTTTTTTTTAGTTGTAAGCATTCATGTTGGTTTGTTCATGCGGGGGGACGATGGGTGTCCCTGATTAACTAATTAACCTGTCAATCAAGCCCACTGAAACTCAAAACAGGAACACAGTGGCCAGTCGAATCATTTTTAAAATATTGTCAGGATTCCAGCAACTTGTTTAGATTGTTGAATTAAACTCATTTTTTTCTCTAAGCAACATTTATAAAAATAAAATAAAAATAAAAAAATACTCCCTTAAAAGCTCCACCTAAAATATTTGTATTTATTTCAAGTTACATTAAAATTACCTTCAA
This sequence comes from Mugilogobius chulae, assembly GCA_038363315.1. Classification (NCBI taxonomy): domain Eukaryota; kingdom Metazoa; phylum Chordata; class Actinopteri; order Gobiiformes; family Gobiidae; genus Mugilogobius; species Mugilogobius chulae. The sequence goes on from CM076407.1 coordinate 9,860,897, forward strand.
CTTTTGAAGAGAAGAAGCCCCAAAGTATGTCATTCAAGCCCTATTTGCAGACACCAGGTCCACTGTCTGTATATTTATTGAAGAAAATTTAGAAAGAAATTCTATTTTGTTTTTCTTTGTGCAGAGCTAGTTTTCAGTTATGATTACAAACTATCAGGCATCAGTAGTACAAAGCCTCAGCTCCAAGTGTTTGCGCTCCAAAAGATTCAGGAACTGTCTAGTTTGAATTTAGACAGTTTTAGTCAGTTATTTTATAGAAACCAACGTAACCAGTCACTAAAATCAGTATTAATATGTCTTTTCAATGTGTTTTCGCAGATGATGGAGTGTCTTTGAAGGCTGCCGTTTACCGTTTGCTGCTTCAGATCCACATTGACAAACTGGACTTGAAAAGCGCTAAACAGCTCCTGGAGAAGGCTCAGATTGACATGCCTCGCGGCGAACACAAGCTGTGAGTGCAGGTTTAGGAGAAATGCATGAGCAAAGTGGCTTAGTCCTAATCCTAAATCTCAACGTACTCTTTCAGATCTCTGCTGAAATCTTTAATCTGTATAAAAGCCCGGCTCGGAGACAGCGTGGCGATGGAGATGCAGAAATTAGAGACAGAAGGAGAGCGGTGTTGTTCCTCTATGTGGCATCAGGTGGCGCTCTGCTCTGAGGATTTGAATAAGAAACTGACCTGCTACCGGCGAGCCATCGACACACTCACTGTAAAAATCTCACTCTTATGTATCTTCTGTTTTCCTGCACGCTGGGATGATCTGTAGTCTGCTTGTCACTGTGCAATGACTCTTTAGTCACATAGATCTTTAGCTCCATCATGTGGATAATGAAAAGCACTACACAGACCCACAGCATTACTCTGAGATCATATTCAAAGTCAAAACGCATTTGTATGGCTGCCCAATTATTATACCATTCAAGTCTTATAAATGTACAAGAATAAGGTAAAACACTATCATTATTTAAAGTGCATGACAGGTCAGACCATTTTTTAATAGTGTTGTTCCGATACCATTTTTTTTAACTGATTCAATACGATACTTTGCCTCATGGAAGGTATGCTGATACCGATACCAGTGCCGATACCAAATATTACATTATAATGGCTAAAGAAGTAAATTATAGGTACAGCTTTTAACTACAGCTCCTCATTCAGGACAATACAGGGCGGTATCGGATTAGAGATTTGGTTTGAGTGCTCGTCGTCATCGATACCTGAACAATGTGGGATATCAGACAATGTGCAACCCTATTTTTCAGTAAAACACTGTGAGCATGATTATTTTCAAAATTTTATTAAACGATTCACTTGTTTTTTATTAAATTTGTAGTTATATTTTGTCCAGTAATTATGACATATGTAGAGACACACAACCCACATAATATGAGACAGATAACAAATCACAACCTTTTATAACACTTAAATTGTGTTAAATATTATTTAAACTCCCAGGAAACTCTGTCAGTTGTGTGCAATGGAATGGTTTATTTATTTAACTTTTATATGCAAAATTCTTCATATTTTGCAACTTAACTGCTGTAAAAGTATGATAAATATTTACCACAAAGACTATCACACCAAACCAGGTCAAAATGTGAAAAAAAAAATTACAATGTTTTATATGAGCTTTAAAGGTACACAGTGTAACTTTTTAGTAAAAAAAACAAACAAGTAAAATAGAATAGGTGTTCGATTTTATATAAAACTAATGTATATTGATGAAGAATGAATTAAGCTAATGTTTTAGCTTTCTATTTGAATGAGAGTATTATTATCATTTTAGTGTAACAAAGACAAAACGAAAATGACAAAAACATGCATTTATTCAAGTAAAATTTGGGGCAAAAAGTTGTGCAATGCACCTTTAAAGGAAAAAACTGTAACAATGTTCTTTGTCTGTTTGTTTCTTGTGTCTATTGACCCACATCTGTTTGCTGTGTTCATTTGTAAACAGAATGCAGAGTCCCGGTGGCAGAAGGTCTGTCTCCTCCTGGAGCTCTCCGAGTGGATGTTCTTCAACAACTTTCCCCAAACAGATGCACTTCACATGGTCCAGTGGGCCATAGACCTGCTCCTGCAGCCACATCCTGGTAACATCAGCACTTCTTTTATGAATGATCAGTGTTTATTACATTGTTTTCTTCCCAAATATATAATAGGAGCAAACACAACAGCTTCATCTTCATTTGCGCTGCTGTATGGATATATTGCAATAGTTATAATTTGCTATATTTTTTTTATTATTTTTAGATAGTGCTGCAATTTTGTTGCTTGTGTAGAGAAAACACATTTTTTATGTCAGTTTTGTAACTCTACAGTTTCCATAAACAACTTGGAATAATACATTTTAAACTTTCTATTTCAGTCCACATGTTTTGCTACTTCATTCTGAACCTTCGAATTGTTCACGTTGATGTGTTTGAAGCTCATGTGTAAGAAGTGAGACCTGCCAGTCCAGCATGTTCTCACAGATAAGCGTGTCAATACCACGCAATTTCAAACAGCGTGTAATATGAACACAGTTTCTATTTCGCGTGTGTATTTCACATGTTTCTGTCCCAGTTCATTTCTATGGCGAATGTAAAGACGTGTTATTATTCATGAAGACTAACACAATCCTAATTTTAAACTTAACCAACTCCAAGCCTCGGACCTAAAATTACCCATTTTTGTAACTTCAGACTTAAATTTAGCCGCTAACACCAAATAAAACCTGTTTGTCCACAACCACATTACGTGTTCATACACCTAAAAAAACACTAGAAAAAACGGGCGATTAAGTACACGCCAAAAAAGGCAGAAGCGTCATCCTGACATGCAATTTGTTATGGCGTGGTACATACACGCAAGCCATGAGAACACACTGACCAATAGGCAAACCACAGTTAACCACAACTCTAACAACAACAGACGAACATTGTAGATTTTGGTGTGTAAAGGAGACATTATTAGATGTAGTCAGGACATTGCAGACCTTTTTCCACCTGAATAGACTTATTAATAAAATATCTGTGCTACGAGGAAATTATTTCAAGTTATTTAATTGTAAAAACAAAACAAAAAAGGATATTGCTAAAATGCGTTTGTATCTTAAATATTGATTTATCTTAATAACAATTACTGACTGTCTCATAATACTATGATAATATACTGTATCATGCATCACATTGAATCTATCAATAACCTTTTTTTTAAGCTGTGCAACTTTGTATTTGTACTTACATCTATGGAAAGATATAAGAGTTGTTTGTGGATGTTGGACCACAGTCTTAAAAAAATCTGGTCCACTGGGAAACACATTTAAATAGCCCTGCGGTGCCTTTTGAATTACATAATGATTTAATACCTCCAGCTGAGAGAAACACAGTGCCCCGCTGTGCAACCATTAATTATTCCAAAAGAGGCTAAATTAATTCATTTGAAAATTAATTGCATAAACCAGCACATAGCTAATGTCTTCATAATAATACTGGTCACTGACTTTATGTTCACTGATGTGGGAAACAGTCATTTCCATTTAAGATCAAACATGTTAAATAGCTACAATATTGTTGGCCTAATATTTCCCTTTACTTTTGATTTAACTTTGAGTTCATGTTTTTGAATTACTGTTGTTGTAAATCAGCCATTTTGTATGTAGTAAAAGGTAGTAGTGTTTAAAAATGCATTTAAACCTCATTTAAAAAGACTGCACTGTAAAAATAAATAAATAAAAAATCCTATTTCCAAAAAGTTTAACTAACCTAAATCTTTATGTTGATATAACCTGGCATGGGTCAAAGATTTTCAACTTAAACTTTTAAGTTATAAAGAGAGGAAAAGGGTGAGACAGTGAAAGAGAGAAAGAGTGAGAGAGAGAGGGAGAAAGAAAGAAAGAAAGAAAGAGGTGAGACAGAGAGGGAGAGAGGCAGGAGAGAAAGAGGGGAAAGACAGAAAGAGGAGAAACAGAGAGAAGAGAAATGGAGAGAGGGAGAAAGGGGAGAAGGAGAGAGAGAGACACAGGAGAGAAAGAGAGGAGAGAGACAGAAAAGAGAGGAAGAGATACAGGAGAGAAGGAGAGACAAGAAAGAAGGAGAGAGAGGGAGGGAGGGAGACAGGAGAGGGAGAGAGACAGGAGAGAAGGAGAGAGAGGGAGACAGGAGAGGGAGAGAGACAGGAGAGAAGAAGAGAGAGACAAGAGAGGATAGACAGAGAGAGAAAAGAGAAAGAGGGAGAGAAAGATAGAAAAACAAGAGAGAGGAAAAGTGACAGGAGACAGAGAAAGGAGAGAGAGAGAGAGAAATTAGGAAGAGAGACAAGTCACATTCATCAGTTTAATCGACATAAAACTTTAAGACATTTTTTAAGTTCAACTGCCTTACAGTATATCTTTTACAGTGTGGTTTCTTCTTTCTTTCAGACGAGTCCACAAACAGTGCTTCCATCTTACAAAACAACACTTTCCCAGAAGAACAGGTTGAAAAAGTGACTGATATCAAAGATGTGAAGTGCCTGGATGCTTTAGTGAGAGCTCACGTTCTGCTCGCTGTGATGGCTGGAAGAATCTCTCCAGAGTATCAGCCCAACCTGCTGCGGGCCTACTGCTTTGTCAGACAGATGTGGGAGGTATAGTTCTTTTAATTAAAATCCCTGAACTACAACATTTACTTACCTGGGAAGCAGTGTTCCCTCTCAGTGTTCTGATATCTGCACACAGAGAGTCCAAGACACAAGAAACAATCCTGTAAACAAAACTAGACAAAACTATAACAGGACACATCTAATGTTGTAAAGAAAAAAGGGGTCCCAAGGCTCTCTTCATACAATAAAAGTTTAAAAAGCCTTTTTTTTTTTTCTGAGCTAATTCATCGTTAAAATACTGTACATTAAAAACATGCTGATTAACTTCCCACGCTTAGCGGCTCATAGGCAGCCTTATTCAGGGTGTAACCCTGGTTCCGAATTGCCCAATTTATAGCCCCTAGCTCCTGGTTCCTAGTCTCTAGCTCCTTATCAGTGGAGGTCGTCACGAGGCCAACAGTAAGAGCACTAGACAGCTGAGAGAAGAGCTCATAGCTCTGTTTGGTGAATCCGAACATCCTACCGCAGGAAACAACGAGGGAAATGACGTGCTCTACAGCTGTTTATGAAAAACTACAACATCCACCAGTGGACTACAAAACACGGACCTCTGAATGACACGACAGTTACAGAAACAACGCATTTGTACATGAATCTGCTGCTGTTTAAATATATTTATATATATATACTGTATATATAAATATAACAGACTCACCGTCATCAGTCTGTGAGAGAAAAGACAATAAATATATATATTCCAGTAAATCCTTCTTTGCCTGCCGCCGCCGCAGCAGTCTCCCCTTTTCTCTTCTCACCCGCTCGCAGCGGCCTGTATGCAAATGAGCCTGTGCCTTTAAGTTTCGTTTCTTCACACGTAAATAGTAGACTTAAGTGGCAATACATTTAGTGAAGGTGGTGTGGCACTAAAACCTTATATTCTCGAAGTTTATAAAGTTTGTTTTATGCATTGTGTTTAAAGTCTGAGGCAGTAAAACTTTTCATTCATTACAAACTCTTCATTCACAGATCATATTGTCATAAATATTCATTCATTTTTGGAGCGATCTGCGCAGTGCATTGTGGGATGTCTCAAAGCTCCTTACTGCTGTTAGGAAGCTTCTATGTTCCTATGCTAAAGGAGCTATGATAGGAAGCATACAGGCTCCTTCTCCTAACTTAACTGAACTGACTATCCGGACAGCACTTGACATGGTTTTGGCTTAAGGAGCTAGGAGCGATGAGGACAAATTGATGAATTCGGACAGAGCGTAATATTCTGCTGTCTACTACCTTATCTGTCGATTAGCCACACCTGTACCATGGAGTGCAAGCAGGCAAACTATCAGTGTAATTAGTGTTCATTTTGACTGAAAAAGGGGATAGAGGAAACAATTCATCAAAAAATCTGTATATCGTTACAAAAAACGACTACATTTCCTCATTTAGACCGGGGAAAACAGTGGCTTGCAACCATGTTTCTCTCTGCAGAAGCAATTTAAGACGGTCCCCACCTCTAATATTCTTTTGTATATGCACAAGGCCCTTGACTCTGAGACATTCCGGATTACTTTGGTGTTTATCTGAACAGTGTCTAGCCATAGGGTTGTCCATGTTGCTTCTTCTTATGGCATATTTGTGTTCTGACACGTGATCACTGAGCCTATTCTTAGTCCGCCCTACATAAAAACAATCACAGGAGCAAGAGAGACGATAGATATAATGAATGTTTTAATATTGCATTTTTTTCTATTTTTAAAATCACTAAATTGCTTACACTCTTTTATAATTGAACAATAGTTCTTGACTTGAAGAGCAAAGCACACGCTCCACAGCAGTGTTCTAATACTGATCATCTATGAGACATCTCAGTGTCACTGCTTGACATTGTTGCAGTTATTATAGGATACAAGCATGTTATACAGCATTAGAGCCTACAACTAAAGAGGAGAAAAGTGCAAGACATAGTTACTGTACGGTTAAATTTGCTCACACTTGTCCAAATGTCAGGACGTTTGGGTGCCCAGGGTGCTCAGATCAGAAGCATGTTTGATTTATGGAACAAAGCGAACACGGCATCATATTTTTCTTTTAAAATCTTCGAATAAACATGAGTCTATCCCACACAAAACTTACTGTTGTGTGCAAGTAGGTGGGGATAGGTGGTAGGTGAAAACAGGACTTTTCTGAGCACTCAAAAGAAACAGCTGCACGACAATACAAGATTACTCAAACATGCATGAATCCAAATACATGTGTAAGCTAATAATGTGAGAGCACTGTTATAACAAGAATCAAAACTTGTGTACTGCGTCTGTCTAGGTTTCCATTACAGAGGCTGGTCACATTTCCAGCGAGATGGCTAAGTTCCAGGCTCAGAGTGTGTCTCCGGCCTCAGCGGGATCCAAGAAAGGCAAAGACAAAGACAAAGAAAAGGACAAGGACAAGGGGAAAGTCAAGAAACCAAAAGAGGTGTGTAAAATGCTTACTCACAGTCCAAGTATTTTGTCTGACTTTTATGTTACAACCTCAGATATTTGAGTTACTGATAAAGGCTAATAATGTTCTCCTATAATCCTTACATAGCTACTTGTCTGATTGTTCCGGTAGATCTTTAGCACCATCATGTGGACTCTCAGGGATATCACATGTGACAGTTAAACATTTGATAGTGTCCTTTTTTTCACCAGTGCAGTTATGTCATGACCCAGTTAGCGCACCTTTCCAAAAGTCCTAAATCAGGGGCTTCAAACTCAAATGGAGCTGGGGTCGAAATGATCAGAGTTGGTTGAGGGTCACATTTTAAAATATAAACCCACCTATGATATTTTCTATTTAAATATGTATTTTATCCTATAAAAAAAGTTTAATATAGCATGTACTGTAGGGCTGGGCAATATCGTGATAAAAATCGAATTATGAGCTCATCCTTGTGGCAATCTTCTTTTTTGATTAAATAGTCATATCAAGATTTCCCATTTTTCTGTTTAATCCATCTGTTCAAATACAGACTTTTTTTTTTCCTAACCTACTTTTCTCAGCCACAGAATTGCCAGATTTTCTTCTTTAAAGCAATATTGGGCTATTTTTTTTATTTTTTTTTTGAATGTTGTATTTTTTGATTCTGCACTTTTAAGTCATAAAAGTGGTGGATTTTTAGCAATTTTTCAGGTCTGATTTAAAAATATATTGGACTTTTAGCATATTTTCATCTCTAAAAGTCAATATTAATGGTAACAATTGCTAGAAACTTGTTTTGTGGAGATACATAACGTTCTAATTAAAGGATTATTTTAATTATTTTTTATTGAAGGATTGAGGTCGCTTGTTTTTCTCTGAAAATCTGGCAACACTGATCAGCCTTTGACGGCTGGATCTACACTGACCATGAAGAAGGAACTTCTTAAAAAAGCAGATGATTGTATTACCGTACCTCAAAAGCAATTAAAAAAGACAGTTTACAAGAATCGTGACAAAATTAAAATCATGATCTGGCTCCAAAAAAATTGTGATATCAATTTTTTGCCACACCGTCCAGCCCTAAAATACAGTACTATGTCTACCTTCATTAATTCATTTTGTTTTATATTATACTGTTTAGTAGTACAGGTCAATATTGCAATGCAGAGGTTCTCATGATATTAAATAACTTAAAGAGAAACTAAATGCAGAATCAACTTTTTTCCACTGTCAAACTGGTTGCATCATCAGCCATTTGGCTCAGTCAGATAAACGTGTGGTACCAGATGTGAAGGTGCACAGGTTCGATCCTCGTTTCGTTAATTCATTTTTCTTGTTTTCAATTTTAGAAAAAAACTCACATGTTCACATCATAAGCTCATGTGCTTATGTAGGCTAAAGCAAAGACTTCATACATATGTCTGCAAAGTTAATAAAAAAGGCTCTTTTTTTCCAATATCAACATCAGCAAGCCACACTTGTTTTAATAAATGTTTATAATTTCACAGTACACATTTTCTTTGTATTGTTATCTGGAGTATTCAGACACAATTCTATAAAAAAGAAAAGAGGTAACACTTTAGAATACCTAGGCCTAATAAATCATTAATAACACCTTAATAAAGACTTAATTCAATATGAACAAATTATTCATTATTAGATGAAAAAGCTTATTAATGCTTAGTAACTACTTAATTACTCCTGCCCCCTAACCCTAAATCCTAACCTTAGCTCCTTAGTTAAGTATAGTAACTACTTAGCATTAAGCATTACCGTAATTAACTTTTTCATTCATTAATTCACCATTAGTTTATGAATAATTAAGGCTTTATTTATGCTTTATTCATGGTTTACTAAGGCCAATTAAGGTGTAGTTATAAAGTGGTACCAGAAAAAATATGAATTTGTCTAGCTGACTGAAAAAAAATGCCGCCCTAATAATAGTTTGTTGTTGAGGTTGCTACTTCAGAATGTCCTAAACTTTTAAACATTTCCTTTCTATTCCTTTGTCCGGCAGATCTCTCCTGATGAGGACAAACTCAAGTCCCTGCTCTCAGAGTTGACCCTCCCTCAGACTCTGATGGACTGGGTGTGTTTTCACTGTCCCGACCAGGCCAGGTTCATCTTCAAAAACAACAGCAGCCTCAGATGTCTAAACACACGCTCCATCTCCAAACAGGCACGTCCACATAACTCTACCGGCTCTGACTTTTCCTCAGGCTCACATTTTCAGAATGACTAGACAATGTTTCCGCTGGATGTGAAATCTGACAAAATACTGTCTTGGCTGAGATTCTGGCAGGACTGGCGGAGTTGATTTCTTTGTAAAGTGGATGATTAGTCTGTGATATATGACACGCTCAGAAAGAAATAAAGCAGAAAAGAGGAGCATTGTATTGATCCACAGAGGAAATAATTAGATTTTTGTATATGTTTGGAGTAAAAGCAAAGCTACATCATACAAAACATTGTTCGTGACACCAAGTACCTTACTGAAAAACAAGAAGTAGCTATTTAAATGTGTCCAACTTCTTCCTCACTCTCACAAATCTGTTGGCACTTGGTTTCTATCCATTTCCATTCATTCTGGCTGCATTAGATATAGATACAGTCGTCATATTTAGGGGCATGGCCTACTGAAGGGGAAAGTCATGTGAGAAAAACCATACCATACCAATAAGAATGGTGGGGCGGGGGGAGTATGTAAATGTTTTATGTCAGTCTTGGTTTGTAAATCATGTCTTGTTTCCTTCTCATCAGTCTCAGAGCCTGTTTTACCTGGACTTACTTGTAAAACAGCTGGCTTCAGTATCTCTGCCTCACCTGACCCTGCCTGTGTTACATTTGGCTGAGACCATTGCTCATGACCTTTTAGACCGGAAAGCTCTCTCTGAACTCTACCGGCTCAGGTAAGTATTACATCAAGTTTACTTTAAGTTTGCTTATTGAAAAGGATCAATCTATCTACCTTTATTTACAGTAGCCTATATAGCCCTTTTACAACACATATATATAGGGTGACCAGATGAGATTGTTCAAAATTCGGGACGCTGATTTTTTTTTTTTTTTTTTGAGGGGGGGGGTGGGTGGGGGTGTTGTCTGAATGCGGAGGAGGGGAGAGGAGCGCGCTCAGAGTGACAAGTCTAGATGCTTGCATCATTCGCAGCACATAGTGCAGACACAGAAACCTTATAACTTTTTTTGACAAAAGAGTAATGTTCCTCACACCAGGAAGCATTGAACAGTCTTTAATTCGTGTCAATCCGTCTCATATTGGCTGAATAAACCAAAAACACCTGATGAACTAATAGATCTGCAGATTCAATCAGAAAATTACCGCGAAAGACATTTCTGTTAAGCAGGATACTTTTAGAAACCACGCAAAACGAGTGTATATGACTTTAGTTTCTGTCGAAAGAGTCCAAGGCGAAGTGGGAAGTCAACTGTGCGCGGAAGGAGCGCGTACGGGCCAAACATTACGCACGAGGAGCAGGATGGCAAGCAAAATGCCTCGCGCAGGCAGGAGCCAGGCTCCAGGGGCCAAACACACCGCACCGCACGAGGATTTGGGTCCGGAAAGGGCAAACTATATGACCAACTTTTGCCCAAGTGGAGTTGTTCTATGAGCTGTGATCTGCTGTTGACCTCCTCATAGGGAGACCCAGAGGCAGCAGCTGCAGCCGCTTCCCTCCCCGCGCTCCCTGTGTGTTATCACTACACTTTCCGCCAGGCAACTTGAGTACCGATCGCAGCCGCGCGCCCCGAGGAGAAGCGGTTTTCAATCAAATTGCACAGAAAATAGGTCTGTATTAATGCATTTTAAAAACTCCGGCAGCACTAAAGCCTCTCATACAGTGTGTCAGCCTGGCGTAATGACATGCAGGTCAGACTCTGCGAGGTGTCAGTCGGGGAAAGGATGAAATTCGGGACACGTGGGACAGGATTCGGGATTCGGGACACATGCGTGAATTTCGGGACTGTCCCGAATTTTTCGGACGTCTGGTCACCCTACATATATATCTGGGCCCAGTCACAGAAAAAGTAATCTATTCTAGAGCTAATAAAAGCATGAATAGTCTTTTCCAAGTCAGCACAGTTTAAAAAGGGCTTTACTTTAGATAAAAGATGCAACTGATAAAAACTTGCTACTTATCTAACTTAAAATCATTGTCAAAAGTATCCAAGATTCCTTAGAGTTAGTTTTAACAGGGACAACACCAATCCAAATCGGTAGACACTGTCTCACCAAATCCAAGCTTTATTTTCATTCAAATTAAGAAAAGTATACCGGACGTATGCTTTGAAATTCTTATGTGAGCTGCTGTATGCAACTGCTGAAACCACAGATATGCATCACCATAAAGTGGTTACCGTAGTTATGATAAAAGTCATGTTGGTGGGTAAAAATCTAAAAGATACTCAAATCAAGCATACTGTACATTTGCTAAATTATGCTTTTAAGAATCTGTAGCTTCTTCACATTTTTTTTGTTTTGTGTTATTTTAACAGTAGATTTTCATACTATCTTATCTATCTAATTTCTGGATTATAAGTCACTATTTTTTTCCACAAGCTTTGAACACTGCGGCTTATAAGACAATGCAGCAAAATTATAGATTCTCATGGACTTACTATTAACAAGAGCAGCCTAGATATGTACTTTATCATTTTTCTTACTTAAATCTAGTGGGTGCGACTTATATTCAGGTGCGCTGAATTTACAGTATATGTTGAAATACTGCATATCTTTAAAATAGCATTCAAAATATTTTTCTAATTGAGATATATATGTTAGATTTGGTGAAAAATTCTATAAATTAAGAAAAATCTGAACTAAATGAACAAATTTGCTCACACAAACACATCCAGATATCAGCACATTACCCCGGTTCTTTTTAATCTTCATTGGCTTCCAGTTTCTTTTAGAATTGAATTTTTGTTTTAATGCTCTTAATGGCCTTGCGCCGTCTTACCTGACTGAGCTTCTCTCTTTTCGAAATTCAAGCCGGTCGTTAAGGTCGACGAATCAACTTTTGTTGGAAACTCCCAGAGCCAGGCTCAAACACTGGGGTGATGGAGCCTTCTCTGTGGCTGGTCCCAGGCTGTGGAACACACTTCCTCCTGACATGCGCATGATCACAGATCTGGAACTTTTTAAATCCAGACTTAAGACACATTTATTCAGACTGGCTTTCAACACTGTAATGTCGTGACATAATTTGCTGTTTTAGATGTATTGTTTTTATGCTTTGTTTTTGTATTTGGAAAAGCACTTTGGTCACTTGAGTGTTGTAAAGGGCTTTATAAATAAAGGTTGATTGATTGATTTCTTAAGAATCGTGAAGACCTGCTGTGAGCTGCGAGTGGAGACACATTCACCGTACCAGGAGAAACTCCACAGTCTTGTAAGAATGCACCAGCAAGAACTCATAGGGTAGGTTTTCTCATTTTTTTAAGTCTCATTTTGATTATATTACAAGAATGAATTATATTTAATGTATTTCAGGTGTAAGAAAGCTATGCTCATTTCCCAGGAGAGAAAGAGCCTTGGTTCAACTTACAAACAGGTCAGACTTGTATAAAAGACTAATTCTTACTATTTGTTCTATGATGTAACTGACATGTTGTGTAACATGAGGCAGACGTCAGGTCCAAAACTGAAATATGTTTGTTGTATGTGCTCAGAGAAGTGAGAGTGAGTCACACAGAGATGCTCAGAACATTTGGCTGGACAAAGCAGAAGTCTGTCTCAGCATGGGGCTGCACACACATACCAGACTCTTCCTGGAGCAAACACATTCAGCGGCAACAGTGAGTCGAAGGAGGAGAAGCTTATTCATATCTGATTAGTCAGAGAACTACAAAGAAAATACGCTTTTACTTATGTTTTGTTCTGCTTTATTATGTCAAACTTCCACACATACGTTTTTTTTGTTGTTGTTTTTTTTATTCCCATTAGCTTAACTTTATTTAAAATGTCAACTTATGTAGTTTTTTCATCAAGAATAAACTTGAATAAACACATTTTTTTTGTAATTTAGATCTGTTTGTTGCGCGACATAAATATTAAAAATCTGCTTCCTTGCTCTCAAGGGCAAGGCCACAAAATGGAGGGCCTCCTTTTGTTTGTTTCCAGGGAAAAGCTGTTCCTTTAGTTATATTTTTTTCACATTATGGACTAAAACCTTTTAATCCCTATTCAGAATGTCCAAAAGTACACTTTTAGCTGTTTCAACTGAATTGTGTAGTTGACTCTTCACCCCCAGAAAGTTACACAGTGCACCTTTAAATAAAGGTGTAAAGATGTAAAATACAAAATGTCTCATTATATTAGTTTCAAGCCATGTAAAGCTCACCAATCTGATTGTGTTGTCACAAAAAATACCCTACAATTTTTAAATATTTTACACAAAGTGGTTACAAGTTACAACTTGATAATCATTTGTCTTATGCTAAAACTTTCATACAAGGGAAAATGACTTCATCAGGGAAAACCTGTGTTTATAAAACGTGATGTTTGTGTATCAAAGCTAATGCTAATTAGCTAATTTAATAACATTTTTGATGTTAAAATAACTCTACAAACTGAACTAGCTTTTTACAAAAATAATCAGCCTAAAATGTAATGTCAAATTGATCAAATTGTTTACTTTATGTAAGTTAATTTATTTGTTAGCATTTAGCATTGCACCAAAAATACACACTTTTATAAACACTTAATCTTTACCTGGTGAACTGTTTACCTCGTATGTGAAGGTCTGAACTCGCTGTCAGTGATTATCTAATTGAAATGCTTTGTGATGTTTAAATATTCCTTAATTTTTCTCAGCAATCTCTGCAAATTTTCCAAACAGAACTAACCAAGCCGCAGCATGAAAAGTGACTATTTCTTCTTAGCTAAACTGCCTCAACTTTACTGTGATAAAGCCATATACATACAATGCTATAAAATTTACTTTCTCCAATAAATTCTTCTTCATAGCTTGTCTTTTTGTGGTCTACTAATTATCAGAGATGAATGCTATTTTCCTTCCTGTAGGACGAGTTTGCAGATGAGCTAACCGTGAGCCGTAGTCTGCGCTGTCTGGCTGCTCTGGCATGTGAGCAGCAGAGCTTTGCCCAGGCTTTGATGCTGCTGGACAGAGCCCAAGCCTCTGGAGGAGACCACGATCACTGGTACCAGCTGACCCAGACTAGAATCCAGGCCACAGCCAGGCAACGAGAGGAGCACGCACAAACCAAGGTACGGCCAGCGCAGTCACACAGATCTGTACTGAGATCAGCTCAAACTCCTGTTTCTGCAGATCGACCACTCTGTGAAACAAGGCTGTGAAGCTCTCCAACTCATAAAAGAGAAGCAGGTGAACAGGAGCCAAGATATCGACTTCATGGTCACATCACTGAAAATGAGGTAAAACATTGCTGAACTTTTGTCTTTTCTATAGACACGTAATACAACCAAATGACCATAGACAAGATAGAACCCTTTCCTTACATAATATTTTTCACATCAATGAATCTGATTGAACCAAACAAAACTGGGTAAACACAAATAATAAAGCAGAACTAAGCAGCAGTAGTGCTCCCCCTACAGCTCTCTTGTGTAATTAAACTAGCCAACTCTCATTTTCACATAACTTATTAAAGATTGAAAAATGGAAACAAAAACACATAAACACATTTTGCACTGGTAAAAAAAATCAAAGCACCAGGGTTTCTCTAAACAGATATTCGGGTTGGGAATGTGTTTCGAAGGGGGTGGGAGAGCTGCCACGAGAGACAACTGAGAGAGCAAAGGCTTCAAATGCCCCAAAATCTATTTGTAACAATCATCACAGAGACTTCCATTGACATTTAACAAGGTTAAAATGTTTAGTTCTGCTTTTAAAGTAGATATCAGTCATTTATATTGAAATGCGATTCTCAAAAATAGCATAATTATAACCACATAACCCTGTTTCTATGATGCCATGTTAGTCATTTTATATAGTCTCTCCGTAAAATCCAGAAAAGCATGTCCACTTTTCTGAGTGACCAAAAAAAAGGGAGGGAGAGGGAGCAGCTGAGCATGTGCTGACTTTGTCTACATTCAAATACATGATGCAGTTTCACAGATTCACCAGCAGAGGGAGGTGTACTGTGAACACAAAGAACCCAGAGGAGGTCACATGTGCTCTTTTGTTGACATTAGGCAGCACAGTAGGCTCTGTTTATGTGATCAGCTGATTCTGGAGATCAACTTTTTTTTCTAACGAATGACAGGCAAAATATCTTGGAAGTTTAGAGCAGATATTTAATCTTTAAAATTAAGAAAAGATGATCCTACTGGACTAGGACTCTGAGGAGAACGGCACATGCAGTTAGTCTAGAAACGTCCTCTTTTGTGAGCGAGCCAAAAGTGGTCAAAGTAAGTCAAACTACTGTATTTCTGTGTGTTTGGAGGATTAAATATAATATGCACCGTGAAAAAGGCTGAATCTATAGAATCTGCATCAGCCTTCTCGTCTGAAACACAGCTTTTGTGGTTTAAAGATGAAAAAGACACTCGTCCTCATTGTTTTAATCAGTAAAACCGTATATTTTTTATTCTAATCACGTTTGTTTTATTGTAGTAGCTCGTGTTCTTAGTAAATAGTAATAGTAAAGTAATCTTGGTTGGATTTTTCATTTGCAGAGGAGCCGTTGAATGCATAGGTTTGGTCGATGCTGTTGAACCTGGTCGGATACTCCGTCGTGAAGCTGCTCTGAGGCTCCAAAGTGATTGCGATGAACTGAAGAAGTGTGCACAAGACTTTCTCCTCCTCCAGCACAGAGAGGAAGCAGCAGAGGCCCTGGCACACTGCTCTCATGGACTCAGGTACGAATGACACTCAAGAACCAACTCAACGAACTTATTCTCCCATGTCTTCTCTTGTCTTCTTGACCTGGAATTGTGTCATTTCATTTACCATCACACGTTCAGTTGTGATGGTAAAAACTCACATGAAGGCCTGTTTCATGTAAGGACATAACAAACATAATCCCAGGCTAATGTTTTAGCTTTCTATTTCAATTGGATTATGACTTTGTTTTTTCTCACCCAAAAGTTACACAGTGCCACTTGAAATGAGAATGACTTTTGTTTTGTCTTGATTTTGTAGTTTGCTAGAAAAAATATGAAGCAAAAACAAATAACACTAACGGTTGCTGATAAAATATAAACAATCAAACTCAACGTCTATACATTTATTTCAATATTGTTGTGAATATCATTTGATTTAAAGGACAAATATAATGCAACCTGCTCCTGAAGCAGAACCAATATAAAAGTGTAGTAAAGAACAAATGACAGACAAGTGTTTCCTACATCAGGAATTGAGTGAGAGCTCAATCTACTGCCTGCAAAGGAAATATACTCAAAATGAGTCTGGTTGAAATATGGCAGGGGCCAAATAAGCCACTAAGCTGTATGTTTTGGTTCACCATTTGACTTCTTTGTGCATTTGGTTCTTATATATTGTAGTTTACTGTACTATGCATCATTTGAACCACATTTTGTCTTTATACTCCTGGTTTAGTCCCATTCAGACTTTGAGGTCTAGTCATCTGTGAGGTAAACCAAATGTAGACTAAACTTAGTCTTGGTTTGCAGACTTAGTGCAACCGTCCAGGTCCACTGCTAATCTGTTTCATCTTAATGGTACCATTGCGAGTTGTTTGTGGATAGTGGATGTAAGACACATTTCATGTAAAACACACTTTTGTTGTTCGGTCGTCAAACCTCAGCTCTCCAGCAAATATGGCCTACCCTACTGCGAAATATAATTGAATAGCCCTGATTTATGGATTTTAAAGGGACATATTATGCAAAATTTGCATAATATATTAAAAAAAAAATTTTGTTCCTATTCTAAAATTGCTTCATCAAAAACTCTGCTGGAGTTTTGTCTGTGAGATATCTTTCGTTCCCCTCAAAACACCATTGTGATTGTCCCTGATCTATGATGTCATAGATAGATCTCTGAGGTCTTTTAAGCTGTTTAAGTCCATAAATCATTCAGACTTGTTTTGAGCATTTCATCCATTTCAGATCCATTTGATTGTTTATCTTGTGAAATGTCCTTTTCTGTCAGTAGATAGAACTTTAACTCTAAACACAAAAAAAATGAATCATATTTGTCCTTTAACAGTGCAAAAGATCTGCCTATCATAGATCAGAGACATTCAGAACAGTGTTTTTGTGAGGAAGAAAATTCAATAAAAGTCAAATTTGCCAAATATGTGCGTGCCCTTTAACCTATATTTAGGATATTGTAGCATCTAAACCTACTTCTGTCAAATGTTCCTAGACTGACCTATTTTTCCTCCTCTATCAGGTTTTTAGCGGAGCACACCGCAGACACAGAACAGAAACAGCGCCTCCTGCTGGACGCCCTGGCGCAGATGCAGGCAGCTGTCCATGAGCTGGAACATGTGGCCCTGAACAGTCAGAATCTGCTCCCAGCTCAGGAGGAGGTATGTGGGACACGCTCAGCTCCAAGGACCTGTCACTCAAGCTCTTTCACTTCAAGGAGAACTATTTTCAGAACTAATGTTTTTACATGACTCTTTTATTCTTAGGTTAATAAATACACTGTTAGTATCTTGCTCCAATATATTCACAAATATTTTGTGAATGTTTAGTTTTAGTTTAGTTTTTAGTTTGTTTCTGTATTTGTCAGGAAGTATGTATAGATTATTATATTATATTTAGCTCCTGCTACTTTCCATCTGCAGTCCCTGTGTAAGTGCACCACCAATATACGTACAGTACATTGCATTACTAGATTTACCTCAATAAGATACACATAAAAAATCACTATTTCAAATGTTTGAAATAGTGCACTTTAGCTTGACTAGTGCTGACACTATTGATTATCGCTAAGATGTTTTTTTTTTCTTCAGATTTTGAGTCAAATTATTCATGTTTATGATACACAATTTCAGAAAGTTTGTTCTGCTGTTAGGTAGCTGGAAAGGTGGCAAAGCCAGATGATATTTTGCAATACTTGTGCTCATCTAAATCAATTGAATGTTTATGAGCTATAATAGATTTTCTTAGATATTGTCTGATATTCCACTTTTTTCTCTTACTATTAGATAGATACGGCTATTCACCCTGTTTTTTTAGTTTGTTTATTTATTTTTTATTGTTTGTGTATGCCCTAAAATATTTGTATGTTTTTTAAGATGGCACAATAAGTCACTAATTATTAAGAATAATTATGAGTCTGTAATATACAGATCTATATTTTTTCTATAGACACTGTATTGTGTAACAATGATAATGTTAGCTGTTTATATTGTGTCATGGGAGGTTTTACTGTGCAGCTTTGGTCAGCAGGTGGTGCTGCTGTTTTGCAAATAAAGGCACATCTTCTGTGGCTTCTAAATCTACACATTGTGCATTCAATATTTGTATAAAATGTTTTTTATCCATCTTTAAGATGCAACATTGAAGAATAGAAACAGTATGGTTTCATTTTACTGAGTCAGTACACATTCACTGCAAAAAGTAATCTAGGCTGGTTGTACTTTTTTTGAATTAATTCTTGATTCAAGAATTGAATCTAACTTTTTAGCCAAGAAATAAAAGCTTAAAGTCTTTCACATTTGGATGACTTTAAATTAACAAAACAAAAAAGTGTGTTTTTTAAGCAGGCTTGCATGGCCACAAAATTACCTATTATTTGACAAACAGGAGGGCCTCTTTCTGCTTGTTTCTATAGGAAAGCAGCTTCTTTACCTATATTTTTTCACTTTATGGCATAAAACATATTTATCCCCAATAAATGATTTTTAAAAATATGATTCTAGTTTTCCTTTTTGCATTGAACTGTAAAGTTGACTTTTCACTTCCAAAAAGTTACACAGTGCTTTAAGAAAAATGATCTTGTTCCATTGTTAGATCTTTTTACTTGCCAAGTCAAATCTTCTGGTTTGAACTCCAAAAGTGTAAGCTTGCAGTGCAGCTTGTTTGACAAAGTCCTGTTTGCTCCTGCTGCTGTGTCACTGCTGTTCTGTTCTGTCCTCTCCTCCTCAGAGCCCTGCTGTGTCTCTGGCTGTGCTGAGGTGGCTGCTGCGCCTCAGGTTGACTCTGTGTGATCTGTGTCTGTTCGTGTTGGAGCTGCACTGCACTGAGCACAGACAAAAGGCTTTGGACCGAACCAACAAATCTCCAGCTCAGATTCTTCTAGAGGACTTCACTCGCTCCACACCAGAACCTCACTCTGTCCAACAGGTTCCTCAAACACTTTTCTGTTACTGATCGTGGTAGTTAATACATAAGTTGTAAAAACATTCCAGAATTGAAGATAAAAATAGCCATTACTACTACTATGTAAAATCCACTTTTCTGAGATTGTAGTCTTGTTTTAATGGTTCTTTCCTCATTAGTTTACTCAAAAATGCATTGATTCATGCATGTTTGAATAATCTTGTGCTCAGAAAATCCCAGTTTTCACCTACCACCTATCTTTGTTCACCAAAATTCAGATTCCAACTGTATCATGTAAGCTTCAAATTTGTCACCCAGCCACAAAAAAAGTAATTTAAAATGTGCAGCTTGTAAAAGTAACAAGTCTATTTCTAAGGCGTTTCAGGCCAATTCAGTGTAGTTCATTGTAAAACAAAAGGCTGGGATGAATAACTTTTTTAGTTGTATATTCTTAAACTAAAAGGTAGATGATAAATGCAGCATTTGTGAAAGAATTAGATCACAGAGTATTGTCAGAATTGAATAATAGATATGTTCATTTAGGAGCTGAATGCAGCGCTCTGATTGGCTCAGCTTGGGAGGTCCAAGCCAGTTTCATTTTGCTGTTTGTAAAAAAAAATGTTTTTAAGCTAAAGTTGCAACAAAAAATGAATACATATTGCTCTTTGTCAAAGGATTTATGAGAGAAAGTTGTCAGATTTAAAACATAAATCGTGTTTGCAGTATTACCTCGAATTTACACCAAAGCAGTAGCAGCGCGTAACTGCAGCAGCAGCACATCATACGATACGGCCGTCATACGCGCAGGAGTCGCTCATAATGGAATCAAGTCTGATCTTGCTCTTACGATTTACACCAGCAGTGTGAGACGTCTGACGACCGTCAATACGCTACGTGTTCCTCAACTTAGATCGGACTTCTAATTTATCAGCGTCAGAGACAAAATAAAGTTCCGATGCTCTTACAAACTACAAAGGTTACAGCCACTAAAACAACATGTAGGCTACCGTGCCCAGAAGCTCCGTGAACAACCGTGAAGATTGCAAACTTTCCGACTTCAAACACCAACTTTAAAGGTGCACTGCGCAAATTTTTGGCCAAAAATAAACTTGAATAAATGCATATTTTTGTCATTTAGATATCTTTGTTACACTAAATAATTAATAAAAATCTGTGTTTACTTTACTTTGAGTGGGACTGCATGGCCACAAAATAGTCTATTATTTGTCCTGGAGGAGGGCCCGAACACACCCATTTCTGCAGAAAAGCGGTTCCTTTAGCTGATTTTTCTCATATTATTACATAAATTGTATACATCTACATTCAGAAAGTCCCACAGTATAGTTTTAACTCTCTATTTCTACTGAATTGTGCAGATGACTTTTCACCTCCAGAAACTTACACAATGCACCTTTAAATCACGTCCTTATGAGACTCTTTTCTCCATGAATATGAGTCGGACTGTTTTAAACAACACATCATTTTACAGCTTAACTTGTAACAAACGTGTTTGTGAAAACAACGCTGTTCCCTCTGTTCACAATCGCTTTATATGAGCCGTTTTAGCCCTACCTTTGTCTGTTTTCATCCTTCTCCAGCTGCCCTCTCGGTGCTGCGTGTGCCTGTTTGGGTGCCAGTGCGCGTGCACGTGGATGTGAGAGCGAACGAGAGGTTGCGTAAATCCTACACTATTAATTGCGGGACAGGGTGAAAAAATAGAAGAAAAATTAATATTCTTAGTATGTGAAGTAGACAAAAAAATCCCTGATGTAAAGTATGCAAATGCAGCAGCTGCGACTTGTTAATGCTCTTTGAAAAACTTCTGATTCACAGTTTTAAGCTCTTCCTCACCGGACCAGTTCATAATATGTGAGCAGTTTTTTGGTTTATTCATGTGAGTAGATGCTCAGGCTCGAGTTGTTGGAGCAGCACTAGTGGATTTTGATGCTTTTGAAAATTTGTGCGTATGACGTGCTGCTGCAGCTCCTGGTGTAAATTCCGGTTAACAGTGAAATATTATAATAGACAGCTAATTCAGTAATAGAACAATTTATTTCTTCAAAACCTATCCTTTCCTTTTTTTTTTTTTTTTTTTACTTTAAACGCCTTGAAAGGTGCAAAACTGCTATAAATAAATCCCATTTCACCTTGTGCGTATGTTGACCGTTTAGAAAATCACATATGACTCATTAGGGGCCATGAGAGGACTCTACATGTTTATTTATTTACTCCACTACATGTTTTCTATACAATATGATTCCTAGAAAAATACGCACCGGATTGTCCTGCTTTAAGGTCATTGCATCCACGGCATAAAGTGTGTTCTATATTTGTTCAATGGGATTAGTACTTTTTTTTTTTTTTTACCTTAATGCAGCCTACAGAAAGTGTTTTTCTTCTCATATCGGTAATCTGAGCATGTTTTCAACCCAAACAAGCTATGAATGTTAAATTTACATTTCACGCTGGATTTGCTATTGCTCATTTATTATTGATAGATTCGCTCGGACCACTGATACAAACTGAAATCCTGTCCATCGGCACGTGAATGAATCGTGTAAAGCTAATATATTGTTCTCTCAAATCTATTTTCTTGCACCACTCAATTGTTTCTCGCTGCAGACGCTTGTTTTCAATATGTTTCTACCTCTGACAGAAAGCAGATACAGATCTTTTCACTATATTTCAAAGCAGAATTGAAAAGCTCTTCGAGATGCTCTGTAAGTCTCAATTTTATTAAAGGGTCTACATTATACAACTTTTGTTCATGTTATAATGTAGTTTAGAGAAAAAGTAATTTAAAAGTTCAGACTCTTATTAGTTTTAGTAGACTCCCTACACAGCATTGTTATAGGTTACCATGGCTACTATCTCTCTAGTCTCTATAGAATTTACTAAATTCTTTTTAATTCAATCAAAATGTACTTTCTGATTATAAATCATGACATGACACTAGGAGGTTGCCTAGCGACCATGTAATAAACAAGACCAAAACTTCTCTAATGTAAAGCTTTATAGATACAGTCGGCATCAAAGGCCACGCCCACTGACGGACTTCCGAGGGGGAACGTTAACATTGAGAGTGAATCAGAACAGCAACTTTATCAGTTACTGCTCAAACACTACAACAGCAAACATGGACTTTAGGAGATATATTGTGTCAAATACAGACACGAAGACATGGGGATAAATAATGTGATTCCACTTTCCAAGTATGTAAATATATCTAGCAATGCTAGCGGTAACTGCGAGCTAAATGCTAACGTGATGCTAGCGCCGCCTGGCATCTTTTAGCGTCTTTTTTAACTTATTGTTTACTTCAACAACATCTCAGTAACCTCCATTTAAACCCGGTTGTAACTCGACTTGAATTAGTTGTGCTAAAAATACATTTAATTCACCAGAAAACGTCTTAAAAGAGGTAAAGAGTTTAGCTTGAGGCAGGAAATGTTTTCTTCCACAGCAGGCCACGCCCCCAACAGTGACGCGTTGACGGCTGTAACTATTTGCTTGAGGCGTAAAACGCACAAGAACACAGTAATGTAGTTAATGTTTCCAGGATAGGATAGGTTGTGTAGGTTTTTGATGTGGTAACAACATTTTAACATGGCTAAAAGTAATATAAGACAGTAAATCTGACATATGTGAAGGGGAATCCACAAATGTTACTTGGCAACCACACAGTAAATCTGGGCCAATTAACATAAATAACACAGGAGTGATAATGTGACTAATTATTATAACGTATAACACTTAACACTAATTGTGTTAGATTATTGTTTAAACTTTCAGGAATTTTCTTTTAATTCTCTATGTCTTCACCATTTGCAACTTAACTACTGTAAAACTATGATAAATATTTACCACAAAGACTATCACACCAAACTAAGTCAAAATTAAAACAGATAGAGCAGCCAGAAAATTGTAGTCAACTAAGACTAGGGATGGTATGGATAAGATCATTATTAATGATATTGTTGGTTCTATCTATCTATTCTCTCATCGATTCCTTTATGAATGTGGCTTATGCAGTCTATTTGTTTTTTTTTTTACGTCACTCTTTAACTAACTTAAAATTTTCAAAACAAAGTTGAGGACTATTATGATGATTATGAATTAAATGTTATCTAAGTGTAAAATAAAATTAACATTATTTTCCAAGGTACAGAAATGAACACAGTTCAAAATGTTTACACCCTGTGTGAAGCAGACAGACTGAGGGGGATAAAACTGTTCTAATACAGAGACACTGAGGCTGTTCTGTTAAATGGGTTTCTCTGCTCCACACATTTGTCCCACAAACGCTCACATTAACAGTTGGGGTCAGTGTCTTACCTCTGCTGTCACGGTGCTAGTGTGCCTGCAGTGTGCATGCCTTTAGTTGCTGTTTCGTCTCTCCTTTCCCATTTGCGCGCTGCATGGACACGCTTATGTCCACACAGACGCAGAGTGAGATGTATTGTGGCTTTGCTAGAACTCAAACTTGTGCTTTTAAAGGTGCATTGCGTAAGTTAAAATGTTAAATATTACGATATATCAAATTACCGTTCATTGGTACAGGCCTGGATTTGGTCATGATGTTTTGTAAACTTACCGAGGTTTCCTCTGTAAGCGCAGACAGGCTCATAAATGTGAGTGGCGCTGGTCGCATTCTCCCGCGCTAGTCCTCCTTCACTGGATTATTGTCAGTATTTCTGCAAAAGCTCTCGGTTTTACACAACAGACGAATGTTGTTTAAGAAAAATAAATAAATAAATAATCAGTGGTAAATACTGCCGTCTAGCTTCCGAACCCCCACAACACAAGAATTATCAAACAACTACGGCACCGGCATGAGGCCGACTGACATAGGCAAGCAGCACTCGGACTCGGACATGTTTTTGAGAAATAAGAACTGTGCTGGAGTTAAATTAGACGTTAATCTGGCGATTATTTTCATTAGAAGGTAATGTGCAAACGCCAAAGATGGTGTTCTTGTTCAAAACCTTTGCCAATTACGCAGTGCACCTTTAATGAAACAGAAGGTAAAGAGGCAGCGCTGGGTCAGTTTCACATGACATTTAAATAAACAGCAGCTCAAAGTGGAATCAATAAGGAAAAGATGCACAATTCCAATGGATTGCTAAAATAATGTAGAACCGGTTCCCCAGTGGAACCAGTTCTCGATTCTCATCCCTAACTTATAGTAAAGTTACTTCAAAAGGATACTCCTGCACATGTTTGAAATGTGAAGAAAACCACAGATTAATAAAACGTAAATTGCAATTGGAATCGTAATCGCAATACTTGTCTAAAAAAAAACATATTTGGATTTTTTCCCCTTCCTTTAAACTCAAATGCACATCTAAAGCCTGAGTTGTGTAACAGTGGACGGAGAGCCTCGCCTGACCTTTTCCCCTGTGTCCTGCTTAGGCCTGGCTGAATGTGGGCACTACCCTTGGGCAGGAGGCACTGGGCCAGCTGGCTGCGGTTAACTCCCACTACCTGAGCAGCGAGGACACCAAAGCACGCAGCCTCTGTCTAATGGGGAAATATCTCCGACTCCAGGCCACGATGGAAGACCCCATTTACGTGTCTGCCCTGTGGGACCCTCACAAGCAGGTAGAGCCGCTAATGCAGTGTCGTATTACATAAATAATACAGCGCCCCAGGTTTTCAATAAAATAAGGCACAAAGTTCGGATCTTATCTTCATCTCCTTTGAGAATACTTCCAGCCCTGTTTCTGTAAATGTTATATTTTTACTGTCCGCCTCAGATAGCGCTGTTCAGAAGCAGATCTGTGAACGCATTATGAGTTTCTGAAATGCAATAAACAGTAAGTCTAGTCAGTCGAGAGGCTCAAAAATTGCACTAACTTCAAAAAGATCATAAAATCAATTGTATCTCCTCCAAGCACACAGTACTGGCGAGTTTGGTTGAACTAAATTGTACGGGGATGCACAGCCTTTTCTGAAATGTGACCGAAGATTGCAGTGGAGAACTAAAATGATGTTTGCACTTTGTACTTGGGCAGTTTATGGTTAGTGTTTAGGAGGCAAAAATGTATCAGCAAAGTGATTGTGTTTGTGTTTGTCCTAAGCCGTCCAGGTTCCAGTGCAGAATAATTGAAATCTATCAATTGGACATTCAGGTTTCCTTCAGCTCTTTAACATAAAACTGCTGAGTCACTGTATTACATCTGGGAGGAGCTAGACTGACAATAGCATTTTACACTTATGGATGGATATGTTGTCGTGAGCTCATCTCTGTGACAATATGCTTTTTTGATGTAACATTTCTTAACTGTATTTTTGACTGTTTTTTCATTTCTTTTCCTTTACGACAGAGGGAAGATTCAATGAACATTTTACTACATGTTACAATGTGTTTGCAGCATTGTATCTGACAAATAAATCTATCTATCTATCTATCTATCTATCTATCTATCTATCTATCTATCTATCTATCTATCTATCTATCTATTATCTATCTATCTATCTATCTATCTATTTATCTATCTATCTATCTATCTAACCCTATCTATCTACTGTATGTAATCGTCAAATTGTGATTATTCACTTAAAGGTTGTATGGAGGATTTTCAAATCCAACAGCTGCTTGTTGTTTTTCAAACGATGCACAAGTGTTTCTCCTCCCAGGGCCACGCCCTTCACTGTAACTGGGCCAATGAGTTACTGAGGAACACTGAGGGTTTGCTTGACAGGTTCACAGGCCAATAGATAACGAGGTAACTTGTTATCTATTGGTCAACGTTTTACTGGCCTCATCATGTCCACAGTTTATATATTTTTATAATTTTTTTTTGTTTAGCATAAGTACGAGGCTGTTACAAATCTATGCAGCTGTTTTTGACCAAGACTGACAACAGTTTTTGAAAATTCTCCATACAACCTTTAATGCAACTGTCTGTTCAAATACAGCGCATTTCTTCAACCTACTTTTGTGTCATAAAAGAGAGGAATTTTAACAATTTTTCAGATGTGAGAGAAAGAAAGATATTCTGCTCATAGACACAAACAGTGTAAACAAGTTGAAAAAGCTTTGTTGTCAGCTGGCTACAAGAGTTTATTACTAAGCGAAAACAAAAGTTCTGCTGCTAAATCAACATTTGTGAATGAAATTCTATCCTACGACCCTAAAAAGTTACATTCAGGTGGGAAACACTGTCTCAAGCTTCAGGAGACAGACAGTTCAGACCTGATCCAAACAGCTAGCTGTTGTCCCGTTTCATTGTTTAATTCAAAGAGGTGGAGAGGGGCTCTTTCTGCATAACGCAGTAGGACAGAAAGTGATGTCGACTGAAAATCCCTCTATGCATTTATGACTGAAACATGTATTTTTCATGTCTAAAAGTTGTTATGAATGTTAGAGAACATATGGCAAAATGTTTTACTGAAGTGCTGAGATCATTTGTTTTAGGAATTGTTTTTTTAAATTATTATTATTTTGATCATAATCGAGTAGCCCTAGATATATGTGCTTTTTTATGACACTGTGTTGGTTTTGCTCAAAAATCACTGCAGAACTGTATACACAGTCAGGAGCCTTATACAACTGAATAATTCTTGTATTCTGTTCATAACAGTAAAAATGTGCCTCTTAAGCCAGCACAAGAGACTCATTGAGGCATGTAAGCATGTTGTACTGACTGCAATTATGAGAGAAATCTGAGGAATTCCACTGGAGACCTGTTGCTGGACTCTCCACACTCGCACACACTTGACATAAGCCACAGTACTCCAATAACCTGCAAAATTCACAGGCTTATGATGATTAGGCACAGATAATGTCAGCCCGTGTATTTACTACTGAGAGGCTTATGTCCTCATGCTTTGTGATCATAAGCAGATTAAGCAGATTTCATAATAATTACACCATTGTTCTCTGCTCTCTCACAAAGTCGGCGCTGAAGAAGGCCTTAAACAACCCACAGGCAGCAGGTGTGGAGCAGGAGACTTCAGAGCAACAACAAGAATCAAGTGTGAACAAAACAACAATCACCTCATCTAAAAGCTCGGACCAGCAGGTACAAACTGTACAGACTGACCAAAGACCCCACTGCTCTATTGTTAACCAACGCTTGTTCTAATTCATACATCAGTCATTCACAAAGCTTCTGGACACGATAAACGTTGTTTTAGCGGCTGTAATCTTTTTATTTGATGTATTCTGAAAGGACATCGAAACGTTAATTATGTTTTTGTGCAGCTATTTTTCTATTTTTGTGTTTTTCGTTCCAAAAATCCCGGTAGACGTGCCATTGAAGCTGATAACTCCGATCTAATTTGAGTGACGTGTAGCGTATTGACGAGCATCTCTCTGCTGGTGTAAATTGTCGCTAATCTTTAGGCTAAACAAAACGTTAAATACCCATATAACTAATGTTTACGATGTTTTTGTGGCAGTTAAACTCCTCAGATTTACTTTTTGTACTGATGTTTATCTTGTATGTTAAGTGGGACTCTCTCGACCAGGTCCCAGTTCACAAGTGGTATTTACCAGTTCAAGCGCATTTTTACAAGTGGGAAGTAGGAAATACCTCCAGTTCCCCATTACCTGGAACGCACCATTAGGTTTAGGAACAGCCATAACTCCTGCGATTATCAAAACATGAAAATGTTCGGCGTCTCGTTTAGGGTTGGGTGATAAAACGATAATATCGTCTATCACCAAATTGATAATTTTGACAATTTCACTTAAATATCGTCTGTCCCTAGAACATACACAATTTTGAATAAAGCAAATAATTCCCTCTTTTAAATGCATTTCCTCGGTTATTTTACAAATATTCATTTGAATAATGGATAAGTTCACAAACGCATAAAAACTATGAGCGCCACAGCAGTTTTCACCGCAGCGTTCCATAACTCATCCTCATGCTACCAACACATGTGGAGAAAAACAAACATCTCAAGAAAGTCGCTTCCTAAATGTGTATTTGTACTATATAGGTGTAGTATATTGTAATGTATAGTACAATCTATAGTTGTATGTTAAAATTCTAAATAAACAAAAGGAGCAGCGTGGCAGAGAAGGGTCAAGCGAGCGGAGAAGAGAGAGAAAAGCACGAGGCTTTGATAAATGAATGCTCATTTGTTATAGAACAATGTTCTATAACAAATGAGCATTATTGTATCTAGAGTGCACACCTTGTGTGTGAAATCACCAGAAAACATCAGACTAAAGCTCAATTTTGAGCCAATGTAAGAGCTGGAAGACATCATATCGTTTTCCAATATATGACGATAATAAAAATAGATGTCACCAAGGTTTCTAAATGTAAGGCTCTATAATCTGACATTGTAGGTCTTTAAATGTTTGCACAGGTCTTAAATTTATTAATGAAGCTATTTCTGTCAGTTTTCTCATCTAATTCAATGTTTTTTCAGTTTTTGTTGTAGTTGCTGTAATGATTGACTGTAGCCAATTACAAATAGAAATGGGCAGGTGTAAGTAGCTAAATGCTTTCATTCTGGTTTGTAACACACCAAGGACATAACTTAGTCTTTTCTTTAGTGGTGTAACACAATTGTTGGTTATTCGGTTGCTGGAAAGAATTTTAAATGCTCTCTCGTCAGATAGTTTGCTCACTATTTTGTGAATTATAAAAATATATAAGAAGAAATCCCTTAAATAAAAATATAGTGAAAAACAGCATAGTACAAATCACAGTAGGCCGTAATTTATGAATTTGATGGTTTTAAATGACATGACCAACCAGCAGAAGCCCTTTGTATCTACATACCAGCTCACTTCATGTTAAATCAACCTGTACATACATTTGACCATTATTCTAAATCTGTATAATCTGATTTCTTTTCTGTGTCGTGTCTTTCTTCAGTTAAATGCGGAGAGAGCTCAGGATCTCTTGGCCGAAGCCAGTAAGTCCCTGTCAGAGGCCTCCGGTGTGTGTCTGCAGAACCAGCTGTCTCCGGAGCTCCTGTCTGAAGTGTGCCTGAACATGGTGGAGACTCACGGCCTGTCTGACCCCTGCGTCACTGGGCAGTACCTGGCTCTGCTGCAGGTGTCAAACTTTATGTATTCTGGAGTTTTTAGATTAAGCATACATTAGGCTGTTGGGGTGTAATAAGCTCTCTTCTCTGCGTCTTCATCTCTCACAACATCTTTATTTTCTAGACAAAAGTATATCATTAGTTTTGGTGTATGATTCCATGATTCAGACAATAAATCACTGCAATAGAAATGTTTTAAAGTTTAAACATATTGAGATTTAAAGGCACACTGTGCAACTTTTTGGTCAAAAATACACTTTAATAAAAGCATAGCAGAAAAAAGAGGAACCTCAAGAAGAACCACAGTGAAGGAGAAATCCATTCCCATGAACAGACAATAGGCAATAGATGTGGCAATAACACTAACACTACAGGACTGATATGTTTCTAATTTAATTATACATTTCAGTCATTAGAGTTCTATGTAGAGGGAAGCCATTCATCTAACAAAGTGGGGGCGAGGTCTAGACTTAGACACTGGAGCAAAAGTATCTGAAACCTGATGAACCTAATACAGCCTCAAGTGTGTTTTTGATGAGGGAACCAGCTGATTTTCACACTGCAAACACAATTTAGGTTTTAAATCTGACATCTTCCTCTGAAAAATCATTCAACACATGGTTAATATCAACATGTATTCATTTTGGTTAAATTTATGGTAAATAAACGTCTTTCTACAAACAACAAAGTGAGAGTTACCCACTCAAGTCCAGCCAATCTGATTTGAACTTAAACTCTATTATTCGGTTCAGACAGTACTCAGTGGTCCTGTAAACTTTTTAGTGGAAAACACAAAGTTTACTAATTTACAACTAAAAAAGTTAGCTACCCAAACTTAAGTAAAGTTAATCTTTAAACTCTTCCCTTTCAAGCAAACTTTTAGCTGGAAAGCATAACTGAAATATGAAAGGAGAAGCTTAGAATGGGGAGCAGCAGTGGAAAAGTTTAGAAGCAGGTGTTTGTGATTAGCAACAGTTTTAAAGTGAGCTAAACACCGTCAGAGACTACTCCGCCCACAACTGAACCCAAACAGACTCGAAAAGTGGGAGATGCCCGGAGGCCTTTTAAGTGACGCAAGTGGGTGTGAACAGACATTGATTGACAGCACCAAATATGACAGCGAGCTTGTGAGTGATGTGAGTTTTGTGTTGAAGTGTCCGAGTACTGACCTGGGTTTGCAGCTGAGTTAACTCTACAGCAATAGGTCTAGTTGCTTACTTGCACGTCAAGATTTTTTTATACAGTATTTACTTTGCAAAACCAATGTATGAAACCTTTGCTTTTGTCTACATTAGCGCATGAGCTTATTATGCGAGTATTTTCTAAAAGTGAAAATGAAAAACCCACTGACGCGAGTTTCGAACTTGCGCGTCGTTGCACCTCACACCACTCGCTCAACAAGCTGAGCTAAATGACTGATGATGTCACTGTGCAGCGGGTGATCGTTTTCAAACTCTCCAGAGCAGCCGTGTCAAAGGGAGGAGTTTATATACTACACCTGGGGGGCTCGTCTGTCGCGTCAACAGCAGTACAGCCGCAGTTTTTGCACACAAAACGGCAAAATGAGCAAGTTTGCACAAAAATGTTCAAAACAGGGCTGGAAACAGTAGATAATTCAATTTTGACCCCATATACACAGTTTGACAGTGAAAAAAAGTTGATTCTTTAGTTTCTCTATGTGGACAAATCAATGCTGTTTACAGTTCAGCAGTCAAAAAAATGTGTTTAGATTCCATTTATTGTAATTTTCTATATGTTGGTTTGGCCATATACAGTGTTGTGCAGCCATTTCTGTCAATGCTGCTTACACATTTCCATGTATTACCTCTCTCCAGAGCTGCCAGTCCGTCGACCTCATGTCCAAGGTCCTGACTACCGCCTGTAGAGACTCCCAGGACTCCTCAGTCTCCTCTCTGCTCCGGCTCCACACAAACCCGCTCCTGTGTCGCGACCAGAGCCCCACCAGCCCCTGCAGGCGACTCAGGCCACTGTCTGCCCCGTCTCCAAGGTACCGGCCTCGGCTCTCCACTCATGATTAATGAATACTGTCACCGCCGCCTCTACCGGCTCTCCGGATGGCACACGCAACGCTAAGGCTTCTGTCCTAAATGTACGGCAAGATTTTAAAACACACTGGGACATGGACTCGGAGGAGTAGTTTGAATGATGTGTAGAAAACAAAAAGGGGATAATGTTGTAACAATGCACCATTTTCTGTAAAGTGCAGGAAATTCAATTCACTACCAGACTGTATTAAAGATGACATACTGGGTTATTGATTTCTATGGAGCGGTGGAAGATCGCTGGTCCCGGACGTACATTGCTGCATTATAAACTACCATAGGGATTAAAATAATAATAATAATCAAATATTAAAGGACATACAGTATACATTAAGCCATAGTGACATTATAGCTGTGCTTTCTCATTAAAAAAAATATTTGCATGGATAATAGTTGGGTGGTTATTTAGAGGTGTTTAAAATGAGAACATTGAGAGTAATGTCTACAATTAAAATTACAAAAATTGCCTCTAAAAGAGACAGAAGTAGTTCTAATGTATGCTTCCAACCAAGAGTTTGTTAGAGTTTTTTGTGGTTATTTTTATTGTCAATCTTGAGCAACTCTTCTGCGGCCGTAACTAGTGTTGTTTGACAATACCATTTTTTTGGAACTGATCTGATAATGATAATCTCAGTGTAGGTGCCGATACCGACACCATACCTGATACCAATTTATTATAATGACTAAAGTAGTAAACGATTGATAGTCCATCTTACTCAAAATAAAATCATATTAATAATTACCTTTGTAAACTAGACTCATAAGTATCAAAAAGCAGAAAATATATAACATAAAATAGTGTTAGTTCATTAAAAGTTGTGTTTATTGTAACTGCTTTTGGATTTTGAAAACTATTTTAAAGTCAAAAGCAATTTCATTATACATAATTGTGTTGAGCATATTCTTATTTAGTCCCTTTCCAGGTCTGTGTTTCAGCAATACAATCAAAAGTTTGAGTTAGCATGTTAGCATGTTCGCGCAGCTAGCTAGCGCTGCTGTTGGAGCATTTTTAGTGATAGTTTAACCACAGTCCTTCTCTAAAGGCTAAATGAAACATCACAGAGGTAACACAGATATTTGTCGGTAAATATGGTATATTTTATGCTTTGAAGAGTCTCCAGAGTTTTTTTTGCTGCTCTGAGTGTTAACTGTAGTATTAGCCACCCACAGAGAACACCTGCTGCTGCATCTACGGCTCCTCATTCAAAATAATACAAGGCAATATCGAATCAAAATTTGGTATGAGTACTCGTCAACACCGATACCTGAAAATGTTATGATATCGGAGGTTTTGCCGATATACTAGTATCAGTATCAGATCAACTTAGCTATAGCCAAAACGTATGTTGATGGCAGTACGGAGAAGATGCTCAATGTATTAAGCCAAACCTAAAAGTTGGATCCTGGTATTTGATTGGTGTACAGTTTTGACCATGGATAAATGCTGGGAGTTCTAATTTGTATGGATTTCAGCTAACTTCTTCCTGATTTGAAATATTTTGCATAGAACTATACTTCATTCTAACAAAAACTTCAAAGTAAAAGTAATCATTTGTCTGCCTCTACATGAACACATGACTTCCATTATGTTCTGTATGGTTTTCAGGCCTTCTCCCATTTATCCATAAACCCCAGTCACCTTACCATCCTCTCAGAACTCCCTCCAAACTTGAAACTGCTCCTCCTGCAACACTCTGAGGACAGGTGAGCCGCTCGCTCCATTATTTTTTATTCTCATCTGCGGTTTACCTGTGAGCTATAAATACTGCCCTCGCGCTCCCTGTCACTGCTGTGATGTATGAGCATGCATAAGGACATACAAAGCACTTTCACCATGTACTTAGCCGGACACCAGGGCCATTTCTCTAACTCCAATCATCTCTGTACAGGAAAGAACTTTATGGAGCTTTTTATGAAGTGAAGGCTCAGGGAAATCAAAAAGTGAAGACAACTCAAACTAAAGGTAAGAAGTGTTAGTGGTTAGTGATTTTCTTACTAGAACATGTATTAGCGACGTCACTCACTTAACACATGCTTTCTGAATAAAATCTAAATTGTACCTGAAATACCGTATACTTTTTCTTCCTGGCGTCAATCTGAGTGATTTACAAAAAGACGTGTAGTATTTTAATGTTTGTGTCTGTGACGCATCTTAAGTTAGTCGCTACCCGGGTAGCATACCTTTTCCCTGAAGTAATTATTTTAAAATATAAGCTTTTGCTAGCTTAGCCACCAATGCAAAGTGATGGTGTATAGCAGGGCTATTCAACTATATTTTTGCAAGGGCCCGATTTAGTCGTGGGTCTTGCTCTGTGGGCCAGAGACATACCAAAGCAGTACCAAATTGGATACAAAATGATGTCACTCGAAACTTCACCTACATTCCCTCTGTGTTAACATTGTTAACTATTGATACTTTGTGTTTTTTGGGGAAAAACAATATATTGCCCAATATTTCACGAAAACAACTATCACAATATTGAACCAGAACTTTTAAATAACTAAGCTAGGACATAATGGTACATATAACCAGCTCTGAACAAAGACTTAACCATAATCTTTTGTCTAAACCAGTAACAAACCAGGTCTAAACTCTTACTAACATACAATTAAAGAAGAACAAATATTTTACTTTTTGTTTGAAAGATGAGTAGAGGGCTAGATTTAATTTTTAAAGGCTGATTGGCCCCCGGGCCTTAAATTGAATAGCGCTGGTGTATAGGTTATTCAAATTAATTTTACAGAGGTCCAGATTTTACCGAGGACTAGAGCTGGTGATATTGACAAAAATTAATATCTCGATAATTTTTTAGCATACCTCGATAACAATATTCGGTTCAATTTTTTTGTTAGTCCAACATAAATGTGTTAAAATCTGTCTTCAAATTTGTTACAACATTATAAAAACGCTAATAGTAGCCTGATTCAAAACAAGTTATTCAAGTTTGTGTTATTTTTCTTATTTCATGTAAAACAAGATGTTTTACTTGTTCCTTTATCTTAGTTCAACCAATAAAAAATCTACTCCAAACTTAAAATACACCTCATTACAGGCACATTATCGGTGTTTCTAATATTTGGTCATTTTTTGCCAGTTTGTTTAAATATCAAATCAAAGATTTGTCAAATTAGTTACAAGTGCAGAGAATCTCCCCTTATATTATAATTTTTGCTGTTTTGTGAAGCGCTCTGAATCACTTAATGTACACATTCTGTCTATTAAAAAGTTGATAGCATAATTTTATTTAAATTTTATTGTAAATTTGCCCTTTTGTGGCATGTTTTTACTGCACATACTCGATGTTCAATTTTTGCACATCTTAAAAACAACATTCACGATACAGTGGTCCCTCACTTATCGCGGGGTTACGTTCCCAAAAATAACCCGTGAAAGGCGAAACCCGCGAAGTAGAGATCTTAATTTTTTTACCAGTAATTTGAGTTGATAACCTGCCTGGTTCTGATGTTTAGTGTCTTTTGTACAGGTAATAATGCGCTGAACACATGATTCACCGCCAGATACAACAGCGCGAGTCGTTTTTGTGACGCTTAAAGAGGGACGGTGCTGTGCGCGTTCGCCTGTTCTGAGAGAGAGAGAGAGAGAGAGAGAGAGAGAGAGAGAGAGAGAGAGAGAGCTGCAGCAAGCACAGTGATGGGGGGAAGGAGGAGCCAGCTGCTGCCACAAGTCTATGATTAGCGCATAATCAAAGACACTTTACACATTTTGGAGCCCAGAAACACACTCCACATACCATAAGCTCTCAGTTAAACTTTGTTTCAAGTAAATCCGTTGTATATTCTCGGAGTTACGAGCAAAAACGGCTGAAGAACAAACACTTCTGCAGATTTAAATGCGCGAAACACCGCGGCGGATCGGAGCGCATTTCCACACAGAACTTGACAAAAGATTCAGACACAAGTTTGTCTTTGTGGGCCAGAGGTGTTTGTGTGAGGCGTGCTTCATGTGTGTATGAGCGCGAATGATCCCAGCACGCCACTGGTGCTGTTGCCTGTGAATGCTGCGATGTGATACGGTGCATTTGAGAGAAGAGCACGCCTACAGCGCACGTCTATAGGACCGCGCACTGTAAAAAAAAAAGCAAAATTGCACTCAAAAAAAATCCGCGAAACAGCGAAGCCGCGAAAAGTGAACCGCGATAGAGCGAGGGACCACTGTATTATCTAAAATACTATATATTGCACAGCTCTACCGAGGACCATGGGTTCTGGGCCGGGTAGTTGCACAATGCATTGCCATTTTTGACATGAGGTTGCCCCAAACATTCACAGGAACAGATTTATTTCTATAGTGATACCAACTGATGCTGCAATTCATTTTTTGGGTCTACAAAATGTCCAAATCAGCTGGGAGTGTCCCAGCATTAAACCAAATCTAAACCAGGACTAACCAGGAATTAAATGAGGTGCATGTCAGTGCATGTCATTTTTTACATGAACTGTAAAAAATGACAATCTCAAACTGGATAATGAGTCATATTTATATTTGTTTAAGCATATTTTAACTGTCTTCAGATAAGAGTTGGCCATAGAACAAAAGCAAAGTTGATTGTTTGGCTAAACATATGAAAATTACAGCATTTTCTCACTGGAAATTAGTTTAAAAATACAACTGGAATTGAAGCATAAAAATACACTACATTCAAATCTTATTTTCAGACACTTAATGACACATTAAGAAACTTAAGTTGAGTATTAACTCAAATAATAACCCAGAAATCTACAAACAAGAGAAAATATGTTTTTGGAATATCTGTGAATGAAAGTGAATGGACGGCCAAATCATACTATGTTGGGAGGGCTGATTTGGCACCCGGGCCTTAAGTTGATAGGCCTGGTGTATGGTATAACTGGGTTGGAGAAACTTTTTTGCAAAGCCTCTGTGACTCTATCCTGCATTTTAAACTTGTTTTATTCCATGCATCAAGGTTGGATTATGTGGGAGACATTTTCTAGATTGTTTTGCCTCGACAAACAGGAGACAGCTGATGCACTAGTTTGACTTGGCTAAGTCTGTTAGCTCTACAAATAAAGTTTCTTCACTAAAATGTGGCGGTTTGTCATAGGATCAAGTAAGCGTTTGGTGAAAAACAATATTTCATGTTCTCGCTGCTTTTTTCTGAGCTTAAAAGGGAATCCAAAGTGAGCTGTGAGCAAACCTGCTTCATAGTTTTCCCTGACCCTCACCAGCTCACTTTGGACCCATCAAGCAGGCACAATGGGCCGCTTTGCGCAGTGGAAACATCATCCCAGGTCTAAGCAAACAGAGCTGTTGAGTCTCTTTCTATTATCCAACAATTATTCAAGCTGAAGATTCTTATTTGTCTCAGAGTCAAATCATCCCTCTTTCTTTCTTGGTGGCTCACTATGACAGTAAAAGTAACCTTAATCTTTATCTTATGAATGGATTTGAATAAATAAATGTATATATATTATATATATATATATATATATATATATATATATATATATATATATATTATATATATAATATATATTATATATATATATATATAATATATATATTTTTTTTTTTTTTTTTTTTTTTTTTTTTTTTTTAATTTTTTTTAAACATGCAAGAGTGCTACTTGGCCCTGCATCAGTTGGCATCACTTTGTATTTGTTGAACCTTCTCCAGACAGGGTTTGGGGAGCTAGATGGCAGTGTTCAATCTGTATTTACTACATGTTTACAGTTTTTTTATTTTATTTTTATTATAATTAATAAACAATCAATTTACAGCATTCACCTGGGAGATATGAAATAAATACAAATAATTACAATAATCACTTAGGCCCACTTGCATGTTAGAATTGGCCTGAGCCACTCACATTCAACAGGCTGCCTGAGCTTATAGAGGCAACCTTGAAGAATTTACAAAACATCACAGCGTACAATCGGGCAGTTTTAACTTACGCAATGCACCAACAAAATTGCTTGAGTTCCTTTGTATAAACAATAGGGCTGTAGTTCTTTTGTTGTTTAGTCGATTGATCGGTCGATGGAGTCTTGGTTGATCAAAATTGTATTAGTCGACTAATTTATTTAGATTATAAAGAACAGTAACATAATCATTGGTCTGAACTGGCTTTTTTATATAAACAAAGTTTCCTTATTTTATCCATGAACTACAGAATATTATTAGTCTTTTTGAGCAGGTTTCTTACAGAGTTGTCACAAAACTAAAACTTCCAACCCAATTTTGATACTAAAGGAATAAACTTGATTCTCGATGCTAAAATGAGAATTAAAATGTCCTTTCAAGAAAGTCAGATTTTTATACAATAAATTGACATTTTCAACAAAATATCCAAGTTTATGATCAAATATTTTGGTTTCAAACCAGTTTTGATGAAACTCAAGATTTTTTTTAAACTTTCAGAATTTTTTTTTTTTTTTTTTTTTCAGAATTTATCAGATTTTGTTCAAACGTTTGTCCTGTATTTGTTCAAATGAGTATCTAATTTCAACACCAGTTAAACAATAGATAAATATATAGAAATTCATTCATCTAACGCCTGAGCTAAATTTTCTATCGTAAAGCTCACACGATTAGTAGAATTCAAATTTGAGAAGACCAACTTCAACAACATCACCGTGTTTTGACTGCATTTGTTCATTTTTAAAGCAAATCACCCCCTTGAACCTCTACACTTCCCTTTAGTCAACATGTACATGTTACTGATTGAACTTGGCCCGGCGTTTTTCCTTGAGGGCAGCGGAAAGTTCACATTTAATGAAGACAAAGCATGAATAACCAGCCTGAAGTGTAAACCAAACAACTCTGTGACCCCAGCATCTGCCTTGGCTTTGAACTTTAACCCCCTACACCTCGCCACTAAATAATAAGATGGACTACTCGCGCTTTGTTTGACCTCACCTCTAATTTAACAACACACACATATTTGCGATCGGATTGGATTTTATATGAGGAGAAAACTGGAGAGGGCGTCTTGGAAAACAAGATTAGACGTGAATACGAGAAGGCGGACGCGGCGGAAGCTCGCAGGGACCAATTACAAGCCAGTACTGTACCTGTCCATGTACGCGCGTCTCACTGTGTGTCAATCTTGTTGTTTCAGGCTTGACATGTTCCAAGGTTGCCAAGATTTCCGTCTGCCCCAGGACTCTGCTAACTCTGCTGGACCGGATTCAGACCCTGGGCCAGGAGACCAGACGAGTGCGGCTGAGGCAGGCCCCACGTCGGGTTGCTGAGGGCGAGTCGGGCTCTTGTCGGGAGGTGGGGGAGAGTTCACTGGATGGATACATTCTCACTTGCGCACACATTTCGTCTAAAATCACAAAACAACTTTACTTGACGAAGACTACAATATTACGTGAAGCTAACCCCCTGCACTTCTCCCACAAATACATTTCAACTAGATTTTCTGCACTAAGCACAGGGAGAAAATGAAAGGAGCTTAAAGTGAGGAGCAGCGGTGTGATTGGTTTGACAGCATGTGTTTGTGATTAGAACAGTTTGGAGTGAACGAATCATTGCTGATGTCACATAGTGTCTAGAAATGACACTGGTGTTAGCAGGAGATACAGGAGATTTGTGACTGTTTAACTGCCAAAAAAGGTTGTTGGCGCTCACTGTTTATAATGAAATAGTTAATGGTGCTGGAGATATTGTGGATGTTAAGACGCCCATCGTTATTGTGCGTTTTACTTTTTTCACAAATACTGGACAGAGATTAACCCTTCAGTTGCAGGGTTGATAAGATAAGATAAGATATCTTTTACTGGTCCCACAATGGGGAAATTCCAGTGTCGCAAAGCACCTTTCAAGATTAGATTAGAAGCATGCAATCAAACAAGATAACAAGTTTAGACAAAGAACATATATTTAGATAATCAATAGATAGGGCTGCAACGAATGATGATTTTGGTAATCGATTAGTTGGGTAATTATTTTTTTGATTAATCAATTTGTTGTTTAGAACGTAAAAGTCATAATTACAAGATTTTTTGCAAATTTCAGTCCAAGCTAAAACTAAAATTAAATAAGACTTTAAATAAGAGTTTGTAACAAAGTGAATGAATGAATGAATGATTTATTTATAAAGCATTTATACTCAACAAAAATATAAACGCAACACTTTTGTTTTTGCTCCCATTTTTCATGAGATGGACTTAAACATCTAAAATTCATTCCAGATACACAATATTACCATTTCTCTCAAACATTGTTCACAAATCTGTCTAAATGTGTGATAGTGAGCACTTCTGCTTTGCTGAGATAATCCATCCCACCTCACAGGTGTGCCACATCAAGATGCTGATCTGACATCATGATTAGTGCACAGGTGTACCTTATACTGCCCACAATAAAAGGCCACCCTGAAATGTGCAGTTTGTTTTTGCTTTATTGGCGGTCTGGGGACTCAGAACCAGTCAGTATCTGGTGTGACCACCATTTGCCTCATGCAGTGCAACACATCTTCTTCGCATAGAGTTTATCAGATTGTCTATTGTGGCCTGTGGAATGTTGGTCCACTCCTCTTCAATGGCTGTGCAAAGTTGCTGGATATTAGTGGGAACTGGTGCACGCTGTCGTATACGCCGGTCAAGCACATCCCAAACATGTTCAATGGGTGACATGTCCGGTGAGTATGCTGGCCATGCAACGACTGGGACATTTTCAGCTTCCAAGCATTATCTTGCTGAAACATGAGGTGATGTTCATGGATGCATGGCACAACAATGGGCCTCAGGATCTCATCATGGTATCTCTGTGCATTCAAAATGCCATCAATAAAATGCACCTGTGTTCTTCGTCCATAACAATGCCTGCCCATACCATAACCCCACCACCACCATGGGCCACTCGATCCACAACACTGACATCAGCAAAGCGCTCACCCACACGACGCCACACACGCTGTCTGCCATCTGCCCTGAACCATGTAAACCGAGATTCATCCGTGAAGAGAACACCTCTCCAACGTGCTAGACGCCAGCGAATGTGAGCATTTGCCCACTCAAGTCTGTTATGGCGACGATCTGGAGTCAGGTTAAGACCCTGATGAGGACGATGAGCATGCAGTTGAGCTTCCCTGACAGTTTGTGCAGAAATTGTTTGGTTATGCAGACCAATTGTTTCAGCAGCTGTCTGAGTGGCTGGTCTCAGACGATCTCGGAGGTGAACGCCTTTGGAGACGGCTTATGGTGGAGAAATGAACATTCAATGCACGAGCAACAGATCTGGTTGACATTCCTGCTGTCAGCATGCCAATTGCACGCTCCCTCAATGCTTGTGGCATCTGTGGGCATTTTGCTGTGAGACAAAACTGTGAGGTGGGATGGATTATCTCAGCAAGCAGAAGTGCTCACTATCACACATTTAGACAGATTTGTGAACAGTGTTTGAGAGAAATGGTAATATTGTGTATCTGGAATGAATTTTAGATCTTTAAGTCCATCTCATGAAAAATGGGAGCAAAAACAAAAGTGTTGGGTTTATATTTTTGTTGAGTATACATAGACAGATGTCTTCCAAAGTGCTTCACACACTAACCCCCCCCTACTCAGTGATAGTAAGATGCCCTGGGGCAGCTCAGCAGAGGCCATTCGTCCAAAAACACCTGGTGCCTCAACCTCCAACCAACACCAAGTGTTCCCTAAGTGTTTGGTGGGGAGAGTGCTATCCTCTCTGCCACCATTAAGATTGTTACTTACTGCCTTAAAAAAAAAAAATTAAACTAGAACAATCATAAAAATGTATTGCTTTCTACAAATAGAGGAGGACAAGCAAATTCTAATTTAAAAACAGCAAAATAGCTATTATACTTGAAGTAATGTATTCAAATCAAGATCATATTTGTGTTTACTAACACTGATTTCATTAAGATTGTGTTTTGTTTTGTTTTTTAGTAAAACTGCTGCCCAGTTCGAGTCAAAAAATGTTGTTTTGTTTGTTTTCTTTTTTTAGTTCATGCATGTTTGGCAACCTATACAGAACACTCCATGAATAATCAAGTACTAAATTAGTTGAATAATTCACTAATCGATTTGTTGCAATTTATTGATTAACTTGTTGCAGCTCCTATTCTCACACATGTTTCGTCATCGTTTAATAGTTTTATTGAAAAATAATGTAAATATTTGCTCGTGTGGTTTGTTTCAATCACAGACTTACTTATCAGGGGTCATTCTGAAACCGAGGCAACCCATTTCTGTCTTTCTCCTTTAAACAGGGCTCAGCGGCACAAGCATTAGATCCTCTCTTCAGGGAGCTGCTGCGTCAAATGGAAGCCTATCTGAATCCACTTCTCTCACACTTTGATTTCTCCGGGTTCAGGTATGTCATCAGATACTCCACTCTGGCCACTACAAAAAGAATTTCATTTAGATTTCATGGCCTAAAGAAATGGGAAGCTTTAATATTCTGCTTTCCTTTTTGGCAATGAGTCTGTCTACAGCTTCAGTTTGAATTCTCGCTGGTTTCGATAACTCCACAGACACTAGCTCCTGTGTACACTGTGTGTAAAATGTAAGGCTCCATCCCGTCTTAAATTATTAATAACACATTGTGTCTGTTGCTGCGCTGTGCTGCACATAAACTACTGAAGTGAATAAAAGAGACACATTTTATTAACCAAGCCAAGTACTTATTGAGCTCATGCATTCATGTGACTAAACTTGACGCTACCATTGAATCTGATGGAAAGAAGACTGGAATCTAGCATTTCGGATTTATCTTTGGCATTAAATTAGGCTTGAAATAATTGTACATCTAAAAACAAATCAATGAAACTGTAGTGACCATTTTGTGGCCTGAATTTGTGTTTCATGAGTTTAGAAGCATAAATCACGCTCTGAATCTGCCATTATTGGACACCTGATTCACTTTCAACCGTCCTGTGCCATTAATGTTTCACATAAAATATATTTAACTCTAAAGTCCTGTACATATAACGTACATAAAGCCATTCTTTAACAGTCTTAAGGAATAAATGTTTTATGCCATACTGGCCACGTTTACATGATGTTTCTTAATTCCGAGTTAATATTCAAATTATTTAGTTAACATAGAAATAATAATCTTGATTAAAGGTTTACATGTTAAACACGCTAAATCGGTTTTATTTTATTCCGCTTAACATCTGGGGGTTAGAAAGAGAGAGGACAGGTAGCGCATATACGTACGATAATTACGTCCACCGGACGGGCTTTTTTTTTTCTGACCTGGGTTTACGTCCATGGCGCTCCATGGACGTAAACATGATACTAACCTTTTTAGGAGTTGTTCCAATGAAAGACTTGAAGCAGCAGTTGGAGAATCACATCATCAGCTCCACGTCATGTTCTGTGAGCTGACAAGTCGTAGTCCAGTTTACACTCAGTGCAGCGTCTCTCTCCGCAAACACTCCTTGTTCAAAACTTTCCGCTGCCTCTTTGAAAAAGTTAGTGTTCCGTGTTTTCTGCTCTACTCTTTTCATTATTTGTAGCTCCTGTAGCGCACTTATACAGTATATACAACAAAAAAAGTTTCGGGTCCATGCCGGCGTAACGAGCATGCGCAGTGCGAGCAGAATCATTTTCACGCGAAATGAAGCAGTTATATGAGAAAGGAATAAAAGAATTCTGCTTTAAAAGTGGAATAAACCACCCACTTAGTTCGAAATTAAGTTTAAATCCAAATCATAATTTTCAATAGAAATTGTTTACATGGTCTTTT
Source organism: Mugilogobius chulae (assembly GCA_038363315.1). Classification (NCBI taxonomy): domain Eukaryota; kingdom Metazoa; phylum Chordata; class Actinopteri; order Gobiiformes; family Gobiidae; genus Mugilogobius; species Mugilogobius chulae. The sequence goes on from CM076407.1 coordinate 9,903,931, forward strand.
CAAAGTGGAATACATTTTTATTCAGAATGAAACTGTATAAAAAAAAAATCATGTAAACGATAAATGTAAAATATATATATATATACAGTATATATATATATTATATATATATATTTACAGTATATATATATATATATATATATATATATATATATATACACAGTATATATATATTTACAGTATGTATATATATATATATATATATATTATATATATATATATAGCTAGCTAAATGAGCAGCTTTTCCACAGAAACATACAGAAGGAGGCCCTCCTCTTGTCCAAATAATGATTTTGTTTTCTGGCCATGCAAAGTGAGTAACTTATACATTTGTATTTATTGTTTTGTGCCACAAAGAAATCTAAACTAGAATAACAAACATTCCCACATTCCTTTTGATAAATAAGAGATCAGAATAGATTCCAGGCAACACGGACCTTCATCTCTTGTAGTGCACATGTTTTGCTCACTTACCTAATCCATTCTGAGCCCCTTAAGTATTCATCACAACAAACTTAAGCTTGGTTTATGGCTCCCGCACGTGAAGTCCGCGGGAAATTAGACGCATGGACTAGAGTGGAGCAGGGCTGACAGTTTTTATAGTTTCTGTGTGTTTCAAGCGGCTGCTTGTAGAGGGCGGGAGGGAGCTGCCATTGAAAGCCTGTTGATTGCCGCGCGGACCGTCCGCGTAGTCACAGATTTTTCCCTGATGCCGACGCGGAAAACCTGGTCCAAGCGGACGGCGCTGAGGGGGCGTGTCTCCAAAAATTACGTATTTCCGCCGCGCGGACCTACGCGGTCCTCGCGGATGCGTCAAGTATGAAACAAGCTTCACAAGTGCTTTTCACAACTGGTCTGGTGCCAGCATAAGTTGAGCTTAGCCTGTATGCCAATGTGAGCTAGCATCAACGTAAATGACCTATTACTAAGGCCTGTTTACACTGCATCAAAGTCAGGTTCAAATAAATGAATTAGCTTGCTCTGACTGTCCGGCTTTTTAGTGCAGGTCTTGAGCATTTTCCACTGTGCGTCTTGAGCATTAGCATTCAAACTTGAACATCGCAGAAACATTTTCAGTTGACACGTTACGTTCAACCTGTCACGAACCTCCTTTAAGCCGCCTGCACACTAGAGGAGTTTAAGATCTTCAGTGTTTTTTAGACATGTCAAAAACTAGATATAGTTTATATTCACCTAAATATAAACTACTGTATATCTAGATGTCTGTGCTGGTGCCAAACTAGTCATATCTTTATATTGAGCATAGAGACTTTAATTTAAAACAAATCCTCTTTTACTGTACACATCATTGTGGTTTGCATCATATCCTTTCATAATTCTTCTCTTCAGGCCTGTAGCAGCAGCTGTAGAGCCGACTCGGACCAAAGACAAAGAGGAGAAAACCAGCTCAGGTATGATTACTTTGGCCTAAACTGCACCTGTGCACCTGCTTCAGTATCTGCTCAGTGTCCACTCACAAGTGTCCAGCTCATCTGAAAGCTTTGTGCTGGGCGAAGAACAGAGAATCACATCCTGGCATTTCAAATTCAAACTTGAAAACCGAAGAAAGGAAGTTGTAATAGGAGTGGAAAGATTATCAAATTTTAGATATAATGCAAGGAGATCGTGAGGTCGACTCCCGGGTCAGACCATATCACCTGATCTCTCTGGGTGGAGTTTGCATGTTCTCCCCGTGTCAACGTGGGTTTTCTCCGAGTACTCCGGTTTCCTCCCACCTCCAGAAACATGCATGTTTAGTTTAATTGGGCATCACTGTAAATTTTCCCTGTGACTGTTTGTCTGTCTAACCCTGTGACAAATTGGGTGTAGTCCCACCTCAGGCCCAAAGTCACTGGGATAGGTTCCAGTCGCCTGCAAAGCCCTCACGAGAACAAGCGGTAGAAAATGAAAGAGTGAATATAATAATTTAACTTCAACTAATATGTTCAAAGATATTTTTGACAAAATCATCTGAATATATCTCAGTACATTTATTTGTCAGTGTTTCCCCAAGGTTTTATAGTTTGGCAGAGGATTTGATTCTGTATAAGGTCTAAAACTATTGTGAATAACAAATCAAAGCAGTTAAATTGCTTTAAAACATTTATTTAAAGATGTGGTAGCTCATTTTCACGCTGCAAAAGCCTGAAAAAGGTCCAACTAGTTCCTAGCCCTCACAAATCCTTAAGCACATGGTAATATCTACGTACATTATTTTTTTTGTCTGCAAAAATATCTTAAAAACATATTTTAACAGATAGCTAAACGATAGGGGAGGCAACCACTCAAACACAGCCAATCAGAGCTCAGCATTTGGCTCTTAGAGGAATCAAATAATTGTTCTATTTTTTTACAATACACAGTGGTCTAATTTTTTTTTTACAAAGTGCTGCATGCTTTGAAGTGGAAAAGACAAAGTTTACTAATTGACAACTAAATATTTTGGCTACTCAACTTTAAGGTCATTTACAACAAATAAAATAACACATAATGTAATTGGTGGGTGTTGTTAGACTGGTGGAGCTGATTACTTGTGATTATAATTGCTGCTAATCTTAACTTCATTTTAAATTGGTTCCTGGTTCAGACTAAATTCTGTGATGTGTTGTTAAAATCCTGTTCTTGACCTAAATGAAAAGAGGACCAACAGCAGACATTTTATTCTCTCTATCTCTTGTGATATTCTTTGGTCACAGCCACGTTCCCAGCGGAGTCGGGCGAGTCTCTGGTGCTTTTGGCCGATCAAACCCTGCTTCTGTTTCCTCTGGAGGCTCTGTCTGTGCTGCAGGAGGACGGCCTGACATCCGTGTCCCGGGACTTCTGTCTCCAGCTCCTGCACAGACGGCTGACAGACGCAGAGAAAGGTACCGCACTTTCAACTGTTAGAGCAGAATCTTACTATCGAGATCACTGTGTTCTGATTCACAACAAAATGAAGACAGACATAACATGTTGTTACAGTTAAGTTATGTCTGTGGGATAAATACTGAGCAAATGTGTGAGGATTTACAGTTATTATATATGTCAGTGGTGCTCAATACGTCGATCGCGAGCTACCGGTAGTTCTCGGAGGCAGGAGGAGTCGATCGTGAAGCGCCTGGTTCTGTGAGGTTTTGTGTCTTTTGTAAAAATGAAGAGAATAATGCGCTGAACACAACGCTCCACGTGGCTGTACAGCCGTGAAATACAAGGAGCGGACAGACCGAGCTCACGCATTCCGTGTCCAACAGTGGAGACACAGAGAACACGCGCTTGAAACAGGAACAAGGAAAAGGCGCGGGAGGAAACAGGTAGAGCCATAACAAACCCTCACTAAGGAGTTTGTTTTTGATGTGAGCCAAAGCCCCTTCCCTGAGCGTTACCATGGTGATCAGCAAAGCCAGATTTATTAGTAGACACAATCAAGGTTAGAATGAGGTTAAACTCTAGAAAACAAGCAGATCTTGATTTTCAGAATAATCTACATTGTTTTCTTCCAGGATATTTTACAAGCTTGTTATTTGTTAAATTGTTCTAATGAATGTATTCAAGTGTATTATACAACTAATGTTTAATAATAAACAAAATCTTATCATTTAAATGAATGATAAAAAAAATAATACATACAAAAATCGATAGTAGATCTTTGGGCCTTGCCTCAACTAAAAGTAGATCGCGAGCTGGAAAAGTGTGAGCACCCCTGATATACAGTATGTCATGTACTGTAAAGCACTTTGAATTGCTGTGTGTATAAATTGTGATTGCATAGGATTTTGGAAGTTTAGTGCCATTTTAAAATAAACATTTTATTTAAATTGGCATCTTACAAACTATCACGTTTTATAGGAAAGTGCTTTGTTTCTTCTCACTGAAACCAAGATGCAAGTGTTTGGCGTTTTGTACTTGAACCTAATCCTAAGCTATTAACATGTAAAGTTTCAAACTGCGTAACAAGCTATTTTTATTTGCTTATCGCCTGTGATTAGCACTTTCTTACTGACTCTGTGGGAGGTTCTTTACAATTATTTATATGGCTTTTTCTGTCTCGGTAGTGCTAATTTAACTGAAAAGGAATTAATTGTCAATTGTTTTGCTCTGGTATGTACATATATAACCTGTATATATATATAGCTTTTAGGGTCAAACTTCAAACACATTCAGCATCTACTTATAAAACATAATTCTCTTCAAACCAGGAAGTCTGCTTTTAGCTTGGTTGTTGTATTTTATAAATGACTTACTGGAGGCTGAGAATCAAATCAATTTATTTTGTATAGCCCAAAAATCACAACAACACTCATCTCTGTGGACTTCCCAAGATAGTTAATTTAGCAAACATGAACATACAGAAGCAGTGATTGATCTAGCATGTCTCAGCAGATTTTTAGTAGAGCAAATGAATAATTTTCCAGAGCAGCTCCTGTCCTTAGACCTCCTTCTCGGCAAGGAAAACTAAAAAAAGAAAAAAAGGGAAACCCGGGGGAGAACCACAGTGAAGAAGAGACCCACTCCCATGGACGAACAGGCTAAATGTAACTAAAACTAACGTGGATCTAATTGCAGATATAAACTATAAGTTTGTAGAGCCAGAGTCTATTAGAAGAGGGAAACGACTCGTCTAGCAGGACTAGGACAGGTTATTCTACGAAGACCAGCGAAAGTGAAGATAACCATTGGATTGCTGCAAGTTGTTTAAATGTCTGTTTAGTTTTTCAAACAGCTGAAATGTGGTACTCTGTCTTTAACCCACTGGCAATTACAAAAAACATATAGAGTAATTAGGGCTGGGTCATATTGACAAAAATGAAAATGTATCATATCTCGATCACATCAATCAGATGATATTATTTTAAACCAAGCAGAAAATGTTCAATGTCTTAAAATGTAGTAGTTGAAGATTAATCATCTTCACAACTAAAGTCACTCTTGGTCGGCTTAAGACATGCGCTACCAATGTTCTCTCAGTGTTCTGACTAGGCATGGGATGATTCACTTAAGTCACATTTCTTTTTGATTTTGCAGGCCCAATTTTTGATTTTCTTCAATATTGTTTATCCATATCAACATTTTTTTTGCCTTAAAACACAAAATATAAACCATAATAAATAACATTTAGAAAAAAGTCACTATAGTTAAAGTGCAGAACTGTAGTATTTTGTATTGTATATATTGTATTTTACAGTAAACAGAAATATTCACATTTCGAAGGCCATCAACATAATGCACAGGTCTTGCACAAGTTATTTGTTTCTTCAGAAATCTATTATATTATATTTTGTATTATACTACTATAGTGTGTGTAAATCCATCTTATTTTGCCCCCGCCAACTTTTTCTACCGTTCCACAACAGAACTCGGAAACGCACTTCCGGTCAGCTCCTCCCTGTGCATTTAATTGAAATAAACAGCGAAAAGACTTGCTGCAAAATCATATTTCAGGTAGGATCATCTTTCCAAAAATGCTATGGTCATGTGCACCAACAAATAAGCAAGATATACTTTCTCTGGACCGCTTGAAAACAACCGTTAAAGTGTTTAAATAATTGTTTGCCGGTCGGATCGTTGCGATAGACCGCGGTTAGCCTGTAAAGACATTAGCCACAAACAAACATCAAATGTATTGATCACACACAAGACATATACACATGTTGTACCTTGTTTGAAAGCTTCCGTAGAATTCAGTTGCTGGGTTTATTTTAACTGTCAGTGTATCTAAATGAGATAAAACTACGAATAGCTACCTTCTTGTTTATCCGTTTTAGCTACACTATTTTACACAGTTTTGCCGACAGCTATAGTGACAAAAAGCACAAACAAGTCAAATACATGAGTGTTAAATCACAGTGTTAGTGCTGGCATAATAAACATGTTTCAGATTCTCCATAAAGGAGATAAACAAGAACGAGGTAGCTAACGCTGTAGCTAACGCTGTAGCTGCGCTATCTAGTAGGCTAGTCTCAATTAGATACACTGATAGTTAAAACAAACCCAGCGACTGAATTCTACAAGTCCTAAGCTTTCAAACAAGGTATAGCATGTGTGTATGCCCTGTTTGTGATCAGTACAACATTTGATGTTTGTTTGTGGCTAATGAAACTTAGGCTAACCGCGATCTATCATGGCAATCTGACCGGCAAACGATTATTTGAATACTTTAATGATCGTTTTCAAATAATCCAAAGAAAATATGCCTTGCTTATTTGTTGGTGCACTTGACCATAGCCTGTTTGGAAAAAAATTACCTACTTGAAATATGATTTAGCCGCACGTTTTCTCAGCAGGTTATGTCAATGAAATGAACGGGGGAAGAGCTGACCGGAAGTGTGTTTTCGAGTTCTGGTAGAAAAAGTGGGTGGGCGAAATAAGATGGATAGGTCGGTGGCTGCACGCGTATTTTAGCGCATGAGCAAAACTGATCCATTCTAGCCTTTCGATTTGATTGCTTCATACTTAGAACGATTTTCAAATGAGTTTTTATTGACCTCACAAGACTCAGAGGTTTCCACGCTTAATTACTATTCATGACAAAAAAAAAGATCATAAAAAATATAATACAACTAAAAAACAAGATTCTATTGATGCATATCTTTAAAGCAAAAATCACAATATAATCGAAAATTTTACATATTCCACACTTCTAATAGTAACTTGTAAAAATCTAAAAACACAGATGCAGACTTGTAAAATGAACAAATTTAACAGGACATTAAAACAAACACTGATGCAGAAAACCAATATAACCACTGATCTATTAATGACCAGGGTATGAGGAGCACTGGGGCCGGTGCCATGGAACATACCTGCGCTTATTCCCTTTAAATAATGTCTTACACTTACCTAAGCATGTCAGAGCCCGGCTTTAGGAGCTCAGGCAGCTATCCGGAGAAATGGAATTTGTCCAGGACACAAAGGTCATTCCACAGTTCATGCAGACGAAACGCTGCAGCTCTATTAGTTCTGCCATATTACAGAGGAGAGGACAATTCACTGCTCAGTTCAGGTCTGATTGGGCTGGATGGTTTTCTGTAGGAGCAGAGTGGAGGTGGTTTGAGCTGAACTGTAAGAATAGGCATAAAAAAAATCTATAAAGCAAATAAAACACAGCAGAGGACCACTTATCTTATACAGAGTTAAAAGCAAAAGAATGAAACTGGGTCTTAAAGGACTAGTCTTAGTGTTTCCCATTGGTATTTTGGTTTAGCATGACTGGTTTGACCACGTACATGTGCTATTGGATAAAATAAGCCTAAATATTACGGATTTATGCTGTGTTCAGACCGGACAGCTTTGAAGCTTCCTATGCGTCAGATTATATGTTGAGTCAATGTATACCTGCGTCTAAATTTGGTTATTCGGGTATCTGCTGACGCCCTGTCTTGCGCTCCAACTTGCGATGGGTGCTTTGGCCGCCTCATCAGCCATTGATGTTGGAAAAGTGCGAAGTAATCCCGCTTGTGCTGTTTTTGTTTTTTTCGCAGCATGGCTTGATAAAGTTACTCATTATCACTGGACTATTTCCTGTCAGTGTCGCCAACTTTTGGTGCTTCAAAAGCATTTCTCTGTGACACTGCGCCACATTTTTCACATGAGTTAATAGTTTGGACTTATATCTATAGTAGTGTAATGTTCTCAATGTTTTCAACTCTGGGTTTCTCAAAATGACCGACTTTATTCTGGACAGGGAACAGAACATGCTATTGAAGGCTAGCTTATTAGCATAACTTTTCAGTGATAGTGCTTGTTTTTTGCGGCTCAGTTTTTGCACAAAACAGTCTGAAATTTCAACACAGTCTCACTAGATGGCATACTTTTACCACGACACAAAAACAGCGTATTCTGAGCACGATTTCACAGCTGTTTTTAGTACTTATGTTACGCCGTGCATTTAGCACGATATGAAAAAGCGTAAAAATGACACGAGATTTCACAGCGTTAAAAAAACACGAGTTTTTGTTGCAGCCACGTGGGGACGTTTTCTTCAGGTGAAACAGGTACGTTTAAGCTTCAAGTTACTAAAATGGGTAAGATTAGGGCTGGAGCTGAAGGCAAGTTAAGATTAGAATCAGGATTTCATTAATATTCATAAATAAGAACACGTCTTAACAACCACCATTGAAATGAATGGGGACTGTGATACATACTATAATTACGAGAAACAGATGTGAACTCGTGCTAATCATACCTAATTTACATATTGTGTAATGTCGTGGTAAATGTACGCTTTTTGTGTGAGATCGGGCTCAAAATAAACACAAACGTGTCTTGGCTGTGTAAATACACTGCCTGTAATGTGGTGCTCTTTACTGCGCATGCGGGTCACTTTTGGGGCCACATCTTGTTCACACTAGAGACGAGTTGGAGGCGTATGTTTTGTGTCATGTGAACGACCACACGGAAAAAATCTGAATTAATGAAGAAATCGGAACTGAGAATCCGATCTGCAGTGTGACCGTAGCCTAAGTGTACAGCAGGGGTCACTCCAGATGGATTTGTCACATTTTGTAAAAGATCATTGATATTGTGAAAATCCATCTGGCATTGCTAGGTTAACCCAACTCTACTTGGACAAATTTGTGAAAAATCTATCTTAAAAAATAATCCTAACTGTGAGTAAAATGTCTTGACAGCTTTGATCTTGTTTTATTGCACTGAAAGGACCTTCCCTCCTCTGCTGCAGATCTGCGCTGTGTATTTTTGATGTAAATATCACTGAACTCTCCTCGCGTGTCCCTTTTGGTTTATGTTTGAGCCTCTCCTCAGTGTAAAACCTTTCAACACTTGTTTCGGCTGCTTTTCTCCACAAATGGTGCCCCTGTCCTCGGGAAAATTATGCACTTTTTTTTTTTTTTGGAAACAGACTGAAAAGAGAGAAACCTGCAGACATCTTTAGCTTTTTAAAGGTTGAATCATTTGCATAGCTTGTGCGAATGTTTAAAGGTTATTGTTAACGAAAACCTAGAACGACCCTGTGTCTGCTCAGGCAAAACTCGGGAGAAAACATAACTTTGAATACATCTTTTTGTGATTCCTGTCTCTGTAGAATAATGCCTTTTCTGTTCTCTAATTACCATAGCTCTGACATCTACAGTTTACCATAGTGTCAGGAAGATGTAGTGCGCCGGGCCACGTCTGAAGGGGCAATCTGTTATTCTGCTAGAGCTCTGCATGTACACAACAACACACGAGAAATTAACTCAACATGAACGCAGCTCATTCAGATGGAAAAATGTTTGCTTTGTTCAAATGTCGTTCGTTGGGTGAGTGATTTATTGCATTTGTAGATGGTTATATACAGTACAGACCAAAAGTTTGGACACACTTTCGCATTCAAAGAGTCTTCTTTATTTTCATGACTATGAACATTGTCGATTCCAAGTGAAGGTATCCAAATCATGAATGACCAGGAAGAAGTGTGATGAGGTGCTGCACCAGATGAGCTGGCCTCAACAGTCACCAGACCTGAACCCAATCCAGATGGTTTAGAGTGAGCTGAACCGCCTAGTGAAGGCAAAAGAATTTCCAGAGTGCTAAGCATCTCTGGAAACTCCTTCAAGACTGTTAGAAGAACATTTGAGGTGACTACCTCTTGAAGCTCATCAAGAGAATGACAAGAGTGTGCAAAGCAGTAATCAAAGCAAAAGGTGGCTATTTTGAAGAACCTAGAATATGACATATTTTCAGTTGTTTCACACTTTTTGGTTATGTACTATACTTCCACATGTATAAATTCATAGTTTGGATACCTTCAGTGTGAATCTACAATGTTCATAGTCATAAAATTTAAAAAAGTCTTTGAATGAGAAGGTGTGTCCAAACTTTAGGTCTGTACTGTAGATAGCGCTCTTGCGCCCTAAAGTTGTTGAGCATTACGGATGGGACGAAACAGCCGTAACCCAAAGCAACAAGCTTAAAGTGCGTATGACAGGTTTTTATAATTTTCCAAGTTTAACTTAAATTGGTAGAGTAATACCTGTTGTGAATATAAATGACAGTTTTACATGAATCAAGAACTAGAAAAGTTAGAAAATATGTTGAAAATACCAGGAAGTCGAGCAATGATGACATCAAACTAGGGAGACAAGGACATTTTCAATTTTTTCACGATAAATACATTTGTACGACCCCTAAGCAAAAATATAACTTTAAAATTACAGTGTCCTAGTGTTTTATGTCTCAAGCTGTAAAATCGTGTTACATTCAAGTAGCTTTGCCCAAGTTATTACTGTATATGGTTACTAGGCAACTCCCTAGCGTGATGTCATCATCTGTGAACAGGAAGTACATTTTAAATCGTATAAAAATGGCTAAATGCAAATTGTTTATTAAAATCTTAAATATAATGATCTTACTTTTGTTTTAATGAAATGAGTTGTTCAACCTGTCATAGGCACTTTAAAAATCTTTAAAGATTTTGAATCGCTATGAGACACAGGTTAAATATGTGTTCAAATAAAAAGCCAAGTCCATAATAAGTACATTTGTAGCTTGAAGCCTAAATGACAGATGATCACATTTTTCTAGTTTTGACTTAGTTTAATGTGATAGTTTTTGTGGTCAATAGTTATCATACTATTACAATGGTTAAATTGCAAATTATGAAGAAAATGAGAAATAAAAGTTGAAAAGTACAGGAAGTAATCTGAGTTGGAAAAAAATAATCGTTCCACTTGTGTTGTCAAAAAGTACCATCCCTAAATAAAATCATGTTCACTATGTTTTACTGAAAAACTTTAAGTTATAGATGTCTGGACCGCTAATCCATTTAGCTACAGAAATCCACTTTTTTCACTGTGGAGCTTTGTCAATGTGGCTAAATGCTCTAGTTTTTCTAATTTCAGAATAAAAAAATAATTTAAAGGTGGACTGTGTAACTTTTTGACCAAAAATAACTAAATAAACTTGAGTAAAAGCGTGTGTTTTTTGTTTTTTTTTTTTTACTTTGAGCAAGCCACAAAACTGACTCTTCTCTGGCCAGAGGAGGGCCTCCTCTTGCACGCTTCCATGAAAAAGTGGTTTCTTTTGCTGTATTTTTACACATTGTTACATACTTATGCTCAGCCAGAATGTTCCAAAGTGTGGTTTTAACTTTGTATTTTTGTAGAATTGTGTAGTTGACTTTTCACCTCCAAAAAATCTTTGAATAATAGTTTTAAAATATTTTTGAGATTACAATTTCAAAACCGCTATGCAGAATCCATTTGTGTCAGTTTATATTATAACTTGCATAAGTATACATGTGTTTTTTTCTCCCCCACAAGGGAAACTAGGTTGTGTGAACAACTTTAAAAGATAATATAAACAACTTTCCTGTCACTGTTTCAGTGAGATCAAGTGAGTCCAACTGTCAAAGCAACTATTCGTATAAACAATAGAGGTTATGCAGGTGACATCACAGCATTCTAAATGTGAGTGCTGAGTGGCATTGATGCATGAGAGTTAATGGAGAGAAAGGACATTTTCTCTTGTAAGAGTTCAATAAACACCTAAAACAGCAAAAATAAACTACAGTTTGTTAACAAATTCAACTCACAACAAGTCTACTGAGCACTGGGTTTGTAACTGACATGTAAAAAGAGAAAATCAAGTCAACAGTTGTAGCAAAGCAGAAAAACTTTAGCTTCTCACATTGAAATCACACACAGTTGAACTTATTACCTTTTTCGGTAACACTTTATATTAACTACATCTTGATTAGCCTTAATAAACTCTTAATAAAGCATGAATAATGGATTAATTCTGAATGAACAAAGGAGAAGTTAATGGACAAAATAGGCATTAAGGCTTAGTAACGACTTAATTGCTACACAAGCCCCACCCTCAACCCAAAATCCCAATCTCTGCTCCTTTATTGAGCAGTTACTAAGCCTTAATAAACACTTCCATTCATTAACTGGTGATTTGTCCATTAATTGTTAACTCTTTATTCATCCTTTAATAAGGCTTTAGTAAGACTAAATAAGGTATAATTAATATAAAATGATACCCCTTTTTCTTCTTAAAATATGTTTTTGAGTCTGTTTGTTGCAGTTAAAATGTTCTAAATCATCAACTGTTGTCAGCAGACAAGCTTGTAGCAAACAAGCCGTTGCCACGACAACAAAGAAATACATTGAAGAAATGCCACTCATTCTAAAGTTGCTAAGCATTTTTGGAATAAAATTATGTCAGTGCATAACCTCTATTGACCCTATTTTGTCCTGCCCACTTTTTGTAGGAATTGTACTTCCTGTTTAGCTGCATTTAGCCTGTAGACTTCAGTCATTACATATGTTTGAAATTGCCCCACAAGACAGACAGACAACATGTAAACTACCGTAACAGAGCTAAACAGGAAGTGCAAATCCTAGAAAAGTGGGCGGCACAAAATAGGGTCAATAAATACCAGTACTGTGATCAGAATAAGTCAGTGCAGAGTGTTTTTACTTTGAGATTTGGGACGTAGTTTTGTTTGGTGCATTCTGATCTGTGGAGCTTGTTTTGGCCAGTCTTGGGAGCAGAAGATTTTACTGTTGACGCAGAATTTTTTAGAACTGCGCAGCGCATATATAGAACTGACTTCATTCACTTCAAAGGCTGCATAATTACTGCAGAAGTCGTGGCGCAGCGCAGATACAAAATGTGGAAACAACCTGTGAGAGTAGTGTGCTTCATGTTCAGATGACCACATGAATTAGTGCAATGAATAAAGGGCAATTCACTCTTCCCGTAAATCTCTGTCAGGTCAGTCATGTGCTCAGGTCCATTGGAGCTTCTCTTCAGAGCTAATCAGGCTCCAGGTGTGTCTCGTCAGTTAAACCAATCACATCTAGATCACCGATCAGCTGTGCGTTTTGACGCTATGGCCCTTTCCCAAACCAAACCCTATGCACTTCACTATCCACTAACACTTCCACTTGCAATGACGTCATAGGAGCAGCTGAGTTAAGTTCCCTTGATGACCTGTAGGGTACATAAGAGCACTTGTGATTCGGACATCCTCCCCTTGCAATACAGGAAACGGAAATTGTGGTCACCATGGCACCAAACCACGCCTCAGTGGAGTCAGCAGCAGCAGCAGCAGCAGTTTTGCGTAATTGCGAGGCTACTTGGTAGTGACAGGGAACGATCAAGAAGACGGCGCAAACTGCTGCGCATGCAAATGCTGCTGTTGCAACAATATCAGAAGGTAATTCACATAAAATTGATAGAGTCACAAACTGTGCAGTTAAAGCACCATAAATGTATACAAACTTGTGCGTTCACATCCCTCCACAGCATTTCACAGTGTGTAATGTAAACATGGATTGCATAAAAAAACGCATCCTTCACTGTGATGTGTAATGCGTGTTTTATTTTATTCAGAAAAGAAGAGGACCTTACGTGGCCATAAACAACACCGTGCCGATCCTCCGTTTGTATGCGGACCCAGAAGGAAACCTTAAAAGTCAATTTAGGGTCAGCCGGCCAACCGTGGCCTATCTAATCAGTGTTTTGGCATCAGAACGGCACCACGGTTGGGGCAAGGAGATGGAGATTCTGGTGTTTCTCTACAGCCTGGCACATGGCTTGTCGCTGGTCAGTGGTCAGTGCTGCGTTCGACATGCCCAAGAGCACGATCCACACAATTCTTCATCGTGTCGCCAATGACATAAAGGCCGCTTTATCACAAGCCATTTCACTACCATCACCCGATGAGCTTGAAGCTGTGGCAATGGGCTTCAGCGAGGTGAGCCCCGCATTTGACCGTGCTGCTGGAGCAATCGATGGCACGCACATCCGAATAAAATCCCCAGAGCTTATCCACCGTGCCGACTACATCAATTACAAAATGTACCCATCAATACACATGCAAGCCATATGCGATGCAAAAGGAAGATTCCTGGACGTGTTTGTGGGCTATCCAGGATCTGTCCATGATGCCCGCGTTTTCAGGAACAGTCCCATCTTTACAAGGGCACTGTACCCACCTCCAGGGTACTACCTGCTTGGGGATGGGGGCTACCCCTGCCTGGAGAGACCCATCACATCCTCACACCATATCGGCACCCTCTGGCGAACCGTGTGCAGGAGCGTTACAACATCCAGCACTCTAGAGCACGTTCTATAGTAGAGCGAGCCTTTGGGATGATGAAAACCCGCTGGCGTGCCACTTTGAGCAAGGCGCTGGAGGTCCAGCCAACGTTTGCTCCAGATGTCACCGTGTGCTGTGCATTTTTACATAATATATGCATGAAAACCAATGACGAGCTGGAAGAGATGGTGGACATGCCCCAGGATGACCTAAACGCCCAGGCAGTTCCAGCAGGAGGGGAGGCACCTGGGAATGCCATTCGAGATCGCATTGCAGCGATCATGTCTGCACCCGTGGCCTTGCCAGAGCAGTTGCTGGACCACAACTACTTTTAGTTTGTGCACCCTGTTTTTCCTTTGGTTAAACTACTATGTTATGTATATAAAATCTATGTTATGTATATAAAAAAGATACATTTATCAACACCAATACATTGTGCATGTGTTATTATAAGGTAATGCCAGGTTGCACGTAATGCTCTTGACTTTTACAGCAACATTTGCGGTGCAGATATTTGCACTTATACTAATGTTTCACTTTACTCAAAAGTGAATGTATTGGTACTCTTATCAGTAAACTCAATGATGGACATAGCCTACAGTGAGCAGGAAATGTATTGGAACTAGGATTTTTCCACAATTTGGTCATATTATGTGACGTGATCCATATTTTCAGTCACAACAATTGACATCACACTCTGCTTAAACAATGCTGCAAAAAGCATGTTGTAACTCTACTTAAAAGTGAAATTTACTGTTTGGGGGCTCAATAGTAGCACATTTATCCTGGTAAAGGTTTTCAGCCAAAGCCTTGGCTTTAAGCAAACAATAAAATATGAACTGTGGCAAAACTATAGATGTGCAAAATGTGGTTGTCTTGCTCTTGCTAAATATGTTTTCATAGTTTCCTTTAGAATTTATTATAAACACAATTGTTTGCTTAAAGCCAAGGCTTTGGCTGAAAACCTTTACCAGGATAAATGTGCTACTATTGAGCCCTCAAACAGTAAATTTCACTTTTAAGTAGAGTTACAACATGCTTTTTGCAGCATTGTTTAAGCAGAGTGTGAGGTCAGTTGTTGTGACTGAAAATATGGATCACGTCACATAATATGACCAAATTGTGGAAAAATCCTAGTTCCAATACATTTCCTGCTCACGGTAGGCTATGTCCATAATTGAGTTTACTGATAAGAGTAACATTACTGTACTGAACTGGTGAAAAAAAAAAGTGTAGAACATAGCTTTTGCTACTGTGGTGTATTAAGAAATAATTTCCTTTGTAGTATATTTACATTTTATTCACAAATTTTTCAAACAAGGCAAGGAATTTGTCCGTTTGAGCGACATTAGTTGATGTCGGGCCTCTTTTTTTGGGACTCCTCCTTCAAGTATTGCTGTAGGTTTGTCATTTTAGACCTTTTGCAGGAGGGGATCTTGTATTTAAGGATGCTGATGGGGTGACTTGAACTTGCGATGCCTCTGCTGTAGAATCCTCAGGGGTCTGGGACTGATCAGGGGACTCTGATGGCCCTGGATAGACCGTATTCTCTGACATGCATGAAGCAATGAGCACAGGAGGTGTAATTGCCGGTTTACAGCCCATTGCTTCATGCATGTCAGAGAATAGTGGCCAGTGTTTCCATGTGTCCAGAGAAGGTCAGGTCCTGCAGAGTACAAAGATACAGCAGTTGCAACCCTGTGGATTTGTTTGAAATAGGTCCAATTCCTTCAGTAAGACGCTGCATGACAGAATGTAGTTTAGTAGACAGCATATTTGACAGTGACACTGGCAAGACCACTGTCAGAAAATGTTTGTTCTTACTGACTTATTGTTCTTGAAATAATTCCAGCAAGACAGGCTGAGCTCCAATCAACCTCTGGATAAAATGGTGCAACAATTGGCAATGCTGATACTCAGACTTCTGATGCCCGTGAAAGATCTCTGTCATTGTGATTATTATTATTACTATAGCTATGAAAGATCACTGTGTGCTTCTAGCGGAGTTTCTTCTTTTTGTCTTTCATTTTTGCACGGAGCTTCTCAGTCTGTTGCATGTGAGCTAGTCAGTATCATGCTACCAGGTGAATTCGTCTACGTCCATGTTCGGAAGTGGAACCAATGCACATCTATTGCCATCACTGCTAAATGGTTTCAGACGTGACTTAATATGCGGACACTCCGCGTTAAGTGTTTAGTGCGCGTTTATGTGACTTTTGTGCGTAGGAGCACGAGAACAGCGCGAACATGGTGCTTTCTGATTGGCTACTAGTACCCTGGGGAAAAACAATCTACAGAGGAGTCAATGGAGCCTGTGCAAAAACATAACGTAACGGGGAAGTATAAATCGCCCTTTAAACAGTATACGAGTACATAATCTTTGCCGTTTGGCACTTTTTGATGACATATATGCTGTAACTATAACTTTTATTGTAAATTTCTTCCTATATTGTAACTTAACCGTTGAAAAACTTCAATAAATGTCAAAATAAGAAAAATGTCTGTAATATGGGCTTTAACTGGCAAATTTGTTTTTATTAAGTAAAACTGTGAGCAGTTCCCTAATCGACATATCATTTGCTGAAATCACTTACAATAAATAAGATTACTGCTTTCATTTTGCAGCGACGCTATCCTTTATGTCTTCATTTATAATTATAGATTTAGTGGCAAAATCAACAAACACAAAATAATACTCCTTTTGTGTACATCAAAGTGACTGTCAATACCTGCTTCGGGCTTCATTACAGAAAGAGCCGTCGCGCTAAACTTCTTCAACACCAGTAAATGTCATGACTTTGCAGATAGAAAACTTCTCCGCCGGTACAGTCCCAACGAGCTGCAATCTGCCTCCGCAAACAAGTGTACATATTAATTCTGCTTCCTGTTTGTGGCAGTTGAAGTGACAACAAAAAGGAGACCAAAGGAGCCAAAGCCAAGGGAGATCAAAGCCAGGCCATCAAAGCGGTGAGTTCAGGAAATTAATCTCGGTTGCCAGATATGCGTATTACTTTCACCTGCTGTCTGCGCCGGCCCATTTAACTTTCCTCCGCGCGCACACACACTTTTATGTGCACTTTTTTCAATCAATTACATAATGTGTTTTCATAAAGATCCTATTGGGACCGCGGGGAATTTATCCTGTCATGCCGCACTTCGATTTTCGCATTCTCCGACTCCCCTTTCCTCCGACGAGCTATGATATGAACCAACTATTATGTGGATGTCCAGTGTTTTCAATACATGCTAAATCAGAGATGCCACGAACTGAGAATGTGTCTATTTTTCACAGCGGACGTTCGTTCTGCCTCCAAACACCGTCGCAGTCAACTCCAAGAACATCAAATGTATCTTTTTGTCATTACTTTTCAATAGTTCTGTTTGTGTTTCTGTTTTGTTAATGATTCAGTTGTATCATTTATTCAGGCTTATGATTGTAGCTTTAACTTTTGCTTCCAAGATTTGGTGGATCCTTACAATGACGGAGTCTTTGGTAAGTTTGTTGTGTATTATGTTTGTTATAACAATATTGTTTTATGTCCGTGGTCACAAATGTTTTGCTCCATGTTCCCCCTAAGCACAGTCCACACTCCAAGCTTATCCCTCTGTGGTGCCCAGTGCTTCTTTGATTTCATTAAGACTTTAGTACCACAATCATTTTTATTGAATACTATATAGACCAGGGGTCTGCAACTTGTGGCGTGAGGAATGAATTAATGAATGAATGGTTTATTTATGAAGCACATTTCCACAAACATTTACACAAAGTGCTTAACACAGTAACCCCCTTCACTCAGTAATAGCAGCAGCCCTGGAGCAGCTTAGCAGAGGCAGGTCGTCTAAATACCTGGCGCCTTAACTTCCGACCAACACCAAGCGTTCCCTAACCTGCATGTCCTGGTTGGTGAGGAAAGTCTGGAGGAAACCTCCCCAGACCTGGGATGGGAGTGAAAGCCACGACCTTCTTGCAATGAGACGAGATCGCTATCCGCTCTGCCACCCTGAATTCACTATGTACTAATCATAATGTGCACTAGTTGTGTGTGTTTACTGGAACTGAAGGTTTATTCAAATGAGCTCCTCTATGTAGTTAAAATTCAGCTTCTGGGGCCCCTAACAATAAACCATGTTCCAGAAATGCAAAATGTGTTCAATGCTCCAATTTTTGCACATTTGATCACTTTTAAGAATTTTGCCTAGCCTTGAGATGTCTTTATGAATAGGTTATTTTATCAATATATTTCATCTAAATGTACCATATGCAAGAACTGACTGGTTATTTGCTCAAGAATTTCCAAATATGAAATTTGTGCAAATTCACATTTTTTGTCTTCAATTATTTGTATTAGTAAATACAGTTATGGCTCTCTCTCTGACAAAAATTGCAAAGAATTAGCTAAGCATAACGTATGCGCAGTAGGGCCGAAAGTTGACCGAAAATCCCTCTATAAATATAGCATAGCTAAGTGCTTCCGTTTATCTAGTTTTTAGCTGTTGACATGATTTAGCAGCAATATCGTGTGTGTTTTGAGTTTCTACAGGATTAAATGTGATTTTACCACTCACTACTAAAATTTCAACTGTTGTCGCTCGCACATCTTATACGTATGTACACCAAACAAACAAAACATGTTATTTCCCATCCCTCCATGCCACTCCTATTGAGTCTGTTCTACATAATTAGACTACAGCTCTGAAAGTATTCAGTCAGAAATTTAACAGAATTACAGCCACACTACTGAATGCTCCAGACTCGGTTGAATTTATTATCTAATGTACATCATGTTCTCCATAATCTGTCCCCGTAAGCCTGGTTCTTCTCTGCAGCTTGCATCTTTACACAGTTTGTTTACATATGTCCTTCTCTCATTGCATGTTCTGTGTGTGAGCAGACGGCACCAGTTTATCCAGGAGGATGAGGGAGACTTTGGAGACGCACAGTCAGCTCTCGGCCCATCTGTGGGAGGGCCTCACGGGCAGCAAGCACAGGCCCAGGTGAGCGGGTTAGTCCCATGCCTTGTCCACATGAAGATGAAACGGGGATAGTTTTAAAAATGATTTGCATAAACATGGAGCTGTCTAATGATTTGTGAGCGTCCACACGAATCAGTAAACCAGCCTGAAGTTGGTGTAATGTCTGCGACTGACCAGAGTGTGACACTCACACAGAAAGTCAAAAAACAAGATAAATAATTGACAGTGAGTTGACACTAAGTTTCAATGTAAACAGAAACTTTGGAATTCTTTTGAACTTAGCAAACATTCTGAATGAACAATGTTGATGTGAAACCTACAGAAGAGACAGAAAAAGTGGATTTATGCTTGAGATGGCTTTGGAATAATTTGACAAAGCTTCAGAACTGTTTTAATGGAGATTGTAGTGAATTTATTTCATTTTAAGCCTGTATTCTGTGACTTATGAATCAATCAGCTCAGATTTTCACAGTGAACATCTTATAAAGGTCAGTACATTCTGCAGATGAGACGTGACTCTGGTGCAGTGATGTCATCATGAAAAATTAAGTTGCTGATACAGTGTAACTGCGGAGACGCTAAACCGGAGTTTTGAAATCTCTTCACTCTGGGACCTGGTTTCAGAAAGATTCGTTTTCAGTGTCCTGAAACTGCTGCTTCGTGTGAATGATGTGTGTTTAGGACAAATATTTGTTTTGAAATGGCAGAGCATGTCTTTGTTGTCAAACTACCTTCAGAAACAGGGGATTGAATTGACTGTGTAAAAAGAGTTGTTGTTTTTTTTTTTTTTTCAAAAATGCTAACATCTTGCCGGCAGGTTCATTTCCTGTTTAGTTCATTCTTATGAGGTTTTCACTACCTCAGCCTAAAATGAAAAATTACTAAAGATCGGGCAGTGAACAGTGAGCAGTTGGTGATTTTCTCTGAAAAATTTAAATACCTTACAAAAGAAGAGAATGTTTCACCAAAGGACCAACGTGGGTTTGTCTGTCAATGCTAACGCTGAAGTCTGACAATTTGAAAGTAAACAGCATCAATGCACAGAGTCTATTGTTCAATTTATCAATCAAACTCCACTGACACTACTAACATAAGTAATGGCTTGCTTTCATAGTACTTAGTAGTTTTGAGTTATTAAAGCTGGTTTAACAAATTTTTTCTGTGAAAAAAGTGAGAAATGTAAAGTTTCTTTCACACTAGCAACCACTTTCCAGTTTGGTTTTGGCTTTGTTTAATCTATTGGCAGCATCTATGTCTTTGTCTTGTCTTGTTCTATCTATCTATCTATCTATCTATCTATCTATCTATCTATCTATCTATCTATCTATCTATCTAAATAGAACCAATTAATTACTGGATCAATAAGAGTAGTATCGATAAATCCTTAACCATACCCATCTATTGTTTACTGTATGTGTGACGCGTTCAAAAAGGTTTGTTCATCCATTTCAAAGGCTGTATTTATTTATTCATTTGTTATAGTTCTGTTTCATGCGTCTTTCTAAATGTTATTTTTGTGCATTTATAGAGCTCTGTTTATTCTGTGCTGACATATTTTGACATATTTTTGCCTGTTGTGTTTTTAAGCGAGGCTGAGATCGAGCAGCTTCTGTCCAGATGCAGCGTCTTCATTTTCCTGGGGATGGAGCGCTTCATGGGGAATGTAACTCCAGCCAAAATAACAGCTCTCAATCTGTCAGGTAAACTCACAGCATGACATCTAACTGTGTCGCAATTAGATGACATCCTACATCCTAGCTCTAACCCTACACACACGGCATGTCACTCACTCAGAGCAGGGCAAAGGCTGACCAGTGTTACCAGCTTTTCTTAAAACAAACAATCCACCGAGCCTTTGACAAAAAGCCCAAAAGGCTTATTTATAACAATTTGTGTTGCTGCAAAAAAGTGGTAATGATTTTGGCATTTATGATATTTTTTTCTTTATCAAAAGTCATAATGGATACAATTTTGTGTTTAAAACTCGAAAATGCCTGAGAATCACCTCCTTTAATGTCTTGCTAAGTTAGCCAGGCTAGCACCACCTCGTGGGCGACATGTCATTTCACTTCAGCTCCAAGTCTGGAATTTCAGTGTTTGTTGCTGCTTGAATCAAGTGTGAGAGACTATCGACCAATCAGCACAGAAATTAAGCGGTGACGTCAAATTCAATCGTCTGTTTGTAGTTCCACGTTTGTCATTAAAGTAGTAGCTGCCGGAAATCTAGATTCAAATATCATCTTTATATTATGTTTGCTCTAGCCTGATGTATCAGCTGGTTTCATTTCACTCTGTGGAAACGGCAACAATCACAAACCCATGTTTACGCTGTACTTCCCTGATTACAACTAATTGTTGGTCCCAGTACATACGGAACGTCGCGGCTAATCAAACAAACAGGCAGTGATGTAATGCAAAAAAGGCCGGGCGGAGTGGTTGTGCACGATGGGTGAGGGGAGGGGAGAGTAGTGAGTTTTTGTGTGGGGTGTTTGGTGGGGAGGGCGTGTTATGCGTGAGATGATGAAATAGGTGTGTGAGACGGAAAGGGTATGGAGAGAGCCGGGGTTGTTAGGGCGGGGTCTGGTGACTGGAGGAGGGAGTGGGGAGTATCGC
>CM076407.1:9927657-9964900 GCA_038363315.1 Mugilogobius chulae
CTACATTCTTTAAACAAGCAAAATGGACTAGCTCAAGCCACAGACAGCCCATGCGCCTTCAACGGCCAACCAGCACAATTACATGAGGCAAATCTCACTTGAAACAAGAAGAAAGTGGAGTCGCACTTATCTTAACTATCACTAACAACTAATACAGAACAATATGATAACCTTAAACAGCTGTTCTTTTACTTCAACCTAGACAGACTCAAACAGACAAAATGATGCGATTTATTAAAATATATATTCCTATATAATAAGAAAGTCGTGGGTTCAACTCTCGGGTCGGATCATATCAACATCTCATGATCTCTCTGGGTGGAGTTTGCATGTTCTCCCTTGTCACCGTGGGTTTTCTCCGGCACTCTGGTTTTCTCCCACCTTTAAAAACGTGTGTTTAGGTTAATTGACTATGTGTAGTTGACTTGTTTTCGTTTAAAATAGTACATCCTGTACATACAAGCACTTCCTGTTCAATACATTTCAATGAGGTTTTCACTACATCAGTTTAAAACAAATAAATACTCTTTAGATCTGACAGTTGTGGTGAATGTTACAGAAAACATGTTGAAGACTTTACATATTAGAGGAATATTTCACCAGAGGACACTGTGTTTAAAAAGAGACATGATTGTGTCTAAATGCTAACGCTAACAGGAAATGGTCATATGTACAGGAGTTAGCATTTTTGAACATACACAAGCCAACTGAAGTTCTGTGCACAGAGCCAATTGGGCATCACTGTAAATTTCTCCTGTTAGTGAATAGGAAAGTGAATGGTTGTCTGTCTAACTTTGTGACAAATGTCACAGGGTGTTTCCCGTCTAAG
This sequence comes from Mugilogobius chulae, assembly GCA_038363315.1. Lineage (NCBI taxonomy): Eukaryota > Metazoa > Chordata > Actinopteri > Gobiiformes > Gobiidae > Mugilogobius > Mugilogobius chulae. Next base: position 9,928,487 of record CM076407.1, read on the forward strand.
GCCCAAAGTCACTGGGATAGGCTCCAGTCACCCACGACCCCTAACGGGAACAAGCAGTACAAAATGAATGACTGAATCCCTGGCAGGAAAACAAAGCATGTGATAAATGATTGGCTGATGAAGTAGGACCAAGAGGCTCCGGGGAATTCCAAGGGCTGAGCCACGGTCCAGGATGTGATTGGTTACAGGATGACATCAGAAGAGATGATTGATGAGCGCGGCAAAGTCGACTTAGTCTGCCAGACTGAATATTTGCTTCTTAGCTCCGTGTGTGGGCACTAGATTTTTATTTTTCAACAATGATTAGCTGCATTGGCGTAGTCTTCTTCCGGTTATGATTATAGGTTTAAATACATTGTAATGACATTATGACGGTAATAAATGCATATTGGCTAAGCTAATGTATTTTACAGCTGATATTTAATTAATTCTTCCCACCAATGAAGAAAATTTTCGTCATTGACCTTTTATTATATGCTGCGATGTGGGGCTCTCTGACTTTTTTTTTAATTAATGTAGATCCTTGTGGGTCTCATTTGATGTATATTATGTCATGATTTCAATTGTTTTTTGTGGAGCAGGGAATATTGTTCAAAATTAACAAAAAGGCCTGGCATGGAAGAAGGGTCAAAGCGAGAACAGGGCTGGAAGTGAAAGAGTTAATAGTAAAAATCTTGCAATATAAATGATGATAAATTCAATAGGTAGATCTTTGGCTTTGCTTCCCTGAAAAGATCGTGAGCTTAAAAAGTGTGAGCACCCCTGATTTACAGTATATTATCAACAGGTAATATTCTACCAATGAAGTTCAATTGGAATATCATTATAACCTGTCATACACATGATACAGAATACAGAATGTGCTCTAATGTGGTCACCAAGAACAGTCATTTTCTGGTATTTTGACTCATTTATGTAATAATACAAAATATGTTCATTGGTCACATCTTTTGTTCTCATTGTACCACCAAAAATAGCTGAGAACAAGACGTCCTTTCTCTCCAGAGTGAACACCTTCCTGCTCTTTGCTTTGCCAGATACAAGTGTCATGTCCGCCAAATCACCTCCAAGCTTTACCTCTCGCGTTAAGCATAGAAGAGGAAAAAAACTGTTTGAGTGTTTTGAGTTTATCTGTGGATGTAACAGGATTGTGTCACAAACAAATCCTGCTTAAAGTAAAACACAGATTTGTATATTTAATAAGATATCTAAATTACAAAAGATGCTTTTATTCAAGTGTATTTTTGGTCCAAAAAGTTACACATCCACCTTTAACTTAACCCTCTTTGCCTGTCCTATTTTTCAATATTCTCACAAAAAAAACATTTTCTACCGCTTAATCCCGTTAGGGGTCGCGACTGACTGGATCCTATCCCAGTAACTTTGGGCCTTAGGCGGGGGAACACCCTGGACAGTGGCCAACTCGTCGCAAGGTTAGACAGACAAACATTGACTCTCTCATTCATTCACTCACAGGGGAATTTACAGTGATGCCCAATGAACCTAAACATGCATGTCTTTGGAGGTGGGAGGAAACTGGAGTACTCGAAGGAAACCCACGGTGACACAGGGGGAACATGCAAACTCCACCCAGAGAGATTGTGAGATGTTGTTATGGTCGGACTCGAGAGTCGAACCCATGACCTTATTGGGAAGCCAGAGCTCTAACCACTCTGCTATCGTGCACCCAATAAAAAGTCAATGAATGAAAATAAGTCTTCGGCAGGCTACGATTGGCCGCGCAATGACATATGTTGTCATCCTTGGCAGGGAAGGAGCTAAAAAGCAGGATCACTCAAACATGTGTGACTGAAGCAAAACATGACTTTCGTGATGTTTAGTATGAGTAAACAACATTACAACATGGCTAAGAGACTACTTGAATCATTTTGTGTAACAGGGGACCTTTTACAAAAAAATTGTTGCCTTACCAGTTCAAATGACTCAAAGTTCAGCCTGCAACTGCGTCCAATTAGCTTTCAGCAGTTATTAAAAACTGATTTCATAATTAGGTCTTTGGCCCACTTTTGTGCCATTTACATGAGTCCTGACATTAAGTATGTAAAACATGACTCGCTGAGAAGATATAAAGCACAGTAACCTTACAGCCGCTGTTATAAAAGGAAGACTTATGAAAATGCGTGCCGATACCTTCAAAGACCTTTTTTTCCCTCAAAGTACACCATCAAAGACTTATTTCCAAGACGCAACAAAGCTATGCTAATAGATTGATAATGCTGTTTGATTAGAAGATTGCGTAAGGAACGGTACAATGTCGAGAGATCCAGACCTTGCTTTCCATTCACTCGAATAATGACGTAAAATTAGCTCCATTGAAATGACGAACCAACAGAAAATGAAATGCTAGTAATGAATGATGCTGACGGGGGTTGTTCTTGGATTATGTCATCGTAAATGGGATACGTCAGGCTTATTATAATGTAACACACAATATAGCTGCTTAAAATTTTGGAAAGGAATTGTATAATTGGATGATTTGATTCTGGTTGTGTTTCTTTGCGCTGGTGTTCTGAAACCCTTTCTCTGTCTTACCAAAATCACCCTAATTATAATCTTTACATACAACAAAGGCGGGAGTATTCGCACGACATAATATTTACCTCAGAAAAGTTTGAACTACCCTATGACATCTGAGTTTTTACAGATATTCACACGGGGATTCCTGTAATTTGCTTGTTTTTACAGACAGATAGGCTTTGATTCATGACTTTCCTGTGTAAATGTGGCTCCTCGTCATGTTGTCATTATTATTTAAGGATTGTCTGAGTTTGGTGAATTACAGGATTGAAAATTTGAGAGAAACTTTGTAGACATTTTACAGACATGGACGATTCACACAGGACTAGAGACCAGCCCAGTTTTGGGAGGAAATGTAGATATACAACGAATTTTCTTTGGGTTTACAGGTAAATCTTAGCCCACCCCAAGCCCCAGTCCTAGTAACTTGAAGCCTAAACTTACCCACTAAACCCAAAGAAAATGTCGCCACGTGGTTTCAACCAAAATTCATGGGTATTTTACATTTTGATGTAAAAATGGAGTGAAAACAGAAAAATAAACAAAAATAATAAAACAAGAAAACAAAAAGAATAAAACAAGAAAATAAAAATATACATCAAAGATACATAGAAAGATCATTAAGGAGCACTGTGGCGTTGTAAACTGGGGGAAAAAAAAAAAAAAATATATATATATATATATATATATATTATATATATATATATGCACACTGTCCGATTGACCATTTGCACCTACGTTACTTGATCACGTGGCTGCGCCATGCTGGAGGGCAGAAGTGCGTGTATGCAGCATTACAGGGAGCGCAAAACTGACAAATTCTCACATATTTCCTTATTTTCCGTAAAGAAAGCAGTGGATGCTTCTAGTGCATGTTCAGTACATTTGTCTGTGGAAGTAGGACAACTTTAGTCACGCACAAAGCAAGGTATTTGGAAAAGCTAATGAATGCAGCTGATCCAGACCCTCTTCCTCCTGCTATGTTTGCAGATTAAATAAAATCTTCAAGTTTGCCTGACTTTACTCCTCATGATTTGCACCATACTGTGGTAAACAGGGTTTTTGTCTCACACTGGAGCAGATTTAAAAGCTACAAGAGGTTGGTTTTCAGTAACTTAGCTGTGAGGCTAGTGTTAGCCACGCATAATGCAGGCTGTTTCAGATATTCATTGCATTTATTTTTTGTCAAAGGTCTTTTTTTTTCTCTTTAGCATTGACTTACCTTGTTTAAAGTGTTCACGGCAGATCTGATTTAGAGGGATTTAGGTCTTTTGATTTAATGCTGCCATCCACTAGCGTCTTCTATCTTCATCACAATGTAAACGAAAAAGCTCCAGGTTTAGGCTTAAAACCTCGATCTTGCCTGTTAGTGCAGCGTGTTCCAGATACAGCCTTTTTACAATTGAAATCAATTAAAATTACTAAGAAACGAGCAAGTTTTCGGCAAAGTTTCCATTGCTGTAATGCGCACAGACAGCGCTTTTGCCATCCAGCATGGAGAAGTGGGGCGTTCCCTCGAGGAGCGCGACGACACGTGCAAATGGTCAATAGAGGGATTTTCGGTCGACGTCACTTTCCGCCCTACTGCTCATGCTTTATAGAAAGAGCCTCTCTCCGTCTAGTTAGCTAGGGAAACTTCTTTGAATAAAACAATGAAATGGTACGAGATAGGGCTGGGCGATATGAGTCAAAATTTATATCTCGATATTTTTTTCTATATCTCGATATACGATATATATCTCGATATCTTAACACCCAAAAATGTTCTCCCAAAAATAATGAAATAACAAATACGTTCTGTCACCGGGCTTTTTTAAAATAATAAATGCAAAAACAAGAACGTTTTATGAAAAGTGTAAAGACAGAGAAGATAAAATATCTTACTCGTTCAACCAGGTAGATTTTCATTCATTTAAAAGTGCCTTGCCTTGTAAACATTTTAAGATCTGTGCAAACTGACAGTTGTAGCTCAATGTGGAACATACATTAAACACCTTCAGCCATAAGTAAACATGCTGACTTCTCTTTTTATAAAAGCATGCCTTGTAGCCACTAGTTACACACTAACATTATTATTTGTTAGACAGTTGTAAATCTCTCCAGAATGCATTAGAAAAAAAATATTCCTTATTTATTTAGAAGCGCTGTGTGACTTTTGCTGCGTCTCCTTTCTCATCTGCACTCCTCCGCAGCCCTTAGCATTAGCCGCTTTAGCACAACAGTGAGTTTTCCTTCTGTCACCACGGCCACACTTTGGCCAATATGGACATGCTATACCTCTTTTAAAAGCCGCTACATTTGTTTATCAATTGCAATACGTCACAATACGAGCACAGCATAGAAGCGCCAGCTACACTGAGCTACTTTAGCCGCTACATATCATAAACGGCGAGTTTTCCTTCTGTCAGCACGGCCACGCGTTGAACAATATGGACTTGCTATACCTCTTTTGAAAGCTTACGTTCTGCTCTATTCAGTCGTTAGATTTGATTCTCAATTGCAAAAAGTTGTAATGCGTGCACAAGCATAGAAGCGCGAGCTACGTTACACGTCATAGACAGTTAGCTCGTACCTTTCGCTGGTATTTCTTTACGACATTCACGACAGAAAACAGCAATTTGGTTGTGCATCAGATGGTTTTAATCCAAAGTACCTCCAGATAACTGAACCAGTCCGTTTTTTGCTTACAAGCCCCTCCTCGGTGCCACCTTCGAGAGACGGAGAAGCAAACTGGCAAATGCCAAATTAAATACGCAGCATTATCGATATATACGATATGTCAAAATTCATTTCGTGTTTAAAATTATATCGATATATCGTAAATATCGATATATCGCCCAGCCCTAGTACGAGAGCAGCTGTTTGGATCAGGTCTGAACCGGTCTGACAGACGTCTGTCTCCTGAATCTTGAGACAGGTTTTTTCTTGACACTTTTTTTTTACTCACCTGAATCTAACTTTTAAGGGTCATATGGTCGAATTTCATTCACAAATGTTGACTTAGCAGCATAAACTGTTTTGCACAGTGATACTCCTGTAGTTACCTGACAACAGAGCTTTTTCAACCTGTTTCCACTGTTTGTGTCTATGAGCAGTGGCTCTTTTTCTGAAGGCGGGTGCGCAGGCATCGCCTGTGTGGATAAACAAATTATCGCTCTATTGCCTTGTTTAAACACTTTTGACACATTAAGAGATGTAAGTTGGCAAATATTTCCAGAGTAATAACCCGGAACAAAATCTACAAACAAGAAAAAAATCTATATTTGTAATGTTAGGAAAGTGAATTGAGGACCGGATTACATTTCTGGAGGACCAATCAGTACCTAGGCCTTAAGTTTAAAAAGTCTAATCTAATACTTGTATCAACTAGTTTGTTTTCAATTCATAAATGGTAATGTCTTCAGTACATTTCATTTACGCCATAATAATTTATATAATTTAGAAATGTCTTTGTACATTTGCATTGTTTTTCAATCAAGTCCTATTAAGTTGACTCTTCACCTTCACAGTTACACAGTGCTTTTAAATCAGCCTTCAACAACCTCTTGTCCTCTGCACATTATTTACAATCTCCAAACTGCCTTGTTAAATTATTAGTCGAGACCTTTATTCGGACTAAATAAATGATGAACTTCCCCAAATCGCCTTTAGCTTTTTACACCTTCAAAGCTTCTTGTGTGGGGTGTATTTTCGCCACATTTCTCTCACCGCTGTTGTGCGTGATTGACAGGAGGACATTGGGTCTAAATGTTGCCTAAGGACAGACACATGTGCCACCTGTGCGCTAACGCTAACTACAGCTGATGTGACAGACGCATTCAAGTCCACTGCCTGGTCCCGACACCAGGCAGGGGACACTCTCAGGCCACGAGAGAGCTGGCTTTTCCTGGAAACAATCAGGGTCATGAAGGCCCCATCTGCTCCCACAGCCTAACAATAACTCATCTAATTAAAACGCTCTGGATTCATTTAGTATATTTAGAGAAATTGTAGTTATTAAAATCCATATGGCAAATTATCGCATTTTTCTAATCTTGACTTGGTTATTGTGGTAAATATTTATCATAGTTTTACAGCAGTCATAAAGACACTGACACATAAAATGTTATATATTTATAGTAATTGAGTTCAAAAACAGACTCCCTGATCCAAATGTCAGCAAAAAGCATCAAAATGCAAAGACGATTTACACATAAGCAAAAGACAATTATAAACCTCAACACAACGACCAAACTGGGTGAAAACAAGCTGTTTAGTCAAATTCTATGTATTTTCCCACTGATATTTGCATTAACTTGAAATTAAAGTGTATGACCGGTTAGAACAGGGATGACAAACTGGTCATTCTTGAATAGCCACACCATGAGTCGACTTACTGCCACCGACAGGGGACAAAGTACATTTATATTGAATTACACTGTAAGCCCTCCATTTAAAATATGTTCCTATAGAACATGGTTTTGATGTAATTCAGGGGGTCTGGGGAATTTTAAAATTCCTTTGCAATTTTCTACATTTTGGTGACTTTTAGATATGATGTTTTCATTATGTGATGTAATTTTGCTAAATTAAAAAGACATAAGTCAGTAAATCAAAAAACCTCCCCTCCATAGATGCCAGATTTAGGCCCCAGCCCCAGATGCCCTAAGCTCCGCCCCTGTAAAACTGGGCTTTAGGAGCATCAGTCAGACTCAGCTCTGTCCTCTGTGGTCAGAGCAGAGAAATCACTGTTGCACACATTTTTTTGTCAGGGCAGTGTGTAAACTTCTGTTTTAGGTCACATTCATACCAAAGCGAGATTTCCTCGCTGTGCCATTTGCGCCTCTGTTATTTTCACATGTTTATTTCATTGTAGGCTACATTTTGGACCTTTTCTTTGTGGATATAAGGCAGATTTGCAATCACTTAGATTTGGCTATTTTTATGAAGTCTGTAGTTGTATTTTGTTCATGTAGAGGTAACCCACAACTGTTACCTAGCAACCGCATTGTAAATGTGGGCCAAAGCTCACAAAAAGGACGCAATGTAATGATTTTACAAATTATGATATTTGTAACTTTTAAATTGTGTTAAATGATTATATGAACTCCAGGAAACTGTCAGTTGTGTAAAAATTGTCTTTTTGGTGCTTTTGGACAACACAAGTGGAAAAATTCCCACTTTTATTTGTCAATTTCTTCATAAATTTTAAATTTAACCACTGTAAAACTATGATCAGTAATTACCACAAGGACTATCACACCAAACTGATATAAAATGCAAAAGTATGTAAGCTGCAGGATGCTTCACCTCAGAACCAACTACAGCTCACGAGCACCGCCTGAACCAGTCCACTGTGCACCAGAAACACTTCTGCCACTTCCAGGATTGGAGCCTTGTCTGGACACTTTTTCAAACCAAAGCACGCGTGTGGAGCTCTGGACTGTACTCGACTGGAACTGCCTGTGCAGGGAAATCTCTGTTGGAAACACCGCACGGAGCACGAAGCCGCTCTCTCACTTTCCCCATGAACGCGTACACAGAATGACGCTCAAGAGCCAGGAGAGAATCTGGGGTCAGGACCAGGACAGAACCCACTCAGACTGAAGAATACTACCAAATAAGGAGCCTCATATTCTGCATGTATTAATTACGTATATATATATCGTATTATAAATGAGAAACTGTTGCGAGTGTTCAACCTTTTTCACATATAGCTTTCCATTGTATCTCCTAAGGGTCTTTAACACCAACACAACCCCCAGTCACTGTCGGTAGAATCGAGTGATGCAGTGTCTGTTCAAGTCTTTTGAGGCGTACCGATGTAAAAACATTCACACAAACACGATCCAAATGGCCACCGGTCGCCGTACAAATACTGAGTAAGTATGCCCTTGACGTAACGCTTGACGAAAATGACAATCATAAGTTTCCACGAGTAGTTAAACTCAGAGAACAGAGAACAGATATTTCTACTCTTACCACAATTTAAGAGCAACTTCTATTCCCTGCCACAGTCCAACCTTCGTACTGCGTTTTCCTCCAAATAGTAGCCATTCTCCTCTGTACTTACGTCTAGTTTAAACTTGTGTAAATATCAACAATCGGGGACTGCTGGTATCAATGAGCTAGGTGGGCTAAGCACCTCATGTCATTTCAGAAAAGAAAATGTGGTTTAAAAATGATCATCGGTACACATTTTACTATTAGCTGCTGTGTTCCTCTTCCGATAATGTCCTCAAAAAAAGAAAACTAAAAGCATATTTTCTCCAGCCCGTAGCAGCTCAGTACAAACTGCAGGAGTTAATGGGAGGGTGATTGACAGGTGCTTGGCCCGCCCTTGTTCTGTTGCACACAGTAAAGTTCAGAAGCAGGGATAGTTGCAGATAACCCAAAACACATCATTGCCTACTAAAAGAGATTGACAGTATTTTAGACCAGTCAGACGCAGTGCTGGGCGGGTTGAAGAATCTCATTAGTTCAGATGGTCAAGTGCTGTGCACAGCATCTTTTCATAGCATGAACGTGGAAAATACAACAAACTAGTGAATTTTGTGATGGAAGTAAAAACAAACAGCAGCAGCATTAGAAGAAGAAGAGTTTACTGAGCCATGAAAAGTCGGGAGTTTGTAATGTCTAAAGAATATGACATTTAGTACTCCAAGGTGACAATTGCCCGGTGTTGTTGTGAACACATCTGACATCTGTCTCTGTTGAAAGAGAAAGTCTTTTACTATTGCTGATTACTGACTGTATTTCTGACTTTGTAGAACAAATAAGATGATAACTCATTAAGTGTTTGTCTGATAAAAAAGATTATGAAACTAATTTAAGTTATCGTTGTGGTTATGTAGCCCCTCTGCCCAAAGGTGTCACCAGCCACCACTGTCTATGCTCGGTGAAATGCTGTTTTTTCGTAAGCATCATTTTCAGTTTTCCACATGATTTTCCAGCACACTCATTCGCTGGTTCACTAGTAGTCACAAGCCAATCAAACAGCTGCACATGCTGCAACTGGCGATGCAGATTCTGCAAGCAAGTATTCAGACGAGAGCAGACAGCTTAAGACAAGGGGAAGAGATTCAACTTGGACACTTCTCGCTCTCGAGAACACTTAGATCTCGCAGAAACTCACTCACACATCAACAGAGGAAAGAAAAAAGAGCTCACCGTAAAGTTTACACACAAGTTCTATCTGTGAAAAAGTAACTTTCAGCTCATTAAGATCAATATGATCAATATATAACTGCAGCGCGTCACATTTGAGCAAAGCCAGTCAGCTGTCAATCTGCTGCACTACATTTCCCATCATGCATCATGGCTTTGTAATCATCAAGGCGGTGAAGTCGAGCAGCAGTTGCTTTTTCTCGCCGACTTTAGCCAGATTGATCTCTCAATGGCGCCGTCGTCAGACCCAACCCCTCGACACCGTCTCGACCATCTTGAACACACCCATTCACACCAAACTGAGCTGCCTGTTGGTAAAAGCTGCCAAACCGGTTCAGACAAGCAACCCTCAGCTTGGTGTGAACGATTCTTTTACTTGAATTATATTTTATGTTATGCACACAGTCCTATGTGTTTAACTGTAATTTGAAGAGACAAACTCAATACTCTTTCTCCTACAGCCCTGTTGTATATTAGTTTTATTGTTTTTGATGCAAGATATAAAATGCAGCCTGACATTTCCCAACGGTAAAAAAAAAAAAAGGCTATAAACACATTTCTTTGCTGTGTACATTTAGCCCTGTCTGTTTTCTATCTGAGGAAATACAATTACAGCAATGAGACAAGAGCCAAAGTCACTTACAAAAACACTTCATGGGAATAACTGAAGAATGCAGGGACGTAATCAAATCAAATAATCACATTTCATACACAGAGGCTGGCTTCACTCCTGACGTCTTGTATAGCCCTTATTTAATACAGCTTAGAAATCGAGTTTACATTTTAATGATTTCAATTTCCTCCAAAAACTATTGCTAATGACATCCACATCCCACTAGAGACGGCGGAGTATCTGTGAAAGTGCAGCCAAAGCAACAAGTTTAGTGATTCACAGACACAGCAAGGCATTAATGTGCATGACTACTCTGATGGTTTACTATGTTTGACTTTATTTGGTGGATACATAAAATAAGAAATAAAAAATAAAAAAATGACATCACACTACACTCATTCATTCGCCGAAAATTGAGTCATGCGAGTTGTTAGCTTGACTATATTTTAATTATTTAAACTGCCAGAAATTGTTGAAATGTTCCCAGTAAGTTGTAATCGTACATCACCAAACATATGAGATCAAAAAGTCTGTTAAGAAAGTTCAATAGAGAAGGTCTTTGCCATTTTTAGACTCAAAAAAAGAACAAGACACGGACATAAGGACATTGATAGCAATTATTTGTAAATGAGGCAGAAAAACAGAGACGACAAAGACTTGTGGATTACGTTGACAAAATTATTGCATTTGTGGTTTATTACGTTTGTGGAGATTATTACGTTTGTGGGTGTTTCATGGATGTTTGGCACAGCTGGTTTGTGTGCAAAATGTACACAAAGGAAATACATTCTTTTAAAACATGATCTTGATTCTCAACAAAAAAGGTTTTCACATACTGCATATTCAATGTAATTTCTCTGTCATTAGAGAAGACTGTCGGCTGATTGTAAAATATGCTTGCTCAATAATCTCATAATCTGAAATTACAACCAGGAAGTTTACTTTATTTATTGATTTATTTAGTCAGGAACATTGAGGTACAGCCTGTTCTCACAGATACAGTATGTGTGTCTACACACACTTTGAAACGTGTCATATAGGGCTGCAACAAACAATTATTTTGATAATCGATTAATCTGTCGATTATTGGATCGATTAATCGGATAAAAATGACAAAATAATACATATAAGGTGTTTTGCATTTTATTAAATGTATTTATGCAAAAGACAACTTGTGTGCACTTAATGAACACACTGGGCTTCTCTTAAAAGAAGAATACAAAAATAAAGTAGAATAACCAGATTTTGCTATCTAGCTACTTCTTTTAATGTGGTTATTATAGGTCTGGGCGATATGGCCAAAAAATAAAATCTACATTTTTTGGACCTCTTTGGACAATTTCGATTTTAATTGATTTTATTCGACGTCATCGATGACTGCTGCTTTTTATTATGAGCTCATAATATTTTAAAGCATCCATAAAGAATGAGCCAATTTAATTTTAAATTTAAAAAGCCAAAAAATTAGCATTTGCATCTATTAGGCCCTGTTAAGATCATTATGATTTTTTTGTTTCATATCTAAAAGTTTTAAGTTTGCGAGTGTTCACTTACTCCTGTCACTCAAACTGCGTCGCCATGGTTACTCAGACACGGAGGGGAAAGGGGCGGGGCCTGCTGCTTTTTGGGAGAGGAGAGACGCTGTAGACTGCTTTTAACTTTATCAGAGAAAACCTCACAAAAGCACACGCAGCAGCTCGTGTAACAGCAAAGACAAATCAAAAAGACGCTAGATTTTGCGCAGGACTTTTCTAGAAAGTTACCGCGAGTCTAAGCACTGAAAGCGGCTGACTCACCCGCGGAGAAACAACAAACTCGTAACTTTATGAGATTAAGCTATACACACCACCTCCGAAAAGTTACTTGCGGCTGTTATTATGTGATAAAAAGGTCCGCTAAACATGCGCAAGGTTTCTGTTCGTCTGTTCTTTGTGAGCGTCGTGAGGGAGAGCTCTATAAAGCCGCTGAAGGTGTCCACTCAGTGCGCGCGGTTGGATCTCAGCGGACTGATATTAAAAGTTTTTAGCCAACTAATCGATGACCAAATTTGTTGACAACTATTTTAATAATCAATTTTAATCGATTAAATCGATTAGTTGTTGCAGCCCTAGTGTCATATAAACACAGTTTCTATTTTTTGTGTGTGTGTTGCACATGCTGCTGTCCCAGTTCATTTGTATGGTGGATGTAAAGACGTGTTATTATTCATGAATACTAACACAATCCTAATGCTAAACTTAACTAACTCCAAGCCTCAGGCCTAAACTTACCCATTTTTGTAACCTCAGACCTAAACTTAGCCGTTCTCCAAATAAAACCTCCTGTTTGTCCTCAACCGCATCACGTGTCTAGAGGGCTTTTTTGTTTATCAACACGGGCGATGTGCGCGCACCCCGCCTCAGAAAGAGCCGCCGCACATAGACACAAACCGTGGAAACAAGTTGAAAAAGCAGAGTCAGTTAACTACAAGAGTTTATCACTGTGTGAAAGCAAAAGTTGCTGCTAAATCAACATTTGTGAATGAAATTCGACCCTACAACCTGTAAAAGTTACAGACATCTGTCAGACCGGTTCAGACCTGATTAAAACAGCTGCTCTCATCCCGTTTTGTTGTTTTATTCAAAGAAGTTTCCCCATGTAACCAGACGGAGAGGGGCTCTTTCTGCATAACGCATGCGCAGTGGGGCGAAAAGTGACCAAAAATTCCTCTATATCACACCAAAAAATAGGCATGTAATAAACAAAAAAAAAGGCAGAAGCATCGTCATGACACGCAATTTGTCAAAGCGTGGTATATACACACAAGCGTTGTGAAATACAATATATTTTCTTCTAAGAAAACAAAAAATGCTAGAGTAGGATCTTAATTGTGTTTGTATACATTAAATACTGTATTGAACATTCTGAGCAAAGCATATATACAGTATCTTTATGATAAAAAGCTAAAGACAGAGCCCTATAAGAAACTATGATGTACCTGATGTTTCAGTGAGACATAATGCGTAGTTATTTTTTTCTATGCATAATACCTAAGTAAATTTACGTTCACGCTTTGTTTTTTCCCCAGGTGAATGTAATTTCACTGCCACTGTGGTGTGTGCAAATATGAAATATGAACTCTAGCCTTTTGTCTGTAACAAATATATACATTTACCCTGCCTAACCTTCACTAAACCTCTTTAATATTCTGTGGAGGGACTGAAAATCTTTTTGTATCTAAAAATAGCTCATATACAGTACAGCTTTGTGAACTCCTGAAACTCCAAATACGCCTCCAGAACTCCTCCAAAGATGTATCTATCTGTTTCATTTTGTTCCGTTGCCTTTGGGACAACTTTCTGGCAGACTTGGAATCGTGTACAGAAAAACTAATATCAGCTCTTTGCTTGTTTACTCTTCTTTTCGTCTGTACGTTTTATTACCTAAAATGACTGTGTTTCATCCCTCCAGAATGCAGCATGGCTCTTCTCTTTGACCTGCTTCAGAACAAAAAAAGCATCGCCCGCCAGTCCGACCTCGACAAGCACAAAAGGTATGATATTAAGCACTGCACTGCATTAAAGCACTTGTGTTGATTTCTTTGATAAAAGGAGAGAAATAGATCTTCTATCACCATTAGGGCTGCAAAAGAAAAGTCAGATGAGAGCATATTTTTAAAGAATTTAGTTATGCAGATGACATTCTAAATGTCAGCAATGAGTGGCGAAAACCAATAGAGAGACAAATTACAATTTCTCCTGTAAGGCCACAAAACACTAGGAAAAAGTAGCTACAAAGTGATAATAAATATAAACAAACAAAATCACTGCAGAGTATTGAGTTTGTGTGACATGTAAAAAATCATGTAAACAGTGGCAGAAAAGCAGAAAAACAACAGCACTACTGCTTCACTCACTGTCACAGACTTTAGGATCACACACAGAGAAACATATTACCTTTATATGATTAAATAATATGTTTTAGTTTGTTTGTTTGATGAGTGAAGCTTTAGTGGTGCAACAGTAAAAATGCCTTAAATCTCCAATTGTGGTTAGCTAGTACACATAGCAATACATCTATTTCTGTATATAATACTAGCCATAACTGTTCAAGGGAACGCAACAGCATTGTTAAAGATAATATGTTGGGAGTGAGAGTAAATAAGTTTTACTTCTTCTCACTCACTATCGAGCTTGAGAATTGTAAATGTATTTGTTATGGATGTTATGTATTTTTGTCAGTTGAACTCAATTGTTCAATTCTGATTAACATTGCATGTTGATATTATATGAGCTCGAATAAACTAAACTAAACCTCTTAAAAAGTCTGCACTGTTAACGTAACAACAGAAAGGCTGTTTTATACATTTTCTGCCATAAAGTCCAAACGTCCACACTTTTCACATATATAGCGCACCATTCAGAGGTCACGCCTTTTTGTTGTGCTTTCTGAATCTCCAGCAGGTCAAAATGTAGTGCACTCAAAATTTCCTACAATGCATTTGGTAAAGTAGTGAGCATCAATGATCAATAGAATGGTCTATATCAGTGGTTACACTAGACATAATTTCAATCCGTCACTGTGACGGGCAAGGTCCCAAAATACCCGCATGAGTTTTGTTGTTGTTTTTTGACACGAAGATTGCTCTGAGGCGCCAGGGCCACAAACATGAGGCATATATACAAAAACATCACAAAACTCTGCATCAATATTTAGTGCAGCCTGATGTGCAGGCTCTGCATTTCTACCTGAAGCACAAAGTTCCTCACATCTCGCAGTTTGCGTTGTATTTAGCCCAAACTCCATGCATATTTCCATCTTTTCGTGCATAAAAGCCAGTCATTTCCTCCGGGAAAGTTTTTCTGATGTGAGGCAATCCGAGCGCAGATCTGACAATCACCAAACCAGGAAATTGCACGTACGACTTTACACTAAGTTTATGAATCTGATTAGACATTAGTGTTTGCCTGTCAAGCAACCATAGTCAAAGGAACAAATCCTCTTGAAATCAGACCGACTCAACTTTGTCTGTGCTGTTATTTTTGTCAAAAGAAGCCTAATATGTGCACTTTGTAGCTGAAGAGTAGTCTGTGAAACTGCAGTTTCCTGTGTGCAGTTATAGGTTACGTATTTGCGCACGGCTACAAGCAACACATCGCGCTCCGCAGGCGTCAGTCTCGCGGCCTCGCTGACGGAACAGCAGAGTGCATGAACGGAATTCAAAGTGTTTGTCCCTCGCGCAGAGAGCGGGAAATCGCGAGTCCCGGTCGGATGCTGGGCACCAAATCATTAGTCTAATACTGTATATAAAAGTGCAGCTCCATTTTAAATCCGTCAAAATGAGGGACAGCCTTGGGAATTTTCCGTAAAGCAAAATACTATCCGTAAATGACGGAAAATGTCGGTTGATGTAACCTCTGGTCTATATAGACCACAATTCATGCGAGAATCAGAATCAGGTCTTTAACTAGAAATAACATGACTGAATGCAAAGTTAATAGTTAAACTCATTGTTGAGCTGGGAGAATAAACAAAATACTCGTAACTGAAAGCCGTTAGCCATAAAGATGCTTATAATAGCTGCTTACCTTAGTTTGGCTAACTTTTTGAGTTAAATTAGTAGCTTTAAACGCATCGTGGTGACAATTTGGCGGCTCAGAATACGTTATAAAAGTTAGCAAAACATGTGACTGAAGTAGGAAGATTAAATGAATTATTCTGTTTTAAAGAAGCAAAAATGGGATACATGACCTTTAAGCAGTATATCCTTAGTCCTTGTACATGTGCAGTATTGTATAAAGCTCACAGTGCCTCTTCCCTGACGTCCTCTGCTGCTTCCCTGGGCTTTGAGAGCACATGTTTTTGTAGCGTGTTGGACCAGAGTGTGCGTATGACCTAAGTACATGACCTGAGTGTGTTTCAGCGCCGGACACTTGGCCCTGGAGACTCCTCTGCACACCGCGCTGCTGCTCAGTTTGGGAGGAGTGGGATGCGTCGCTCTCAACCAGTGGCACAGCAGCTTTCACCTCAACACCAGAAACATGGCCGCTGTTCTGGACGGTAGGTGAACCAGCGAGGAAGATATACTGTACTTTTACCTATAGCGAAATATAAATAATACATACTGTTCACTTCTCTTGATCCTCCCTGATCTACTTGTTAGTCTGGACTGGATTTGGTCCTGTTCTTGGACAATAATGTTATGTGTGTGATTGAGGAAAAGAGTCTATTCTTCTATGAAAAATGTTTAGATTGGTCAACAGTGAAGGCACAGAATAGGTTGTAGTTATAATTTTGAGAAGTCTTCTCTGATTATTGATTAGACAGATTTTTTTGAATATTTGCTATCGGCCTAAGCCTTAGTTTTCAAAAAGGTACAGCAATAGTCTTTTCTAGGTTAGTTCTCGGTTTAGTCTGAAAACATTCGTAAAATATGTTTTTTTATTCCCCTTTGACTTTGCCTACTTTTTGTTCAATCTGATGCCAATATTTTGTGTCAGGGTAGGTCATGATACCAATACTTTGTGTCAGGGTAGGTCATGATACCAATACTTTGTGTCAGGGTAGGTCATGATACCAATACTTTGTCTCAGGGTAGGTCATGATACCAATACTTTGTCTCGGGGTAGGTCATGATACCAATACTTTGTGTCAGGGTAGGTCATGATACCAATACTTTGTCTCGGGGTAGGTCATGATACCAAATATTGCGATATAATCAGTGGTGTTGCAATGGTACCATGGGGCCCCAAGCGAAAAATAATTGGGGGCCCTCATGCTCGATAATAACATAGTAATCAAACACACTGTGACAAAAATATTTTTTTTAACAAATTGTAGAAAGAAATGGGGAAAATAGTAAAAAATAAATAAATACATAAAATGAAAAAAAAAAAATACCAATAATCTTTTTAAAACAAGCCCAAACTAGCAGAGCTAATCAGCCATCAGTCAAATCAAAATATGCTAATAAAAGGAGGTATTGACCCTATTTTGTCCGGCCCACTTGGCTTGGAAATGCACTTCCTGTTTGGCTCTGTTAAGGTAGCTAACGTGTTTGTTTGTCTGTCTTGTGGGGCAATTTTAATTAAATATAATGACAGATAAAATAAACCCATCGACTGAAATCTACAGGCTAAATGCAGCTAAACAGGAAGTGCATGTCCTAGAAAAGTAGGCAGGACAAAATAGGGTCAATAAGTCGCTCAGAAAAACAGGTTCTAGTTTCAATAGAAAACCATGTATTTTGACAATCAACAGCCGCAAATAAACAATTAGCGTGTGTACCATAGCAGTGGAGGGGCCCCAAGCAATTGCCTGGTATGCCTGTCTTGTAGCAACGCCCCTGGATATAATGGCTAAAGAAGTAAACTAATTTTATTCAACTTCAAATCAACAATCAGTAAGCTAATAATAATTGCTTTTGTAAGTTAGACTCATAAATCTCAAAAAGCAAAAATATTGGCTACTTGCATAAAATACTGTTACTTTAATAAAAGTCTTTAAACTTGAATGTAACTCTCATGTATTTGGGTTTTGAAAACTATTTCAAATGTCAAATGTAAGTGTCATTAACAGTACCGCGGGAACTAGGGGTGCAGGAGGGGCAACTGCACCCCCTGGTGTGAGCCCTCCCATTTGGTTGTTAGATCTTCTTTAAACATTTTTTTTAGTTTT
Source organism: Mugilogobius chulae (assembly GCA_038363315.1). Classification (NCBI taxonomy): domain Eukaryota; kingdom Metazoa; phylum Chordata; class Actinopteri; order Gobiiformes; family Gobiidae; genus Mugilogobius; species Mugilogobius chulae. The sequence continues at coordinate 9,946,440 of CM076407.1, forward strand.
TCTTGCACATAATAATAAATTAACCACATTCTAAAACTCTAACTGCGTTTCCACCCTTATAAAATGTGTATATTGTCGAAATTCGCATTATAAGCAAATAAAAAAGGCGAGTTAATCTCCAAATCCGTGTTGTTATAGCAACATGAGCTGTGTTAACACCGCCGATCCTGCAGGGGGCGCTACGTGCACAGTCTGTTTGGTTTCACTTTGTTTCACAGCCGCAGATTCTTTAATATTACGATGTAGCTGCAGACTGCTCCGTCTACTGCCAACTTTGGCCGGTTATCACTTTATTAATGCGATAGATCTGTTTTAACCGCGACAATAAAAGGCTGCTGTGTTTGTTTTTAACACAAACCCTCCGCCGTGGAAAGGACGAGCTCTGAATCACTGCAGTGTTGGACAACCAAAAGTTTCACGGAGTTTTTTGTACAGACAGCGCCGTGCTTCTGTGCTGTTTTATTTTTGTCTTGTGCACAACGGTGCAGTTTGTGACTGGAGCGTTTTGGACTAAACAACAGTCTGTATGGATTATTTTTGGCTTTCTTCATTACCTCATCACTCGGTCGGAGACCGCTGCTGCAGCGCAGGTGCCTATGTACTGTAGGTTCAGAGTAGATCAGGAGGTGCTGTAGCTCGTAGTTTACACGCATTGGAACTATGCGGAATACGGCGGGACAAATCCACGTGTCTCTGGAGGAGTTTGGCTTCGTCTGAGCGGTGAGTAAAGTGATAAAGCGACAGTACATTGGCTCCATCAAGAGTCAGGTTGCTGCTGTAATGTTCATTGTGCTAAATAAGTGATCCATTGGCGTTATTTACACATGTATGTGGCAAAGTTCCCTGTTCGTGGCAACACTGTGCGTGTGGTGGTGTGTGCGTGATTCTGGACAGAGAGCGGAAAGCAAGTTTCTCTGGCTTAGCTCTGGTAGTTACAGACGGCTTTGCTTGTGTGAGGGTGGCATATGGAGCACTTTTGCAAAAAAAATTGTCAAATTGTCGGCGCTTGTAGAGAGCGACTGTGTGTCTGTGACTGTGCAGTTTGCGTGTATCTCGTGTTGGCTTTATTATCTTATTTTTAAGTGCACCGCCCCCCCCCCTCCTCCCACACACACACACACACACATACTGCACCCCCTCACAAAATTACGTTCCCGCGGCTATGGTCATTAAGCATAATTGTGTTGATATTCTTATTTAATCTCTTTCCACCTTTGTGTGTCACAAATGCAACAGTGAGACCTGTAAAAAGACACTCATTCTAATGAAGAGCAATATAAACAAAAGTCTGAGTTAACATTGTCGCGGCCCCTTTCGTACTGGAAAACCCGATTCGTCTGGAAGTTCCTTTTTAGGTCAACTACGCATGTGCAGACCAAAATTACGTCTTTTAAACACATTATTTGTAAGTGTACAGTTAATATTATTTCTTTATATTGATATTTATGAATGTATCTTGCAAAAGTTTGCCAATAGAAAGCCCAAAACGGCATATTTATTTATGGCCATTTTAAGCTAGCAGATAGCAGCCAAAACTAGCTTAATCAGGCATTAACTGCTTTAAACAGTAAAAATCTCATTTTACAATCATTTACTTTGTTGAAATCTGTGAGGGAATTTTGTGTTTAACTGTTTTGTTTTGTCTGTGTTTAATTAAAATTTCCATACAAATAAAACATTGTAAAAGAAGTAAAGCTAAAGGTACGAATCGGGTCTTCCAGTACGAAAGGGGGCGTGACAAACATGTTAGCGTGGTACACTGACCTATATAAATGATGGACAGACAACGGCCGCTTTCCCCCATTCATTCAGATTTGCCTCCACTTAAGAGAAAATCAAGATGGCGCCGGCAGTCAACGTCGACGACGTGCTGACGACATATTCCTTAAAAGGAGCGAGCTGGCAGTCACGTGTCCCGACGCCGCGCCCCTAACGCCAGAGTGCTCATTTTTCGCGCATGCTCACTGGCTAGCACAAGTCTGGTACGTTTCTGTTCGGTTCATGCTAACTAAGCTAAGCGGCGCTCAGCTAGCACTCCTCGCAGACTACAGTGGTGCTTTGGGAGGACAGCCGCCTGATCGTCAACGCTGATGTTAGAAGTAAGAACTCTTAAACTCTCATATGTTAAACTAGTTGATTGCTTGAATTACTTTGTTGTTAATGTGTATGGTTATCTTTGTGGACTTATTTTTCGTCAAAACCTAACCTAACTTGCAACGAAGCTAACCTATTTTTGCAGGACGGAAAACACTGGGAAAAACGTGCTTTTCAACTAATATATAAATATACATAAGCTACATGTCCTCCACGTTGTTGTTGTTGTATTTAATTAACCTTAATTAACCTTAAAATAAAAATGACAAAATTATGTAGATAACTTTAGTTAATTTATGTTCACTGTTCAAAATAGGAAGTTAACTCGAGCATTTTATTTGTTCTGCTCACTAGTTTGATCTAAATCTGTGTAAATTAATTTAATAATTAGTTAGATTACTGTGACAAGTGTCATGGAAATGATAAAACCCAACAAAAAGCATTTGCCAGCATGCAGTATGTGAAGACTTGAATTGAATTGCTTTTGAATCCATTAGTCACTGCCAGTCGAGTTTATGTCCTGTGCTATCCTAGTCTATATTGACAATTGATATTAATGTATATGTCACATCCAAGTAAATAAGAGAAATAGAAGAAGAATAGAAAGAAGTTAATTGATTTTATAATTCTAAAATACACTGTGCTTCAAAATACATTCCACAGGGACAAAAACAGCATTCTAGTCATGGGACTTATTGATAAATCAAATATATTCTGTTCTCTGCAGATACAATGAAGATGGACACAACAGACCAACTGAAAAGTAAGTACATTTACAATTTAGTATGCAGACACTGACACTTCAGAGTTGAATCTTTTTATACAGTTACATTCATCTGACAAATCCATCACATATTTAAAATGATCTTATTGAATATATAATGTTCCTCTCTGCTTTGTTTGTACAGGTGACCAGGAGTTACCTGGGACAGACGCTGCTGAGGCAGGTGATACAGGATCAGGCCAATGTAAGTTAGAATACAATTAGGGCTGTTCGATTATGATGAAAATAGTAATCATGATTATTAATAGGAATTCTATTAGTTAAAAATGATAATCACAATTATTCAAAGGATTATTTGCTTGGAAAGAGAGCAGAGCATTAAATGTAGAGAGTAAAGAGACCAAATGAAATGGGTGAAATCTTACAAAAATGAACAGTTGTAAATGTTTCTACAATAGTAAAGAAACAGTCTGGGACCCACTTTTATAACTTGAAAAGAACATTGCTGAACATTGAGGACCCCCTCGAAAAAGAGATGATACATCTCAAGGGGCTATCCTATAAAATAAATAAATAAATAAAATTGCTTACAAACTCGCTTATGAGCCTCGATTAATAATCACAATTACTCGATTATACACTTTTTGTAAAACATTACAGCAATAATAATAACAACTGAAACTGAATTTTTATTTTATTTTTTGGTAGAAAGTGTGGATCACTGGTGAGAGCCATGTGGACGTGCTGCCTTTTGAGAGCCGTGTGGACGTGCTGCCCAGAGAAGGAGCTGTGCTGGATGATCCTCCTTTTGATCCAACACTCGGATAAGTGCAGAACAAACTACACTGAGCCTGCGACTTATATGTAATGTTAAAGTGATTTACTACTTAACACACCTCAAACTTATATTTATTTGAAATGGGACATGTTAACATACCAGATTTAGCCATAAATACTCTATTTCATCAGTATGATGCAAGACAACAAAAATTGTTAAAAGCTACAATTATGAAAAGGATTAGAAAGCAATGAAAGCGGCAGCAAAATCGGTTAGCACAAGCAGATCGTACAAAAGCACAAAGAGCAAATTCAACACAGATACAGAAGCACCTGGAGCCACAGTCTGACTGACTTATAAAATGTTCTCAGTGTTGTGAAGCTCCTAATATTGACTGGAACAAACGTTTACATATTTTATGTTTTTAATTAAAATGTTATGCCTCTTATATTCATTTTGGTTTGTAAGTAAGGTTTCTTTTTCATTATTCATAGGTTCAAAAATATTTTTGTGACACTAATATTTTGTTCACTTCTTTTGCTCCACAGCTGTTCACAAACAAAGATGAGGACAGAGGACGGATAGAGACGCAGCTGAAATGTGGAGACGAACGTGTCACTAAAAGCCAAATAAAGAACTTTTTGATCCATTATGACATAAAGAAACTGCATCAGGAGTTAAAAGCTTGCTTTGTAAGTATATTACAGTACATACAATACACTATGTGCTGGCTCGTCCGTGGTTTATTTTTTCTATTCTTTATGAAGATGTATTAAGGTGAACAAGTTATGTTTACCTGTTAATGACTCAAATAATTGTATCTATATTCTTTTCTCATCACAGTCTATGTGCATGTCTTCACTTAACACAAGATTCTAATTCATATCTGAACATTGCCCTCTGTATTACAGGTTTTGATGTGTCTGTGGAGTCAACCAGAGCTTGATGTCTACAACCACCTGGATCTGCAGGGAATCAGCAGAACACTTCTGCTCTGAAAATAAAGAGCACCAGCCACAATAAAGTTGTTTTTCTCACTATATTGTTCACTCTTTGCATTTCAACATAACAATAGACTAAAAATATTAAGATGAGTTATGGTTTGAAATAAGATCACATTGCACAAAATATTGTTCCATTAGAAATGAAACTCAACAGAACAAGAGAGGTCAAATGAACCTCCTACAGATGATTGAAAGTAAAGACTGGACACTTTGCACAGGATTGTTGACCTTTTAGAAGGTTCATATACATATATAGGTTCATATTCAAAATTATCAAAAAATAGTGTGTATTTTTGCAATTGCTTTAGTTTTGTAAATCTAAATAAAGATGTCATGTTTCAGTTTGTTTATGTAAAATTGCCCTTGTACACAAGCCACAAGTCATTACTATCATGTTCCAAGTGAGACACATTTATCTGGAGTTTGTAAAATGTTCATTTTTATGCTGAATGCTGCTAACTGCAGACAGGTTTCCTGTTTTTTTCAAATGGAGTCGATTTTGCCAAGCAAGTTTAGATTGTATTTGTCCAAGCATCTATAAATGAAAGAATAAAACAATAATAAAAATAAAATAAAATGTAGCTTGATAGTTATACAAGACATACATATAAATAAAAATTCTATGAAAAATACAATCAAATTTCTCTGATTTCAAATTAATAATTATTCTTTTTATCTATTTAACTAGACATTCTAAATATATAATAGTAACTCACCAAAGTATCATTATCAGAGTGCAGCCATTATCGCGGCATTTTAAGTAAGGTTGTGTGTTAAACTTGACCCGAGTTCTGCTAAAATACTCAAGGCGAGCTGATTAGCCTGACGGCTCAGGCCAGTGTTAGCCACATCTAGCATGTAGCCACGATACGGAGCATGCTCAAGATGGCGCCCGCTCCTTTCATTATATATGCAGAAACTTTACAAATCTATAGTAGCCAAACAAATCAAGTTCAGAAAAATTCACCCCCCTCAGTGTTGTCACATGATATAAACCTTTCATTGAAGGCCAAAGCCGTCTTTTGAACCAGGCTGTAAAGTGGTTTTTGACACGTCTGAAGTCGTCATTGACTACAATGTTAATTTCCACTTTCTGCAGCCAGCCCCTAGCGGCCACAGCGTAGAATGCAAAGATGGCTGACTTTCCCTCGTAGTCATTTTAAACTGCCGGATCACGCCCACTGGCGTGGTAGAGCTAAAGTCTGTAGCAACACTAGTGAAGGAGCTAGCATCATGCTAACTTAGCTTTCCTAAAACAGTGAAGAGACAAGCACAGTGAATCAATCAGAGCAGACATTGAGGTCTCTCCGCTCACTTCATTAGCATACACATGGACAAATAAAAAGGAGGCATAAATAAATGTAGAAAACGGAAAACAGAGAATAAATAAAATAGGAAAAAATAAAATGGCAAAAGATATATGTGTGAAGCTTAAAATATAGGACTACGTATAAATAAAAGCAAGAATATAATGTATCAAAAAGGTAATCAATTGTAGAAATGAATTTTACTACCATAAATTAAATTTAAACTATATGTACATGATTTGCAAATTAAAATGTGCATACAAAATAATAAATTATTTGTTGTTGTTGTTTTTTTTTATTTAATTATTTCTCATTTAGGCTATCTTGGCATTTATACATGTATTCTTTTATTCATATATTTATTTCCACTTTTTTATTTTATTGATGTATTTGTTCTTGTATTTTTTTTATTTTCATTTCATTTCATTTGTATTCTTTTATTTATTTCTAACTAAGAAACCTGAAGTGTTCCTGACGTTCATCTGTTTTCTACTATTGTTGTCTTGATTTCTTCTATCATATGTCTGTTTTAAAATAAATAAGCAGCCTTTTCATGGACATTGTAGATTTCATTTATCAGAAGTTCTTGCCCTTTCACAATCAAATATAGAAATGTTCTCAGGTCATCTGCATAATGTGTGTTTTGTTTTGTTTTTTTGTGATGAACCTAAAATGTAAGGATATGCTTTTGGTGTTTTGTAGGTCTTCTTAAGGATAAGCAGACATCAGGACAAGTCATCCACTCTCTGAGAAAAGAGCCAATCCACAGCCCGCAGTCTCCCAAAGAAAAGATAGTGTCATCACACGGTATGTTCTGTACCTCTGTTCATTTCTTCACATGATCCCTTTGTCTCTGTCTCCCATCTTTGCAATATAACTTTCTGCTCTGTGGAATATCCCCGTCGCCAAATCCTTCCAATATAGAATCCAGATTTGTCAGACGCAGAGAGCTCTTTTGGTGTTGGGAAGAAGGTTACTACACTGTTTTATGACTTGTTTTTGCAGATCACAAGCCCAGCCCTGCCGATTACAGCTGCGTTCTGTACGGACTCCCGAACCTAATTGTGCTGTGAGGTTTCATTTCAGTGGATTTTCATCTTCACGTTTAGCTGAACACAACAAGCAGATCATTTTTATTTAATGTTTTTTGTGCATTTAGTGTCGTTTGTTCACAGATTTCAAAAAGCACAAATTAAATAAATAAATGACTGTTCAATGTGTGTGACATCATTGCTAGCATTATGTATCCATAGCCAGTGTTGGGTAGAATACTTTGAAAATGTATTCCGTTACAGAATACTGAATACTTGGTCAGAAAAGTATTCTGTATTGTATTCCGTTACTTGGCAAATTTTTGTACTGTATTCTGAATACTTGGAATACTTTTTATTTTGAAATGCAAATTAGGTGTTAATTTTAACGTGAAATTACAAAGTTTTCGTGTTTCTTCTTAGTTCTTATTTCTGTTAAGTAATGCTAGTAATGCATCTCCACGTAGACAAGCGTTATAATAACTTCTGAACACAATAACGCGCTGTTTAAATCGCACTCACCGGAGCCGAGAGGAGGAGTTTACTTGAGATTTCCACGCCTGTGCTCATCGTGGGTTTAGTCCAACAACAGTTCATTCATCGTGTCGTCCGTGAGCTTCAGAGCATGCTCCAGTGTCACAAATCCTTTGCTAACAGTCCGCCGCACTTGTTGTGAAAGTTTCGTCAAAGTTTTCATCGCGAAAACAAACTGTTCCTCTTTGAAAAACGAATCCCATCCGTAGTTAAAAATGAACGATCCAAACGCTGCGTCTTCTCTTTGTTTATCGTAAAATAAAGTCCCGAAAAAGTTGAACAGATGAGACAACCATCAACAAACTTCTTATGTACCTGTCCATAAAGGGGCAATCTGATTGGTCAGTCTGTCTGCAGGCCCCTATACAACGCCAGATCTGATTGGACAGTGTTATTTCTGTGCCCCTGAAGAGCTGTGAAGTAGTGCAGGCAGCACAGACTGACAGCGCGTCAAGCTGCTGCTGTGAAAACATTACGCATTGGTTTTCTGTGGTGATTTTAACAATGGGTCTATATTTATTTTACATGCAATGTAATCCATTGATTTTATAAAAGTAACTGTATTCTGAATACCTCGTTTGAAAGCCGTACTGTAACGGAATACAAGTACTCATAAAATGTATTCAGAATACGTAACGGCGGTACATGTATTCCGTTACTCCCCAACACTGTCCATAGCATTACTTTATGGGGGCCCACCATAGTCTACTTTATGGTCTCTATTTAGCAAATCAAATCAAACTATATTTATAAAGTTTGATTTGATTTGACACACACGGGAACACACAAATACATTTTCCTTCTTTTGCATACATATATTGGACCGGGTACAGATGGATCAAAGAAACCATCATCAGAGGAGCTATCGGCACCAGAAGCCCGGTCAACCACAGCCACAAGACATCAGCTCGAGGGCCAGAGAAGAGATGAGGTCAAGACCAGACCTCCAGGACCCAACAGCCAGAGCCCAGCAGCCACAACCACTGGAGAACCCAAAAGTGACAAGTAATAAAGGGATTAAGATAAGTAAACATAAGTAGACACAGTGGTTAAAGTGGGCCGGAACGGTCAGGAACGGCGTTCCGGCACCTTCAATGCCCTCCAAAAAAAAAAAATAATAATAATAATAAATTAAAAATAACATCGTTATAATAAAACAAACACATGGAAAATGATTATAGTAATTAAGGGATTGAGTTGTAGATGCTATGAGTTACAGTTGCATTTATTTGTTGCTTCATTGTTTTTATAAGTGATCAAGTCACAGCGGCACCAGTGAAATGAACAACTGGACCCTGAACGGTACACGATAGTGATGCGCGGGTCGACCCGTAACCCGCGGGACCCGCGGTCAGCCCGCGGGTTCGGGCGGGTCGGATAGCACAATTTAAAGAAGTGGGTCGGGTGCGGGTGGGTCGGGTCTAAACCCATGTTCAAACGCTCGTATCATGCTTTGGCTTCAAGTGACGTGAACGTCAGTCCACTAAGCCTCATGTCAAGCACGTTAATTCTGTTTAACATAAGACACAACTTATGCGTTTTGAGCTTAGTTTATTTAGGTTACAACTGGCTATAAAACAGAAAGAAAGATGGACAAGAGTTCAACTACAAGTAGAACGTCGTTCTGTGGAGACGGGGCAGCCACGTTCGACTCAGTCATAAACACATAACTACACAATGCTCCAGCTTGAACTTCATCGTTGTAAACTAAACAGAAAGACTCAAATCCTCACTTGGAGAAACGTCCAGACTCCAGAGCATGTTGACTTTTAAATAACCCTCGCAAACAAGCTTTTTACTTACCGTGAATGTCTGACGAAGAAGTCTGACGAGGTCCACTGTCCAGGTGAAGCTTAAAATACATCTGTCTGACGGAGATTAATCCAGTTGTTTGTATCCACATCACAAGGCTTTGCAAATCCACGGTAAAAGTCCGATGTTCTGTTTCTTTCCGCTTAAAATCCCGACGCATTGTTTAAATCCACGAGTAAATCCAGTTTGCATTTGCCTTCTGCGAGCAGCGGCCAAAAACATGCTCAGTAAATAGCCGCTGAAGTCCGTAGATGCCGCTTCCTGCTGCTGACATAATCGTATCGTTTTGAGCGCTACAAAAACAACTTTCTCTGCAAAAATAAGTCCATGAAAGTCGTCCATTCCGCTGCTGAACTGTAAACAACCCGGCTCTCACAAAGATTGTGTATGACGAGAAGAGGAGCTACTCTGTACAGATAAAAGTGTATGTGCTCATTTCAGACAAACGTACCCGCGGAGGCCGCAGCTCGCAAAAAACAACGTTTTATGCAGTTTTAATTTTTGCGGGTTCGGGTTGGGTCGGGTCCTGAAATTTAAGCACATTTTTTGGGCCGGGTTGGGTCGGGCTGAATTTTAAATCGGGTCGGGCGGGGCGGGTCCCAAAAAAAGCTGACCCGCGCATCACTAGTACACGAGCCCCTCGCTGCACAGCGTGGCAGAGTCATGTCACTCTCAGGGAAACTGCTCTGTCTGTCTGAGGACAGGGCTCATCTCACAGCGGGACGAGTGGCCCCAAAACGAAACTTTAAGGACTTTACTTTTCAACTATACCAACAGAGCTTAAAGCTAAAGGCGACGTAAACGATAACGTGATAATCGCGCGTTCCACGAGACAACTCGGCCGCGGAGGGCGAGCCCCTCCCGCTGGCGCTGTTTCGGATGTCCGACAGAGCAGCGCGCACGAACTGGCGAGAGCGATATAAGCTTCCAAATACCCGCGTGTGGTTTTACTGCGCTAAAAAATGACTTATAAATTGGCACAAATATGTTAAAGCCCAGCACTGAGGGCAGAGAGACAGGACAGGAGCAGGAGCAGTGACAGGAGCAGGAGCATGACTGGGGCAGTGACAGGGCAGGAGGGACTCACTCAAGGAGAAGAGAGGAGCTGAGGGAGTGTAGTGTACACAAGCTATTGTGGTTTACAATAGCTTGTGTACACCAAATTATAGAAAAATGGCTTATCTTATTTTTTGTGGGTAGCCTATTTTTATTATAGCTTTATATATTTTTTATCTAGAAATAAAACCAGATAGATAGATAGATAGATAGATAGATAGATAGATATAGATAGATAGATAGATAGATAGATAGATAGATAGATAGATAGATAGATAGATAGATAGATAGATAGATAGATTGATTGATTGATTGATTGATTGATTGATGGTTACTTTTTTTTAAGTCCACAGAGCTTTTTCTCTCTAAAAACCACTACAGTCCTGCTGTATTGTTGAATACCAACACTTTTTCCAGCTAACAGTTTAACATTTTTCAAAAACTTTCTTGTTTTTAGCAGTTACTTATATTTGTCACAACAAGATTAAAACTGACTGACCCTCCTAAAACCCAGTTTTACAGGAGCAGAGCTAAGGAATAGATCCAGGGCTGGGCCCCCTTAATCTGGTCTCTAGTTGCCTCTTTTTAATTTTTATTGCCTGATGTCTTTTTAATTATGTAAAGTTACATCACATAATAAGAATATCACATCTAAAACTTACCAAAATACAGGAAATTGCATTTTTCAAAATTTTGAAGAGTGACCTAATTCCAGCCACTCAATGTCAAGACACATCAGAGAATTTTTCTCTTCTGCCACCTCCAATAGCAAATATAAGTGACAATATAAAAAAAGAAAAGACTATTTACTATTTTCATATTCTTTTGGACTCTGTATGTTCAAAATCCTGCGTACGGCCCTGAACCTAAAATAGAGTTCCCCCACCTCCCAAATCCCACTTTAACCACTGAGTAGACATACGTAAATACTAAACAATACTAAGAAATAAAACCTACAACAAATAAGTAGAATGAATAAAAAATAAATTTAACATTTAAAATATTAGAGTAAATTTATTAAGCACTTTTTCATCTTTCAAGCGTCAAAGCGTTTTACAATCATGGATCCACTCACCCAGACTGTCCTGCCCAAAGACACAACAGCTATTCACATTTTGCCGTCTCACTGAAGCACCTGGTGTTTTTGTTAACTTGCTTACGTTCTGAGATATGACCGGATCAGGCTGAAAATGTCTGAAAGCTCGCATCTACCAATCAGACTCTGCTCTCACTTCAAGAGGAATTACTGTTTCCTGTTTTTAATAACTTTTTTTATCAAAAGGTTGCTTGATTTGGTTTTTTTTTTCAAAGGTTTGGTCACTCGTTGCTCTCTGAAAATCTGGCAACCTTGACATGGCAAAACAAACCATACCATACGGGGCATGATCTGGACTAACACAGTGCTCACGTGGATCTATGTAAAAATTATGTTTAAACCAATGCTGTACCGACATGACAGTGGAGGAGCACAGAGACAGTAAAAGGACCTTGTCGGGTTTTACAAATACAGCAAGCCTCTATCCCCCTCACTCCTTCTCTCTCTCTTAGCCTGATCTGCCTACGTGCAAAACTAAGCCTTCAGCAAAAAGCGGGAGCACACAGAAGCACATCAGGGCGTAAAAGTATCCTCGTCCCCCACCGCCCCTGATGCGCTTTGGGGCATTTAGGTTGCTTGTTTGGGCGTCAACTTAGAAAATATTCTGCGCCAAACTTCGCTTCAAGGTAGCAAAATTGGAAGCTTCAACGCTGTTTGGTCTGAACGCAGCATTATTGACGATTGAAAGACAGTAAAAGAGTGTTTACATCATCAACACTTCCACAAAAAAGATCACATGTAGAGAAGTGTTGGAAACCTCTGAATTAAATACTACGTCCAGTAACATGTGGCTATTAAAATCAACCCTGGGCTTTTTGATTGACTATATTTGGTTAAAAGACGATATCATGATTCACTAAAACATGTACCCGCCTATTTTTTTCTGTTATTTGTGTTTGTGTGTCAAGCCCATTTTTAACATTAATGACACAGCTCTTTGCGCCGTTATTCTCCTCTTACGACCCCAATCCAAAATTTCCAGCCTTATTAAACCTCTTTTATTTAAAACAGGATTCCTTCTAAACCTTATCCTCCTTTACTGAACTTCAGAGGCACAAACCAGGCTTTTTCATTAAAGTAATTCAGAACGTGTTTACTCATTTTGAATTAAGCATTGTTTATCAGGCACTACAAGCAGGTTCTAATCCAGGATGTTCGTTCAAACGTTAATTAAAATGAGGAAATGTGGGGCGTAAAGAAACCTCAAGAAACCTCGTGACCTGATGCTGCCCTAGAATCTTCACTGATTTTTGCATAAACAGAACAAAACATGTGCACTATATGACAATTGTCTTTTATTGTGACGTTTACACATCTAAACTTCTCTATAGGTGAAGAAAAATTAACTACTAGATGAAACATGGAACTTGGACGACGCATGTGACACTTCTTTTACCGTACTTCTGCTTTTAATCCATCACAACAAAGAAATTATGATGTTTATTCATATAATTCTTTTGTATAAATATTTTTTAGGAACATGGAAGAGAGAAAACATGACAGAGAAACCAATAAATTGTTACGCCTGCCAAACGCTGCTTCTGATCAAATATCCTGTCAATCAGCGCGCTTAACCTTCAGGGCTCTCAACTTTTGATTTTGGCTTGGAGTGAGATTTTTTCGTGAGGGTGCATATCATTCGCAGGTTCTGGGAGGGAGCGAGGCTCTGAAATCTACATGAAGAATTTGTAAAGCAGCGACCTAATTGGAAGTCTGTTTTTCAGTGGTTGATGGGCATCAGACGTATTTCAGCAGTGGGGAACTCATGTTGTACAGGGTGAAAAGAATGAGCGGGGGGTCTGGGGGTCCTCCCCCAGAGATTTTTGAAAAAACAGACACATTTTGGTGCATTTTGAGACATTTTAGAGGCTTCAAGTGGCTGAAAAAAGTGAGACTAAAATTGTCGTATTGGATAACACTTTCGATTACTCTGTTGAGCCTATTTTATTAAAAAAAAATTAAAACAGGTGTTCAAACAACCAAGTTAATAGTTAAATGGCAATTAGGCCTTCTGTTCACGTGGCCCTGAGGGGTAAAATCTGGGAGTTCCCCAGGAGATTTTGGTCAAAATATATGTAGTTTCCTGCAATCTGAAGTGTTTTTAACTAACAAATCCTATTTTCTAGCAGGTTTACACTAGCACAAAGTCAGCTGTTTGTTAGAAAATTTCACCTCATAATTTCTACTTATAGGCCTTCACATGTCCAAATCCTGTGTCAGTAGTTCACAGTGGAGTCCTAATCCTCTTTGTTCTGTCCTGCTCAGTGGGAGACATGTCAGTGAGGGGGCTTCAGACTGCAACTCCTGGTTTTGCATATGTTCAAACTGCAGGTCCTGAGACTGCAGCCTCCAGCTCTACCTCTGCTGCTTTAGAGCTGCCTCTGTCTGTGAGCTGCTGCTACTTCACAGTGGACAATGCACATAGGCACCTCAAACAACAGTTCTGCCCAAAACTTTTGTGCAGACACTTCATGGACTTGTGTTTGTTATGTTGTTTTGTCTATTCAGGATATGGATCAGGATTTTGGATCTGCTGTGCATCCTCCATCACCATATTTACTTTTTACTCATCCTCACATTTCAGTAAAATTAGAAAGTAAAACCACAGTTTGGGACATTCTAAATGTTGAATACATTGTATGGCATACTATGAAAAAAACTTTTTTTTATCAAAATAAACATGCGTGGGCCCTCCTCCTCCAGGGCAAATAACAATCCATTTTGTGGCCATACAAGTCTGTTCAAAGTAAAAGCACTGTGTTTTTTTTATTATCTATTTGGTGTAACAAAGACATAAAAATGTCAGAAACATGAAAGTAATATAAGATTGTATTATTAATTGGAAGTTTTTCATGTTAGCTGCTGAGCCCCCACACCCCCTTTAAAGGTCTTTAAATCCCTTTCAAACGGCCCTGCACTTCCCAGCGCAGACCGTGGATACAGAGTCAGCCTTTACGCAGCAGTGACAGTGGAGCTGGGGCTGTAGAGGCTCTAAAACTCCAGACTTGGATCAGGACATCTGAACTCACACTTAGTATCACTTTTACGTGTCCTGTGTCCTGGGACCGTGAATGAAATGGTCCACAGACTCCGCGCGCCCGCCCCATGAAATGAATGGCATTTTTCTGTAAAGCGCAGAAACAATCATAACTCCGTGAATCTGAGGTCTATCTCTGTGAAATAAAGAGTAGGTGAAAGCTTGTGAGCAGTAGAGTGTCGCTGTGGGCTTCAAAACACTCATAAGACTGAGAATTTCTATGTTTTAGCTTCATTAGGCGAGATGAGAGATGCTACGCGGCAGCAGTACGCACATGTGGCTCTCTCTGATGTCGGGTTAATGTGACGTGAGGCCGGTTATAAGGAGCTGTCAGTGGGACAGACCTATATTTGAGTCTGGGGGGTGCAGAGCAGACAGAAAAGAATTAAGAAAATGCAGCAGACTTTATGGGGAAGCATCTCTTCTCCTGCCGCCCTTTGGACAACAGACTGTTGCCACAGTATTTAATTCTGCGCTATTTGCTGTTAATGACACGACTCTTACGTATGAGGGACTGCTCAGCTGTTTGAACGATGTTATTTGGCTGCAATTGGGTTCAAAGTGTAGATGAGAAGAACCTAAATGCACCTCAAACACCATAAATTCTATACAGGACCGGAGTGGGACTCATTTTCAGCCCGGGAGAATTTTTAATGGACCCGAACTCTGACAATATGACAAAATGTAAATATGTATGCTATTATTATTATTATTATTATTATTATTATTATTATTATTATTATTATTATTATTATTATTATTTCCTGCTTTTTGGTGAGTTTTAGATGTGATATTCTTATTATGTGATGTAATTTTACTATTAAAAAAGACATGAGTCGGTTTATTAACAATATAATTATTATCAAATTCTAATATCAATTTAAAATTTTTCATATTAGATGAGCCCCCCCTTTAAAGGTCCTCATTTTTTTTTAAACCGGCCCTGCTCCTCCCAGCGCAGACCGTGGAGGCACAGACGCAGCAGTGACAGAGGAGCAGGAGCTGTGAAAGCTCTAAAAACAACACAGCCTGGACACCTGAACACATGTTTAGTATCACTTTTACATCTCCTGTGTCTTGGGACAGTGAATGAAATGCTTTCTAACGTCCCGTCAAATTCCGCGCGCCTGCCCCATTGAAATGAATGGAAATTTTCAGTAAAGGCGAAAACAATCATAACTCTGTGAATCTGAGGTCTATCTTGGTGAAATAAAAAGTGTCTGAAAGCTTGTGAGTAGTAGAGTGTCACTGTGGACTTCAAAACACTCGCAGGGCTCAGGATTTCTATGTTTTAGCTTCATTAGGCGGGATCAGCCAGGTTACAGCACAGCAGCTTTACGCACATGCGGCTCTCTCTCCCTCACGCCGGCTAGAGGGAAAGAGAGAGAGTGTGGAGGCGCAAATGTTTCTGAATTAGCCAAAGAGCTGCACTCTGATTAGTCAAGAACTGCATGCGGCTGGCAACCCTCGGGTATACATTTGAGACTATTTAACTTTGGTTAAAAAAAAAAAAAAAATTGTGTCTGATTTTTCAGCGTGAGAAATGCCAGGTGTGGCGTGAGAGCGTGTGAAGGAGGTGAATTGCGTGTGTCACACGGTCATTGCGTGAGAGTTGAGACCAAAGGCTTTGGTCGTGGTAACATTCATAAACAAAGTTGGTGTTTTTCTTTTGTTTTTTTTCCCTTTCATATTTCAAACTGTGGAAGCCAAACTGTAATAATAGAACACTGTTTTGAAGGTTTTAAGTCCTGATCTTGGCGCAGACTTTCCAGTGTGAATCGTCCCAAGACTTGTAAGGTTTAAGTAAAAAGCAGTTGCCAACTCAGCACTTGGCAAGTGTGAAGTGTATAGTCAAGACAAAACATCTCATTTATAGTTTCACGTTACCAAAATTACTGTCAAATATTGTATTCTAATGAGATTTTAGACAAGTGGATATAGAACAGGAGACTGTGATGCGGGTGTGTAGGATCTAGAGGGAGCAGCCCAGTACAGTACTTTAAGACAAAAGGAGCCTGCACTCCGTCAACCATGCAAAGGTATTTATTTGTGCAACGTTTCGACTGGGAGGTCTTCTTCAGCCAAATGGTTAGAGGAGGCGAGAGGCCATCTTATATAGAGAGTGACTTACACCAGGGTGACACCTTCAAATGTAAAAACAAATCACGTTTAGGGCAAACAAAAAAACACAGCATCGTGATAATAAAAAGTTGCATTTGCTTGTACTTGAGACACTGAACACAGTAAACAGGCACAGTGCAAATGAAGCCTATTTTACACTTGGGTTTTTTTTTACCTAAATGTGATTCACTGAAATTGTTATTCTTGTATATGATGTGTTATGCATTTGTAGGAGTCACCCTGGTGTAAGCCACTGCCTATATAAGATGACCCTCCTCTAATCATTTGCCTGAAGAAGACCTCCCAGTCAAAATGTCAATTTAAGAGAAGTGTATACAGTAATTTCTGGATTATAAACCGCTACTTTTTTCATGAGCTTTGAACTATGCGGCTTATAAGGCAATGCAGCAAAATTTACTTACTTAAATCTAGTGGATGCGGCTTATATTCAGGTGCGCTCAATAGGGCAGAAATATACTGTATATATAGAGAGAGAGAGTACAGAAGAGAAAGAGCAAAAAAAACAAATCATTTCATAGAGTCAACATAACCTGTAGACTAGGCCACTATTGTGATTCAGTACCATATACAATGACATCAACAACTTTATGACTCTTGACAGACACATTAATCCATAAAACAAAATGTGCAGCAGGCTTTCTGCGTGACTGTGATGGTGCTGATGCAGAGTGGATAGAGCACTTTCACCTTACAGCAAGAAGGTTGCAGATTCTTCAGATTTTGTGAAAATCAAAAATATCATCAGAATCCATGTGGTAGAGCCAGGTGAACAGCTGCTGCTCAAGTGTATCAGAATTGTCATGTAAATACTTTCCAACAAACAAAAAATATAGGAATTTATCTGCTGCTTATTGAAGTAAAATTTTACATTGAAGAGGTGGTTCTGCCTATTTCGTTTTACAACAAACAAAATGTCATTTTTTTTTTCTAAATACATGAGAAAAATCACAACAAGTCTTCTTTATAGTTCTTGAATTCATCCAGTGAGTACTTGGAGTGAATTCAGGGCAGCGGAAGTTTGAGTGCGACAGTGAAGGAGAGTTACAGTTAAGTGACATGATAGATTTGTACACTTTGGAGACAGAGAAATGTGTATGAGCTCGTTGATCCAGGTCAGATGTAGCCGTGGGCTTTTGGCAGATGGTGCGTCCTGCTGTGGCTCCAGATGATGTTTCAGATGGAGCTCGGGAGTCGGATACGCAGACTGTTGAACCTGGAAGGACATGAGCTGTAAAGGCATTCACGGAAGTTTACAGACACAGCTAATGTCCTGTTCGCACGGCATAGTGTGTACCTTGGGACGTCTGTAAACTTGAATTACCCCACGACGTCTGAGATGTTTACAGGGCTTATCGCACGAGGATATTGGATGTCTGTAATTCTCTTTTTTTTCTTTACACACTTTTTTGAAATGGCAACAGCAACGTTTCTGGTGTTTTCGGTTTGTTTTAATATGAATGACCTGAGCATCGTTGTCATGCTCTCTCTATTCTTCTCAGTCTGTCCTATGATCTCTCATCTCAGTCTGTCTCAATCCTAAAACACAGCAGCAGATGGAGCCCCTGTTCAGGTGGAGGTAGTGTCTCCTCCCTTCAATTTAACTCACACAAGACAGGTGTGGAGTCAAACACTCATGCAAAGAGAGAACATAGGCCCTGTCCAATACCCACACTACATACTACACACTTGACTGAAGTGTGCATTTTCTGAAAGTGCGCCAAGTGTGCACTTGCACAAGTGTGCAGGACAGGTAAATATGACAGTCCACACTTCACTTGATGTGATCAAGTCAAACAGCTGTGTTATTAAACTGCTGCACAGCTCACTTTAGTTTGGATCATTTGCT